>FR990048.1:2763681-3379194 GCA_905404095.1 Glaucopsyche alexis
AGAACGTTTATTTGTCTAGTTTAAGTTGTATGATGTATATTATTAGTTGTACGTAATAGCATGTATATCATAATAATATATGTATGTGTTAAGTTATGCAATTTATGTTTAAAGTTAAGTTTGGTATCACATAATAGCATAGTAAGTTTCTCAATGTTGTTAAGTTACTGAGGGAATGAGCGAGACAGCCCCAACACAAGTAATCTCTTACTTAATGGGGATGTCTCACGATTATGATGTAATTGATAAATTGAGAAATAAAGATTTTATTTATTTATTATTATATTAGCTTCCCGCTAAGCACTTAAATTTTATCTAATTCGTCATTTTTGAGCTTATCGAGCTCAAAAACAAAAGTGCTTCTAAAAATTTTCACTGATAATAATTTTCTTTCATCAGAATCAGAAAGTTTAATAAAGCACTTGTTTTTTTTTTTTTTTTAATTTAAATTGTCATAACTATGGAATGAATCAACTTTCAATTTTCACGCGATTGGCGGCAATCGATGCAGTTTTTCATGTCCTTTGAAACAATCGTCAACAATGCGGCTGGTGCCATTCGAAAGGGCTTGGCCAAACTTAGATTTTGAATACAATTTGGACCGATCCGGATAGATAGATTTCAAGAAATCATGAAACTGTGATTTTAAAAGTACTTTTTTTTATAGCTTTTAAACGGCTTTATCGATCAACTCCAAAAACTAATCAGCTCTTAATGTTTACATACTTACACAAACACACATGCAAACATAGTGACACCCTCGCGGGGGTAGTCAGGGAATCTTCCTGTGACCTGATGAGAATTCGATTTTTGCAAAACGGGGTAAAACCAATAACTCCCCGATTTTTGAAAATCTTAGATTTTCTTAGCGGGAAGTTAAAAATATCAGTAGACCGTAGCACCACCATAATCAAGGGCGGATCCAGCTTAGGCGCCAGGAGCGGGTCACATCATGGACGTAGCCAGGTTTTAGTTTCGGGAGGGGGGGGGGGGGTCAGAGGGGGGGGGGGGGTCCATGAAAATAAAACAACTACAAGTACATTAAATAATCAGTACCGTCTTTAACCTATTAGAGGCCCTGGGCACATTAGAATTTTTTTTTCGTTACCTGTTTAAACTTTAAACCCTGATAGACTGTGTATTTCGGAAAAATACAAATATCTATAGTCTAAAACTAAACGTCAGTACAAAATTTTATAATACATTCTTTAAGCCAAAAACGAGCGAGCGAAGCGAGCGAGCAAATTTTCCTATTTTACAGGTTCAGACGTTCAACTCTGTTCAAACGTTGAACTAAAATATAAACATCGGAAAAATACCATAAAATCAACCGGCTTAAACAGAACATCGGTAATAAATAATGTAATGGCTTTATGTTGACCGCGAGCGAGCGAAGCGAGCGAGCAAATTTTTTTCCTATTTAATTGTTAAATCTGTTCAAACTTTAACCCCTAAAATACTGTGGAAATAGGATCATACATTAGAATAATGGGCGCCCTTTTTTTTTAAGTTTTTACTTGTTTATGCTTTAAAACACAGTATTTCAGGGTTTCCCCTTAAACACTGAATAACGGTGAACTTCGGAAAATATCATAAAATGAACCGGCTAAAACGGAACATCGCTACTCACTAATATAATATGTTCTTCCTATTTAATAGGTTAAATTTGCTCAAATTTTAAACACTCTAAGACTGTTACCCTGAAAAACTCTGTAATTCAAAAAATACAAACATCAAAAGCCTAAAACTGAACGTCGGTACTAAATTTTATAGTAATATGTCTATATAAGCCAAACACGAGTGAGCGAAGCGAGCGAGCATAATTTTTTTCCCATTCTATAGGTTAAAATCTATTCAATCGTTAAACTTAAACACTGAATAACGGTGAACTTCGGAAAAATATCATAAAATCAACCGGCTAAAACAGAACATCGCTACTAAATAATATAATATATTCTTTATGTTAAACGCGAGCGAGCGAAGCGAGCAAGCAAATTTTTTTTCCTATTAAATTTGATCTGATCTGATGGTTAAATCTGATCAAATTTTTCACCCTAAAAGGCTGAAAATAGTATTATTTTGTAATTTAATTTAGAGTAAAATTAGTTTAATTTCTGATGTTGTAAATTAGATGACAAATAACTTATTATGTTAGGTTTGTCATATAATGCCAATTTACACTTTTTTCGTAAGTAGTATATTATTACAAAATTTTAGGATAATTGACATGCCCAAAATATTGTGTAGCAAGCTATACGTTCGAGGATTCGATGGCACGCGTGCCATAGGGTCGCGATCCCTGTTTTAAGCTAGTGATTTTATTGTTTTTTTCTAAAGTACAATATTCTTTCAGGGCTAAGATTTTAACAGGTTAAAGCGTAAAAACATTCGCTCGCTTTCTCACTTTGAACGCATTTAACACAAATACATATAGCTACGCCCATGGTTCACATAGTCGTGGTCAAGTCAAGAACTTATAATTTAATTTTGATAACAATAGGTACAAGTAAAATGTAGGTATTTTATGGATGTACTTACGTACATAAAAATATTACTTACTGTACTTAAAAATATTTATTATTTATTGTACACTTGAAAAACTTAACTTAATAACTTGTACATACGTAGGTACATATTGCCATCTTCTCTTGAAGACATCCAGAGAAGCACTATCACGCATGGAATGAGGCAGCCTATTTATATTCCATAACCGTGGTGAATGATTTGTCATAACAGCTAGAGGTATATCGAGGGGTATAACGCGTTTCAAATGAGAATAGGAACGTCAATGACATTTTTCTGTCATATATCACTTGAAAAGTGCGATTTTCAGAAAAACTTATGTGCATATAAATATTAATAGTCTTGCATCGAATTAAAATAAAAATGTTAAATGTAATCAATTATCTAAACATAAATTTAACTGTCATAACAGTCTAAATTCGAAACAATATGGCGCCGACTCGATCCTATTCTCATTTGAATCGCACTATATGTCGCATAACTCCGCAAAAGTCAATGGGTACGTTTTTAATAACGTGGAGAAATGCCAGTCCGGTTAGGCGATCTTCAACCATTGAAGATCTTACTTCCACGATTTAAATTTAAAATTTTCGATGCGTTCGTTCCCAAACGTTTGCCATCATACAAAGTTATTATATTATATTAAATTAATTAAATATTGAAGGTAGTTACATAAAATATGTATGGTGACAAAATATATTTAAATAAAATCATTATGTTCAATTAAATTAGTGATCCACCTAAGTCCTGGAACCAGCTCAGGGAGGGTCATGACCCCCATGCCCCCCCCCCTGGATCCGCCGTTGACCATAATATTATTATAATTCCACCGACTACTATTTTCAGGCTCAGCATTTAATTTATTAAAAACCACCCAAGTGCGAGTCGGACTCGCGCACGAAGGGTTCCGTACCTAAAATTTACTTTGAAAAAGTGAATATACATCACACACCTAAATATTCTGTGAATTTTCAAGCGTCTTCCTGTTACCGTTATTGATATCGAGCAAAAAACAACAAAAAAGCGGTTTTTGTATGGAATGGGTGCCCCACTAGTAGGTAAATAGTCCCACTAAAGCGGTTCAAGAGACAAGGCTTGGTGACAGACAGATAGACAGAAGGACAAACGGACAAGCGGGTAGCGGAGTCTCATGCCTATTTCAGACCGCAACGACAAAACTGCACAGTTCAGTCACAGTAGACATATTGTGTATGTGCGGCGATTCGAGCGGTCTTGTATGAACATATTAGTACTGTATACGTCTACTGTGCAGTTTTATCACAATAGAAATAATATACAGTAGCGGAACTCAGCTATGTCCTTGATATTTTTACCTACAATAGGCAATTATCCTATGGTGAAAATATACATCAAACTATTGATATTTTATCAATAAACATTATTTCAAATCAATTTAACTAACACTCTACTGTAAAATATGTGTAATTTTTATAAAATATCAAAAGTAAAATAACATAATTTTCATGTTTGGCCACGTGATTAAAAACGCACAGTCGTGAAACGTGACGTCAGATACTTGTACTTCGTCTTCTTTTTTAAAAAATGGCCTCCTTAATTTCATCATTACCGTCAGTAAACGTAATTTAAAAAAATGTTATGTCACTTGTCAGTTGTCAGTCCAAGTTTAGTGCAAGTTTTGTGCAGATTATTATCAGTATTTCTCTTCGATATATATTTAAATATGCCATAAATAAGTATAGCACCATATTTATTGCATATTTAAATAGTTAAAATATCATAGTTAGCACCAAACATTTTAGGATTTAACATGTTTAGTGTGAACAAGAATGTGACGTCATGACAACACACTGTAGCGTTTTCGCGGCTTTATTATTTATTTAAACTTTTAAACTGATTTGCATGGAAAGGAAAGAAATTCACAAGGAATGGTCCAGGTTGCAAATGTATTATGTTATTATGAACAATATGACGTCTTTTTCAAAAACTTAGAAAATACCCCATTGAGCGTGGTAGCGGAGCGCTAGACTACGTCTACAAAGATGACGTTGACAGTGCTCAAGCCTCGTGGCAAAACTTACTAAAACCACAGATTAATAAAATATAGTTACTACATAATTGCTAAAACTCGTTAGTCGTTCAATGCAGCGACAAGACACTAAATACTTCTGCTATTGGAGGTTTCGTTAGCGGCCGTATAAATGACGAGTATGTGTGCGTGCTCCGATTCGGGTGGTCTGGTATAAAGATGGTCTACTGTACATTATTTATTTGTATTTTATCGTTGTGGTGTGTGGCAGGTATTAGTAATAGGATCGCGTTTTACCCTTGTGTACGGAACTCTAAAAATTGTAAAAAGAGGCAAGTACAAGAAAACAGAATATAATATAGCTAAATCTATAAAAATAATACTCATGTTTGACATACGATATTTTACGTAACAAGAATTTATATTCATATAATAATAGAATTTATTGAGAATGTACAAATAGCTTCACTTTGAAGATTCTACTAGGAAATATGATAGAGAGCTAAAAATATAATGATATAAATAACTTTAATATATTTGCAAGGGTCTTGAGGAAAGCACAAAAGGAAATTGTTGATTCCTTCATATGTATTTCGTTTCAATAAAATTACTATGCAAATATTATATCATCGATAGTTGGTATCGTCGATAGCTTTGTTACAGGAAATGAAATTATTACACGGCGTTCATTGTAATTTATTTATACCATATTCGGAACTGTAAAAATCACAGAGGCCATTAAATAAGCCTATCAAAAAGTTATCAAACCAAAATAATAATATTCGCAAATATTACAGAGATAGACATCATCAGAAAGACACAATGACCTTTTGAAAAGCCAGGTAAACTTTTATAAAGTGTGTAACTTAATTTTAAATAAAACTTCCCTACACGCCTAGCCGCCTAACTATCATCATTCATCATAATTATTATTAACTAGCCTTTGCCCGCAGCTCCGCTCGCGTAAATATATTATCCCGCGGGAACACTACTTTTTCGAGATAAAAAATATCCCATGTCTTTTGCCGGAACCATAGGTATGTCTATAAATTTTATAAAAGTCGGTTCAGCGGTTAAAGCGTGAAGAGGTAACAGACGACACATATTCGCATTTATAACATTACTAGCCGTTTCCGGTGGCTCCACCCGCGGAAATATACCATCGGTTATCCCGTGTGAATACTCTACTTTTCCGGGATAAAAGGTAGCCTGTGTTTTAATCCAGAGCCTAAACTACTACCATACCAAATTTCATCAAAATCCGTTCAGTACTTTAAGCGTGAAAGAGTAACAAACATCCAACCATCCTGACAAACTTTCACATTTATAATATTAGTAGGATACTGTAGGAAATAAGTAAGTATAGAGTATAGATACGCGAAGAAAAATTTTCAGGTACAGTTTTTCGAGCATTGCATGAACAGAGGAGTTTGAAATTTGGCCCAGTTAGAGTTTATGTCTAATAACAGTAGGTGTTGGTTTTATTTTATATAAATATTATTATTGCGTGTCTAAGAGACAAAGAACCCTAAAGAAAAAATAGTATGAATTATGACCACAGGGCGAACTGGTACTTGTCATTATTAAGATCATTATCACCTTCCAAGTCTCCAAAATTCTGAAAAGCGTTTGTAAATTGTAATTCTTTTACGTAGAGAGGTCGCCATATAGTGCTCGTGACTACTTACAATAATTTTTGTACCCAGATTAATAAATTCTTACAACAAATTTAAGCGGAAACTCCCACGAGGAAGTCCGAGCTAAAAAACTGGCACCACCATTTAAAGTAATAAGACAATATGTTGTGTGCCTCACCGGTCACCCACATGGGGACACCTTCTAAAACCTTTGCAACTTGATTCCGTCAATGTCAAAAGGGTAACGGCATTTGATGAGCAAATTGGATTATTTAAGTAAAATAATCTCTAATTCCTTTTTTTTATCACGAGCAGTCAAATCGCCTGATTGATGAGATTAGCTTAGCGCCACCAATGGACACTTGCGATACTAGAGTTGTGGTAAGTGCATTGGCGATTTACCTAAGGTATTTGACTATCTTTTTACTTAAAATACTTTCGATAATTTTTGATTCAGAATTAACCAGGTAAAACCTACATTACAGGACTACATTTTTTAAATTACTTAAATTTAAAAGATTCAAGTAGATTTAAAGATGGTACCTAATTTGTATTTAAAACACTTATAAGTTAGCAAGGCTAAGGGTTAATAAGTGTAACCTACTGTAGCTTGACCACATTTTGTCGTATCGCTGTGGTGTGATTGTGGTGTGTACAAGAATACCCTTATACTTCTTTAACAAACGTGTCCAAATGCTATCAGATTCACATATCTTCAAAGATGAGTTGTTAGATTTAGCAAGATTCTAAAGTGATGTTTTTTTACTTCCACTGAATCAGTAGATTAAAGACGTAGGTTCTTCTTAAAAGTGCTTCCGCTGCGTACTATATTGTACCAAAAAGGTTAATTCGCAAACTTAAGGACGTTGCCTCGACGTGTGGTCGTAAATATTTTATGGCTGTTTACTTTAATTCTCTAGGTTACAGGTAAACACACTTACTAACCCTTAACCTTACCAATTTATAAGTGTTTTTAAATAAGAAATTAGGTACTATCTTTAACTACATCTTCATCTTTTAATCTAATTGGATCTTCTGTATCAAAATAGTTAAGTGGTACGTGTGGGAAGGTCCTCAGAGATATCATCTCTAATCGTAAAATAATTACAACCGTGTCCAAAAATTTTAGACATTTGAGTTTGATGGTAATTATGATCTGAAATATTGACAACTCTACCACATGTGTACACAATTAAATGTACATCTTATAAGTAAATTACACATAATCGTTAATTTTTTAATAATACTCGTTATCAAAAATTTAATAATAATTCGTAAATTGCAATCACAATAATGAAAAGGCTCCATCAAGTAATGACGCACAAGTTATGACCACTAGTGCCGAGTTCCAATAATGAATTCATTAATACACATCTGAATTAAACATCACTTCAACGCAGCAATGAATACTCTCATTATTATTTAAACACACAATCATTTATCGTGGTGTTTTATTTGTGAATTCCTGAAAGCTCCAATGGCATCTGAAAAATAAAAGTTGCTTTCAGTAATTTAATCATTGTTAATAAAAGAGCTTACAATTACATACATAACTAACTAACTAATAACTCCCCACCGATCTCGGTAACGGTGGCCGGTTTCATTGAAACCAGGCCAGTTACGCAGGAGTAATTTTATAGTGCCCAAGTGTGTGCGCAGTACTTTTCATACTTTTTTGTGTATTTTTACTTTGGAAGGCGTTAAATTTTTTGTTTAAAAATAATAATTTCCTATACATATTAAGTGGGGATAAAAATTATTTTTATTCTACCCCCTTGTGGCTATCGTCGAAAAAGTATATTAATAAAGGTGAAGTCTCATGCATGACTATATGAAGTGGATCATTTTTTAATAATAGGCATCCAAAGTGGTTTTAAAGATGGTCCACCCCTAGCATTTGTAAACTATAAAAGGAAGAAGCTGGTTTTCATTGCTTTTATATTAATATTAAATTATTTTGAATAAAATTTAACAATAACTTTTGAAGTAATTTAAAAATGAAATGTCATTAGGACATGTCCTAATATGCTCTTGTTTAGGTTATTTACATACCTAGTACGATTAGTTTAATTACTTTAATACCTATAACTAAATAAAGAATTTTCTAGCTATCTATGAATGTCTGCTTTTCTATTTATTTTCACAGAATTTTACAGTCGTGATACTTGGTCTTATTTGAAAACATATTATAGATGTAATTAACAAAATCTAGTGCCAAAGTAGGATGACATTAAAGATTTTTTATACTCAAATTCTCGGATAAAATATGCAAATGTTTGTGACACTAGCCAGCTAAATATGTAAAAAATTACACTATATGACTAGACTTTACCATTTTGTTCATCGTCGCCGCGACTCCCGCTGTGCCGCTCTAAGTGAATACTAGTGTCGAATAAATTATTTAAATAAGTTTCTAAAATCGGCTACGCAACAGATATACTTAGAGAGTCGGTGGAGCGTTACTAAAGCTATTGTCCAAGTTGGCGCTAATTGATCGCTTGTCTGTAGCTAGACGGAAGTCTCTGAACCAAATACCGATGCTCCAGTTCCCAAAGCACCAACTATTTCCCCACCTGTCCTAGAAGAGAGGAGAAAGCCAAATTCGAAGAAACGAATTGTGGTAGTCTTTAGCTAGCTTCATCCGTGAGAAGACTGTCCTAGTCATCCTTAGGCTGGATAACTTAGCTTGACGTGGGATGCCTAAGATTCCATTTTCCCTCTATCTAGACTCTTGTTAGATAACTGTACTCAAATGATCCTGAAGTAATAGAAAATATGGCATAACTTGCCTAAGGACGTAAAATAGAGCATACGAACGTGATCTACTTTGCAATAGATTATGTAAAATGTATGTATCCTTAACACCATGGCGCACCTTGTAATCACACCTGCTGTCCTGACCTCTGTATTATCATATACGAATCCTAATTCAACGCGAATGGGGTCGAGGACGAATGCTTATTTGTGCGTATATTACTTATTTTCATTTTACATGATTTGTAGAAATTTTATATAAGGAACGTTCAGGCTAAGATTTCGTGGTATAGACAAAGGGTATAGATGTTTTATATCATCATCATCTCTCCTTGTCTTCATATTCATCATCAAGTTCTTAAAGAGCGCCTTATCTCTAGCGTTACAAAATATTGCCTCGGGAAAATTCAATTCTACTTTAAATTAATACAACATTAATAGTTTTGTATTAAATTTTTGATTTCCAGAATCGTGCAACAATGCTGCCTCCGTCGAACACGGCAATTTTATAAGATGAATACCTAGTAGCACATACGAATCAAAACTGCATATCATATCTTACTAACCAGTAACCAAAACAACATTACAGCTCGTATGTTTGGTATAATTATGCAAGTCGGCCACTCGCGTCACCTAATAACACGTCGCCATTGTACAGAGCTGGCATTTAACTTGTTGCATTATGATTGACATTTGTGAATTCAAGTATTGGTCAATTGGGCAATGTGTTAGATCCACGCTTTGTGCCTATCATATTATGTACAATTACCATCATATTTCTTCATGGTAACTTGTTGAAGGTATATTTAGATCTGATTGGATCCTTCACACATTTTCGTTATAAACTTTTGAAACACTCGATTTCTTATCAAATTTCGTGCATTTCACAGATGATCTACGCGAAATAGTCTCGCCATAGCAGTTGGTATTTTTTTTACAAAGTTGCTGGTTCATTACCAATTTTCAACATAAATAATATGCAAGGGCTTATCCAAGACCTTAGCAGTGGCGAAGACTATTTCTCCTTCATAGGGAAGCCCTAGCCTGTATAATAGATAGGGAATTGGATGAGTGTCTTCCAGCAGGTAAGTGATAAGTGAATCCAATAGGAATTGAATTACAGGAACCCCACGGCACTGCTAGACAGGCACTCTTACACACTGATCACTCAGTCATCTAAGAATCACTAGACTACAATAATTAGACTTTATCCAATAGCAACAAAAAACCCATCCATTTATCAAAGGAACATCTATTCAACTCAAAAATGTCACATGTAAAATTCTAAAGTACTAATTATGATCAGAGATAAACCTGGGTACTTTTATAACGCGTTGGGAACGTCGTGGCCATTGTCTGGACTCCAGGCGCCTTCCGTAACGTCAGACCACTTACTTAAGACCCCTCTCCTTAGTACCACCACCACTTAATGTATAAACCTCACACCGCTAACTGTATCGCGGCAGCTCTACTTATACTGGCCACACATTAGTGTAGGAAAGTATTGAAAGGCGGAACTGCGATTGAAAAATGGAAAACGTTAACAATGTGCCATGTGAAGTTTCTGGTTATAAATCTACACTAATATTATAAAGAGGAAAACTTTGTTTGTATGTTTGTTTGTTTGTTTGTTTGTTTGTTTGTTTGTTTGTAATGAATAGGCTCAAAAAGTACTGGACCGATTTCGAAAATTCTTTCACCATTCGAAAGCTACATTATCCACGAGTAACATAGGCTAAATTTTATTTTGGAAAAAAATAGGGTTCCGTAAGATATTTGGGTTTTTCGGACACAAGGTGTAAAAAATCAACCAGAAAAGTTACTTATTTTGCGTACGCTGCCTAAACTATAAAAGATAGAACCATGTAATGTTCTAATTAATTGTAGATCTTATAAATATCTACAAAAAAGTCCGCGACACACTATACCTATCTATGTCGAGTGAGGCACAACAACCATTTATTTATTTAGAAATCTTGAATTTTTTTTGGACTACATTTAAACGCGTTTATTTTACTCATGCTATTAATCCTTATCAAAATAAATTATTTCATCACTAAGTACAGTTTATGTAGATAATATTTGGTCTTTGAATGATTAAAATTTGACGTTTGGTTTTAAAGTTATGGCGAAATTAAAATATTACGATTTCTGCTATACGGCCCGTTGCGAAGTTGGTGACATTCTGTAGTATTAGTATCAGTATTGTACCCGTGCGAAGCCGGGGCGGGTCGCTAGTATATTATATCTTCACGTGAAATCTGCGTACTGTCTGCGAAATTGGGAAGCGCATCAGTTGCGTTTTTTGAGAAATTCCGTGGCATGAACGAAAAATAAAAATGAAGAACTTTTATTTCTGAATGGATTAAAAAAAAACCTACTACTAAACCTACCACCAGTTCGTGAAGTAATCCGGTAAAAAGAACTGGTGTAAGAAACCGCGCAGGGCAATGAATGTTGCATTGTACCTAATCTTCAGAATTTCACAAGTCAAGATATACCTACTTGTTACTACAATTAAGAGTCGGAATCAAGACCTAACTAAACATGCCTAATGTTACTCACTATGAGTTACGTAGTAGGTAACTATTTATCTGTGCTATGGCTCACTTGCTCATATATTATTATTACTTATATAATAATTTCGAATTAGCGGATAGTCTTGCACGCGTAGTACAAAAGTACATTTCTATTCTCATACTACATGACCATGATAGCACTTCTATTATGGTCTTGTTCTACGGAAGAATAAAAATGTACTTTTTACGGTATTTAGTTCAGTAAAAAGGATTTTTAAGCAGACATTTCCTACATTTAAATTTCAATATGATTGAAAATTTGAATTTAGTGAAATCAGCGGGGAATCCCCGTATATGTACTGCGTTGCACTGAAACGGGTGACTATTGTGAACAAGGTCAATATAAACATACATACATACATACATACATACATACATACATACATACATACATACATACATACATACATACATACATACATACATACATACATACATACATACATACATACATACATACATACATACATACATACATACATACATACATACATACATACATATTGTACATGTTTTCACTGTTCGCGTGTATCTGTACCGCGTACCGACACTACCGACATGCACCATATAGCTGAGTGAGAGAGCGAAACCTATTCCACTGATACATATACCACTTAAACTGTGGACTGTGATGTTTAATATGTGGACTTGTAATGAAGCCACTTAGATGAAATTTTATACCTAGGTCCTAGTCAATATTTCTAGAAACACGTCCGCCAGTATCACATTAACTAGGGACTTTGGCATTTTACTTTAAATCTTAAATGATAATGTTTAGTTTTTTGACACCAATGACAGTTTTTAAATTCGTGACATCTGACAGCTTTTTGACACGACAAGGACCGTCGTACTAGCAAGCGCCGCCTGGTGACAAAAAATAATTGAAAATTCTTATTGACCGTCTTTGATACCACTAACGCCACCAGATGACGCTTTGTGTGTGTTGGGTCTGACCACGGCAGAAAAAATATCACACACCCTCATTGATGCTAAAACTACGGAGCTTACGGGTAGTGCTGAAACTTTGCATAGAAAAAGCGTATCTCTTAAACTGTAGACTTTGTCATTTTTTACCCGTCATTTAATAGTAGCATGCTTCAATGTTTGTATTTCGTCGATGAAATGTTTTTTTTTATAAATCATAGTCCAAAACTGAATTAAAACTTATTTTATCCTTACATAATATATTGTTTCCTAAGGAGCACGCGCGACAAAATCATAACGGCAATTTATTACACGTGTAAAAATTTAATACGTCACAATTCACAATAGTTTCTTTTATTTTGCATAGACTCATAAATACGCAGTCACGTTTTCATCTACAATTAATTGCTTGTGTGAATATCACTCAAACACATTAAAATCCAGCGTAGAATAATTCAGGGCACGTTACATGATTATGAATTTACCATACCGATAATAATTAACAATACGGAGTTAAAGGATAATGATATTGATAATTAAAATAATCAAAATTAAAACTATAACCCAATTAGGGAATATTATTCGAATATTCGAATATTCGTTTTATTCGAATATTCGACGATTTTATTATTCGAATATGACAGGGTTCAATATTCGAATATTTCGAATAAAACGAATAATAAAAATATTTTATTTATTTTTTAAAAGTATGTTAATAATAGTAATAAACTTATACATAAACCGAAAAAGTTTCGTTATTTAATACATTTTTTTTATTATTTATTCATATTGTCGTCAATAATATTCTAAAACAGATTTTACTACACTGTTTATGAAAGAATACAAATCTGTTTTTAAATAAAAAATATTTAAGGTGAATACTTCCTACAGGCTTTAGCGAAAGAAATCCATGCTCACACGCTTGTCGAAATAACCTAACCAAGAGTGAGTTAGGACGTGTCTAAGGAGGGTTCTGTTACTATAAAGCGTAATACGATTTTTAGTTTCTTAATCTTACTGTTCGATTCCGTTCAAAATTACTTTCCTACAGACAATTTACCATGATCTACCAGCATGGAAAATTGTAAGTTCCTAATCCTCATAGTTCAGAAATGACAGAGGGGGGTGAAACCAATTTGGAGGCGGATTACTTGGAAATGGTTGACTTTGTAAAAGTCATGTATAAAACTTTGCCTTTATTTTAAAAGACATAATATTCAACACACACATATATTTTTATCTTTAAACAAAAATTAACCATTTCAATCTTAGTTTTAAAGACTAAACTTACATGTTATATAAAAATGCGGTTTCGAATAACTCCTCGAGGCCTGACAACAGCTTGAAGGAGGTTTGTCATAATGAAAACGAGGTTTTGGAGCCGAATTGTGTAATATTCTCTCCCATTCTTATATCAGAGCGTGTTTAAGTGCTGTGAGGGTACGAACTGTAGGTGACAATTTGACTAGCTTTCTAAGATCTTTTCAATTTCTTAATCGTGTTGAGGTGAGGAAATTAAAGATAATCTATAAGAATCTTTTGACCATAATATCTTTCTCCAGGTAGATGTCCAATCATGGGTCATGGCGGATTCCTGAAGGTATGCCAACCCATTGTATATGAACTCTGCCTGAGCATTTTTTTTTTTTTAATGAAATAAGGGGGCAAACGAGCAAACGGGTCACCTGATGGAAAGCAACTTCCGTCGCCCATGGACACTCGCAGCATCAGAAGAGCTGCAAGTGCGTTGCCGGCCTTTTAAGAGGGAATAGGGTAATAGGGGAGGGTAGGGAAGGGAATAGGGTAGGGGATTGGGCCTCCGGTAAACTCACTCACTCGGCGAAACACAGCGCAAACGCTGTTTCACACCGGTTTTCTGTGAGCCCGTGGTATTTCTCCGGTCGAGCCGGCCCATTCGTGCCGAAGCATGGCTCTACCACGTCTATACTGGACTCTTTGTCAAAAGTAGGCTTGAAGATATCGCCTACCAGGTCACGTTTACTTAGCCTCTCTTCAGATGTTCACTTAAGCTTGTGAAGTTAAAGTGAGTAAATCCACTCATCTGGGACCAAAATTCTGGACTATACTCGTTTATCCTTTTGTATGTGTTCACGGACGTATCCACAGTGTTGCTACTTGATACTAGGGCTCTCGAGTTCGGTCTCGAAGTGAGACCACTCGCCCTTCGCCTCGGTCTTTAGGGTTTCAGATTTACTTAAGCAAGTCTTCTTGACTGTGCTGTCAGTCACATAGTCCCTTCGGGTCTGAAGAACCTGTTTCTGAACTTAACTGCATTTAAGTGTTGATTTTCAACAAGTGGAACAATTTAACGGTCTTGCTGAGCGCTGAGTCTGCCATTAAAGTCTTGCACGGCTTTGTCAAATGTTTTTCAGTCTCTTTGTACCGACGCTTCATCTTCTGAACGGTTCGTAACATGACACATTCCGATCTTGCAGTACAACGCCTGATGCCTACCCCTATAATGCCTAGTTTCAGAAAAATCATTCACACATTCTTCAGGCTATGATACAATTTTTAAATCTACTGTTGTCTAACTTCCTTTTTGTAATAAGACTCATCGTTCAACAAAAAATTAAAAACATAAAGAGACCAAAAACATGGTTAACTTGAAAATGGAAAAAGGTTATTTTTGTTTTAAAGATTTTCCACCCACTTTTTACCAACTATAAAGTTTTTTGTTATGATAACATAACAGTGCTTTTTATTTTGATGGTTTATCTTGTTTACTTTTTCTTACTATGGTTTATATACACATGTACCGATTAGGTCTGGAGCAGACTATTATGACAGCACGATACTCATGTGTTTAGAGTTTATTTTTTGCAGCTGGCATTATATTAGAGTACAGCACTATTTACAGTGCATTCCAATTTCTGTGCAGTGTTCCAACTCTGCAAATATATTTCTCACCAATCTCAAATAAACTGATATATAAATAATTAAAAAATGTTCTATAATATTAGTGTTCTTTATACATTAAATTATACTACCAAAAGCTTAATTTAAAAATTCAAACTGTAGGTCTGACTTTTAAAATCGATTCTCTATGTTGAATCGATGAATAGCTTAACTCAATTAAAAACCAGAAAATACGAACCTCTAAAACAAACCCCAAAAATTCTCGCCCCTATAGGATATTTTCCTTAATTTTTGGGAGAAACCCCTTAGTTGGCAACCAAATCCATGGTCTACTCTAGACCTAAACCATTCATGTGTTAATAGTTTTAAAAAGTTATGGCAATTTAGTATTTTAAGTATGAAACTTAAAAGAAGACGCTGATTTTTTTAGAGTAATTTGTGAAACACTTCGCATTTTAATATTATTAAATATGCAGGTATATATAAACGCAATATATTACTTGTATTTAAAGTTTATTACCAATATTCGTATTATTCGAATTTATTCGAATAGTGTTTAGCCATTATTCGAATTATTCGAATAGTAAAATTTGTCGAATAATAACATTCCCTAAACCCAATTTTGAAATTGTACAGCCTGCGTTACCCGCCAGATTTTTACGAATATATGGACATCTCATTCCTCAAAATGTTATCAGTACTTTAGACACAACAAACATATAGACAAACGTAGACTGCAAAAATCATTACCCTTCCATTTAGCTTGGCCGTAGTCGGGTAATTATTGTTATAATATTTAACAAGGACATATCACTGTATACCCATTTGTTACCTATTTTTTAAGACTTGATATTGCCCATGGCTCCGTGCGCGCAAAAGAAATCTCGAAGGAACAATACATTTTTCTGCAAAAAAAGTATCTGTGCCAAATTTCATCAAAATCTAGTAGTTTCGGTGGCTATTCAATGCAAACAAACAAATAAATCATTCCTCTTTATTATATCAGTACAGATAATAAATGTATAAAATTAATTAACTAAAGTTGTATGCAATATCTTACAAATATTCAGCCATGATGCTATTTTCGTTTTAAATTTATTGCAGCATAAAATTTTTGTTTTGTATATTTTGAAAATAATTGTGCAAAGTTCAGACTATTCATATCTGCTTCTGAATACGGTTCATAAAATTTTGTAATTTGAATAAAATTTTGAGACTCAGATTTGTCCTGACACATTTGAGTCTCAAAATTTTAATAAAAGCAAATAGTCGTGGTTTTAAAACAGTTACTAGATTGATAGGTAGTAACTGTTTTAAAACCACGACTATTTGCTTACTTCAAGATCATAGAGCTACTACCAGCCTGTCCTTATAAAGTAAAACAAAGCAATAGATAATTGCCACTTACACAAACAAACCACCTCAAAGTAGGATCCCACGCTGCCGAAAAAGGCAAATAAATAGGCCCATACAGTTGGACTGCCTCGGAACGATATTTTTACGAATATCTCTCTCATTCGCTTCAAAGCCTAGAAATATTTATGTCCTAATTTGTATACATTGATACTTTCTTTATCTGGGGGCACGGTAGTGCTCCCGCCACGATAAGCCGAAGGAAGCGCAAGGGCACTACCAGACCACCTTTTCTCGAAGCGTTTCTTCGATTTTGAACCCTCATAGCGTAGGTTTGGATTATACCGACTAAGGCTAGAGTTTGTGAAGTTAGCCTCCTAAAGTTACGGCGTGTAGAGTCAGAAGCTTGGTTTCACATGAAATCTGAAAACCTTCTGATAGTGCGATCTTGGCATCACTAAACATGAAAATGTTTTTGGTGGGAGAGTCCTTTCTACATCCTTTTAACATTCAATTAAAAACTACGAGTACAATAAGGATAAGTTTTGGATAAGGTTACCTACTTACAGATAATTGTCTTTAGGCAACCATCACCTATAAGTTTTATACATTGACTGTGCTTTTTGTCTTTGCTAGTCATGTCCTTGTTTATTTATTATAGTTTGTATGTTTGAAGTTAACTGTTGTCATGATTTGATCGTAATATGTTATTAATATGACATATTGTCGTTACAAAAATAACATATTGTCAGTGACAATTAACAATATGTTAGTTTGGTATTGTGTGCCTGCATGCCGTCATTATAATACAAATAAATTATGAGAAGACTCTACCTACTTATGAATTAGATTACCTGATACGGTATCCATTTGGAACAGAAAATAAACCCTAGTCTAAACGGGAACTGCTTGTAACTCCCCTGTGGTACTGGATCAGAAAATCTCCAAATTTGACCTCCATAGTTTATGTAGGCGCACTGTCAAAGTTATCTAACGCGTATTTCTTTACGCTCGCTACCTTGATACAAATAAAGGCACAATAGCGGCAGACGATAGGAACTCCCCGCTCCACTGGCTCGAATAATTCACCAAGAACCTCAGGTTTCACATGAAAATTGTAATTTTGTATGCAAATTAACATTGTTTTAATAACAAATTTTAAATAAAAATTGCGTTTATCGCGATGTATTCGAAGCTAAATTCAATTATTTATAATCGTGTTATTCATAATTTAATACTAATATCATCATAATTTTATTCCAAGAACGAGGTTAAGGGGAAATCATGAGACAGTTGACATTTTGATAATCCTTTGGTTAATATAAAAATAAGCCGCATAAGATGAGCAATGTGCTTTTTATTTTTGGAGAATGCATCAACTACCAAATTCTAACGGTTTTTTAAATATAAAATTGGACTCGACCAAGAATTTTCACACAAAAAGTTTTTGTTTCAATGCCATGGCTTGTAATTTGACTTGCACTTACAGACTTAAGATCTTATGTATTCGAGATTACAGCTAATTATTCTTAGGAGATATTAGGAGACATAATAATCAACAAAATTGAACTTTTTAAGTAACCACCGAATTGTCAAGCAGTGACCAAGTTGATGAACACTCTCGACCACGTCAGCTTTCAAACAAATAAACTTGATCAAAATCAGTTCCGTTTGGGAGCTACGATGACACTGACCGACACACAGACACAGACAGACACGTCAAACTCCTCTGTCTTCGTCGGTGGTTAAAAACTAAGGGGTTAAAAACTGACCCCAATTACAGAAAATTTTCATAGTCTGGCCAGGTGCATTAAACCAATGCACTATTTAAATTAATGCATCAGAACATGTCTAGATGACTAGATGTAATAACGCACTAACACCCTATAGTTTTTCAGATGTTATCAATTCATACATTATCATACAAGAATCGATAAAAGTTAATGTTGTTTTAACGAGTAGTGTAATGTAGGTTCCATCAGAAGCTGTAACATACAAACTAGCAAAATTATCAATGAATTGTAAACTAAATGTACTATGAATATCACGTGAACAATCATCCATAATTTGCTGGTACAAAATGTTTAACAAAATGCATTGTTAATTAAAAATTTCTGCCACCATTATTATTGTAGATACTCTAGTATATAAGTTTCTCCAATGTATTTGATACCTTTTGTATTATAATATTAGCCGTGGAAAAGCCAAGTTAACTGATGGCTGATACAGGCGTAAGATAACCCACCTAGGTAAGCTATGAGTTCTACTTAATTACTGTAAGCTGTTTTTCAAAATAAACATTCATCATTACAATTTATTATAATTTATCATCTATATTAATGACGCAACCAATAGTTTACATTTAATTGCCGATTCGGCGTGTATCTATGTGAAGGCTCGTGGCGTGCGTGGGACAGGTCGGGTGCTCGTCACAAGTGTCGATACAAGTCCATCGAGACGCAATTACGACAACACTTGTTGGACATCCGACACCGAGACTCGTGTGCGGTACAGGGTATTAGATGTAGCGGGGTAAACAAAATATGATTTTAGTAGTGGGCACAGGAACAGATAAACAGCTACATAGTTAGCATCCGATTTGATTGCACTACTAGAAGCATATGGTGTGTCCTAGACTGTACAGAAAAATTGTGAGCCGTTGAAGGAAACGTCAAAATTTTTAAGTTTGGATCGGTATGGATCGTTCTATGAAATCTGATTCTCTAATCTCTGCACAAAAGTATATATTTTCTACTCTATGTAGTGGGAGAAGTAGCGGGTAAAGCGGGTCCCGTCTATAATGAGGCGTCAAACTCGACCGTCTGTTGGAGTGTACAATAATATCATAATTGCTTTGCACAGTTTTATTAATGTACCTTTACTAAGTAGCCCACATTGAGGGCGCATTGTTTTTTAGGATGTAAATAGGTACCCAATAGACTAATAATATATTATTATAATATAGTTTTAAATCCACGATTTAAAAATATATTATATTATAATAGTCTTTGAAAATTATCTAAATGTTATTTAGATATTAATTTTAAGAATTACCTTTATTTGGGTACTTATGTTCCCCGGAGTTTCTGAAAACATTGTAAATCGTTAGAAAATCAGTTTTATCTTTAATATTAACAACATTGTGCTGTACAAATAAATGGAAATATTTTATTAAAGTATTAAATAAAAAACAAAAAAAAAGTAACCCCCGATTCTCAAGCAGTGAGCGAGCTGACAATGATAAATGCTAGAAAAACCTTCGACCATGTCAGCTTTCAAACAAAAAAAAGTTTTAAATTTTGATCATACAACTATCGCCCGCGCCTATAACTTGGCGCACCGAGCGGTTAGAAGTCAGCCGTCAAATCATGACACCGTCCTTCACGGATGAGCGGCTGAAGCGCCGATGTAAACATTACTGTTGAGTTCATAGTTTTCGTCGTCAAATCATCCGATGCGATGGTCTTAATATTATGTATGTCTACATTAGGTTGTAGAAGATGCGATATTACCTGATACACTACCATGTCTATAATTATTATTTTCTTCGTTATAAAATATTATTATTAACTATTATATTAATTCGAAAGACAATAAACTAACGGTGTGACAATTGTAATTGTGGAAAACTGTGGACACTCGATCCCTTTTGTTTTTTTAACCCTTGTTTCTTACATATATTGGCATTTTTTCAAAAATGACATCTATTTGAAAAAATGGCACTAGCATACATGAAAATCTGGCTACAAGAATTTAAGAGAACTAACCGAATATCAGTAAAAAATACTAATTTACCTACTAAAACTTAAGACCAACTACATCAAATGTCCCCATTTAAGAGACATTTTAATAATTGTATAGGGGATCCCATACAATTATTATTAAACAACTTTAAGAACTTTTTCAAAAAGGTTGATTTAACTTTAGCATATTGCCTAATAAGCTTAAACTTCAATTACTGTTATTGTATTCGCATGTGGTGTTTTAGCATTAATTTTACCATAACATTACTCACCGCCATTTTTTATGGTTTGATACTTTTTTCATATCTAAGGACTACGGAAATATTCAATAATAATAATTAATCAATAATCAAAAATATTTTATGGGATCCATATCTGACGACTCTACTTGTTTGGAAAAGTTTGCTGGAATCGTATATCACTGACATAGCCACTGTACAAGTAGGTATTGTCCATACAGGCTCTTTCAATTGAATGTACCTAGTCTCCCTCAAGTATCAAGTGTATCTATTCCCGTGTTCTTAATAGGTATGTAGTTTGTAATTCTTCCATTACGATCAGCCAATTTGACATTTTGGTTTGGAGGTTTTATAATATCGTTGCTGCAGCTCCTTTGACATGGGTGGTGCACTCGAACGTATTTTAAAGTTTTAACTTTCAGCTAACTTTCTTCTATTGCAAGAACAAAAACAAACTCTTTTCTAATACGTACCTATTTTTTACACGTACATAATATCTTTATACATTATTCTATTTTATGTCAAGTCTTTTTACTCGAAACAAGCTTCAATAGTATAATTATACAAGGCCGGGCGCAAGTAGATCGTTAGATCTCCACGATTTCGTTGTGTGATCCAGGAAGTGAGGTCTTTGGCTCCCGGCGGAATGCGCGAGCGCGTGGGCACCTCCTGGGATTCTACTTATCTTATCGTGCTGTGTGGATGTTAAATTGTTAATGAAATGTAGTAGAATAAAAATTTAAGATGTAATGCAAATTGCTTTTAAAATGTAGGGCATTGTACATTTAAAAATAAAGGAAGTAGATATTACATACATACATACATATAATCACGCCTTTTTCCCGTAAAGGGGTAGGCAGAGACCACTTTTTGCCACTTGCTACGATCCTTACATACTCGTTTCGCTTCGTTCACTTTCATTCTTACCATCCATTCCTCCTCTTATGGGGGATTTACATGGGTGACTAAAGCCGCACGATTTCAGCCGCACGGCGAAAATCGACCGTGTAAATGCCAATTCGGCGAGGCCGCAAGTGACTAAAGCAGCAAGCCCCAACTTTTGTAGCGTTTACACGGGTGACTAGCCGCACGATTTCCGCAGCACGGTGAAAATCGGCCGTGAAAATTCCAATTCGGCGAAGCCGCGAGTGACTAAAGCAGCAAGCCCCAAAGTTGGGTATCATTCGACTTTTGCAGCACGGCGCTCAGCTCGGCGGAACGCGGCGGGCAAAGAGTAAAAAATATATGTATAGGAACGTACAGGATACGTACAGAGGAACAGCTTTCATAGAAACTTCTAAATCGATACAAATTTTATAAATAAATAAATAAATTCTTTTTGCTTAAAACATTGTAGGAACAAATATTGTTACATATTTATTTTAGTCACAAATGTTTCGTCATAATTACTGACATGCAAATATTATATTATTACATGAATATAAATTAAGCCATACAATTATTATATTAAAATAATCATTACACACAATTTATTAAAATTACCTAATATTAATTACATTTGTAACGGATGTCATAGAAGATTAGGGTAAATTAAAGTCTAGCGTTAGTACAGAGTTATTGAGAAAGTCACACACCACAACCCAGCATCGAACCTGCACCAGCACGTGTGTGACTCAAGGGGTCTATTCACTATACTGTAATAATTATAATAAAGCAAGCCTATTATTTTTTATATATTATATGAGACATTTTAAATATTATTTTAATGTTACCCGACTGCGCGACGCAAAGGAGTAGTAATGTGCTTATTAGCCTTCGAATGTATATACCTATAGGCAAACCGTTTAACTCAGTCTTCGCCCGCGCGGTACAGGAGTGCGGGGGTATGGCGACTACGGGGACTGCGAGGGGTGCGGGCGGCAGCCCGCACCCCTCGCAGTCCCCGTGTCGCCAAACGACAATTTGCCCCGTGTCGCAAAAGTCCCGACTAGACTGACTTTTACTTTATGTTTTTACGCAGTCGGGTTTTCTTTTATTTTTTCATACACATGCCATTTGCAAATTTTAAATCATATAAAAATATATGATTTTTAGGGCCGATAGTTTAATAAAGCACTTATTTTACTCAGATACAAAAAGAGGTCATGTTTAGAATAATTTTTCTGGTCTTATTTGGTGGCTTACTCTGTGGCTCAGTGGTTCAGCGCTTTGGTGCTCAAACCGGAGGTCGCAGGTTCGAATCCTGCCGAAGGAACAAAAGTATTTCTGTGTTCCTGGGTCATGGATGTGTATTAAATATGTGTATAATATAATAAAAATCTTAAATACTTATATGTAAGTATAAAATTATTAAATATACTTCCCGTTGTCTGGTACCTGTGGCACAAGTTCTTCGGATACTTAGCACGGGGCCAGATTGACGTGGTGTGGAGCGTCGATAGATATTATTATTTTTGTTTAAATATACCCAATAACAGCGGATTTATTGACCTTAAAATTGGATAAAAAGAATCTAACGTAATATAAAAAGTGTTTTAGAAATCCTCAAAATCGAACATTTCTAAACTAAGCCCATAGGTCGATGCCGTCTTGTATTCCAAACTTAAAAGTAGAACACCCGTGTACCAATTCTACTTAGTTTTTGAGATAAATAATAATTTGGAAGATGGTCATTTTTTCAAGTCATCGATTCATAAAATTAATTTATTACGTCAATTGCGAGGCGTTGTAAACTTGTTATATACTTTGTTCGATACACCAGTTAGATGCGCATTTATTATACTTTATTACGTTTCTACCACTTGAGTCCTTTGAGAGATATTTAATTTTTTTTCACTTTTCAAACTTTATTTTTTTTCTTCGATACTAAGTTGTTTCCGCAATTATTTTTTATACTAAACCATACTTTGTCATAGTTTCTTTATTCAGTATTTTTTTCTATTGCCAATCAAACTAGGAATGGGAGAAATAAGCATTCTTTTATTTTTAATTAGCCTTTTAAGAGCATTTTTAAGAGCAAAATTTCATATAGGTACCATAGATTTTACGAAAACAAAAAATTCATAAACTCCGATGAAAGGTTTTGTGAGCCCGGGAAGGGGTCCACCAGAGGCGGCTCGCGACTTTATTTTCTGGGTGTTCACAAAAAAGTCTTGCTTACTATTTATTTGTAAACAAAAACCATTCGCCGGTCTTTATCTCTCTAACAGAGCTTCGATAGAAATAGAAATAGAAATCATTTATTTGCTTAAATAAGGTACAATATGGTGTTACAGTTTGGGTACATTAGATCCTTCTTATTTTGCCTTTTAGTGGCGTGCAAATTTTTTTTTTTTTTTTTAAAGACAAATTCTTACAACCACTGATCTTTACAAAAAACATAAAAACTGTCCACATACTTAATACTTAAATCATAAAGACATAATATCAGTCACTATATTAGTTATCATTAGTTCAATTTTCTTATGATTATTATTATAGGCAGAATAGAGCGCTTTACGAATATCATTGTAGCCCACTGCCCAATAGATATCTACCAGTTGAACTTCACATAACATAATTATGAAACCGAGATTGCGAGACGCTTTTCTTAAGTCATTTCACAATTTTTAATCAAATATACAGTGTATTCTTCCATTTTTACCACAAATAACCCACATAAACTATTTTTTTATAGCGAAATAACACAAAACTGCTGTATTCGCGCGAATAGTGACCGGTGACATAATAAAATGCCATATACAATACGGCCGATGTATCTTGGCGAGTCTGAACTTCGCGCAGAACGTTGCGCAATAACTGTTTCTAAGTGTTTTCGTATTTATTTTATTTGTACTAATTGGTCAACTGTATTAGGGAAATTTTATTAGTACATAGGTATATAAAAATAATACAATAACAGTTTTCTTCACGAGTTGTACATGCGCTAAAGTTCGCAGAGCCTATGTTCAGACCCGTCAAGATACAGCGGCTGTAGTGTACATAAGATTGGCAACAGCGCATAATTAGATACACCATATTTTAGCATTGTCACCTCGCCGCGATCAGGCAACGTCACAGGAGCGGCGCTCCAGATTAGGCTAATTTCTCATACGAAATCTTTTGTTTCACGTACTGGGCCGTGTCGATGCTTCTCTTTCGCACTCATTGAATTCAGTACTAGGCATTGTACTGAACTTCGTTTCATAGGAGCGCAATCGCCGGCGCTCTCCTCGGTAACAACTTGACACCAAATCTTATGATTGAAAACATTTCAACTTCGTACCTACGTAGTTACTTATCTATAGTATTAGTTGTGCGTATTGTTGTAGCGTGTGTGTATGGTTAAAAATATATTGGTAGGTAGCAGATTAAAAAATACATTCTTATTATATTATACTTAGTTACTATTTTTGTGGGAGTGCACTGCACCAGCGCTCTTTAGGACGAGCCGCCTCTGGGGTCCACTCTAGTTAGGCAATAACTAACCCGTGGTTATACATACAACCCGAAGGAGCGGAGGTGAAGCATCACGGAGCCGATCAGGACCCATGCCGCCGCTAGGCAATATATTGTATATAATAAATATATAATATGTAATATATTGTAAAGAAAATAAAGAATTTTTGATTTTGATTTGATTTTGATTGAATATTAAAAAAATGTTATTTGTCGTCATGACAACCAACATTAATCAGTTGCATCATGCATGTACACATCACAATTCTCAATCTCACATGACACAAGAAAATTTTGCGTACGTAATTCACATCGTGATTGAGGTCATATTGTTTAACTACCATGAATAAAAATAACACCATCGAGTTTTTGGAATGCTATGAAAGGCATCCATGATTATGGATTTATTGACTGATTTATTTATTTATTTATTATATATATCATAGATATATAATATTAATCACTAATATAATATGCAATGATTCAAGCAGTTCTTGAAAAATTGCATAAGTACTTAACAATTTCAATTCCGGCACGAACACCCATTCTGCTCAACATTTTCGAAGGAAATAACCAAGCCGCATGCTGCTTTAGTCACCCGTGTAAATGGGCTTGCGATTCGGCGAGGTGAGGCGATTTGGCAGACGGCTCGCCGCACGGCGAAAGCAGTCCCGTGTAAATGCCTCATTACATTCAACGTAGCGAAGCGGCTCTCCATGGTCCGCTTTCACCTCCGCGAGAAACGAGACGTGATGGGTGGTCTATCACATAATTAAATTATTTTTATGATTATCCATTGCGTTTCCACGGATTGGTAGAGAGGGTAGGAATAGGGAAAGGGAAGGATAGGTGGTGTGGAAAGGAAGATCGGTAAGTTAGAGTGGGAAATAGGAAATGTAGGATATTACCGCCCAGGAGGGCAAGGGATAGGACAGTAATAGCTACGGAAGCCGGGGTCGCATACCCGTATACTATACCACAACTACCGGACAGGTAAGTTGGGATGAGTACCCCATGACATAATATAGTAGATATTGAATACATTTATAATGTGAAATTGGCCTAGATAATTTTTAAATTTGCAATGCACAAAACAAAAATGTTATAATTGTATTTCTTTATTGTGAATAAGTGACATTTAAATTGGTAGACTTATAATATTAGATATAATTATATTGAGCTTTATACTCACATATTTAACTTTTAACTATGGCCAGTTACATTATTAACATTAAAATGCGGGAAATCCGTTATTGTCACTAAATATATTTGACAGCTAGAATTCTTTGAGGAAAACGCATTAATTATATATTGCAAATATTGCAATTAATCGTTATACCATAAAAGTATAATTTCTCAGTAATTATACAACGTTAGCCGCATATCACTTACCTAACATAACTCCACGTGTAAGGCAATAAAAGATCTCGATAGCGGCACGTAATTATTGTAAAAACGATAAGAGCGCGTGCACCTGAAATTGTTTATAGTGAGCCAATAAGAGATGGCGCTCGTAGTACCAATCAAACTAAATTATACAAAATATTTAATGTAGAGATCGGAGACAGTTTTTTTTTTTGTTTCAGTCTATAGCCAGAATCAATAACTAAAGATTATTACTTAACTAAGTACTACTTAACTAACTATTTATCTATACTAATATAATGTAATAAAGAGGAAAAGTTTGTTTGTTTGTATGTTTGTTTGCATTGAATAGGCTCCGAAACTACTGGACCAATTTTGATGAAATTTAGCACAGATGTAGAGTAGATCACGGAGAAGGACATAGGCTACTTTTAATCGCGGAAAAATGTGCGGTTTCTGTGAAATCAACTTTTGCGTGCATGAAGTCGCGGGCCAACATCTAGTAAATAATAATGCTATAATTTATTAAAAGTAATTAAAAATTAAATACATAATTTTACTAAAAATCAAATCAAACTATAGTCCAAGTGTGTTTTTACGAAAAAAACAGGTACACGTCTATTTACTTTCAATTTGTGTTTGTCCAGTGTGATGTCACAAGTGAAAAAAATTCAATTGTAATCGTAATTCGTAACCATGATCTGACAAAAATGGCTTTTATTCCAAAGCGATAACGTCTGCTTTTGCTTTATTTTATTAGGTACACGTTTCAGGATTTTCCAAAACAGTTCTATCACATCGATAAGGGGAATTCCCGAGGTATTCCAAGTTATTTCTGCTCACTGACCGCATATGTATTTTTGATATATGACGTAATTTTGATAAAGGTCGTAATTTTACAGTTTCAGAGAAAGTTTTCAAATGCCTACACAAGCAAGGCGTTACTATAATATGATATTTAACAATAGAATAAACGAAGACCTTTCTTGGTCGGCCTAACAGTCCGACTAAGAAAATGGTTTAATGATAAAGAATAAAACAAAAATTTAAGTTCTCTGAAATATCAAACAGTGAGAGAGCTGATGATGATTAATTATAGACATAGAACACTCTCGATTGTGTCAGCTTTGAAACAAAATAAAGTTTATCAAAATCGGTTCATCCGTTTGGGAGCTACGATAACACGGACAGACACACAGACATGTCAAACTTAAAACACCCCTCTATTTTCGTCATGGCCCGTGGGTTAATAAAATACTAGACATCACTTTAGCTAATCCATAGTTAAAATAATATTCTAACATTGATATCTACTTACATATTATTATCTATTAATTAATTATTCTTACATACGATTACCTGTACGTACACACGATTATCTTTCATCTATAATATTTAACCATTGAGCGAGTAGTAAAACCGTGAAGTTAAAAGGCACATGTCTAAAAGAAAAGTTGTTTACGAGTAAAAAAATATTCTGATCACATTTTTTTTACTTTTTTCCAGTTTCAATAACAAGCTCAAATCAGCCAACAAGATGCCAATGTTCGGTGTAAATTATAAAAATTAAGTAATCCAGATCTTGTATTTCAGCATTCATATCGCACTTTTGAGTTTAACGGGCCCATAAATTAACGATCGTTGATTGCCGATAAAACTCAACTGCACCACATTATAACCTTGTTACGTCGATGTACCATCCAAGGATGTCTCGCTCGCAAGATATGTCCTTTTCGTACTTTTGGCGCGGGAAAATTCAGAGCCCTGAAATAAGAACTTTGCGTTAATACAATAGAGTTGAAAATCGAAGTGTAGTATATCGAGATGTCATATGACATTGTCATTGACATTTGGCTCGACTCGACAAGTGTTCGACTATCAGCTCTATTGTATTAGCACAGAGTTCTATTTTCAATGCTCTGATTTTTTCCGGATCAAACAGTCCCAGCCTAATAATAAAGACATAGGCTACTTTAAATTGCCGTAAAATGTATATTTCCCGGATTTCCTTTTGCGCGAATTAACTCGCGGGTAACTTCTATGAATAATATTCACTACTCAGATTTTAGTTCTAAAAGCTACATACCGGTAAGCTATTATAGATATCTAGGTACTAGTATTAATAATAATCTTAAATTATATAATATTATGTAAAGTATAAAAGTATTGAATATACTTCCCGTTGTCTAGTCCCCGTAACACAAGTTCTTCGGATACTTACCACGGGGCCAAACTGACGACTATTACTATGTGGAATGTCGATTTGCGAAACACAACGCAAGCATTATTAACGCTCTTTTCTTTGAAGCTTATTTTTAATGCCTGTGTCCTGCAGTGGATATCCTAAAAAGATCTAGGCGACGTGGTATCTAATGAAGTCAGGCTATTAACCGGCAATGAAGTCAAGCTATCAACCGGCAATGAAGTCAAGCTATCAACCGGCAATGAAGTGAAACTATCAACCGGCAATGAAGGCAAGCTATCAACATCGCGCTATATAAGAGTATCTCTACCACAGTGTAAATTTATGTGCAATATCTTTAGATGGTACATCGACGTCACGTTAATATAATTCGCACCTTTTTACGAGTGCGACGTACACGCAATAAGCCATTTTGGCTTACATGAATTTTAATTTATAATTTTTGCTAACCGTAATTTAATCTGCCTCGTCTCGTGTCCAGGGTTGAAATCCCATCAAGGGCAGATGTTTTAACGGGTATTTTTGTAGACAGGTCAGATACCTAATATATCTGGTATTAATATGAAATCGTGTCCACTTATCCAGAGAATTTATTAGGTATTTCATAAATTTATTTTAATTTCATTGATGGTACAGTATCAGCAAAGTTCCTGCTCGACCAGTTTCGAAACATTTAACTTTGAACTGGAACGCCTCAAAATACTTTAACACAGAGGTAGTGACCGCATCGCATTTCTGTGTTCCTAAGTCATGGATGTGTATTAAATATATGTGTATAATATAATAAAAATCTTAAGTATATGTATAGTAATGGTGTCTACAGACACGAATTTGGTACGGAGCGTACCAGATCCGAGCGTGTGTAGGGCAGTCCGGCGAACATAAGAAGAAGGCGAAGAGTTCGCCGTCGTCCGCATCGGATCTGGTCCACTCCGTACCAAATTCGTGCGTGTGTAGAGCAGTCCGGCCGCCGGCGTACCGTACAACGGTATCAGTGTTGTCAACTTAGGGGGATGTACCCCCCAAAATTAGGGAAAATATCTACGGGGGTTTACTAGGGGACAGGATGTTTAGAGTTTTATCCTTATGAATGAATTTGTATATAATAATAAAAATTATTTTAATGTGTGTATATAGCCAGGGATATGAAAATGTATTGGGAGTGAAATCAGATTAAGACAAGTTAGTTGCATGTTATTGACGCGTAAGTCTTTATGTTAAACACATAACCTTTCTTTCTAGCTTATTATCTCTTAGACCTGTCAATGGTATAAGTAATCAGGGGTAAAATTTGGGGAGAAATATTTTTTAAAGTGTTGGTATCACTACCCGTTATCAATGAATTGAGGGAATCATCGTCGTCGTTTAAAAACAGCACTGTAAGTAGAACTCTGTTCTAAAGTCATAGAGCATAAAATCGAACACACGAGTGTCGAGCTTTACGGTCCACTGCACCGTACCAAATCCATGCGTGTGTAGCGACACCGGATTTGGTCTCCGGATATGGTCCGCTGTACGCTCCGTACCAAATTCGTGTGTCTGTAGATAGCGTAAGTATAAAAGTATATCAGCCTCCGTGGTCTAGTGGTTTAGAGCTTGGCTCTCGACTCGGAGGTCGTGGGTTCGATTCCCGCAATGGAACAACAAAAAGTGTTGTTTCCATGTTTGGTTAGGATAATGCAGGTTGATCATCTGATTGTCTGACAAGAAAGATGATCCAGGCGTCGGATGGGCATGTAAAAAGTCGGTCCTGCGCCTGATCTCTAACTAGTCGTGTCGGTGATCCGTCCCACTGGGTTACGAGAGTAAAAGGAAGAGAGAGTGCTCTTGTGTACTGCGCTCACACTTGGGCACTATAAAATAACTCCTGCGTAGCTGGCCTGGTTTTCAATGAAACCGGCCACCAGTCACCGAAATCGGTGTGGGGAGCTATATATTATTATTATTCAATATAGGTACTTACATCCCGTTTTCTAGTACCTGTAACACAAATTCTTCGGATACTTAGCACGGGGCCAGATTAACGTGGAGTGACGTTTCCATAGATATTATATTAATATTATTATTATTATTATATCTACATCTGTATTCAAAAACTTATCTGTCGACTGCGACAAGTTCAGGAAAACAGAAACTCAGAGTAATCACACACACATTCAGATGAAGATCCAGTTTCCACCCAGATTTTTATACAAAACTAAATCTATTTTTTAATTTTGATTTAAAATACTACATAAGGTAATGAAAACCTGTAAATATTGTAAGAATCCACTCGAAGATAGCTTCAGTATTTCCCAGCTTATCACAATATTATCAGGATGAAATTATCTTATCAATATCGATCTCAATCTAAAACATCCAAATCTCGCATTGTATTGTTTTTCGTGATAAAATGAAGATCGTGATACTCGCTTTAGTTATTGGTAAGTTAAAATATGATTTATTAAAAAGCATCAAGTGATATATAACTCAAAAAAGCTATTCCATTGCATGTTAGGATGTTGTTAGTTTACTAAAACTAGAGGTCGCTCTGTCGTCGAAACTCGCCCTTAATAACTGATATTATAATTTTAAAGGTTGTGCTTTATTAGGGTTCTTTTGCCTCTTTAATAAAAATAAAAAAAGTAAATGTTGTGAAAAATTACAAACGTCAACGTGTAAAATTGTATATATCAAACGTACAGTTGCAGTAGTGTGTTAATAATCTGAGGTAGTGTGTGTTGTTAGTTTTATTAATTTGATGTATTTTGAAGGATTATTAATGAAATATTTGCTTTCTGCACTCCTTCTCCACATAAACTTTAATTTACCAGTCAAATTTCAAACTCCGTTTGCACATTTCTCGTAAAATCATACTGAAAGTTTTTGATTCACGTATTAAAATAATAATGTTTTAAAATAGTTTTAGTTTTGTAAATAAATAATAATTAGTAACTGATTTTGAAATGAAATGCTGTTTTAATTTCGTTTTCAAATATTTATATGTATAGTATGATAATAATTAAAAGGCGTTAATATTATAATTTAAATTAATTAATTAGGTATTATTCGGTCAAACCTGAAAAAAAAAACTAATTTATGTCTCACTTCTAATTTTATTACCAATGATAATTGCAATATTATCGTACAATTTTTTATTAGTGTTATTTTTTAATATGTCGAGTTGAAATCTTTGGTCATTAATGAGTTTAATATGCAAGTAGGAAGATAATAAAATAACTAATATTGTTTTAGTTTTAATAATTTATTTTGGGCACTTTATCGTAAAAATATGTTTTTTGTTTCCTACTTATTTTCATTATTTTTTTCTAATTCTTTATTTTTTTGGAAACTAGATAATATTATGCTTCCCATAATAATAGGTGGGTATAAAATATGTGAACACTATTTTACTGTCAATCTTTTTATATCATTACTCATACAGGTTTAAATCATTTTGTGGTTTGTTAGTTGATTTTTTTTTCTATTTCAGCTGCATCACTAGCAACTCCACTACCAGCCGATCAGAATGCGTTGAACCGTATTGTCAACGGCGAGGCGGTGGATATAACCGAGGTGCCGTACCAGGCCTCACTGAGGAGGAAGGTCAGCACGGGCTGGGCGCACACCTGCGGCGCGGTTGTCATCACAGTCCAGAGTCTACTGACTGCCGCTCATTGTGTTGAGGCGTGAGTAAAGGAACAGTAGAGTTGAAAATCGAAGTGTCAAGTCGAAAATCGAAAAAGCTATTGTTATTTGACGCGTATGATCGATTTTCAGCTCTACTGTATTAAAGCAGAGCTCTAATTTCAGTGCTCTGAAATTTCTCTGGCGTTCCGGATTCCGGATCATCCATACTTCCATACTTCCATACTTAATATTATAAATGCGAAAGTGTGTCTGTCTGTCTGTCTGTCTGTCTGTCTGTCTGTCTGTTACCTCTTCACGCTTTAACCGCTGAACCGATTTTGATGAAATTTGGTACAGAGATACTTTGAGTCCTGGGAAAGGACATAGGATACTTTTTGTCCCAAAAATTTGCGGTGTTCCCGTGGGATAATGTATTATTATTATGTGTACTTTGATTGTCTTTTACTGCTAAACGGTTGAATTGATTTGAATTAAATTTGGCAGTGGTTTATGCTTTGGACAAACGCGCAGTGTACTTTTTAACCGACTTCCCAAAAAAGGAGGCGGTTATTTTTTTTTGTATGTTCAACGATTACTCCGCCGCCTGTGGACCGATTTTCATAGTTTTTTCTGTGATGTATAGGGTGTAATCCCAAATTGGTCCTTTTGATATTAAAGTGGTGACCTGATGATGGGATCCATGAGGAATCGAGGGAACTCCTCGAAATTTATATGGACACATATGGTGATTTTGACTTTTTCTGAAGTAGTTCAAGTATATGCTACCAAAAAGTAAGATTTTGCTCCAAGGTACACCCTGGATCCAAAAGTACAGAACAGAACTCCTGGCTCCTTATAGATACATGTTTGGGAATTTCGGCGTTGTTTAAAGAACTGCAAGCATATGCCACCCTGTCAGTTAGAGTAATCATCATCATCATCACCACTATCACACCATACATCATCAGATTATGATGATATAAAAGGTATTTCTCATAGTATTTTACACTAACACGGATATCTTTGAACATTACTCTGCCGTTTATGGACCTATTTGCAAAATTCTTTTGTTGTTGTAAAGGGTTTAGTTCGAAATTGGTCCTTTAGTCACTAAAGTGGGAACCTGATGATGCGATCCATGAGGAATCGAGGGAACTCCTCGAAATTTATATCCACACATATATTGATTTTGACTTTTACTGAAGTAACACAAGCATATGCTACCAAAAAATAAGATATTGTACCAAGATATACCCTGGATCCAAAAGCACTGTACAGAACTCCTCAGTCTTTAAAGATATGCGTTTGGAAATTTCGGTATTGTTTAATGAACTGCAAGCATATGCCACTTTATAACTTACAGTAATCATCATCATCATCTTAATAGCAATATTTTATGGAAGCTTGGCGCGTATTCAATTATACATTCGATCGTTTAGTTTAGACGTTCTTAAGACGTATTAATAATAACTTAAGAAAATATATCTCTAAAAAGGGTGAAATTATTATTTTTAAACAAAAATTAAACCGACTTCCAAAGTAAAAATACACAAAAAAGTATGAAATAAAACTTAATATCTAAATAATTCCCCTTTCAAATTCGGCTAAAATTTTTACTATTTCTCTACTCAATCTTATTAATTTTGAAGTCGGTACCAGCAAATATGAACGTAAGTTGTATAAAATATTGTAGAATATTGTTTGGGCTGGTATCGATTTCAAAATTAATAAGATTGAGTAGAGAAATAGTAAAAATTTTAGCCGAATTTGAAAGGGGAATTATTTAGAGATTAAGTTTTATTTCATACTTTTTTGTGTATTTTTACTTTTTATCCCAAAAAGATATATAATATTGTTCCCGAGGGATAATGTACTATTGTGTATATTTTTTTAATGTCTTTCATGGCTTAAGTGTTTAAACCATTGAAATGAAATATGGTATGATGGTGCTTCGGACAAACAATTAGTAATTAAATAGAGAACGTAAGATAAGGAAGATACAGATTTAACTTAGAGTACAGTCGTAAGTGGCCAAAAAACCCCATTTCTCGCGGGCGGAGCCGCGGGCAAAAGCTAGTATAATATAAAGCCTTTGTAGCAAATGTATAATCTTTCTTTGCTGTATGGTGTCCGCTACTTATGAATTACTAGCTTTTGCCCGCGGATTCGCCCGCGTAAATACAGTATGCCACGGGAAAATTGTACTTTTTCGGGATTTAAAGAAGCGTACCTACCTACGTGTTAATCCAGAGCTCAAACTACAATCATACCAAACTACAATCATCAAATTCTATCCACTAGTTTTTGCATGAAAGAATAACTAACATCTATTTATATTAGTAGTAGATTACATGCGTATAAATTAAAAGCGATGTCGTTTACTAGGTACATGTTCCAACCTGACTTCCTTCGAGTCGTCGTTGGAACCGTATCCCGGTCATCTGGGGGCAGCTCGTACGAGATAACCAGCCTGTACCCGAACGAGGACTACTCCTCCATGACGCTAGAACATGACATCGCGGTTATAGTGACAGCGAAGAAGATTTCCTTCTCCAGGAGTGTCCAGGCAATTGCGATTCCCGATTATGGATTCGAACTCGCGCCCGGTACTGAAGCTTTGGTATCTGGGTATGGAATTACTTCGGTACGTGGATTTGAATATCTTTAAATTTTATTTAAGTTGTTAAGCGGCTGTACACTATGTTTTTCCCTCATCTTTTCCTTTTGTGCCCTCACGACTTTGTCAGTATAGTTAGAGGATCGAATTTTGTTGTGTCTAAAAGAATCATTGCCGTCGTGATCTAAGCTTTCAAATTTCATTAAAATCGTTTTATAGTTTACGAGATATTGTGTGGCTAAAAACGCGATTTTGTATCTCACGTATTCACCTACGTATTCACAATAAGCAATGCCTAGCAGACCTTACAATAAACTTTATATTTGGTTTCAGGCTGGGTTATTGGTCACATATAAAGGGAAATTATTATGAAAATCCCAAAATATAATAATTTGCGGTTTCGGAGTCCTAACAAAAAAAAAAGTTTAAATGAGGCCATTGTAATCCCCTATTTGTGTAAAAATCTATGACTAAAGACAATTGGACCATCCACCGGATAGAACCAGGGACATCGACCGGATAAATACCACTGTCCCACAAAATACCGGCGTATAAAACGATTACGTACTTGCGGCTTGGATGACTGGGAGGATGGTGGTTTTAATTATAATATAAAATAATAAATTACCAGCTGTAATTAATAATTATAATATTATTATACTAACACTACAGTCACTATATTGATGAGTAACTAATTAGTAAATAGCTTGAGTTAGACATGACTTAAGGACGATTCAAAACCTTAGGCGACTGAAAACTAGACCTTCATTATAAAGGTTTTGATGTGATGAGGTATTTATCTGATAGTTTAAAAGCAAATTAGGTTATCTTAGTTTTATTAGAGTTTTCTGAATCTAGTCCGACACTTACAATACTCGAAAGTATGACTATGATCAAGTAGTCTTCTCGATAAATTGGGAATTAGTCTTTTGTTTTCAGTACGATGGTTCCGCGTCACAGTCGCTACATGCTGCTGAGGTGAAAATTGTATCACAGAAGTCCTGCGCACGAGCATACATGAGGATAGGCACTATAACCTCTGGGATGCTCTGCGCCTCCGCTGATAACCCACCACGGGACGCCTGCCAGGGCGACTCCGGAGGCCCCCTCGTGGCTCAGAATAAACTGGTCGGAATCGTATCCTGGGGAGAAGGATGCGCTAACGTGACCTACCCGGGAGTATACACACGAGTTTCCAAATACACTTCCTGGATACATAACAAGCATTCGAAAATATATGTTTCAAAATAAAGTTTTGTTTGACTTTCTGATTGGATGCTGTGCAATAACATATTTTCCGGCAAACTTCGTACCGTCTTAGAACTAAATTTGTTGACGTACTGAAAACAGCGCCACCTACCGGGTCCAATTGCAAATCTAAACCATTCTCAAATCCACCTGAACATACACTAAAAATTTCATTAAAATCGGTCTAGCCGTTTAAGAGTTCAGGGGCATACACACGCACAGAAGAAATATACATATTAAGATTTTGCATATAGCCTCTAACAGACAAACCTAAAACTCAGTGAGATGTTTGCAAAAATATGATATTATTTGCAAAAATCCGACAATGTTCAGGAAAATAAAAAAATCAGTAAGCATGAAAGTAAAAATAATCCTCACTTTCCCCAGCAAGTAATTACGAGGAAACAGACACAAGTAAAATGAGTAACGGTTCGCATTATAATTAAAACTAGATCTTTAGTCGCCGCCATTGAATCGATCACGATCGTAGAAAATACTGCAACGAGGTGAAAGTCAGTATAGAAATTTACATACATAAGTTTGTCTTGTACGATTTCTCGTAAATATTCATCATCATTAGTTACAAATAGGTCAAATGAACTGCGGAACGGCGGACCTGGATTATTGGAATTAATGAAGTCACAATGCAGAGTAAAATATCTGTTCTAGATAACAAGCACATTCAAAGCCTTCGTGGCTCACTGGTAAATCGCTTGAGTTGCACTCGAGAGGATGCAGGTTTTAAAACTAGGAATGTTATGGAGCTCCATAGCGTAACTACGTACGTAACGGATATACGAAATATAATAGGTAGGTATTATCCGTAACCGTAAACGAATCCGATATAACTGTTTCGAATAATTTCACATAAAGGTAGTGTCTAAATTTTGTATATTATCCTTATCCGTTATCGTATCTGTAACAGGTATAATATTATTCTCACATTCGTATCCGTTTCCAGATCCGAAATTTTGTATCCACTACATTCCTACTATAAACTCAGGTTGTACCAACAGGATTTTTTAAAATACTTTATGGGTCGTTCAGACGATAGACAAATATATTGTAAGAACTTCAGAAAAACACGTGAAATTTGTAACGTTTTACGATTCTGCCCATAGTAGATATTCAAGACTGACTACGATCTGCCAGCTTACATTGTATACGCCTATAGCGGACCAATTAGTGCAACGATACTGAATCGCGCTATTGAAGTTTTCATAGTTTTGCGCTAGTACAACATCTGAAAAATACTATAGTGGGCTTTGACCGAGAATACCACTCATTCGGTCGAAGGCTTTTTCCCACACGGCCAGACCTAAGACCTGTTGGCACGTTTGTGGTCGGTGATTATTGCTCAAAGAATTTAGTTTCGCTTGTATATAGAACATCGGAAGTCAAATAAACAAGGGGTTATTGATTACAAAGTGGGTATAAATTGACAGTTCAATTACTAATGGCTTCAGCGATGTAATGGTAGATAACACAGTAACTGCCAATCCACTTCCCCATTGCGATCATTTTAAAGTGTAACAAGGGAGGATCCAATTTGTATTATTATCCGCATTCAAATTACAGATGATAAAAAAGTAATTCGATTGGTCTATAGATATACCTATCTACTTCACTATTTTTTCTAGTGCAATTAACTTCTTAATGTGAGATACATCATCGATTCAGGACTATCGTCATTTTTCTGTAGAAAAGACAAGCGATATTTTATAAAAAATACGATTCTCGAAACATATGAACAATGTCGTAGAGCCACGCTTCGGCATAAATGGACCGGCTCGACCAGCCTCACAGAAAACCGGCGTGAAATAACGCTTGCTTTGTATTAGTGAGGTTACCGGAGGCCCAGGGGGGTTGGGGATTTCAATGACTGTGAACGCAAGTCGCAACACCAGAGTTACAAGTGGTGTCGCGAGTTGCTCGCGAAATTTTTTATACAAATCGCTGTACCTTTGAAAATACTGACTTTTGATATACGGTTTCTTCTGAGAAGTTACTCATATTTAAGAGTACTATTCATTTATGCAATATAAAAAATTTGCCTATTAATACATACGGCCAATTTGTTATGATCTAGAATTCTAGACTAGAGTTTAAGGGTTACTCTGGTGTCGCGAGTGTCAATGGGCGGCGGTAATCGCTTACCTTCAGGCGATCCGTCTGCTCGTTTCCCGGTTCTTTTTATAAAAAAACGAAGTTTTACGATAGGTAACAATTTCTGAATATCAATGTTATTTAACTACTTATATGACTATACATATCTGTTACTTTTTTTCTAGACTATTTTTAGAACAAAATTAATTGTATTTTATGTCGTAGGCGGTTCATCTTCTCTGAACTGATGTGAACTGATCTCCTTGAACATGACTTTTAGTTCTAAGACCTTTACGCCTAGAGAATTCATTAGGATATTAACATCTCCTGCACGTCTGCTATCGACCCGTTTTGTTAGTGAATGGAATATGAAGAATCCTAGAGCCATGCTTCTTTATGCACTTTAAACGGAAGATTATGATTACAGTTTGTTTTTTTATGCTCCAGAATCCGGAACGGCACTGAAAATAGAACTCAGCGCTAATAGAATAGAGTTGAAAATGGAAGTTTCGAGTGTCGAGCTGTCATATATGACATTGACATTTGACTCGACAGTCGACACTCATGTGTTCGATTTTCATCTCTATTGTAGTAGCGCAAGATCCTATTTCTAATGCTCAGAATTTTCTACGGCCTTCAGGATTACGGAGCATATAGTCCCAGCCTTAAAAGTGTAACTAATCTGGTGTTGCGAGTGTTCATAGACAACAGTAATTGCTATCAGGCAATCCGTCTTCACACTTTCTGGTCCATTTAATAAAAAAAATGGCAGTTATAGGGACTGCCGAGAGAAGTGAAATACCAGTATTTTTGGTATACCGCTTTCAATAATATTATACCTTAATGTACCTGGGAGACCCAAGCACTCCTCAGATTTTTAGTAGAGCGAGCATACATTTTCACCGCACGGTAGAAAGAGAGTGGTAATTACTTCCTCTCCTACGGGTCTACTCTCCCTCCGTCTTACGAATTTTCGATCAGGTCACGTGTCCTGACGCGAGTTTAACATTTTTTACCCATTCCAAGAAAAGTGCACTACGCTGCTAAAAAAGTTTTCACTTCAAAAATGTGAAGGAATCATGAGTATATTGGAAGGTATCGACCAAGGCGGGTGAGCCCTGTCAGCGAACACTGCTCCCTGATTGATTGCCTCATTTAAATCTCCAGATTCGATTATGATTATCAGATCCAGTCCCCTGTGACAGTTTAATAAAAAACGCTGGGAAACAAGTGAATCATGTGTTAGAATCTTGGAACTAATAATCTATGCTAATTTCTTGCTGATTATTATCTCAAATATGTTGACACGGTGGTCCCAAATTTGTGTATTAATTTTATTTTCTCTTTTTCTTTATACTATTTTTGGTTTCTACGAACTGTAAATATTGCAAATAAATAATAGATGAGGAATAACAGAGCATGTTACAAATGAATAAATATTTTTTAAGGATTTTTTTTTACATTTATTATTATTTTTTTATGATTACTGTTATTATTTATGTATCTACTTAAATTTACTTCCCTATTTTATATATTGATGCGTAATTGTTTAAAACCAAGACTTCATAAGATCAACTAAATCCTGTCCAATTTTATATTAATAGGAGTGAAGCACGGGTAGCAAGTCACCCCTTGTCGCGCCACTGGGAACACTTCCCGGCGGTGAGAATAATACTTAGCTCTGGCTTAACTTTGTGATTATCATGGATAGACGATAACTGTCTTTCCGGACTCTCTGACTGTAGGATTGTAGGTAAGCTTTGTAGCTATTTATTCTGACAGAAGAATCCTCTGTGAGATGTCCACTATCTAAAATCTCAAGTAACATCATTTTGAATCTAATTATTGTTTAAAGTTTATTAATAGTTGTAACTAAGTCATTGCGTCGCCACTAAACCACAGTGAATCCCGGCGTGTGTCAACAGCGTCGACGCGTCGCCAATATTCAATTCGATTAGGCCATTGAGCGTCTAAACCCACCAATAAGTATGTGTAATACAGTCCCTCGGCCTATTACCTGGCAATTTCACAGAACAATCTACGACACACAATGACATGACACACATCGACTTCGGCGAGAGGGACGGCGCTCCCGATTTGTTTACACAGTGTAGCTTTCCCTTTCGCGCCGCGCGTGTGTGCGTGGCCATCTGTCGGGCGGGTAGGGTGGTAGCCCCCTCTGGCTCGGGGTAGACTGCGTCTGTGTGGGTGACCCAGTCGAATAAATCTAATACAATACATACAAACATATTGCCGCGTGTCATTTTTACGCTTGTGTTGTCGCTACTTGGGGTTCTTTACGCGGCGATGATATTATTATTCTGACGATTACGGCATCCTTTATGCTCACAATAAAATAATTAATAAGGGATGAAGTGTATTGTAGGCGATCGGTATCGGCTCGTACAATGCGCCTAATTGTTTTATTCTCACATAAATTTAACAACGTGCTAAGTAGCCGTTTAATTTTTTGCTAAGACAAGAGTTAACATAAATTAATTATTAAGCTCAACAAATTGCGCGTGAGAAACTCTCTCACGTACAATATATTTATTTCACTTCAGAAAATTCAGACGTTTATTCATAATATCTAGTATATTATTAATATCGCCTTCTTAACAAACAATCCTCATGCAAATTGACCACAGTAATATCCATAATAATTTCTGTGTCAACTCTGGCCAGGAGCTCCATTGTTGGCTATATCGCGACGAATTTAATATTTGATTAAGCCTGCTCTACATTTCTGCGTAAATTGTACAAGCCTGTGACTTTATTTCAGAAATGTAGTCCACCATTTTTCCAGATTGGATTGAGAAACGATAGATCAGTATCATTAAAAAAACAGAAATTTTGTTAAAAAAATACTCTTACAAATTGTATTTTCTCAAGAAGTGTCACTAGTGCCTACTCTACATACAAAAAACGTCTTGTTATCAATACCCAAATAAATATATTGAAAAGTCAATAATATATGAATGCTTAATCTGTTAGCAGACGACAAGGCGCGGAGCCCTAACAATTACCCAGTACGGCCATTGTGTTACCCTACTCTCAATGTGGGCACTAGAGACCAACCTATTGTGGTCCCTTTAAACTCTCAAAAAATCCGCAGCTATGGGTCATTACGTACGAGCACAGGGGGTGAGGGAGCTCAGGACACGCTGGTTATCAACAACAAATATTATTATTATATCAATAACGTATTACCCGCCAAAACGTCGGTTTTAGTTAATAACGAACTATTTTGTAAATTGTTTGCAAATGGATGATCGGTTACAATTCTGTTACAAGCGAAAACCCCAGTTGTCTTGATTTTTGTACTAGGTATGAATGTGTTTAAGATTAACCAATTATGTACTAATATTATTTGACGATGATGAACGTAATTATCTTTGCTAAATGATGATCATGATGCTGAGTAAAAAATGGAATAACAAAAACTATTGTAATTGTCTCTAGCTTCAAGAGGCTGAACGTAATTTCAAAGACAAATTACTTACAATTTGTCTTTGTTTATCAATTAACTTCGAAGAACTTGTAAAGTAGACCCTATTTATACAGCTTACAGTAGGATCGTGTCTAAATTAATAGGCATTTTTTTCAAGCATCAATTAAAAAATCGAGTATTCGAGCGTCAAACCAAAAAGCAAGTTTTTGTTTTTTCGGCGCGAAAATTTGCACGTTTAGTGGAGAGCGATCAATAAATTAATGCTTGTTCATATTTTGAACCCATTAAAGGATCCAAATTATCAAACATAATATCGTCACATTACGACAAAACTGATTATAGCACGACGCGAAGAGTTAGGCGAGTTTTCTTACATACTCCTGTGTAAATACAGATCTAACTAAAGAGACAATATCTCGGGCGTTAAAAGGCCAGCCGGAGGGAGGTTGGGGAGGGGACAGGGAGGCAGACGCCACCCTCCGTGCGAAATTACTACATTTGAAGGGAACAAGTTTTTATGAGAAGTGAGCCGCTATGAATCTGGAATTATAAGCGGATCGAAGTGCATCGTATTGATTAAACAAGATTCATGGCGTGTGACCTTTTGGTGTGTATCAGTTGGTGGAGTCAAAACGATTACTATAGACTCATTTTTTTATAGTCTGCAATCGTACAATAAAGAGCGACTGGACACCCGTCCATGGGCGAGGAGAGTCCTTCCTCAACACAAAAAGAGTAATTACTCTTCAGTTTGACTTTAGGCAAAAATCGGTAAAAATAAAACAGATTTTATAATTGTTCCGACGTTGAGAATATTAGGCCACCAGACATTATTATATTAAACTCTGCTCGTTTTTGATTGCGTAAACTTTTAAACTTTCATAATAGAATTCAAATAGTCAAGCTCTATGTCACGTCACAGGAGTCACCATAGTTCCTTATCTCACATCCTAACACCTATATTATAAGTGCAATGAAGTCGTTATTCCAATGTATATAAAGGTGCCACATGACGCTCAAGTGCGGACAACCTTGAAAAAAGCGAATAAACATGGATTTGCTTTCTCTTTCAGTGTTATGAGTTTTTGCCATTGATGTCTTGTGAGAGTTGGTTTCAGCTTCGATTTTACTGCTTCTTCCGTGTATATTCTTCGTCCAAGGTTTGACATCTCAAGAGTCAAGACACCTAGTGCTTTATGATAAAAATCTAAGAGACCCCCAAGTAAAATTTTAAAAGGCCATCAAAACGGTAATCGACGGAGCTATTTAATGAAAATATTTATAAGAACGGGGGAACGAGTCGTAATCTCTAAATTGTTACATAAGGTGAGATACCCCCGGTGGGCGTCGGAATGCTGGAGGAAAGCTGGCGGCCTTGACACCGGGATTCGGTATCGACATAGACAAACAACCTCCTTACGTTTACCTCCCGAATTAACAGTATGACAATTCCCGGGGCCCACCTTCTTCTGGTCTGTGGCGCGAGGTAGGGCAATGTTTATAAGCTTTCACGCTAGAGGTTTGGTGCGCAACGACAGAGATAAAACAACCTCCTAACATTCCCCACCCGAGATCGCAGTATGACAGCTCCTGTGCTCCACCTTATTCTGGTCTGTGGCGCGAGATAGGGCGACGTTTATTAGCTTTCACGCCGTGCGCCGGCGCCTGTGCGCGTTTGTCACCTGACATAATATTATGGTTTTTTACGAGAAAGTTAATGCCCACACAATGTTTTTATAAAAGATGATACGCCTCTATAAGCGGTATAATTAGGACGTTATAAGAATTTATAATATAATGGTAGAATATTATACCTATTTTTCTGCCTCTAAAGTAGGTATATTCTGTGCTCTTAGGTATATTAATAATATTTTATACTTGTGAGTTTTTAATTAACAGAAGATTTTTCACACGATATTTAGTTGACAATCAATGAAATTCAGTAGTACAAAAATGCGAATGGAATTTTATATGCATTATTAAAATAATATTTAATATAATAAATCGCTAATAATATTTAGTGCGCGCATTAACATATCTGTATCGAGCCCATCGCGCATCCATTTGCGAACCATAAAAGAGAAAGCGCACAGATTAAAAATGACCCACGTGAAATGTATTCGTGCGGACAATATTTTAAAACAAAATGTCACACGCTTTCTACGGGTGTCTGCCCCCGCGGCGGGCGCTGGTGGGGGCGGTGGGGGACACACCACCCCCATCCCTATCGGGGTGTCATTGTGGACTGTGGTGTCGTAACTCCGCGAACTTTTTAATTTACAATTAGGTAGATTCCCTCTTCTCTGGCCTATTTAGCTCCCGTTTTTCCGGTGGCCGTAGTTCATAATTCAAAATTATTTATCATAATTAACTCTTTCGGGAGCTTGGGATAGGAATGACCCCGGGTGGGTGGGTATCACGTGCCACTCGGCTGACGTGCGGAAAAGCCAATAGAAATGTCTGCTACGAGTAACTAAAATTTCTATACGGCAGTGGCGTGGAGTTACTATAACTCCATTCCTATCGGCTTCATTTACCACTTACCACTTTTGAAGACCCTCATCCAAATTCCTACCTATTATACAGGCTAGGGATTCCCTATGAAAGAGAACCAGCCTTCCACTGCTTTAAAGATAATCGGGAAGTTACAGAATAGAGATATTTAATATTATTTATTACTAGATGTTTCCCGTGGCTTTAAATCCCGCATTCGTTTCGGTGTGTACTGACCCTTACATTGAACGATTGAACTCTTTAAGGCTTGAAGAAAATGGCTCTATCAAAACATTCTCCGTATTCAAACCGTATCGTATCGGACTGCAGACGGTAGTCGGTACCGCGCTAATGATGATGAGTCATGTCACGGCCGCGAGCACCGCAGAGTTAACTACGTATCGGCGTTTGACCCCGATTATAATGGCCTAGGCTTATGACAGTTTTTGTACCAATATTCGAGACTGCTGTTATTAATGTGATTACATTTTGTAGGTTCGTTGTTTTGTACCTAGTTAGTAGCTACCACAGGCGAGGCGTGCATACAAGCCGGCTTCCCTTATGAATATTACTTAAAATCTTTTATTTGATATAATATATTAATTTTTAAAGTACCGAATTGGTTCGATACATAGTTTAAGCAGTTTTCTGGGTACATTGGACGCAAAATATTGTTAAAGTTTACTACCGTTTAAAAAATATTATATATATTATTAATTTAATATACAGAAGGGAAGCCGGCTTGTATGGACGCCTCGCCTGTGACTAACTACACCGGCCGTTTATCTGAGACAACAGTTTTAACATTTTCGGGAAGGTCCAGTAGCAAAGCTTTGAAACAACAATGAGGGTTTTCAAATTTTTACTGCCGCTAAAGGTCAGAACCGACGCACAGAAAGCTGTCTGGTGGCTGAAGTAGTATCGAAAAGTTTCAATAAGAATTTTCCACACTTTTCTGCTACAAGGCGGCGCGTTGTATAAGTGTATCGTATCAAATAGAGCCTATTAAATAAAATAAAAAACTCTTATTCTATTAATATTCTGAACATCCAAAATGTAAATAAATATTATATTTCAGACTATATTTCCCGCGATTTCGTACGCGAAAAAGAAACCGTACATTTTTCCGTCATAAAAATTAGCCTTTAACTTTCCCCGTTGTCTAGTGCCTTTACTAAATTACATACGATCCAGACCGATTTTGATGTAACTTCGGATGGTTTCAGAGCCTATACAATACAAATAAACAAATATTTCCTTTTTGTTAGATAAGTGTACATTGCAGTGCAATCGAATACTCACGAAAATGAAATGATTATTTTCATTATTTAAAATGACTAATGATAGTTTTACACACAAGCAAGCAGCAAGAAAATCCTTTAGTAGATCCCTGCTTGCCAAACTGCTTGCTCGGTGTGTAACTGTGTACAGACGACAGAAGATTTGCGCATGTAGAGTCCAGACGCATACCTATAAGTTCTAGACAAATAACTTGACCCCAGCTACATACTTACGGAGTTTAATCGACCAGCCTCTCACCCCTTGCACTCCTATGGGCTCCTAGTATATTGTCTTGGATAATGTAACTTACAAACTTTCTAACAATTAAATGGACTTTTACAATTTTATTAGTATTAGTATAGACTATTTTTAATAGTTAACTCTATAAGTCTTCTTATTTTCAAATCGTTTATCTTTCGTACATCCTACTAATATTATAAATGTGGAAGTTTGTGACAATAGATGGATGGATAGATGGATGTTTGGATGGATGGATGGATGTTTGTTACTATTTCACGCAAAAACTACTGAACGGATTTTGATAAATTAGGTAGGTATGTAAATAGAAACTATATGTAAAATTAAATCCAACGAATGTCCGTAACTTTCTGAAATGGTTTTTCCAAATTAAATCATTTATTCGAAGTGAAGCGCCATCTACCGGTTCAAATTAAGAATCTCAAACGAATAAATAAAATTTCCGCAATTCCTTTCCTTCTACATTTATTTTCATTTAGGTATAAGTACATGCTGACAACCCGATCCGGCATATCGATACGAGCGTATTTTTCCAGTTTGACACGGCCACCCGACTCTATATGACGTCGGCATCGATATCGTTAACGCATATTTAGTCGTAAATCATAATTAGCACGATAGTTCGATTCGCAGTTCAAACCGTACAGATCCATCCGCGGCTTGGAACGCAGTCCGATGTGCGGTTCAAACTTAGCGTGTGCGCCTGCTATTCACTAGTGTGAATCTATATTCTGTCCTTTTCTTTCTCTGTGTCTCTATCTTTATCTAAGACTCCGCACCAAATACAAATCATGACACTTTTTGAGTGATGATGTGTTTGCAGATAAGTCAATATCCAGCAGTGCCCAGTAGGGCTCAGTTGTTCCCAGCATGCGCTAACTGCTATTGTCACGATAATTATCTCATAACAACATTCCTGACTGTTTATGAACAAAGGAATTGACTACGGGTAACACCCATGTTGAAGGACAGTTAAAAAAATAAAGTCGTAATTTAAAAAAAAAAAACATGTGAAAGTTAGTTTTTTTTTTCTATTGTTATAATAGTAAAGATCAACAACTGAAGACGTAATATATATTCTGACAAAATAATATTAGATTGTACAATTTTAATATTATAATTATTTTAATTCAGATCTATGGAGGAGAGAAGATAATCAATAAATTGTTAATCAAACTTAATACGAATATTCGTTGAAATGAGTTAAAATATTACAATATTTACCGCATATCCTCCTATGCTGTTGTAATCTACATGCGATTACGCTTACATCTAATCTAATTTCATCTTTAATCACGTGGGTTACTGTTTTATAGAAAATATTCCAATGTCCTTCGCCGCAACAAAATTATTTCAACGCAACATAATATAATAAAGTTATATAATATCAGTACCTAAGTTACATATTTTTATTTATTTTTGCAACGTGTTGGTCCGTATTCGAAGACTTACATTAGATAAACATTTTTAGCAAATCAATTGTTTGTAAGTCCCAAAAACTCGTTTGTAAAAGAAAAGATGGACTTGTTATAAACGAAACCAGGAACTCAAATAGCCTAGTATTAATACCAACAAACATGTATAAATAGGTGTAGGAGGGCGATCACGTCTTGTCTCGTGCCGTAGTTAACTATTTTAGGACTACCCGCCGATCAGGAATAAAGAATCGAAGTTTTGGACATGTGGTTACATCCGCTTTTGATCTTGGCCATAATTCTTTACTATACCAACCCGTAGGAGAGAAAGAGAAGGAAGAAAGCTGATATGTTTTTAAATAATGCCTAGAAATAGATAAATCACGTGGCGATCTCTATATTTTAATTCATAATATCTAATGTAGAGAAAATACCAATATACTCATACCTTTAAATTTGAGTAAGGCATCTTGATTATTTGAAGGTTTACGGAGTTTAAAGGACGGAAGATAAAGGAAAAAGCTAACAGAAAACTGTTTTCTTATAAATCCAAGAATTGTAAAAATATCTAGATATTTCCTGCGACTTCATAAGCTCAAAAGGAAATCTATACGTACATTTTACGCGATAAAAAGTAGCCTATGTCCTTTCCCGTGGTCTACTTTACATATGTACCTTTGATGATGATCGGTTTAGTAGTCTTTACGTGAAAGCGTAAAAACCAAACTCACATTGACATTTATAATAAGTATATATTAGCAAGGAAAGGATATCCATGACTGATAGAATCGTATAATTCTGATTGTAATGAATATGAGATAGAGAGGAGATAGAGAGATAGAGTACTAGCAGTAGCGATCCCAAAATCCAATAGCCACAGTTTGGTTGTTATTTATAGTCGGTTCGAAACTAAACTCTCGAAATTTGTGACCATAATATTTCTTCATTAAAAGCTATTTGGGACCTATGTGTTCAGTTTAAACTGTAAACTAGCTATTGCGCGCGACTTAGTCCGCGTGGATCTCCATTGCACCCCCGTGGGGTATGTATTTCGTAAAATCCTATTTAAACTTATTTCTACGTCATAATAACTATTTGTGTGCCAAAATTTACCGCCATCCGCTCTATTGTTATTTTATTATCTATATTTTATTATCTTATTTTATTACCTATACAAACCAAATTATTTTACAAAAAGAATCGAATGCATAGTTTACGATTCTTTAAAAGACATACAGACAAACATACATTTTTATATAAATAGAAGATAGGATATAATCAAATAAATCTATTAAGACTAATTATTACACTATCGCTTTTAAATTTGCCTAAGTATCTAGAGAAATACAAAAAGATTTTATGGGATAAATGTATTGAATCATAATAATTAGCATCTTATCACTTAAGGTGCTCTCCGAGATTTTATATTAATAGAGAATGTTACATAAGATTTGCTAACTAAAACATAGGATGAAAAGAAATCTGCATAAAATATTATTGCACTAAGCAATGTTTCAGAATCTATAATTTAACTGTAGTGTTGAAAAACCTTTACCAAATAACGTTTTTATATCGAGTATATCTTCGAAATCACTAAACAATCACCGCTATAGTCTGATGTAAGAGCAAATCGAATTGCCTGAGATCCAGACTAGGGGATTCCCCTGGGAGTTCGCCCGCCTTCAGATTTACTAAATAATCTGATTCCGTTAATTTTTAAACAGACCTCAATTAAAACATAAATATTTTTATATACCGATTTTAAACAACGGATGAGAATAGCTGATCTCTTGTGAAAATCTTTAGAACATAACAATGTTTTCTCACTTACGAGACATAATAAGTCAAGAGTTCTTTGATCTATATGTTCTTGCTCTATTATATTTCTTAAGCAATACTGTAGTACATATCAAAACGAAAATATATTTGGTCGAAACATAAAAGGTTTGCGAAGATAATATCCCACCAAAAACATTTTCATGTAAAGTGATGCCAAGACGATACCATATAACTCTCACTGTCAAAAAGCTATTAGATCTCAAGTAAAACCAAGCTTCTGACTCTACCAAACTTCTAACTCTACACGCCTTAACTCTACAAGTCTAACTCCACAAACTCTACACTTTAGTCAAATTATGTGACCTGGCCATTTCGTTACATTCGCTAAGGTGCTAAAGTGAAAAATTTACGGACTGTTATTCTGTTATAATATTCTTATAGGAACGAAATAGCCAAGCCACATAATTTGACTAAAGTGTGGAGTATGTGGAGTTAGGCTTGTAGAGTTAAGGCGTGTAGAGTTAGAAGTTTGTTAGAGTCAGAAGCTTGGTTTTACTTGAGATCTAATAGCTTTTTGACAGTGAGAGTTATATGGTATCGTCTTGGCATCACTTTACATGAAAATGTTTTTGGTGGGATTTCACTTCTTTTTCAAAGACAATTTTTAGACCTCTATGTTGTATGTTGGATCTGTTGACCCAGCAGCATTTATCATAAACTCACGGTGGAGATATTCAATGATACAATGATTGTATATTCTTCTTTATTACATATGTTCTACATATAACATCCATACAGTATATCTTATCATACATATAATATGTTAAGGAGGCCAAATAGACATACACACGTCTAAGCTATACATAGCCTTATGGCTAACTGAATATTCTATCATAGGCATCAAAGTGACACCTGTGAATGACAGATTATCTTTTTAATAATGTTACATCATTATGCAACACCTCCCTTTTCAAGATAACGCAACTAATACTACAATATGTACACAACTAAAAACATACTACTATATAACTAATCATATTTTTCATGAATATACAGTTTAGGACGTTTTACATTTCTACCAGATCTGGTTACATAATCGGTATTCACTAGACTCTCCATAGGAACACAGCTTTCATCATTATCACAATTTTGAAAAAGACCGTTTCCGAAATTCACCGAACTCATGGGGTTAGCAATGTCCTGTATGGTAACCATACTGTCATTTTTGCCACTGCTTTCGCCATTACCAGAAGAAGAAGGAGGAGTATTTATGTTTTTTAAATCTCTTTTTCTAGGTCTAATGTGTCCTATATTCCTCCTATACACAGCACCGTTTAAATCTACAATATAATACGACCTACCACACGTCAATTTCTCTTTAATTATTCCCGGAGTCCAAACGGATTTAGGATCTTTTTTAAAATATATATAATCTCCTGGCTGAAATACATATGACTTTTGCCTAACATTCCTGTCAAAATAAAAAGACATTCTGTCTCTGCTATGTTTGTGACATTTCTCATATGTCGAAAATTTAACTACTCTAGGATATAACTTTTTATTTAGTATTGGTAAATTTACTCGTAAGCTTCTAGACATTAATAATGAAGCAGGGCTGGGAAAATCTCCCTTAGCTGTATTACGATAATGTAACAATGACAAGTATATATCAGAGCCATCCTCTTTGCATTTTCTCAAAATGTTTTTTATAATTTTTACCCCGCTTTCAGCTTGACCATTGGATTTTGGCCAGTGTGGGCTGCTTGTTATGTGTTCAATGTCCCACTCCTCAAGAAAGGACTTGAATTTACTCGAGTTAAAAGGTGGACCATTGTCAGATACAAGAGATTTCGGTATTCCATGACGAGCAAAAAACGATTTAAGATTCTTAACAACAACGTCCACAGTGTAATTTTTATGCAAAGAAGCTAACTCAATGTACTTGGAATAGTAATCCATGCAGACAAGGAAATTTTCTCCATCAAAATATAGTAAATCAACACCTACCTGTTGCCATGGAAGATGGGATATCTCGTAGCACTGCAACGGCTCATTTGTTGTGTTTGGCTTGAACTTAGCACATACTAAGCATTGATCAACTAAATTTTTAATGTCAGCATTTATATTCGGCCAATAGACTGTTTCTCTAGCAATATTAAGTGTTTTATTTATACCTAAGTGACCACAGTGAATTTTATCTAATATATTTTGTTTTTGCAAAGATTTAGGAACAATAAGCCTATTTCCTTTAAATAGTAATTCATTCATTATATGTATTTCATTTTGAATATTCCAATATGGTTTTACCATAGATGCTATTTTGTCTTTGCTCTTAGGCCACCCGTTTTGAATATAAGACTTAAGCAAAGTTAATGATTCATCTTTATTACTTTCTGTTAATATTAAATTCAAATATGGCTTACTTACAGAGAGGTTAGAAAATATAGTATGTACATGGTACTGTAAATCCTGTTCATATGGGGGTATGTATTTTTCAGTAAGTGCTGCTCTAGACAAAGTATCTGCTATATACATAAATTTACCAGGTACATAAACCACATCTAAGTCATAGCCTTGCAAAGAAAGCATCATTCTCTGCAACCTAGCAGGTACTTCATGTAGGGGCTTCTTAAATAAATAAATCAACGGTTTGTGATCAGTTTGCACAGTTATTCTACTGCCATAAATATATTGGTGAAATTTATTACATCCAAATTGTATTGCAAACAATTCCTTCTCAATCTGAGCATAATTTTGTTGTGAGCTGGTCAGTGTTCTTGAGCTGTAAGCCACGGGTCGCTTATTTTGAAATATAGCGGCACCGACGGCATATCTTGAGGCATCTACCGACAAAGTCAAGTGTAAATTACAATCATAATTTGCTAACACGGGCGCTTTAGTTATAATTTCTTTTAATAAATCAAAGCATTTTTGACAATTCTCATCCCAAAGCCATAACACATCCTTTTTTAACAAATTTCTTAAAATATTAGTTTTGTCAGCTAAGTTTTCTATGAATGGTGCTAAAAAATTTATCATACCTAAAAATCTTTGCAAGTCTTTAATATTTTCTGGTATTGGCATTTCTTTTATAGCCTTAATTTTCTCTGGATCAATTTTTACACCATCTTTACTGAAAATATAGCCCAAATATGCGATTTCTTCTAAAAGAAACTTGCACTTGGCCCTATTTAATTTCAAATTGACTTGTCTTGCCCTATCCAGAAACAATTCTAATCTTTTATTGTGTATTTCAATTGTTTCACCGTATATTAAAATGTCATCACACCAAATTATTATTCCCTCAATGTCTCCGAATAAATCTATCATAGTTTTATAGAAAATTTCTGTTGCCGTGCTTATTCCGAAAGGTAATCTCAAAAATTTATATCTACCAAAGGGAGTTTGAAAAGTACAAAGGTCACTGCTCTCTTTAGTTAATTTTATATTATAAAATCCAGAAAATGCATCTAAATGTGAGAAATATGAGGCTCCGGACAATTTAGACCTTACTTCATCAATATTTTTAATGGGATAATGACATCTCAATAAGTTTTTATTTAAATTTCTAGGATCTAGGCAAACTCTTAATCCTCCATACTTTTTCATGGTAATAACTAAGCTACTCACCCAGAGAGTTGGTTCATGGACTTTCTGGATGATCCCCAATCCCTCCATGAGTTCGAGCTCCTTCCGCAACGGCTCCACCAGAGCAAATGGCACCTTCCTGGGTGGATCTATGCACGGCACAGCATCTTTTCTTAACACAATACTGTGTTCATATGGTAAACAGCCTAGACCCTGAAACACATCATTATATTTGGTCACAATTTTGTCACAGGGTTCTTTACACATATTACTTAAATTAAAGTTTTTTATAACTAAATTTAGCTTTATACAAGTGGGCAAACCAATTACAGTAGGACAGTTTAAATTTGTTATAACAAAAGTAACACTTTCAGGTTCTTTTTTGTTTTCAAATATACACCATATGTTTGACACTGACATAATGGGAATTGGTTGCTTTCCCCCATAAGCATAGATATTATATTTTTTACACATTTTTTTACTCTGTTTGTCAAACTTAAGATTTAATTCTTTAAACACTTTGTAAGACATCATATTTATATCTGCCCCAGTATCAATTATGCAGTCTACACATTTGTTATTTATTTTTAAGTAATAATGCCAGGAATTAATGTCATTTTTACTCAAATTTGAACTGGTACTTTGTGACTTTATATTTTTAATATTGAACAACGCCCCAATAGTGAATCTCTCAGTAGGAGCATTGCTTACTAAGCAAGCAGCACTCGGTTCATCATCGAGATGCATATTGCCTACCCCAGAGACTAAACTCCTGACACTATTTTTCTTAAAGCATAAATGAGTAAAATGTCCATATTTAAAACATGACCTGCATTTGTGCTTCCACGCTGGGCAGTTGCGGTGACCATGGACTGTGTTGCACTTCACACACTTTGTTCTGGATCCAGGCGTAGCTGACCTTGGTTGACCTTGGCGCGACGGAGATTTAGATTTTCTTCTCTTCTGGTGTGTATAAGGACTGTTCTGACGACTTCTGTGTAGCTTGTATACTGTGGCTTCTTCTCTTCCATCTGCTGCATTCATTGATTCTTCACTTTTTTGTGCCATTGTGAGTGTTCTACATAGAAGTTTGGCTCTTTCCAGGGACAGATCTTGCTCGAGTAAGAGTTTTTGACGAAATTGCGAGAAATTTGTAGCCATATTCGCAATAAGGATGTCCCTTACCAGCGAGTCGCGGAGCGTACCAAACTCACAGGCATGACTTGCATTCTCTAATTCCATAAGAAAGTTCTCCAAGGATTCGTTCACACGTTGCTTCAGCGTGAAAAATTTGTGTCTTGCTACCGTCAAATTCTTCTTGGGTTCAAAATACTCGACGAATTTTGCCTTGACATCTTTATATGTGGCTTCCTCCAGGTCCAAATTGAAGGAATTATATATATTTAGACCTTTCTCTCCCATGGAATGCAGCATGATTGCAATTTTTCTTTTGTCTTCTGTCTTCTCCATTCCTGATGCCAGCAGGTATATCTCGAATGATTGCGTCCATTTCTTGAAATTCTCAGCATTATTGTTGATAACTTCGGTAGAAATTTCAAGTTTCTGTACTCCGTTTCCAGCCATTGTTAGGTCTTCAGTCTTCACACACTTTTTTCACCGATCGTTCCTAAGTTCCGACTGCCTTCAAGCTTTTTGTGGTTATTCTTGAGTTTTTGATGTACCCTCTTTTTCGTTCATATATTTTTGTATTTACCTCACACTTCTAACACCATGTTGTATGTTGGATCTGTTGACCCAGCAGCATTTATCATAAACTCACGGTGGAGATATTCAATGATACAATGATTGTATATTCTTCTTTATTACATATGTTCTACATATAACATTACAACAGAGTAGAAATTTACGTAGGTAAGTCTCTTTCAAATTTTCATCCCCTAGTTTAAAGGGTTGGAGGATAAAAGTTCCAAGTTTGTTAATTTTTATGTTAGTTATGTGATAAAACTAGCTTACATACCAAATTTCAACTTTCTATGACATACGGAAGTACTCTATAATTTTGTTGATCATCAGTGAGTCAGTGACGAAATCAGGGGTTTTTAGATATCAATAAAATCTAAATTATAAGATCTATAAAATCAAAACTTTACATGTTTCATTAGTCCGCTACTGGGAACATATCCTGAAAATTTTGTATATCTGGTATAATCTAAACCTAAGTTATGAGGATCCAAAAAATCGACGAAGCGCTTCGAGAAAAGGTAGGCTTCGCTCACTCGTCTTGGCGGGGGCACTACCGTGCTCCCAGATATACTAAGGTTAATAAAATAAAAAATAGTAGATGGTGATTTTGTTATTATTTTTATTTGGAACTACCCACAATATAGGTCTGTCAGATATATTTGTGTTTTCAATTTCGTTTCATTCTTTGTCCGTTATTTCGGACCCGTTATGCGTCCCTCGAGATATTATTTCACTGAACAAAACAAAAACATCACAGATATTCTCCGTTACAAATGTTTGTTGTAAAAACTTATCATGAAATATATTATTTATCAACAACATCACTCAATCTAAAACATCAAATCTAATGTACGGTTTAGCCAAACAGCTTTAAGAGGTTGAAATAAAAATTATTAATTACCAGTTTTATCCAATATTCATAATTATTAAAATTGGTTTAATGAGTTGATATGAGTTGAAAGATAAAAGTAGAGTCTTATTTTTTTATTTTTATTTATTAGAGACAGTAAATAAGGTGTTGAAATTATAAACATTCTAATTAGCGAAATTTAAGTTACGTATTCTTATGACATAGTAACAACATAAAATTACCATCTAGCCTGGTAATTTTATGTTGTTACTATGTCATAGACACATTACACAATAAAAAAATTGTTGTATTCAAGTGGAGAATTGTAACCGTTATGATTTCACTGCAACATTTTCTTACCTTTATCAAGCATGCGGTTTTGACCACAGATAAGATACGAAGTAAAGTTCGTGTGAAAAAAATCGCTCAAGCAGCAATGACGATTTAACTGAATGAGTCGCCTTATCTGAGTCTTCATGTGTGTTGTTTTTGACTTCTGGCTTATGAAATGTCAGTTCAATATTTCACTTCCGAAAAACCTTGGTATTCATGGTACTCGCTAAGTATTAAGAATAATATCTGAAACAAACATTTTTCTTGCAATGCAAGAAGCCGACGATAACTGCGACTATCACTATAATTATTTAAAAGCCCGAACCGATACGGATGCAACATTCCATTCCCTTAATTTGTGGTCCTTTTTCGAATTTTTTGCGCCTCCGGAGGGTGGCGGTGCGTTTTGTTTGAGTTTTTTGTTCTCCAATAAAAGATCTTCGTAACGGGACATTTTTGTTAATGCCAACCATCGCTCCTAATAATTGTAATGTCTGTAAACATTTGCCCACTCGGCTTGGTAGCTTTCGTCAGATTGTTTTATTACCCTCATTGTTCAATTTGTTTCATAATAACCATGTTGACAGGAAACATTTAAACTTTGGGCTTTGTCTTCAAAATGTCAGTAGCATTGGTGCATTGAAAGGACAAGTTAAAATTAGGTATTGAAAACTAGATGTTGCCCACGATTTCGTACACGCTAAAAGAAATTTCGCGGAAACCGTAAATTTTGGCGCAATAAAAAGTAGCCTCTCCTTCCCCTTAGTCTACATCTGTGCCAAATATCATAAAAATCGGTCTAATAGTTTCGGAGTCTATTCGATACAAACAAACAAAGAAAAAAAACTTTTCCTCTCTTTTATATTAGTATAGATAATTTTATATCTACCACTCCTAAAATAATCCTATCTTCGATCTTTTTAAAAATAGCGTAGGTATGTACTAATTAAGCAGATATTTGCAATTTCCATATTAATAAATTCCATATTAATAATGACTACTACGAGTATAAATCATCTGCAAATCTAGAGCCTCGAAAATATGCACATATCATTTACACGCTAAAAACACTAATAAATGATTAACACTTACACTCATAACTTGAGTCGTTTCGAGAACATTTTGTAGCTTATCTACAAGTTGTTCGGGACAAAAAAGTTTACCTGATTGTGGCGGATGGGTCTTGCCACGTGCGCTCGCAGCTTGCGCCTGTCGTTTTTTCACTTCCCATGCGTCACTTGTGTTTGAGCTGTTACGTTTATCGTCTGCCTCATCATCATCATCTTTTACGTCCGTCATAACTAATCTGTTGTGACTTTATTGATTTCTGATATTTGAGTTACTGTCTTTGAAATAACCTGTTTTGGAAATTTTATCATTTTGTTCATTTTTCTTTACAATTCAGATTTCTGTTTAATATATTACATATTTTATTACGAAAACAGTACCAATGTGTCATTTATATTAAACCTTTATCACGTTTATGATCGCTTGAAATCCCAACATCATTACATTCTAAGAATGCTCTTGTATAGAGCTGTTGCGTTTATCATTTGCCTCATGATTCTCAATCATCATCATGTGCGTCATATTTTTTATCTATTGTGAATTCTAACTCGGTATTTTGACGCGGATTTCCCATGCGTCATATGAGTTTGAGATTTTTCGTTTATCGTATATATCGTCACTTACCAGTCGTCACTTTTTGGCGTCTTTACTGTGTTATAAGATTTTATCCAGAGCATTCAGCAGTTTTCACTTCTTGTAGAGCATCTAGTTACAATTAAGTTGGCATTTTTTTTAAATGTAGACAATACATTAGGCACATAAGACGTAAGTGATATTATTGAGCGTAAACATTGTATACTTATTACATAAGTCGGAAATCATACTTGTTTGAAGAATTCTTTTACAATAGAATTACTTACAGACAATATTTTGAAACGAAGATGGTCTTGGGCGGCGAAATGAGTTGCCCTTTGCGCAAGGGTGTGGGCTGTTCCAAATTCAGCACTGGTGCAAGGTATAAGCGTTGGAGATAGCAGCATATCGATTTTTACGTATCTATATATGTTTTTTATGAACTCAATTTGCTTAAATATAATCAAATTTAATATATTTTGAATTGCGGTAATTTCAGAAACTGTACGTATAGTTTACAAAAAACTTGAATATTCAATCCAAATGAATCCAGATGATTCGAATAACTCTTAAGATACTACTCTAAAATTAAGTAAATACATTAATTAGCATTACTGCATATTATCCTAATGTTGGTAATTCAGAAACTCTAGGTGATATTTACGTTTATACATAAATAATATTGTTTTACTTTTGTACTCCAAATATTATATTCTTCTTCAATTTGTCGAGACCACAGTTATCTGCGTACTAAAATCGTAAAATCACTAGCTTTTACCCCCGGCTCCGCCCGCGTATTAATGTACTTTTTCGGAATAAAATGAGCCTAAACTACTGCTATACCAAATTTCATGAAAATTCCGTTTAGTAGTTTTTCTGTGAAAAAGTAACAAACTATTCATCCATCCTCATAAACTTTCACATTTATAATATAAACTAGCTGTTTCCCGGGGGTACACCCGCGTATAAAAGTATTCCACGGGAAAATTTTAGTTTTTCGGAATAAAAAGTATCCCGTTTTAATCCAGAGCTTTAACTACTACCATACCAAATTTCATCGAAATCCGTTAAGTAGTTTTTTGTGAAAGAGAAACAAACATCCATCCATCCTCGCAAACTTTTACATTTATAATATTAGTAGGATTATCTCTAGTTACCTCTAGATGGTGATACTATATACACAAAATCCAAAAATCGATATATCGTCCGCTACCGCTCGTCCCCTATACTACAGTTTGTAAAGCCAGTTAGATGGAGCTCTCTCTCCGCCATAAATCTTAAGACCCTCGACCGCCACCCGGCTCCTCTCTGATCTATAAATATCTATAAATACCTTCACATCTCGTACGGTGACAGCATTGATCGTACCCAAGTAAAAATATACGGTTATATTAGGAATACAGGTAATGTTTTTATATGTTACGCATAATATGAACTAGTACTCGTTTGAATTGCGAGATGGCGCTGCTTCATTTTTTAAGAACAACCACCGAAGTCTCCCCTGAGATCACATCAAAGTTTTTGTGGTTTGTTTCCACTATCGATCCTGACTATCTGATCCTGTGAGTTGCAATGGTGGGTATGTGCGGTGGAATATTTTCCCGTTAAAAAACCTCCGAAGTGTCCATAGAACTACTGAAGCCTGACAGACCTAAGTATGTACAATGATTAGAAAACCAATCCCAGTCACCTACGCAATCAGTTGTTTAAGCCTACTTCGCTCATTTTGTGCATTTCTTACAAGTTGCCGTCAATTAACGTACTTAACGTACTATAACGACCTGTGGCTCAGTGGTTAGCACATTGGCGCTCAAGCCAGAGGTCACAGGGTTGGAATCCCGTCGAGGAAAAAAAAAGTTGCATATATTCCTGGGTCAAAGATGTTGTATACTTAAGTTAAGTAATATAATAAAAGTCTTAAATAAATGAAATAAATGTACAGTATGAAAGTATTAATCATACTTCCCGCTGTCGTGTTCCCGTAACAGTTCTTCGGATACTTAGCAAGAGGCCACATTGACGTGGTGTGAACAACGATCTTATATTGCGTAAGCGTCTATAGATAATATATTTTTAATGGACAGTAGTTTAATAAAACGCGATTGAAAGTATATTGTAAAGCTTAAATCGGTTCAAATTTTCAAATTGCCTGAAATCTCTTCCTGAATTTCAAACATGTCTATAAAATATGTTTTTGCATACCATGCCGTAGAGTATATTAAAACATCCAGACCATTTTCCTGAGTCGTTCCATCACATTGCATGATCACTTCGGTAAGTAACTACAACAAAGTATGGCGGTCTGTCTGTCGCGATTAGCGAATAAGAATGGAGTCTAGACAAGAAGTTTTAATCCTATGATACATTACATATTTACATTTGCGATTGTTGTAACTTTCTCAGTAATGTACAGAACTTCCACTTTTTCCACTGTAATAGTTATTTTAAGTACATTATTTTTTTAACGTGCTAGAAAGATGAGACTTTTCATGGATATTAATTGTATATATCGACAAAATGCAAAAATAAAATCACAAAAAATATTTTTGGGGTACCTGCCCTACACGTAAAGTAGGTATATATATTTTTTTTCTCGCGTCTACCCCATAATGTAGAGTATAATTGATCGAGTGTACTGTTGGATCTTGCTGGAAATTCATGTTTATAAAAATATCACACAACTTTTTTATACATTTTTCCACTTTATTTTATTTTAAAACCGAAATAAAGTGGACAAGTGTATAATAAAGTTGTGTGATATTATTATCAGTGTAGATTAGAATATTATTAGATAGGTCTTTTAAAAACATTACGAGATTGCTCAAACATTTTTTTGTAGCCTCCCCTAAAAGCTAAACGGCTGGCTCGAAAAATCTGAAAATATTCATGACTAGCTGATACCCGCGGCTCCGCTCGCGTAAGTACAGTAACCCACGGGAACCGTATATGTCTCGCGATAAAAAGTAGCCTATGTCCTTTGTCAGGCTCTAGACTATCTGTGTACCAAATTTCATTTAAATCGGTTCAGTAGTTTTGGCGTGAAAGACGGACCAACAGACACACACACTTTCCCATTTATAATATTAGTATTGATGTCTAGGTGATGCACTTTAAAGGAAAACTATAACGTCTTAAAGAACTTTGTTTCGGCGTTACAGATAGCCTAGCTTGTACTACAATGTGTTTACTTTGATAACTTCGTACAAGAGTAACGAAATAATAAGTAAATGTGTAAAATATAAGTATAGTAGTACGGAACCCTACGTGCGCGAATTCAACTCGCACTTGACCGGTTTTCTTTATTCTATTTCAGGATTCACGATTGTTTTGTTTCAGCAAATACCGTGTGTAAGCGATTGCGTTCTATCCCCGCGTTCCATCAGTTTTTCGGCTAGCTCAAAAAGCGCAACGCAGATAAGTGAGGATTGTAAAAAATATTGCAGTTAACGCGCTCATTGCGATAGAGTTTCACAAAATAAACTGTTAAATTATGTAAGCATATAAAATGCCAATAGATCTTAAGATATTAAAAGCCTTTCTCATGTCTTCTTACATGCTTACAAAATTTCTGATTTATAATGGAAAGTTGAATGAAAACTATGTAACTAATATTTAGGGGATCTAACATTCAGTAATGATAGACATCGAACGATAGTGTAGCGCTACGAGTTACGACCTATCGGCGATAATACACAAAACGCCATCTGTCATCGGGACAAACGCATAATATCACTTGCGTGTCCGCGACTTTACAAAATTGAATTTTAATAGACGATGATGTAAAATATTTAGTTATAGTATATTTATATGGTTCCCTATTTTTTCGCATAAAATTATATGTCATAATTTTACTTGGCATAATTTCATTTGACCTAATAGTAGTTTCGCATAATATTCATTTGTTATAACTTTCTTAGCATATTTTTTTTTCGCATAATTACTAAAAGCATAATAATTGTTAGGCATACTTATTGTAAGGCATATATTTTTTACGCTTAATATTCATTAAGAATAATATTTTTATGCATAATATTAAAAAGCATAAATATATTTACGCATAATGATATTTAAGCATACTATTATATTTACGCATACATCTTTGTAGCATTTTTTTTCACATACTAATGAATGATAAATTCTACTGGGTATGCGAGTTAAGACGAAATAACAATTATAATTGTAATTTTCGACTGATTACGAAATTAAACTCGGACAAAAAACACGAACTGCTATCTAAGAACATGCCGAACTAATTATTTTAAACATGTTAGCGGCTTACGGGTGGCCCAAGGGCCACCTAACATACTGTTACACATGTTACACTAGGTATATGAGTGTAATACCTGCTTTTAATGAATCATAAATATGCGTTTAATTACCTTAACCGTGTTTTCATTATGTCGTTCCATTTTATGCATATTTGTGCCTTGTGACAGAATGCCTTGAATTTATTATGACAAAAAAATATGCCTAACGAGTTTATGCCAAAAAACAATTATGCCAAAGTATTATTATGACAAGAAAAAATATGCCTTACGAGTTATGCCTCATTAAATTAGGACAAACAATATTAGTCTAAATGATATTTATGCCTAATGATGTAGTATGCCAAGAAACCATTATGCCAAAGTATTATTATGCGTATTAAAATTATGCCAAGTGAGGTATGCCAAATGAAATGATGACAAATAAAATTATGCGAAAGAAGAGGATCCCTATTTATATACTCAGAAATACTGAGGTGTATTATATACTACATGATTAAGTCAAAAAATTAATAAAATTTTATGAGTAGTTAGTCATTAATTAAGTACCTACCTTACCTTTTACCTTTTAGATGTATCATACATCTAAAAATAGGTACAATAAAGTTTATAATTTTTTTGCTAAATTATTTAAAAAAAATTACATCATTAATTTACTTACGAACTTAAACGTACAACTAGCTGTTGACCGCGGCTCCGCCCGCGTAAATACAGTATCCCTCGGGAATACTACAGTTTTTCGGAATAAAAAGTAGCCTATGTTTTAATCCAGAGCCTAAACTACTACCATACTAAATTTCATCGAAATCTGTTCAGTAGTTTTTGCATGAAAGAGTAACAAACATCCATCCATCATCACAAACTTCCACACTTATAATATTAGTAGGATTAGTAGGATAGTAGGATATGTTCCTGCGGAGTTCCTTCTATATTTCACGCACTTTTACCTAGGCGTGACGTCACAGTTAATATGACTTTTGTATGAAGCGCTTTCACGGGACTTGCGAAATTTTGTAAACAAATCGCTGTTTATTTGAAAATGTTGATTTCGAACTCTTTCTTCTGAGAACTTACATTTAAGAGAATAATAGTCGTCTGGCATCATATTATGAATTGAGTTTATTTTATGAAAACTTTGCTGTTGATGTAATTTGAAAATTAAAAAAAAATATAAATATACTTTCTGATTATTTTGTCGCAAGTTCGCAACATAGCGGGAAGTAAAACAAAATAAACTCTTGGTACAAATACATTACCTGTATATATTTCCAATTAAATACTATTTGCATTTGCCAATAGCTACAGTTTGTGGAACCATAAAATACATTGTATGGATAATGGAACTACAGAAATAATCAGGAATAAAACTAATAATGAGGATGTGTTACTTTACGACTTAACCTTCCTCGTGATTACTGTGTTCATCATCGGCTATTATGGTACATTTACACGCTAGGCAAGCAGCTTGGTAAACAAGCTAATCATTTTTTCACTGCAGGTGCCATTCTTCATTACTTCCATGGATCCATGCTCGCCTGGCATGTGCGGTCGTCATTATATGTCAATCACAGCTTGTGTACTGCGCACACACTTGGGCACTATAAAATTACCCCTGCGTAACTGGCCCGGTTTCAATTAAACCGGCCACCGTCACCGAGTCCGGTCACTCCGGTGTGGGGGGAGTTATTACGTATATTTACCTACCTACGAATCCTACTACGAGTAGGTACTATCATAAATGTTAAACTCTGTGAGGACGGATAGATCACAGAATACAGAAATCATCCAGAAGCCGTCAACACGCTTGAAAGTGAGGCCGTCACAACTACTCTAAATTGGAATAACCATCCACACATAATATGTTGCCACAGAATAACGGAATATTTTACCCTACTTTTTTTCAATTAATTTTTATTGAATACCTAATTGTCGTAACATAACAACATGATTTGTTTTGTAAGTGTAAAGAGTAAAGATTAAAAAGAGCGGGCGGGCGGTATTTCACCATGGTTTTGGACACAGTGCGCTGCATACAAATGTGATCGAACACTCAGTCTGCATGTTCTGTATTCTGTGGGATAGATATATGGATGGATGGACGTATTTGTTACTCTTTCACGCCAAAACTACTGAACGGATTTTGATAAAATTTAAATTCACGTTATAGCAGTACCAAGATTCTCAAAAATCAAGACTTTTACTGCAAATAAATTTATATGTCAAATGTAAATGTTGCAAAGTATTAAAAATCTACTACTAACAATGTAAGAAAACTTACACGAGTAACAACACAATAAAATAAATATGGCGTCATCGAATATCCTCAAAATATCCTGTTCAAATAAAGTTTTTGTAAAGACATTTTATGCTAAAAACGTATTTGTGCCGATAAAAAAAACTTCATATACTGGGTTCGGCCAGTTTTGAGCTAATGAAAATATAACGATTAATTGACGAGGATTTCGTTTAAATGTTTGTGGTTGCGATACAATATAAAAAAAAACAAATGTCACATACTGCGATGGGCCAGTTTTGAGCTAATGAAATAATTAGCAAGTGACCTAAGCGACATTGAGCGTCGGGCAATATGCATCAAGGATGTGTCGTCACGTACCGTTGAGTCACAGCGTGTTAACCGTGTCGCGGCCGTCGCGGAATAGAACCAAGGCTGTACCTGAGTTTGGTGTCTTTTTGAACGATTACTGCGAAATAATCTACGTACTTAATAATAATAACTCCCCACACCGATCTCGGTGACGGTGGCCAATTTTATTGAAACCAGGCCAGTTACGTAGGAGTAATTTTATAGTGCCCAAGTGTGTACGCAGTACACAAGAGCACTCTCTGTTCCTTTACTCTCGTAATCCAGTGGGACGGATAACTGACACGACTGACGAGAGATGAGGCGCAGGCCCGACTTTTTACATGTCCATCGCATTGATTCGCATTGATCATCTTTCTTGTCAGACAATCAGGTGACCAGCCTGCATTGTCCTAACCAAACTTGGAAACAACATTTTTTGTTGTTCCAATGTGGGAATCGAACCCACGACCTCCAAGGCGAGAACCAATGCTCTAACCACACGACCACGGAGGCTGTTACGAACTTAATCCTAGTACTGTAAATGTTTATGAGGATGGATAAGTGGATGCCAGTGGCTCTTCCACGCAAAATCTACTGAGCGGATTTTGATGAAATTGTATCGTTATTCGTAATAGACTTCGGTTTAACACATAGGCCACTTTATATTCCGAAAAAAAAGTGTTCCCGAAGGATACTGAATTTCGTGGGCTTTTGCTTTTAAATATTTTAGCAACACACACGCTACGCTAGATACCATAGGCTTTTGTCCTTGGCTTCAAGCAGTTTAAAAAAGTATTGTTCTTCCATATAAACGTTAAACATCCGTTTCAAGTTTCAACCCCTTTATAGAACATTGGAAAACCTTTTCTTGGCGGATGCTCCATCTGCACGCTAAATTTTACCGCAATCCTTACATTAGTTTGCGCTGCGCTTTGATACATCACTCAGTAAGACTTGCCTTTTATGTTTGTCTATAATTATAACATACGTCTAAGTAATATATAACATATTTGGTACTTTCTCGCTAAGAGAACAAGCGAGGGTAAATATCCACCACCTAACAGTGCGAACCCATGGGTTTAGAATAAATTTCATCGGCCTTTTTCTCAACAGTACTTTACCCGGAAAAACTTCATCAGCGAGAACATATTCCAGGAAAGCCTGAAACGATTTGCATTGAATTCAGTTTTTCATTTAATTTCAGTAGGTATAGTTCATATTAGAAAAACAAAAATGTTTAAATGAAACGTTTGCGTTGTGTTTCACCGAGGCCAGGGTGTGAGGTTAGTGGTCCAAGCGGAGTTGGGGATTTCAAGGACTAGAAACGCACTTATGTTACGAGTGTGCAAGGACGGCGGTAATCGCTTACCATCATGCGATCGATCTGCTCGTTTCCTGATCCATTTAATGAAAGAAAGAAAGACTGTTACAGGCGGCAATAATCAGTTTCAGTTTACTGAAAGTCGATTCTTCTAATTAAATCCTGCAATAATACAGCTTTACGATCCAATCCCGAGTTTGATTGGTCCAAACTCTAAAAATCAGTTTATGGTACCAAGAGGATTCATTTATAATTCAATAAAAGTAAAATGAAAGTGTAAGTTAATTACGAGAATTACGGTTCTGATGTCTACTTCTTTTTCATAAGCAAGTAATTAATCTGAAGCTTAATCCTCGTATTCAACTTACACTTTCAACGAATTTTAAACTATGTTATATGCACCTACCGTCTCGCGTCTTGTTATCATAAACTGACCCAAAGTCGATAATCTTATAATATTATACGTTTGACGTTTGTTTGACGTTTATGAGAATACCATTTTGCTGTCAAATGCTATCGAGACTGAACAGAAACTGTTTTATATGTAAATGTAAGATACATACTAGCCGTTTACTGTTTGTATAAATGTTATATTTTATTTATTTAAAAATGAGCTTGTTTTTTCCTCTTTATGTACGTAAGTACGTAACTACCATATTTGCGAAGACTTGTAATTAGCTATAATTTGTAATTCTAAGTGATAGTTGTTTTTGTTTGAAGTTTTCCTTTGAATTATAATACAAATTTGAATGAGACCTTCTGCTCGTTACCGCCTTATTTTTTAGGAATGAGTTATATAACAATTGGACAGTCAACAGACGGTCACGGTGGTGAGCACATGATTTCTAAAATTAGCAAATCGTTAATGATATTAATACTGTGCGGAGTACGGACATGTGACGAAACGCGACCTTCGCGCGTCCTCGCGCCATACTGCGAGTGTTCGGTACTGCGAATGTGTTGAAGGCGGTATGTACAGGGGGTCTAAAAAGGTCACTTTAGGTGTTTCATATAGGTATTTTTTTCCATACAAAAATCATGTAATGGTAAAATGGCTACATTTCTCAAAGAATATATTATATAACTAACGTACGAATCACCAGATGATTCATCTGTATTATCATTTTTGTGTATCATTTTTGGTTGGAGACAAAATATATGAAACATAAAACGAAACACCTAAAGTGGCCTTTTTAGACCCCCTGATAGGTACACCGTTCTGCTAATGGTGCTCGGCCATCGTCAAACTCAAACTCAATTTTTTTATTTCCATGTAGGTTATAATATAACGCTTATAGAATTGTCCTACATGATGCCTACCACCGGTTCGGAAACTAGCCCGGCGAGAAGAACCGGCGTAAGAAACTCGCACGGGGCCACCTTTTAGCAAAAAGACGTCGTTTTTCCATGGAAATGATACACGATATGCGAAATACGACGACTGCGTATTCATTATTATCTTAGGTAGAAGTTTCCTATAAAGTATTTATCATCAGTAATACTATAAAAGGATAGACTAATTATTTGTTTGCATTGAATAGACTCCGAAAGTACTGGATCAGATAAAATTTGGCACAGATATAGAGTAGATCACTGGAAAGGATACAGGCTACATTTTGTTGCGGCTCAACGTACCTATAGTTGCCCGGGTGTCAGGCAAAGTCGCGGGCAACATATTTTAAAATGAACATATTTGTTTGTTTGTTTATTTGCTCCGCAACTACTGAAGCAATTTTGATGTAATTTGGCACATATATAGAGCAGACCGAGGCATTGGCTACTTTTTAACGCAGTCAAATGTACGGTTCTCGTGAGATTTTTTTCTGCGCGTAAGAAGTCGTCAATATCAAGTCTGAGCTAGGTCAAATTCAAACAAGGAAACAGACACGAACGAGTCACTCAAAAAAGACCTAGTGGAAATAAACACCAACATTCTAGAAATCAAGGAACCCTACATAACACTAAACTCGAACATACAGGAGCTGAAAAAGACAGTAGCAGAAGCAATAGACACCACGGCAGAATTAGTAGCCCCAGTAAGAATGGCTGTGGAAGAGGTTAAAAGAGCACTCGACACAAATATAACAAAACCAGAAAACATCACAGAAATCGAGGAAAACAAACCCACCATCTACGCGGAAAAACTAAAAACCCGTAGACCGACAACCAGCTACAAGATTTACAATTCAAGAATATTTTAATGGCATAATGATTACAAATAAGTTTAAATTAAATTTAAAATTTTGACACATGACATTTAGATTTTTTACTATTATTTTTATTTAACATCTATTATACTAGACATGTAAAATATTTTTATTTTTGACTAAAATTGATGTATTTATTTTGACATGTTTTGATTAGTGGGGACTATGGCCTTAAGATCAATCGCAGTAAAACCAAACTGATGTACATCGACAAGCTGAACCAAATGCAGAGGACATCCTTATTACAAGATCTTCAACCCGTAGAGGAGTTTGTCTACCTGGGGTCGTTGATTCGCAGCGATGGAAATTGCGAGAATGAGGTTGTCAGACGGGCTCAGATGGCTAAATCCGCAGTTGGACGCTTAGAAAAGATATGGAAGAATAACAACATCTATCGCAGTACAAAAATAACACTTATGCGTTCCCTAATATTTTCAATATTTCCATATGCGTCTGAGACATGGACACTAAAAGCACGTACACGAGCCAAGATAGACGCATTTGAAATGTGGTGCTGGCGCAGAATGCTCGGAATTCCATGGACGGCACACCGAACAAATAATTCCATACTTCAGCAGCTCAAAATTAAAACCCGCCTGTCCACTCTTTGCCTGCAAAGATCGCTCGCCTTTTTCGGCCATATAGCCCGTCGGGAGCCGAATAACCTTGAGAGACTCATATTAGCGGGGCAAATTGAGGGAAAAAGAAGTAGAGGCAGAGTGCCTATACGATGGACGGACGCGATAGTCGAGGCTGCCAGCTGCACGTTCCAGGAGGCATTTCACCAGGCCAATAACAGGGAGAAGTGGAGAACCCTATCCCATATAGCAAATTTTGGTGGTCACGTCCCTCAGTCATGAGGATACGACTAGAAAGAAGAATTTTGACATTTAGATTGTATTTTGACATTTTTCTCATTTTTATTGTTTTGTATTAATAAGTTAACATTGTTCGACATTTTTCTCATGTTTTGATATTTTATTCAGTTTTATTGTTCTGTATAATCAAATTATTAAATTGGACTAAAATTAATGCATTTTGACATTTAGATTGTATATTGACATTTTTCTCATTTTATTGTTTTGTTTTATTAAATTGTTTTAATTCTATGTTTGACATTATGAATATTATATATTATTAATAATTATGATTGTTAATTATATAGGTTATTTAATTATGTAATAAACTAAAATTTTGTTGTGACTGTTAGTGACTTAATTTAGTGTCTATATATTCAGCTATATTTTTAATATTATTAATAATTAATGTTTGACTATGTTATAAGAATAATTGATAATGAAGCATGCTTAAAATGACAATATTTCCACGCCCAAGAGGCAGAAATTTTGATCCAAACCTATTTGTAAGACCTTGTAAACAATTTCTTGGAAATAAATAAATTCTAATTCTAATACAACACCGCAATAGAATCGAACGAACCCCTACACACTAGTGAAGACTTAATTAAGGAAATAAAAGGAAAGGTGGACGTGGTGGAAATGGGATTAGGGATAAACCAGATCAGGAGAGCTAAAGGGCAGTAAGTGATAATAGGTTGTGAGACAGAGAAAAACTAAAAACCACCATAACATCTAAGTCTACACAGCTAAAAATCAAAGAACTAGACAACAGGAACCCTCTAATAAAACTGCCAGGAATATCCAACGATCTAACAAATGCCGAGATCCCAAATGCTATTCTGAAACAAAATAAAGACCGAATGAAAGAAACCAAGTTAGAAGATATAAAAGTACTAAGACGGACAAGAGGCAGAACTAAAGAATTGGCTAATATTGTCCTAGAAGTAACTCCACAAGCATGGAACAAGATGGTTGATACGAGGTTGCACATAGGCTACCAGATTATAACGGCAAGGGACCACTCACCAGTCCTACAATGTTACAGATGCCTCGGTTTCGGACATACGGCAAAAATATGCATAGGGGAAATAACTTGTGGCTACTGTGCTAACGAGCATGACACGAGGGAATGCCCAAACAAAAATAAAGTACCCAAATATATTCACTGCCCCTTAGGTGACCATCCAGCCTACTCTGCCGAGTGTCCGCAGTGGCAAAGATGGGACAAAATAGCTAGAAGCCGAATAAATTACTGCTAAGGTCCTCACAAAGTCATTAAAAGCTAAAATAGCTCAAATAAACCTAGGTAGAGGACAAGCAGCAACAACAGAGGCAATCCAGGCTACAACAGCTGAGGGTTTTACTGCGGTGATGATGCAAGAACCATACGTCGGAGCAAAAGGAGTCCTGACGTGTGGGCACAGAATAATAGAAAAGACCGCCAACAGAAACAAGCCAGTTAAAGCCGCCCTGGTGGTACTGGACCCAAATGTCAGGATAATAACCAAAGACAAATGGACTTCAGAAAACATAGCCAGCGCAATAATAACCCTCAGTGGTAACCTGGAAGTCGGCATAGTCTCCGTGTATTGGGAGAACTACATAGACATAGCGGAACAAATAAACGAACTAGACAACATAATAGAAGATATGAGCACCAACATGCTAGTGGTGGAAGGTGATTTCAACTCGAAAAGCCAATGGTGGGGAGAAGATACTGAGGATAAGTGAGGGGAAATCCTAGCAGAGTATATTGCAAGCAAGGACATAGAAATCTTAAATACAGGAGAAACCCTTACTTTCTATGCTCTTAGAAGAAATATCCCGCACACCAGTATAGTCCAGTACCTTCTGTTCCACACAAGCCATGAACCTAATGAATAAGCCATTAGGAAAGTTCTAAAAAATATCGGCAACGCACTTGAAGTTTTCTGGCACTGCGAATACTTGGGAGTTGGGCGGCACTAGTAGCTTACCGAGCTTACCTGATGCACCTTAGACCTACCACACACGTAACGATAAAACTGCGTAGTTACGTTAAATTTAACTACTAATACATAGTGATATTAAAAACTTTATTTATTTTTATTAAATAAATATAGGTGACTAAGGAGCAATGAAGACAAAACAAGGGGGAAAACAAAAACTAATACGAAGCAATTTACTAGAAATCAAGATAATTAAAGAAAAATTGAGTGACGCTGGCCCGCGAGCCGCTTGTTGACGACCACTGGTTCAACCGAACTGTGAAGTTTAATCATTACGTGTGTAGCAGGCATGAGAAGTCCCAAATCGTTATCATTTAAAAGACCAATGGGTCTTTTAAATGATACACTACACGGTATTCAGGGACCCTTACCCTTATTTAGGACAGTGTGATAGAATTCCTGAAGTAATTAGGGCAGCCGGACGGTCCCGGCAAGCCATGGTCTTTAATCGCCTTTACGATCGAGTAGTCTAATAATACTTAGGGCGGTTAGGAAGCTTCCTGTAGCTAGAAATCTAAATGTGACAACCAGTCTTTGTCTAGCACTTACACTTAGTCTTAAAATTGTGTCTTCTTTTTTATATACTGGGCTACTAAATTAAGTAAGTATTCAAATTCCTTCTTTCCCATTCTTATATAATTTTTTAAATCCACTGGTTTCTGACCACTGAGTATCCGCATATTGGAGTGCTTTTCTCTTAATACTTGAAATTAAGAAAAAAAAGGGGGCCGGTGTTCAGTGCAGTGTAATAATCGACGCAATTGCCACGCCCTCACTGACTGCCGGGCCCTGAATACCGGGGAGTGTAATAGGCCTATAACGGAAGTATCCGGAAGTGGTCACGGACCGTCATGACCCATGACACAATGACGCGCAGATGTCAGCTGCAGTGACGACTGAGTAGACAAGTTGGTAAAATATGTCGAATAAGGCCGGGTGCACTCTTTATTTTTAACTAGATGGTGCCCGCGACTTCGTGTGCCCTTAAGGAAATCTCGCGGGACCCGTACATTTTACCGCGATCAAATAGTAGCCTATGTCTTTTTCCGTGATCTAATCTACATCTGCGTGCAAATAATCAAACAAAGCTTTCCTCTTTAGACATAAATTACTAAATAGTTACTACGTACGTAAGTAATCTAGATAAGAATTAAGAATATGTAATGCCGACGCGACGGGACGATGCTTTGAATTTCGATTTTGCTATTCGATTGCTATTAATAGTGCGCGCCGCGTCGCTACGCGTCTCGTTGTGAACTAAGTCTAATAAAGATTTGTGTTTCCATTTTAAATCTAGGTATTGACGCAAAAGAACTAGATCACAGGACACTGGCAAAAAGAGTAACAGAATAAATCACTTCTATTTGTGTCATCAAAGCACGGTGACAGTAACATCAGTATTTTAAATTTTTGTTGTTTTAACAAGTTTTTAACTAGTCATATAAACGGTTAACACTTCCTAATTATTATAATATGGTTCATTCGATATATTTTCGGTTGTTTTCAATAATAACAGGTATCGATATCACGGCAGTGTCACCTTGAGATCTTTGTAACAATTATAACAATTTTTGTATAGTTACTCAACATTTACTTTTTGTATCCTGTTATTATAATAATTATAATAGTCTAGACTAAAACCTATAGATACAATTAGCAAAATATATAATACTAGACTAGATGTTGCCTGCGACTACGTGCGCGCAAAAGTTAATTTCACAGAAACCGTATATTTTTCCGCGATAAAAAGTAGCCTATGTTCTTCCCCGTAGTTTACTCTACATTAGTGCCAAATTTTACCAAAATCGGTCTAGTAGTTTCGGAGCCTAATCAATGCAAACAAACAAACAAACTTTTCCTCTTTATTATAATATTTATACCTAGATATAATTTAATAATATAATAGAAGACACCGTTCATTTTAAATAATATTATTAACTATTGCGAAGCTTTAAGCCCCGGTGCAAATTCCGATTTTGCACTCTTTCACGTATCTACTGAACCAACTTTTGTTGAAATTTAGTATTTAACTTAGCACCCAGCAAGATTAAACAAACATCTCATTATCAGGATCTCTCACGTACGGCGTGGGCGAAACCAGAACACCAGTCACCAGTGTACGAAGCTCGAGAAAGCTATACAATATAACCTTTTACTAGCCCTTGCCCGATGCTAACAAGAACGCGCCAAGAGCCACTGCTTATTTCAAACGTGTTATACATACCTGCGATCTCAGATTAAACCTATTAGTAGCTATACTTAATAATACGTAGAGCAAAAATGTTCAGTTCAGTAAGCTAAGTACGAATTTTGTCACTACCTATCGTGATAACTACAATATGTATGGAATCGAATATTACATAAAACTAGCTTTTGCACGCAGCTTCGCTTGCGTAAATGAAGTATCACACGGGAATACTGTAATTTTTCGGGATAAAAAGTAGCATATGTTTTAATCCAGTGCCTAAGCTACTACCACACCAAATTTCATCAAAATCCGTTCAGTAGTTATTGCGTGAAAGAGTTACAAACTTCCATCCATTCATACATTCATCCAGCCTCACAAACTTACACATTTATAATTTATGTAGGATAGGATGGTTTACACCGCTGTCAAATATTTCCGCTAGGCCTCCTGTAATTTTCTTCTCACGATCAACGTTTTCATAACGTTACCCCTAGGTTCTAGAAATTATATAGTCTGTACGAGGTTTTGTTATAATTTTGTTATCAATAGACCGGTTACTATCCACATTAGATTTTTGCAGAATTTCTTGCTTTCTAATTTTTAGCGGCTTTCGTGACGATTATCCAACAGCCTATTGGATATATACTTTCTATTGTTACTTATTTAACCAAATTATAATATGAACATCGTTATAGAAATGTAACTGTAACGCGTTTTTCAAATAAGTTTGACTGCTACCTAATAATAATAATATTTAGAAGATAATAATAATAAGATTTATTATTATTAATATCTTCTACCTACAACTAGATTCGTAAACCGTAATACATTCCTTCGAGTACGTTACACCCCGCGTGGATTCATTTTCTCAGAGATAACATGTACCCTATGTGCTGCAGTCTGCATACATGTAACTTAGGACCTTGGTAAATTGTATTAATAGATGTAATTTCAAATTTTTAAATGTAAACATATTTAAGGCCGTAAATTGTTAGCATTTTAAACTCTAAGGGTCAAGGTCAGGTCACAGGTCACACCGAGACGCGACGTAACGGAAAATTGAACTTTATTTACTACACAATAAGACACACGTTGCATTGCAAGAGTTTGAATTGCGAGCTGCACCGCGCTGCTCGGTGCGCTGCCGCTCCTGGAAAGAAAAGTGTATCTTTTTGTGTGGTGAAAAAAGTTTAATTTTAAATCGCTATGTTAAAAAAATGACAGTGCCGTCCAGGGACGCCCGAAAGCAGGGAAGCTATAAAGCTTATATAAGTATAAAACGTAGGTATATATAGAGCCAGTACTTAGGTTTAAAGAGTGTGAGCATTCTACACGCACAGCGATAGCCCGAAGTCTGTATAGAAGCTTTGCTTCAAAAGTCCACATCGTCTCGGGTCGTGGTGGGAAAATAGCGCTAACAAAATAACGTAAGCAAAATGGCGACCGCTGGCATTAAATAAGCAAAAGAGCGGATTATGTTAGCAGTATTGAAGTTCGCAAATGAGTCCTGGCCGATAAACTGTTTATTTTTCTTTAGCGCCAGCAAGCGCTAAGAAGCGTTTTTTTCCGCGGAATACAGCCAATGTAACTCATATACCAGCTAGATTGTGCTTACTACTCACACTATCACTGCACTTGTTATTCATCGCATGCCGAACGTGAAATACATCCAATGCAAATATGCATGCAATATAATAAACCCTATTAAGTCGTTGTGCAGTGTTGCCAGTTAGATACTGCGAATTTCACTTCTCGTGTAAATGTTATGTAGCGCCTGTTAATGTTTAACAATCGTTGTATAAGGTTGGCTTGAAATGTTTTTTTTTTAATATTCGACGCTAAAATGGTGTTCTGGTGATAAATGAAAGAAAAGATCATCTTTTATTACCATTTACTATTCAATATCCATCTATTCTCCTCACAGTGAGGAGCGACCCGAGTCTTAGTAGTGGAGCCGTTAGTGGTCAGTGATAAGATAATATTGGTCATTAAAATATTATGTCACCATCAAATTCACGCACTCGATCGAACGTCGTATGAAAAATACTTAGTTATTAATTAATCAAAAGAAAATAATATATTATTTAGATCAAAAATAAAAAAGTGTTCGAATTAAAGAAAACTTACAATACAATATCGATATAAACTGTAAGTACCTAGGTAGAGTTCTGAAAATTTTAAGAAATAAAAAGAATCACAAAAATATTTATATGACCGGGATTCTAATCCACCACATTCCAAATTTTCGAGTAAAGCACATACCTACAGGTACGCCTACCAAACTGCCAATCGGACTGATATAAGAGATTTGAAATTTTGACTGTAAAGATTTTGGCAGCTTATGTGTGTATATAATTATGTTTGTTCCAACTGCTACCCGGGTAACATAGCCTCATAATTTACGTAGCTTGTAACACCCAGCTATAACTATATTTCTCATTAAAAATATATTAGATCATATAACATATCAATAAATTACCACACAATCGGCAAGTTCCGTAACTGGCAGCCCCGGCGCGGCAGTCCGCAGTCAGTACCGACTACCGAGCGAGCGGCGCGTCGGCGCGTCGGCGCCAGGACGCCGCGACCCTGTTTGCCGACACTACTTGTATAACCTCATTATACATTAATAACCTACTTTATAGGTGCCCTAGGTACTAGGTCTTATATCAGTAATATAGTATATAAGTTGTCAGTCAAAAGAACTATCTGTTCCAGAGTCGAAGGAACTAAGTTCGAGAATCCTAGGCAATATGCTCAATATCCACACTCGTTAGTAAAAATGCCTTATATTAGAGAACATACCCATTATACATGACCTGTTTAAGCCGGGGAGGAGGTCTTCAAAGAAGAAAGACTACACTTGTCACCGGGTGGGGGGAGGGTTATTGGTTTATGTCGTCATCGTCAATATATTCTAGGAAAATGTCGCGCATATTTTTTTGTTATAATTATTTGAGGATTTGTTATAATTTAAGGATTTGGAGGTCGTCATGAACTACGGAAGGTTACCGAAGGGAGGAGGGGGTTAAAAATGGCAAAAAAGTGGTCAGTCTAAGGGATTAGGTCTGCTAGCACTCCCAAACCCAATTGAGGCCCGCGAGGACCTCTTCCAAAAATGGGAGGAAGATCTGGGACTCCCGGGTGCAAGTAGGCAGCTGGTGGCTGCAGTACGACCTATCCTACGAGACTGGGTCGAGTGTGAACACAGCTTCCCAGATTATCACCTTACACGTGTGCTCACAGGGCACGGGTGCTTTGGTGAGTACCTGTGTAAAGAGGTCAAAAGGGAGCCGACAGCAGTCTGCCATCACTGCGGAAGTGGAGCCGAAGACACGGCACAACATACGCGGGAGGTGTGTCCAGCTTGGGCGATCCTTCGCGCAGCTATGTCTGCACGCATCGGCGCGGATTTATCGCTCCCTGCTCTAGTTGCCGCTATGGCACGGAGCAAGGAAGCTTGGGACGCAGCTGCTATTTTCTGCACCGTAGTCATGGTGCAAAAGGAAGCGGCGGAGCGAGAGCGTGAGGCTTCGGCAGAATCGCACCCGATGCGTCGTAGACGACATGGTCGGCGGCGTTGGGGGGTTGCCGCCTACTGAAGGATCAGGAGATGTAGGGTTCCCTTTTGTCCGGGGAACCCTTAGCGAAAGAAGATGGCAGCATCGCCGTCATCTATACTCAGATGATCCCCGATGAGGCAAAACATCAGCGGGGTCATGGTAGTTGCAATAGTTCCCATGGCCATAAAGCGTGAAGAAGGACATCGGGGGGTTGTCCTTCTTCACGCTTTATGGCGGGGCATGGTGCATGAGAGTCCTCCACCTCCCTCCTCACACACTGCTTATGCGTGAATTCAGATGCAAGGTCGTGCAAACACCACCACCACACAAGCAACAATGTCAGCAAGATCGTGCAAAGCCCCACGCCACCATGCAGGTTGCAAAACTCGACGCGCGTTTCGCCCCGAACCCTGAGCATCCTCAGGAAGTGGACCTGCGAACAAAGTTCGTTAGTCAACGAATGATTTATATTGTCTAGTGTTCAGAAAGCATTCAGTAGCTCATTTCTTACAGTAAAGTCCCTACTGGTAATACCGCAATAGAGTGCCACGTGACATGTCCGCGTCGCGTGGTTCCACTGCCGAGTAGTGCGTTGTCTCAATACAATTTCATACAAAGTACAATAGGCAAGCGGACTGATTTTTTTTTATTGCATAAATGAATAGTACTCTTAAATATGAGCAACTTCTCAGAAGAAACCGTATATCAAAAGTCAATATTTTCAAAGGTACAGCGATTTGTATACAAAATTTCGCGAGTCATTATACCAAAAAAAAATTTTTTTTTTTGCGAAATTGGTAAACAAAACCTACATCATTAGTTTACTCACATCATATACAAAAACATTCATTATGGTAAGTATGAACTTAAACGCACAAATATCGGAGATATTTACAAATATATTCCTGCGGCCGTATACTTTATACCTACAAAATACACTTTAATCCAATAGTGACGTCATTTGTGTGGCGATTTTAGTATGGAGCGTTTTTAGGAGGCTCGCGAAATTTTGTATAAAAATCGATGTACCTTTGAAAATATTTACCTTTGATATACGGTTTCTTCTGAGAAGTTACTCATATTTAAGAGTACTATTCATTTATGCAATAAAAAAATTTTGTCCGATTGCCTATTGGCCGTGTCGTGTCGCGTAGTTTCGCTGCCACGTAGTTACGCCCAGTGTGTCCCACCTTAATACAGTTTCGAATCACTCTCGATATGTTAAAATGGTATTCTCATAAATGTCAAACCAACGTTTAACACGTTTTGATTAGTCCAAACTCCAAAAGTGAAGTTTATGATATCAAGACGATTCATTTATAATCCATTGAAAGTAAATTGAAAATTAAAAAAAAATTAATACGAGAATTCGGGTTCTACGAGTATGGTGCTGTGCATCTATAATAGCAACTAGTAAGTTTAAAACCCTTATTGTCGTAGACAAATTATTTATTATTCCAAAGTCAAAAAATTAGTTTTAGATATCAAGACGAGTCATTTACAATTCATTGAAAGTAAATTGAAAATCTAAGAAAAAATAATACGAGAATTGGGATTCTATGCTATCTATCTATAATAGCAACTAGTAAGTTTAAAACCCTTATTGTCGTAGACAAATTATTTATTGTTCCAAACTCGAAAAATTTGTTTTAGATATCAAGACGATTCATTTTTAAATAATTTTATAGTTTTATAGTTATTGTAAATTGATAGTCTAAGTTTAATCTGAGAATTGGGGTTCTGCTGTGTATCTATGCAACTAGTAAGTTTAAACCCCTTTTTGGCGTAGACATAATGCAAATAAACATTTCTTAAATCTTGTCTTTACTATGTCGTCGAAATATTGTGGCGTATACCTAAATAAAACATAAGAAAAATGCGATTGAAATCTTAAGTCTTTGAACTTATAAAATCGTACTTTTTTTAAAAGGACGATTGAAGAACAAACACTAATGGATTCTTGTCTCGTACATAAAACTTCGACTCAGCATGAAAACGAATGAAAAAGGTAAACCCTTATTTACCTTTTATTTCAGAATACCTAAATTACCAAATAAATAGACCAAATGCAATTACAGAATAGACCCCAGACGGCTAAATATTGAATTTCAGGCACTCGTCTATTAAAAGATATAAGGGCTTGCATAGAAAACTGTGACACGATGTCGAATGGCGAAAATGACGTCACACAACCCACACAATAAGGTAGATGACTACATACATACATACATAATATAATCACGCCTTTTTGCCGTAGGGGTAGGCAGAGTCGCAGAGACCGCCTCTTTCCCGTAGGGGTAGGCAGAGACCACTTCTTTCCACTTGCTACGATCCTTACATACTTGTTTCGCTTCGTCCACTTTCATTCTTACCATCCATTCCTCCTTTTACATTCAACGTAGCGAAGCGGCTCTCCATAGGCCACTTTTCGCCTCCGCGAGAAACGAGACGTGATGGGTGGCGAACCACATCGCCGCCATTTTGGATAATTATTATTTTTATGATTATCCATTGCGTTCCCACGGATTGGTGGAGAGGCTAGGAATAGGGAAAGGGAAGGATAGGTGGTGTGGAAAGGAAGATTGGTAAGTTAGAGTGGGAAATAGGAAATATAGGATATTACCGCCCAGGAGGGCAAGGGATAGGACAGTAATAGCTAGGGAAGCCGGGGCCGCATACCCGTATACTATACCACAACTACCGGACAGGTAAGTTGGGATGAGTATCCCATGATATAGATGACTTCATCTAAAATATTTAGTTTAAGGACATTGAGAATAAAGGTCAGACACACTGTGAGAATACGCGACGCTACGCGGCGCTGCGTTTTCAAGATGGCTATTCAAAATTGAACTTTATTTACTACACAACAAGATGCACGTTTCATATGACACCAGTCATACACTGCACATGCGCTGTACAACGCGGTGCAACTTGACATTCGAACTCTTACTTCTTCTTGTGTAATGAATAGATAAACTTCGATTTTGAATAGCTTTCTTAAAAATGTGGCGCTATGTCTCGTATCGTTTTGTTTCGGTGAGAATTGACCATAACACGTTTCAAATTACTTTCAGGAATCATAGTTTCATGCATCGTCTCACGTCTGTCATTTCCATACAAAAACTGATCATATTTTTGCTCGTAAAATAAAATCGCAACTTATAAAAGTTATAATTAAAACGCCAAATATACCCTTTTGGTGACATCCAATATGACAATGGCAGCCATTTCGTTGTTGTCGACTCTGGGTCAATTTCGAACCAACACCTTTCGAAAATATTAGCAATTATGTTCTTGCAACCCATAATATATTTCATTAGTAACTTTACGTAAGCGCGAAGTCACAGTTTACAGCAGTAGGTACAACTCATGAAATTGCAATAAATCGCTGTTCCTTTGAAAATATTGTTTTTTATTATACTGTTTGTTCTGAGAACTTTTTAGAGTAATAGTGCAATTAAAAAAAACTGTCATCTAGCCTGTCTTCAGATAGAGTGGTTTTTTGTGCAAGCCCTAAGGGTTCCTACATACATTTTCAGCAACACACGGGCAGAAATCACCGAAATTCCACAACTCTCTTCAAAAGCCCAATTCTCGTATTTAACATACACTTTAAATTTTCATTCAATCAATAAAAAATGAACTGTCTTGTTATAACTGATACTAAGTCGTTATTCTACACGTTTAATGTTTGCACAGTATTTTACATTTTTTTGACGTTTATGAGAATACCAATTTGCTGTTAAATGAGATCGAGACTGTATCGAAATGTAACATTGAAATATCAGAATAGACGTTCTGGTCCCATGTCTTTATTCTAGGGTCAATATTGTGTCCATCCTACTAATCTTTAAATGTAAAAACACGTAGCGGAAATATTTTTGCCAGTGTTGCCATTAATTTCGGTACGTCTACATCTAAAATCGTAATTCTCTGTAAACGAATACAAACTTCTGAGATAAGGCTGCCTGTTTACACGATTCTTTTCAGTAACGAGACGCAAATTGTTATGAATTTTATGTGATGTGCGTCATCACATTTTATTGTTAATTAAGCGCTGTTTTTAATAACATCTTACACAACCTTCATCGAGATTTTAGCGAGATTTGCCAATTGTTTAAAACTGTTTTTTATCCTGAAATAAACTCGTAATTAGTAGCTGATTTCATTTAAATTTTGTTACTAAATATAATACAAGGTTGTTCAAAATCTATTACAGATATTTTGGGCATATAATGTACTACTTATGTAAAGACGATTACTCAACAAACAAATAAAATAAAAAATAAAAACAAATGATAACTATTATAAATACAAATGTTGTAAATTTGAAAGTTTGTGAGGATGGATAGATGTATGGATGTTTGTTACTCGTTCACGCAAAAACTACTGAGTATAGGTACTAGCATGGAATTACACTTAGCCTTACTCACACAAAGCAGAGAATCATAGTGCCAATTTTACCAACGCCTATATACTATAGTTACCTATTTGTCTGTCTAAATATCATACTTTCGCTTTCATTAATATGAAGAACGAGAGAGATAGCGTGATATTTAATCAACGAACAAATTTGGTGAAATGCTTTGGTGAAATGGATAATAATTAGTGTTCGGAGATGACAAGGTAAAACAGTTTTACAGAAGCATATTATTATCATTTTCTTTGTGCTTTTCTTTCAATATACCCAAACTATTGATAACTAAGTATAACTCTTGCCTATAACACGATAAATAATTATTATGAATCGTCGTTCAACTATAAACCGGCAAACGGAATCAGCTTTCTGTGCGTTCGGTGGACACTAGGTGGGTATTTGTGAATCGGTTTACGATCTCGGAGCTAAATTAGTGGGTTAACTGACAATTAGTGATGCGAGGGACGCACACGGCGCAAGAAAGCGACAATACATTAACCTACACTGTTGTAGGGAAAATCGTCACACGAGTTTTGTTCAATTATAGTTAGAAACGTGAAAGTAAAGTTACTGGAAACGACAAAACTTATCTGCATAAGGTTGTTCAAAATCAATTACGGATATTTTGGACATTAGATGATTTACTGCTAATGTCAAAACGTTTGGCTGAAAATAATTTAAAATTTTCGAAAAAGAAATATAATATGTAAATAAAATTACATTACGTTATCTACGGCGACGTTAAGTTCATAATATGGTCAATGATAGTTGACATTAGCTGGCTTAGATAAATGTTCTATGGACCATATTTTTTATTAATTAATGAATAAAACATGTAAATATTCAGTCAAAACTTGTGAGGATGGATGGATGTTTGATACTCTTTCACGCAAAAAGTACTGAATAGATTTTGATAAAATTAGTATGGTAGTACTTTAGGCTCTGGATTAACACATAGGCTACTTTTTATCTTAGAAAAAGTACAGTATTCCTGTGGAATATCTTATTTATACGAGCAGAGCCGCGGGCAAAAGCTTGTATATTACAATATACCTATTTTTGATATAAAAGAAAATTACCATTATTTATATTTCACCAACCTTTTTTGTTTATTTTGGTTTTTGCTTGTGATAACGTTAGCACACCGTTCTAATTGTAAATTTCTTTTTTTGCAGCGGAACCTGTCACCTCAAAAACTATCTGCTCATCAAAACTCACTGATATCCAATCACGTATTATCTAATTATAATTTCCGTTGTCACTTCCAGTACCGCGTCATCATCGCCATGGTCTGTGGCTGGGACAAGACAAGAAAGTGTACTTTCACTGTAAGCTGATGCTTTACTCCTTATTCCATCGCACCTCGTTTGATTCGAGGCCCTTTATGGCGCCGTAAACCCAACTATTTTATAACTCCGGCTCTGAATATTTTGATAAAGAAACGGTATAAAGTTAGACATAGCTTCATAGTTTAGACGCATCATTTAAGCTTGTGTTTATATTCATTCCCCCTTACTAATAAACGCTGTATAAGCTTTGAATAGTTATACAGTGTTTTGTCTTCTTCGATCAAATTAAAAATGTCACTTGTGTAACGGGAACAAAACACTGCATAACTATTCAAAGCTTATACAGTGTTTATTAGTAAGGGGAATAAGGTTTAGGGTCTGTTTTCTAGTAAGTGTCGGATAGCTTATTCGAAAGTTTTGTCGCTACTTACTATCGAGCGACAGAGACAAAACATGCAAATAAGCTACAGATAGCTTCTATCTTCTCTATGTGAAACAATCTGTGGCTCTATGTATTTTAGTCTATACTTACTAATATAATAAAGTGGAAAAGTTTGTTTGTTTGCATTGAATAGGCTCCGAAACTACTGGACCAATTTTGATGATATTTATTATTTGGCACAGATGTAGAGTAGACAAATGTACGGTTTCTGCGAAATTATTTATTTATTTATTTATTTTATTTATTTTATTTATTATATTTATTATCTTTTGCGCTCACGATGTCGCGGGCAACATCTAGTTGTAGATAAACTAATTAATAATAATTATCTACATAACTATGTAATAATTCAAATAATTATTTAAACATAACAACACACCCTGTTGTATTTATCTACTTTGATATAAGTACTAAAAGGTAGTGAAAATCGCTTAACAGCACCGTTGAATCGTGTGCACGCACACATACTCCCGTGTTATGTAGCTTAACCTCGTCGGCAGACGTTGCGGTCACTTCCATTGTGTTTAAATATTTTTAAACGCGTCCTAGTCCAAAGACGTTAAGAATCTGGGCGAAAAGGAGCTGTAGCTGTGTCGATATTGTACATACAGTCTAATATGTGACTTAAAAGAAATAAAGAGAGTCACGGGCGTAGCCAGGTTTTAGTTTCGGGGGGGGGTTCAAGAAAATAAAACGACTACGGGGGGGGGGGGGGGGTGTAGTATCAAAGTTCTGATTTAGGCTGTTGATTATTTTTCTAAAATAACTTCAAATTGGGTTAATCAAAATAATATCATCTTTCAGATAGGGTTAATAGGGCGGCAAAATATGTTAATTAGCCTCGGGCGCAAAATTTCTAAATACGCCTCTGTATATTGGTCAGATCTCTGTATTATATATACCAACCGGCCCATTTCGGGGGGGGTTTGAACCCCCTAAACCACCCCCCTGGCTACGCCCATGAAGAGAGTAGTAACTTGGAGACTAAGAAAATTAGTATCTAATCGTCGTCTACGTCACGTTATCAGTAATAAACAATTACTGTACCGAAGCTGGCAGCGGCTCTGTCGGCATATAAATAGTGAATACCATTGACCCAGTAATACCGTTCGCGTTACAGATAATATTTATCTGCTTATCACACGATTGTACGCAAGGCTGAGGTTTGGATTCCAACATCTTAGTAGTACCGTACACTACTGCCTATCCCCACATCGGCGTGACGCTGCCGATTGGATCAGTATTCAGTCAGAACCTGACATATAAATAGTATAAACTGTCATGCCAATCCACGGCCACATAAAAACTTCGGCTTTTTCATTCGATTTATAAAGTACTCAGTAGGTTACTCCGAGCGAAGTAACCACACTTGAAATACTGAAGTGCCTGGGATAGTACATACGGCATTCTCACAACAGTCAGCCTAGTCCAAAGGAATGACTGGTCAATACGTCTGTGGCCAACCATGTGCGGGTTTCCTCACGATGTTTTCCTTCACCGTTAGAGCGTCCCGTCCGTATAATGTACTTGAAATCTGAAAAAGTCTCATTGGTACACGCCACAACCTGGGATTCGAACCTGCACTCTCTCGAGTGCGGACCAAACGGTCTACCCACTAGGCCACGGAGCTCACTACGGCTATATAGATCAGTTCTAATTGATCAAGTCGGTAGCGTCGTGCCGATTGGAGGATAGGCTACAGTGTACAGCTACGCTTAGGCTTCATAGTCAAAGGAAACCAAAATATTGCGCGTAAATTAACTACATCACCAACCACTAACGTCCCCAATAAATATGGGATACTGGCTTTCAGTGGCGTGGGGTTCCTATACCTGCATTCCTATCGGCTTCACTTACCGCTTACCTTTTGACCCTCAACCAAATCCCTACCTATTATACAAGCTAGGGCTACCCTACGAAGAAAAACCAGCCTTCGCCACTTCTAGCTTTTTTCTGGCTTTTGGTCTGCCACGCTAGACGACTTCGTCCAGCTGTCTGGCAAAATATTTTTGACAGGGTAAGTTTCCTCACGATCACAATTCTTCACCATTTAAGCACGAGTATGAATAAACTTTAAAAAAAAATTGGTTAAAGCTTACTTGTTGCACCTTAGGGTCATACCTACAACAAAACAACCTAGAGTGTAGGCGCTTCCTAGAATACGAGTAAGTAATAAATAAATAGGTACTCTAGTTTATTTTAATTTCTATAGGTTATTCTTTGACTTTTTACATTGGAAGCAGTTACTTACGGCCTGACAACTCGAAGCACTTAATTTTATCACGAATGACGTACACGTAATTAAACGTTTATGACTTAAAATGATTAAGAGAAAGTTTTATGTAACATTTAGAATTCTAAACAAACCAGTTTTAACGAATAAACCCATCGACGCGGCGTTTTGAAATTGTTGAAAAAGTTATAAAATTACTATCGCCCTTCTAAATGCTCGGCGATGTGACTACCGATTTTGATAACTGTAGTTTTATAGCTGTAGCCTGTAGAAGACTTGCTTGGAAATCAATTGCATGCTTTGAGAAAATTTCAAGTTAGCGAGTAAGTGTGAGATTTGTCTCTGTAGTAGAGAAAAAACTCACTTAACAATACGAAAACTCGCCAAAATGTTAGTATACACTGACTACTACATCATAATTCACACTAAACGAAACACAAAGTAAGCGTTATTTTTCGCCAATATTCTGTAAAGTTTCATTTATATAATATTTAACCAGCTATCCCGACGCACGTTATTCTGTCTTAACTATAAACTGGAATAAATAAATAACTACACCTACAATTACTTCTACACTTACTTACATACTATTTTCCGCGTAATTTTTCCAATGTTTTTCCCGTTTAAACCTTCCCAGAACTTACAAAATTTATTCAAGACCAAAATTAGCTAAATCGGCTAGACTAACTTCAAAAAGTGAATTAATAAGAAAAATTGTTTTACATATTTTAAATTAAATATTTTTTTTAGTTCTTCAGTGGTTTTTGAACGCGATTCTCTTTTTTGGTAAAAAGAAATTTTTTTTTACCAAAACATGATATCGTTTTAGTTTTGTTTTTATTTTATTATTTACTAGATGTTACACGCGACTTCGTGCGCGCAAAAGGAAATATCGAGGGTATCGTATATTGCAGTACGTACGTGTGGAGCCTATTCAATGCAAACAAACAAACTTAACAAATTTCCTCTTTATTATAATAGCATAGATAGGAAAGAAGAAGAGGAAGATAGCCCTTTATTAAAAAAATATATTTAATAATTAATATTCAAATTAGCTCTGATATTATGGGTAGATAGATGTCAGCAGTGTGTAGACATAGCGCACGGGTGAAAGGCGCTTTCCAAGTGGACGCCGCGAAAACTCTGATAACCTGATTTATGAACTGTTTGATTATGTTTTGTTCTTGATTATTATATACCAGTGGCGTGTGGTTCCTATAGCTCCATTCCTATCGGCTTCGCTTACCACTTACCTTTTAAAGATCTTCATTCAAATCCCTACCTATTAAGGCTAGGCTAGGGCTTCCATATGGAGAACCAGCCTTCGCTACTGTCATATACTCAAACATTATTTCAACTATTTAAGACCAGCTTAAAGTGAAGCCACCTTCACTCATATCAAAGTGTAAATGCAATGGACTTTTACAAATCATCAAATTTTAAAGTCAACTACGCTTAAATTTTAGTTGCGTTGCGTCTATGCATTCGGCTGACTAACATTTTTAAGAATTTTGATGTGGATTGTTGTACCACTTGTTTTGCTATTCTAGTCTGCCTGACGATGAAGTCATTTATTTATTTTTTATTTCATAATATAAATTAGAAGGAAAAAATACTTTAAATAACATCAGCTTATACATTTTATTAAAACTATCGGCAGAAGCAATAATATCGTTTTTGACTCTTTACAAGCTCCTATTTGATATTGCAGCAACTAATGAATGGCAGAATATGTTTAAATAATTATTTTACCGAGTATTCTAAATATTTTATATTATAAACCTCTGCCAAACGATAGATAGAGTCATATAAGAATTACTGCCACCAGCCCCCTAGCTAAGACTCATCCACAGTAAATCTCGTGCCATAATAGCGGAGCTATTTAAATATATTGTTATGATCCAAGTTAAATAACACCGTGAGACTTATGTGGCCGATAAAAACAGGAACATGTGCGTTCACACTAGACGACGCGAAGCGGCAAAGAAATGACGCGACATGGCAAAAGAATGGCATTATTAGAAAAATGAGTTCCCGATTCGGCAAATGTGACGCGATAGAATAGAGTAATGACGCAACCGGACAAAGTTGTGACGCGGCAGGACAAATCAGTGGCGCAACAATACAAAGTAGTGACGCGGCAGGACAATATAGTGACGCGCAGGACAAAGTAGTGGCACAACAGGACAAAGTAGTGGCGCAACAGGACAAAGTAGTAACGCTTCAGGACAAAGTAGTGGTGCAACGTTACAAAATTAACTAGTAAGTAGTAGCAAAGAAAAATAGTGAGGCGACAGTGCAAAATAAAGACGCGTTGCAGCCACATTAATATTAATTGGTCAAAATACATGTCTGGAGATAGTTTCACTCTATCCGACTGTCTTTTTGGACAAAGGACACTTTCTGTCTTCTGTCTGCTCTGTAATAATGGTTATAAAGGGATGAAATTTAGTGTAATTAAAGATAGCATTTACTTTTGGCATTAAAAATAGTAACAATTTGGCATCCCATACATGTGAGAAGTGAGAATTTTTCTCGATCAACGCCGTGTGCGTATCTTCGAATTGGTCTTTTCAAATGAAGATCAGGTTTCATATGTGATTTTTTTTTCCAAAATGAACCATTATCGAGGAATCGGCCTGTAAAGTGAATTTACAAGTAGCTCATCACTTACCTTTTGACCCTCATCCAAGTCCCTACCTATTATACAGGATAAGGATTTCCTACGAAGGAAAAACTATGACTTCTTATTTTCCTGAAGGACTAAGATTGCAAAGGCCCTAAAGATTTAGACAATGTTAAGTCACTCTAGCTGCATTACATCACGTCGTATAGTCTGTACTCACCTTAACAGTCCGGAATAGCCATAAACTGACTTTCATTAACCCCGAGGTCGACAACAGTTTATGTATCATTTTATTTACATTTTCCTACTCCTAGACTGTTTCAGACATCCGATCGATTCTGTACATGTTTTAGGTACCAGCCATAAATATTAATTTTTCTATCGGTAAAGAAAAAAAAATACATGACAACAGATATTATGAGTGCTTCAACTATTTTCAAATCTGATTTCTGTTTATAAGCTGATCATCATCCGAGGTTCCCCTCAATATCCTCACCCGCGCCCTTGATTTTAAAGGGCATGGTCCAAAATTCAACAAAAAAAATAGCATCGACAGCAATTAAATGTTTGCCAATGGGTTCACTTTAAATCATATTTGATGACACCAAAAGATATAGAAATTATTAGCAAGAATAAAATTGTAGGTGGAGATGTAGGTGTAAATGTATTTGTTGGTGTAGGAACTGTAGGAGTATGTAGTTATGTAGTTGTTGTAGATGGGTAGGTGTAGGTATGGTTTAGAGTTGTACCGGAACTTTGTTTCCTCCTCCACAATTGCAGAACTTTCACAAGAAATCGTACCTTATATTGAAACTATAGGCGTAACATGTACGAGTACACCTACAATTTCAATACTAAAAACTACACCTACACCTAAATACACCGACCAACATATTATGTAATTCATTTCAACCACGTTTTAAATGTCTTTCGGGAATCGTCATTTTCCATACATCATCTCACGTCGTTCGTTTACATAGAAAAACTGATACATTCTTGCTCATAACTTATATACTCGCCGTTTTTCGGAATCGCCCTTTTGGTGACAGCAAATATGATTTACGGTGAAGTCATCAAATCACAGCCTGGTTTTCCACATGACGTTCACTCATGTGTTACATTTAATAACTAATCGAAATGGATTCACAGACTATAGTGATTGTTAAGTGATTTATGTTTTATTAATCGCACTTACGTAACTTTAAGTACGTACAAGATACGCAGTTACATCAGCTTTAAAATACATACAAAATTATTATTTAATTCGAAAACGAATATATATTTAGGACATATAAAGTAAATTTGTCACTACTCATTACATAGTGTGGAGTATGCTACGGTAAGATACCCAACCTTAAAAAGAAGATAAGCAGCTCTAAAAATGTGACAGAAGTTAGACACTATATCTTGGACCCTATATTCTATTTTATACTCTGTTCAGTGGGTGTAGTCATGTAGTGTTCCGACTTCCTTTCTGTTCTTCGAAGAAAAGAAAAAGCAATGTTACCAAGTCTGATAAATATGTATATTGCCCTAAACTCTATTAAATCGTATTCCCAAAAACTCTTTAGTCGAAATGGCTACTTGAAAATCCACAGTTTTTATCTATACTAATATAATAAAGAGGAAAAGTTTGTTTGTTTGTTTGCATCGAATAGGTTCCGAAACTACTGGACCGATTTTGATGAAATTTCGCACAGATATAGAATAGACCACGGGGAAGAGCATTGGCTACTTTTTATCGCGGAAAAATTTACGGTTACTGCGGGATTTCCTTTTGTCGTGTACGAAGTCGCGCGCAACCTCTAGTTCACTTGACTACGACACTTTATAGAAACTTGATTCGTTACAATACTGTTGAACTGTGAACTGTTTTGCTACGAACGGTATTAAAGTTTTTATTTAGGCCTGCCCTTAGTGCCATTTTGTATCTCTATCATAGAACATATTAATTTCTACAGTGGCCATGCTTCGGGTGCAGATCCAAGTTTATCTAAACGTAAACAAAAAGATTAAACTCGACCAAATTAGTATGTCATTGTATTAGTTTAGAAATAAATGACATTTAAAATTGGAAGCATTAAAGGACGTCATTATTCTGGATTATATTGAATCTGAACTGTGTGGATAAGAACAATCTAAGGCTGGGACAATAACATGATCCGGAGTCCGGCGGTCCGGGGTAAATTCAGAGCATTGAAAGTAGAACTCTGCGCTAATACAATAGAGTTGAAAATCGAAGTGTCGAGCTCGAGTGTCGAGCTATCATATATGACATTGACATTTGAATCGCCCCTTTTGTGTTCAGTTTTCAGCTCTATTGTATCAGCGCAGAGTTCTGTTTTCAGTGCTCTGAATTTCCCCCGCCTTCCGGATTCTGGATTATATAGTCCCAGCCTTAGCGTTATGGAATCGTAATTTTTTCTAGAGCTAATAATACAGAGGGCTAAGCATGAACAATTGACAATCAGGTATTCGTAACGTTAACAAATATCAATGGTATGGACCGGGCGCTGTCATTATTTTTATACAATTCTCCTTCGATAACGTTACGAATATGTAGTTTTCAATTGTTCGTGCTAGCCCCGCCGATGCTGATGATGTATAACAATAGGTAAACGATTTTCCTAACAAATCTAATCGTCGAGATATCACCAAGGCCGGCGGTGACGTCACCGCGTGAATTCATTATGCCATTATTCTCGCGTACATAATATTATTGTTCGCGCTTTAGTTTACATTATTGTCGTCTCTCTCTTTCTCTTAAGTAGCTCTGTGTTTTGGTAATAAACTGAGCTGAAAATTCCCAGTTTCAGTGTCTTTGTTTCCGAAGATTCGCTGTGTTTCTCTTTTGAACCGCAATACCAAAGAAAAATACTCCAGTACCATTTCTCAGTGAGTCACAATGCAAGCGAAAATTCAACAGCAAACAATTTTTTGAGGCTGTGGTCTCTCCGGTCGAGCTGGCCCATTGGTGTCGATGCTTGGCTCTCCCACAGTAAAGAATGTAAAGGTTAAGTAACTATATTACATATTTTATATTGTTTTAGGTACAAAATCGGCAAAGTTCCTGCTCGACCAGTTTCTGTTTTCCTTTGGACTTGGCCTCAAAATATTTAAACTTAAAAAAGTGATCGCATCGACTGCAGACGTGGTTGAAGTCCGTTTACACGTATGTGTGCGTGCGCTCGATTCATCGGCGCTGGCCGCTGAGCGATTTGATCGTTTGCCAACTACTACTAAACTATAACTAACTTAACTTGCTTGTTCGATAGTACATAATAATAATCCAGATATGTGACTGTTTTGCTGATAGTAGGTAGGCTGAAGGTAAATTTACACGCGTATTGTTATTTTTGGGTAAATTATCTGAAACAATAAAAGTTATACACAAATCGAAAATGTCGTGTAACAAAGAGATCGGATCGCGCGGTCACTGACCCCGGTGATAAGTTTGGTACGCAGGTTCTTTCGTTTACGCTCAGGGCTGCCGCCTATAAGTTTATAAGAATTTAAAAATTTATAAAATACTAGATGTTGCCCGCGACTTCGTGGGCGCAAAACTTAATTTCGCAGAAACCGTACATTCTTCCGCAATAAAAAGTAGCCTATGTCCTTCCCCGTGGTCTACTCTACATTTGTGCCAAATTTCATCACAATCGGTCCAGTAGTTTTGGTGCCTATTCAATGCAAACAAACAAACTTCCTCTTTATTATATTAGTATCTTCTATACTAATATAATAAAGAGGAAGTTTGTTTGATTATCAGATAATATGCAGAGTTTTCGGCGAATTTTGGAGTCATGGTTCGATTTGTAGGTCATGTGAACTATAAAACAACAGCTTACTGCTTTTTTTAATTTTCGGCACTTCATTTTAAGAAAGATAGCTGTCGTCTGGACGTAATGCGGATGATTGTTTTTTTTTTTTTTTTTGATGTCATTTCAAAACTTCATTTTTATTTCATTTTCATATCTGAAACTTCAGGAAAAATAAAATAAAACTAACCAAGAGCACATGTCTAAGGAGGATTTAAATCCCCACTCCACATGTGTGGAGAGCTACCCCTAAAATATAAAATTATTATTACTTTATGATGCCAAAAATAAAATCTATCCGAAATCTGTAACTATACCAAATTCCATCTATTTATATCTTACTAATATTATAAATGTGAAAGTTTGTGAATGGATGGATGGATGTTTGCTCCTCTTTTACGCAAAAACTACTGAACGGATTTCGATGAAATTTGGTAGTAGTAGTAGTTTAGACTGTGGATTAAAACATAGGCTACTTTTGATCCCGGAAAAGTACAGTATTCCCGCGGGATACCCGATACTATATTTACGCAGGCGGAGCCGCGGGCATCAGCTAGTTCATAATAATTATTACAAAAGTGTGGACAGACAGACAGACAGACAGACAGACAGACAGACAGACGGACAGAGCGAAACTAATAACCATAATAAGCCGCGACAAAACCCGCAACAGTGTTGACAGCCCTACGTCAGTAGTGCGGTAACTAAACAGGACGAGTGCGGTTACGTCGTCCTTGCTCGACTTACACCAACTGATAACGGGCTGTTGATAACAATTTGCCATACCTCACAAATTTGAGACTGTCATACATCAACCCGATTGAAATAATAATTTGTAATACGACGTGAAAGGTAAATCGCGAATTGTGTCGTATGTCAGAAAGAATTTAAATAATTTCAAAAAGAAAAGCGACAACTATTGTAGGAATACTATAAATAATAACAAGTTAGAAATACCGGTGATCAGACTTAGCAAAGTCAGTAAATCGTTTAAAGGTTCATGTATACGCCTTTACAATAGAATCCTAGAAAACGTTCAAAAACTTCCCATTAATAAATTTAAATAAAGAACGTTTGTGTGCTAAAGCTTATTATAAAGTCAGTGATTTCATTAACGATTGCACACCTTGGGAATAAGATGGCCCCCTGCAAGGCGACTTTTATGCACTTAAGTATGTTCTAAGTACTTATGATTAATGTTATATAGATTAAGTTACAACATTGTAGAAATATTTTTTTGAAAATAACAATTTCCCCATCTTTTTGCTAAAAAGAAGGCCCCGTGCGAGTTTCTTACGTCGGTTCTTCTCGTCGGGCTAGTTTCCGAACCGGTGGTAGGCATCATGTAGGACAATTCTATAAGCGTTATATTATAACCTACATGAAAATAAAAATTTTGAGAAAAAATTAGCTCAGTCAGTTTTGTAGAATATATGGTAGAGCTGAGTATCAGACAATGTATTGCTGAAGTCACTATGGAACTTAAACGTTTAATTTTATAATAACTGCCAAATAATACAACAAGGGCAAAGGTAAAACACAAAGTACTTGGGTCACCGAGCTTCGCTCATTCTTTTTTGGAAATTACAACCGTTTCCGATGTTCCAATTATACCTAGATAATTAGACAAGACTTACTACCAGAGTAATTTGTGCTTTACCCGTAGTTATTTTTTAGTATATGTAGAAATTCCTGCGGGGCTATGTAAAATTAAAACAACAATTGATGTTTAAAAAGCTGCAAATCGCATAGTTGTAAGTGATGCATAAACTTCACATCCACAATTAATAAATAGCGGACCCAGCATTACAACTTGACGACCTCTGTGGCTCAGTTGGTTGAGCGTGTCGGTGCTCAAGCTGGGGGTCACGGGTTCAAATCCCACCGAAGGAACAAAAAGTTTTTCCGTGTTCCTGGGCCATGAATGTGTATTAAATATGTGTATAATATAATAGAAATCTTAAATATGTGTATAATATAAAAGTATTAAATATATTTCCGTTGTCTGGTACCCGTAACATAAGTTCAAAATTGACGTGATGTGATGCGTCCATAGATATTATTATTATTATTATTTTTAACTCTTACAAGATAATGTTCGATAAATTAACGCATAACCTTCTGACATTCAATAAAATTTTACACATTGTATATGTATAGCATTTTACAAATACAAGTACATACTATGCGTGTACTCACACATTTGCTTCCTTCTTCTTGGTCGTTATCTTCATGAAGGTAGCGCCTGGAAAAGTTATCCTTCACTTCGGTTGTTAAGTCCTTCCATTTCGTACGGTTTTCTGCTTCCCTGAGGGCATTTGTTATTGATAGTCCAGTAAGCGCCGTAATTTGGTCACACCAGCCGGTGGGTGATCGGCCTCTGGGTCGCTTGCCTTCAATTTTGCCCGTCACAATTAATTTTTCCAGATTGTCTGATTGTCGGCGAGAGATGTGACCAAAATAGGAGAGAATTCTTCTATAACAGACTGTTGATAATCTGACTTTAATATCGAGTTCATCGAGAATAGATTTGTTGGTCCTCTTGGCTGTCCATGGTATGCGGAGGATTCTTCTCCAGCACCACATCTCAAAAGCGTCTATATTTTTGCGGTCTATAGCACGGATTGTCCATGACTCAGAAGCGTAAATAAATATGGAGAAAACCAGCGTTTGGACAAGTCTTTTCTTGGTGTTTTTAGATATTTTTCTGTTTTGCCATATGCGTGTTAGTCTGCTCATAGCAGATTTGGCCATTTGCAATCTTTTGATTTCTCCTTCGCTTCCGCCCTGACTTGAGAGCAATGATCCGAGGTAAATAAATTCATTGACAAACTCCAAACCTGTAAGTTCTCCGGTTCTGGAGTATTGACCAGTTCTGTCAATGAGCATTACCTTCCAGGCAGCATTTCAGCATTTGCTTCCAGGTTGTGGGTATTTTTTCGCGGGATATTGCTAGATATAATATTAATGAAATTGTTTGCTATGGATTTCCGCAAAGTAAAGCTTAATTCTATTAACAATACCATGATGTTTTGATAAGATTCGATTTTAAGATTCAAAGTTAGAAGTAGAGAAGTAGTGCCTTCTCTACTTCTAACTTAGTAGTGTTAATAATTGTGAAAAAGAAAATGTTCTTTTAGAAAACTATTATATTCAACAATATCTAGGCTCTATAATCTATATCTCCAATTAGTATTATGTTTAATATCTAATAATTATTTTAATACCAGTTAGTAAACACCAAACACCCTAATTTTGCAAATAAGCGTTTCGACTTTATCTACCTACAATAATTTCAAGTACGAAGTAATTAAAATATGAAAATGAAAAATATTTAAAAATCGTTGTAGTACAGAAGCATGAAATTTCCCAAAGGGAACCTTCGGAGGATCATCTGCTTGTAAAGTAAACAAAATGTAAAAATAAAAACAAAATCGTACTAATCTATTCTTAGCTTTAGTTAAAAAATTACGTTTATGTTACTATTGAAAGTCTTACTATCCTACTAATAATATAAATATGAAAGTTTGTGAGGATGTATGGATGGATGTTTGTTACTACTTCACGCAAAAACTACTAAACGGATTTTGATGAAATTTGATATGGTGGTAGTTTAGGCTCTGGATTAAAACATAGGCTACTTTTTATCCCAAAAAAATACAGTGTTCCCGAGGAACACTATATTTACGCGAGCAGCCGCGGGCAACAGCTAGTTTATTATATATTTAACAATATTTTTTATAAAAACTTTAACCCGACTACGTAAATTTGTGTCAACGGCGCCTAATTTATGAAAATCCGATCAGTAGTTTAGGGAGCTACAATATAACAAACATACATACATACAAAGACTGTGAAAATCATTACCCTTCCTTTAGGCTTCGCCGTGGTCGGGTAAAAAGACAATAACATTTACGATAACATTGATTCCAAAATCAAATCAATAAATAAAATCAATAACTTATCCGCCATTAAAATCGATAGTTTATTCGTTGTTGTATATCGTTTGGTGCCGCCCGCACCAAACGATATACAATATACCAAAATAGGAGAGAATTCTTCTATAACAGACTGTTGATAATCTGACTTTAATATCGAGTTCATCGAGAATAGATTTGTTGGTCCTCTTGGCTGTCCATGGTATGCGGAGGATTCTTCTCCAGCACCACATCTCAAAAGCGTCTATATTTTTGCGGTCTATAGCACGGATTGTCCATGACTCGGAAGCGTAAATAAATATGGAGAAAACCAGCGTTTGGACAAGTCTTTTCTTGGTGTTTTTAGATATTTTCCTGTTTTGCCATATGCGTGTTAGTCTGCTCATAGCAAAATCAAATCAATAAATAAAATCAATAACTTATCCGCCATTAAAATCGATAGTTTATTCGTTGTTGTATATCGTTTGGTGCGGGCGCGTGGACGTCGCGCCGCGCGCTCGCTACGGCAATTAACGCATTGCGTTCACACGGTAAGTGCGTCCGCGGACAGAATTAGGCTACGCACTGAAGGAGAGGTTACCGCGCGATTCTCAAGTCGTTGAAAGCAAAGTGTGTTCGTTTGCAGCACAAAAAGATACAACAGCCGACTTACGGCCAGTTTCAATAACCTATCTACCAATAACTATTTGTTAAAAACGTCGTCATTCAATCATTTGCCGGATTTTTGCGATAAAAATTTGACGTTTCTTACCAATAGTTATAGATAGATAGGTTATTGAAACGGGCCGTTACACAGTAAATTATTTTTTAACTTATAGTACGTTAACTACGTTACATAGGATTATTATTACCACGGTCACGATTATATGTGCAATATTAAATATTAATGTATCTACTGTACCAATCCGAAACGAACATTTTATATAATTATTTGCAGCCTGGCTGATAAATACTTAAGTATTTGAATACTAGGTATACGTCTGCAAGATCAACTGCAAAGCCTGAATATTGGACCACTTTATGTGAATTTTGTCTATGCCGTAAGCGTAATTATGCTAGCGAGGGTCGGGGATTGCAAATTGCAATGTTAATTATATTTTTGAAAGTAGAATTTACACAGAATAATTAAATGACACCGAATTTGAGGTGTATGAAGTGTGTGCTAATGAACAGTCGGCGGTTATTTCCACTGCACCGGAACGACACGCCCCGTATGTAAGAGCCCTTACTGCAACCAGTTTCAACTACTTATTGTATCTTTTTTCAATGATTGCGAGCTTTATTAATATCACAGAGCTATTCTTAACCCGTCCCGCACTAAGTGCTACATAAAGGAATTCTGATTCACATTGGTCTTTAAATCGAAATCGCAATATATATAAAAACCGACCAAGTGCGAGTCGGACTTGCTCATGAAGGGTTCCGTATAATAAGGTAAAAATCACGGTTGTTGTATTTTTTTCTATTTAAGTATTTGTTGTTATAGCGGCAACAGAAATACATCATATGCGAAATTTTAAACTGTCTAGCTATCGCGCTTAAGGAGATATAGCCCGGTGACAGACAGACAGACAGCGAAGTCTTAGTAGTAGGGTCCCGTTTTTACCCTTTGGGTACGAAAACCTAAGAAATAACGAATCATGAAATTGCTTTCCAAAACTTAATTGCTTAAGAACCTAAAGGTAATTTGTTCTTTTATCGTTAAAATATATATACGATAGGTAAAATAACAGTGGATAATTATTATTATAGTTGTTACTGAACGCATTGTTAAACTGTTTTGACAACTGAAAAATTCCTAATTTACATACGTATGAATTTTTAACTGGCTTTCAATCACGTTTTAATATACCTAAACCAAAGAATATATATTACTAACGTACCTAAACAATATTATAAACAAATGTGTGAAGCAAAAACTTTAAGTAAAACTGTACTTAAAGTTTTTGCTTCACATATTTTGCTGCACAGAGAATTGTGCGAACGGAGGAGTATGAGATTTGGCACAGTTTACGTTTATGTGGAAGAAGGTACGCATTTTTAAAATAACGCTTAGAAACACATAAAATCAACCCTTGCAATTTTTTTAATAACTAAATAAAAGTTCCTACTACACTACCTTACTCACACTACCATTTGTTTGTATATCTACCCCCTTACTAATAAACGCTGTATAAGCTTTGAATAGTTATACAGTGTTTTGTTCCCGTCACACAAGTGACATTTTTAATTCGATAGAAGGAGACAAAACACTGTATAACTATTCAAAGCTTATACAGCGATTATTAGTAAGGGGGGGGGGGGTAAGAGTTTATTGCGTATCTAAAGGGCCCCCGAGACGATCAAACGGTTTGACTCAAACCTTACGTGTTTGATGCAACCGTCGGTTTGATCGGTTTGTCAAACGGCACTGTTCACTTCACCGTTAAACAAAACAGAAATAAGTAATTTCATGAAACGAGCCTCAAACCCGTAAATGTTTGACAAACCGTTCAAACTAGCTTTGTAGACGATCAAATTGGTTTGAGTTAAGCCAAAATTTACGTGTTTGGGTCAAACCGTTTGACCTAAAGACCTATGAATTATGGTCGAGCTTTGAACACTAACCGACCTTAAATTTTTTAATATTTCTAGAGGTGTATAATATTATCTTAATAGTAAGTACAAATACACGTTCGCTGTATTTGTTAGGTCAGTGGTTACTCAACGGTGACGTAACTCGGACTAATTACGCACTTCTCAGTTCTGACGCTAAGTTATATCATCTTGGTGCTTGCTTGTCTACGAGTAATACAACATAGGAATCCAAATTCGCCTAGAATATAGCCACAATATCCCACGTGCGTTTGTTATAAATCAGCAAAATTCTTATATTTCCCGAAAGGTAACTTATATATGGACCGAGTGCAATAAGTATCAGTTGCCGAATTAAAAAGTTGCAGAACTAAATTAACAAAAAATTAAACGGTCGAAAAAAACTGAAAAAAAATAACAAATCTTTTCTATTCAACGATATTATATAAGTTCTTAAACTAATGTAAGATTATTTAACGTAACGTAACGTAACGTTGTTATTTTAATATTAAGGTATTACTCGTACTACTGGATTTAAACGTAAAAAAATTGGCATTTTATGTGTAGTCTAATAAATTATAGATACATCTAAAAATACAAAAAAAGTTTAAAAATGTGTCGCTAAATAAATAAACAAACCCACATCATTAGTTTACATATTTCTTTTTCTTTCATATTAATACAAAAATATTCACTATAGAAATTATGAACTTAAACTCACAAATTTCGGAGATATTTACATTATGTTTCTTATAATATTTCATGCACTTTTACCTAATGGTGACGTCACAGCTAGGTACGACTTTTCTATGGAGCGTTTTCACGAGACGAAATTATGTAAACAAATCGCCGTACCTATGAAAATATTATTATTTTGTAAACTGTTTCTTCGGAGAATTTTATAATATAGAAATACTTACTTGAGTAAGTAAGTATTTCTATATAATATGTATACTTGAGTAAGTATTTCTATATTTCATTAATGCAATAAAAAAAAAGTTGGCTAGGTAAGCTTATCACGTGTATGATGCAACGCGAGATAATATAGTATAGAGTATAGAACTATAGACCCTCGACAAAGCCATCTCGTGCTTTATTTTTTGACAATTACAGGTACTAGAAAGGCTTGGCCTCTAGTCAAGATGCATTCGATGATTTGGACGACGAAGTTCGAAAACAAAATGTATAGGATTTGACATCAGGCAACGCAATTCGCAAGCGACATATTATCACATAACGATGACGTATGTCAAATCTCATACATTTTTGTTTCCGAACTTCGCCGTCGAAATTATCGAATGCATCTTGACTAGAGGCCCTTGTCGCAGTAGACGTTTCACGACAAAACACATGGAATCTCGTACGTTTTCTTACAATTTTCCACCATAATCTGCCACGCTTACGTCACGGCGATAACAACGCCGTTGTCGGTGCTGGCGTGCTGGTATAATTAGACGTGACGTCACACCGACGTCAGGAGTACGGGGAAACGAAGGCTGTTGTTGAGGTAAATTCTAAATATTCAAATTGAATAAGAACTAGATTTAAAATTATCAGATAACATTTTTAAGCTTCATTAACTGAACCGCGATTAAAATTAACAGATTATTATATATTTATTGGTGTGGGAAACCCACACTTCGGTACAAATGGGCCGGCTCGATCGGGTAAATACCACGGCCTCACAGAAAACCGGCGTGAATTATAACGCTTGCGTTGTGTTTCGCCGAGTGAATGAGGTTACCGGCGGAGACCTAAACGGTTAGGGATTGAACGCAAGTCGCAACACCAGAGGAGTTACAAGCGTAACTCCTCTTGTGGTGCAAGTGTGCATGCGCGGCGGTAATCACTAACCATCAGGCGATCCATCTGCTCGTTTCCTGGTTCATTTAATTAAAAAAAACGAAAAGGCAGCCATGTGCAATGTGCATCTTCTATTTTGGTCTCTACACCAATTGTTATATTGTAATGCAAGTACACTTGAGAATCTATATCCCTTTTGTTATTGACGGTCAAAATGTGTTCAGCAGGTGAGTAACCATTGTAAATAACAACTACTACAACTTAATTATTATCAACCTTATTTCAATAAAATAAAGTTTTAATTAGAGTGCTACAAATAAAAAAGTATTATGGTAAAGTCCTTATTATTGAGATATTTTTTAAGTTGCCGTGGGACCGTTTTTTCGTTTGACGCGCCGCGGCGCGCGGCGGCATAACTAAGACACTTTTTTACTACCTGAGAGCGGCGCATACGAAATGTTTATAGAACTCGTATCAAAGAAACCGCACATATTGGTACTTTTGATATTTGCCCGACTGAGGAGATGCATCAAAAGATCCTTAGTCATCAGATTGTTAGGTTGTGAAAAATAAATGTAAATACAAAATTAAATTTTTGCTAAACGATTCAATTAAACGTGTTTCAACAGTACTAATAATAATCACGACATAAAAAGGCTAAATTTAGATGTGATAAATAACCATTTGTGATGTGCATGTAAAAAGGATGAATAAATGAAAAATGTTATGATAAAAGGTCATTATTGCAATAATGCAGCAAGATTAAGTATAGTTAAAGAACTTTTAAAAAAAAACTAGCAATGTATGTATGTTTGTTTGGGCGAAATCTTGCAACACAAATTTGAAGCAGATATCTTTATCCGATTGAGCTGAAATTTTGTATTCACATTCAGTTCGGATGACAATTATTCATGGTTATGTGACATCATTCTTAAGTCAAAATGGCGGAACACCCAAGATGGCATAGGGACATCGTTTCGATATATTATATCCAACAAATTAGGCAGCTTTTTCCATGAAAGCTTCAAGTCAGCTTGATTTTTTCCGACACCTTCAGCAATTATCGTCATATTTGACCCAACAAAACCTTACCAAATTAATGAACACCATTAACTTTAATTACAATATTAGAGAAGTGATCTATAAATTGTATAATGGCGTTATAAGTATAAAAGTTTATATTATATTTCTTTGTTTTTAATTTTGCGCATTTAATAAAATATAATCGTTTTTTTAAAGGGTTTTTTTTTAATTTTGATCTTTTAGGATTATGCGCTGAAATGGAAGTCTATATATTTAATGATCGCTAAAAATATTTTGCAATTATTATAAAAGTATATATAGGTTATTTTTTTTTTTTTTTTTTTATGAAATAAGGGGGCAAACGAGCAAACGGGTCACCTGATGGAAAGCAACTTCCGTCGCCCATGGACACTCGCAGCATCAGAAGAGCTGCAAGTGCGTTGTCGGCCTTTTAAGAGGGAATAGGGTAATGAGGGAGGGTAGGGAAGGGAATAGGGTAGGGGATTGGGCCTCCGGTAAACTCACTCACTCGGCGAAACACAGCGCAAACGCTGTTTCACGCCGGTTTTCTGTGAGCCCGTGGTATTTCTCCGGTCGAGCCGGCCCAATTCGTGCCGAAGCATGGCTCTACCACGTACCTATTGTACACGTTATAAAATTGATCAATTGGTTTTCGTTTCAAAAAATAAATAATAATATATTTGTTATCACTGTAACTAATATAACGTCATTCGTCGTCACGTCATCATTTCATCCAGACCTCAACAACTATCAACAGCACTCTTATATTGTTGACCATTTCCAAAATCTTCTTCAACACCAGAAGAATGTCAATTCATTAGGTGTATCCTGATAAATCAAAGTTCGCTACCTGGAGTCTGTGTGGTCCGGTCTCGAGAGCGTTGTGTCTATCAAACCTAATTTATTGAGCGCCCGGCGCAGTGACAAGCCGATCAGTATCCCTTTAACATCATCATCAGTTCAGACGCTTCCTACTACTATTATAAATATGAAAGTTTGTGAGAATGGTTTGTTACTCTTTCACGCAAAAACTACTGAAAGGATTTTAAGGCATTTGGTATGGTAGCAGTTTAAACTAAACTAAACAGTTTAAATAATCACATAGGCCTTTCATCCTGTAAAAGGATAGAGCTCCCGGGCGAAGCTGCGGGTAAAAACTAGTCAGTCAAAAACAAATTACGACTGATTTGTTAATGGTTCATCTTTGGCAAATACTTTTGAAACGTAACTGTGACGCTTTCAGTGATAAGCAAATCAAGCGTTTAAATATAATTGTTAATAAGAGGGATACCTAAGGGTTATTTCAAAAGCCAGGCAGCAGTTACAACAGTTTTGTTACACTATTAAAATTTTATTATTAATGAATACTATTTGAATGTTATTTATGTGTCAGTTGTTTTTTTTTAAGAATTTAACGAGTATATATTATATTCTATAAGTGTTCGTGACTACATCACTCCACGTTTAAAAGTACCTGCGCTTACAGGATGTAGATATGCGTATTTGCATGCGTCAATATGAATTTTCGAATAGGCACCTACCTACTTTGGTTGCAGGTACCTAATAATATGATGTGATTAATCAATCTATCTTCTTTTTATATATAAAAGGTAAAGCTGATGACTGACGTATCAACGCTCGGGCCATACCCTTAGAGTGCGCTAGTCTACAAGAAATAACCGACTATACATATGCAGACTTGAGAGTGCGCTAGTCAATGGCTCGAATTCAGTGCGGCGCGCGGGGAAAATGATTTTCAGTTCGCCTAACATCGGGTAAAAAATATACCTATAAAATAGTAATACATACTTATAAGAGAAGCTATAATGCACACATTTATACAGCTTTGCAAAGTATTTTTAGAAAAGACGTCCTCAAATTACGCAAATCGACACTCATATGTTGGTGTTTATGAAAAAACTATAACAACAAATATTAAAACAGAAAGAAATAGATATTTAAGTGGGGCTCCCATACAACAAACATTTTTTTTTCCATTTTTCCATTTTGTATAAGACCCTTCGTGCGCGAGTCTGACTCACACTTGGCCAGTTTTTATAATTATATGTATTCACGTATTCATTATGAAAAATTAACAAAAAGTGAAACCTGAAATTATTTTTTACAAATAACCTGCTGCAATTTGACTTGACTTAATACTTCATGTACCCGTTTTACATTTTAATTTACTATTAACGTTAAAGGTTAATTTTTAAGTTAGCAACAATGACCTTCTAATACAATCTCTACATCTGTGCCAAATTTCATCAAAATCGGTCTAGTAGTTTCGGAGCCTATTCAATGCAATCAAACAAACAAACTGTTCCTCTTTATTATATTTGCCTGCGTAAAATTAGTTTCTAAACTATTCATCTATCCCCTACTTTACCCACCTAGGGGCTGAATTTTAGAAAACGCTGAAATACGTAATTCATTATTTTTCCGTACACTTGGGGGTTGAAGTTTAAAATATCCATCCTTAGTGGATGCCTACGTCATAATTATAAGAAATATACGTTTGCAAAATTTCAAATTTCAAGCCTTAAAGGCTGCACTAGTCTGTTTTTTCTCCATATAAACGCTGTTGGTGATTTACTTTAAAGCCAAACATTGTAGACCCAAACTCTAGCATAATATCGATTTTTATGATACTTTCATAGGTCGGTTTGTGCTTATATTTATAAAATTTAAATTTAGAAGATAATTATTATATTAAATTTAAGCCTCCAACATCCGATTTTTAGCGCAACTTTGCCCGTAAATAAGAAATAAACGAAAAATGAAAATAAAAAACCAAGCACATATCGACACATTTTAATTGTTCAACAATTGAGCAACAACAACAGCGTTTATATGGAGAAAAAACCGACTAGTGCAGCCTGAAATTGAAATATAACTAGGGCTTGAAATTTGAAATTTTGCAAACGTATTTCTTATAATTATGACGTAGGCATCCACTAAGGATGGATTTTTCAAAATTAAACCCCCAAGTATACGGAAAAAATAATGAATTACGTATTTCAGCGTTTTCTAAAATTCAGCCCCTAGGTGGGTAAAGTAGGGGATAGATGGATAGTTTAGAAACTAATTTCACGCAGGCAAATATAATAAAGAGGGACAGTTTGTTTGTTTGATTGCATCGAATAGGCTCCGAAACTACTAGACCGATTTTGATGAAATTTGGCACAGATGTAGAGTAGATCACGGGGAAGGGCATAAGTTACTTTTAATGGCAAAATCATGACCACTAGTTATTTAAGGATCATTGCTATATTAAAGACTAGGTAGGTGTAAGAAAGTCTAATTTGTATTCAAAAATTTAAGAGGAACCATAAAAATATTTTATTATTTTGTTTTTCTCAAATTACGTATGTTCAAGACAAAATCGCATAAAATAATTTAAAACTAAATTTTAATTAACTAAGCGCAATTTATTATATTGTTAGTTGCTAACTTAAAAATTAACCTTTAACGTTAATAGTATTAAAATGTAAAACAGGTACATGAAGTATCTGGGAGCACGGTAGTGCCCCGCCAAGACGAGCTAAGCGAAGCGCAAGGGCACTACCAGACTACTTTTTCTCGAAGCGTTTCGTCGCTATTTTGAACCCCCATAACTTGGGATTAGACTATACCAGATACACAAAATTTTCAAGATATGTTCCCAGTAGCGGACTTATGAAACATGTAAAGTTTTGATTATAAAGGTCTAATAATTTAGGTTTTATTGATATCTAAAAACCCCTGATTTCGTCACTGACTCACTGATGATCAACAAAATTATAGGGTACTTCCGGATGTCATAGAAAGCTGAAATTTGGTATGTAAGCTAGTTTTAGCACATAACCAACATAAAAATTGACAAACTTGGAACTTTTATCCTCCAACCCCTTAAACTTGGGGATGAAAATTTGTAAGAGACTTACCTAAATGTTTACTCTAGAGGTATGAAAAGTGTCTTTCAAAAAGAAGTGAAATCTCACCAAAAACATTTTCATGTAAAGTGATGCCAAGACGATACCATATAACTCGCACTGTCAAAAAGATATTAGATCTCATGTGAAACCAAGCTTCTGACTCTACCAAACTTCTAACTCTACACGCCTTAACTTTACAAGCCTAACTCTACAAACTCTATACTTTAGTCAAATTATGTGGCTTGGCCATTTCGTTCGTACAAGAATAGTATAACAGAAAAACAGTCCGTAAATTTTTCACCTTACGCCTAAGCGAATGTATCGAAATGGCCAGGCCACATATTTTGACTAAGGTGTAAAGTTTGTGGAGTTAGGCTTGTAGAATAATATTATGGCGTGTAGAGTTAGAAGTTTGGTTGAGTCAGAAGCTTGGTTTCACATGAGATCTAATATCTTTTTGACAGTGCGAGTTATATGGTATCGTCTTGGCATCACTTTACATGAAAATGTTTTTGGTGAGATTAAGTCAAGTCAAATTGCAGCAGGTTATTTGTAAAAAATAATTTCAGGTTTCACTTTTTGTAATTTTTTTATAATGAATACGTGAATACATCTATACATATAAAATCCTTTGTCCTGAATGACTGACGGATCAACGCACAGCCTAAACCGCTGATCGTAGAGACCTGAAACTTGCAGGGCTTGCTCTTTGTAATGCGTAGGGGTCCGATAAGAAGGGATTTTTCGAAACTCGATTCCTAAGGGGGTGAAAAGGGGTAAAACAGTTTGTATGGGGCAACGTGATTCCTTGGTCCAATCTACTTCATATTTTGCACAAACATTATGTAACAGAATTGATGGAATTCGTGTATCATAGTTTATTGAAATTCGTCCGCTAACGGGAATAAAAAGGGAAATTAAGTTGCTTGGGAGCGATTTGCTTTAAAGTTGATATAAATACTCCTTAGTGCTTTTGATATAAAGCTCCCCACACACAAGTGATCGATCGATTTAGTCTTTACAATTTAAACATTTACTGGATTCGTAGTTGCAAGTAAATCGGTTTAGATAAAAATTTAATATAGTCTGAGATCCTAGGACCACCTTACTATACTTTTTATATGAAACTCGTATATATACGCGTAAATTTTGTTCCAACTTTTGACCCCCACCGCAAAAACTAGCTGGTAGGTCTTACACTAATAATTTTTTGTAATAGTTTGTCGTTAGCAATTTACTTTCAAATACGAATTAATTTCCAATTTGATCGAATCAATCGATAGCCCGTGAGTGGGGAGCTTTATTTTTATTTTGACATAATATATTGTCATCATGTTGAAAAATAAATATCTGACAAGTATGCGAAAGTTAAATCTGATGAAAATGTCTTTGAAAAACTAGGCACCTAAATATTTGCGATTGCTGCATTAATTACATTCATAATACTTATTATACTACATACTATTTCAGTGGAATATTTTGAGTGTAGGTATAATTAAATTTCTTTTTCTTTTGTTGTTATATGTAATATTTAATTTATTTGTGCTTGATTTATCAGTGTTTAATTCATAGGTTTTTACAAAGGGTAACCCACAACAATGACGCTTAAGATTTTCTTAAAAGATTTTTGATCTGTATGTTTGTGCGCGCTAATCTCAGAAACTACGGAACGGATTTTTATAAAATTTGTTACTGTAGTAGTTTAGCCCTTGGATAAACACATAGGACTCGCTTTTTATCGCGGAAAAGTTTTGGGTACCTTACCTACGGGTTCCACGCGGATAGGAATTAGGATAGCTCTGCTTATAATTTTGTGTAGGTATTTCAATTCAATCGGTTCATACCTACAAAAAGTTTATCAATCGAAAAAATAACGTAGTATAAAATGCTATAAAATAACCAGATATTTGAATTGGTTAAAACTTTACCTAGGTTAATCCTAATCATTAATGTGTATGATTATAATATGAGGAATAAGTGAGAAGCTAGATGGCTTCGTGGTCGTACTGCTAACTCATGTCTCTCTCAAACTCGTGGTCCCAACTAGGATGGGCGATCACAATCCAAATTATTTTTTAAGTTCAAAGTCCACAACGTCTTCCCATTCAAAACATTTTCGAAATCGTTAAAATACTAATTATCGGCTACAAAGAAATCCTTACTTAATATTATACCTAAACGCGAAAGTTTGTATGTACATAATAATATGTTTAGTTTTTCATGCAATAAAGTAAAGTAAAGAAAACACGTAAAGAATTTTAATGCAATCAGGTATGGTAGTAGGTTAAGCAGAATAACAACAGAATACTTTTTCAGCTTATTAAATTTTATTTATGGTACAGTTCTCGGTAGATTTCTTGAGTGTACCTACGAAGTGCAGTGCCTACACCATTACGTATTCAATTTTGGTATTGGTATTTTCCCGAACAAGCTTTCCCTCTGACGCGAGCGAAGCTGCGGGCAAAAGCTAGTATAATTATAAAAACTCGCCAAGTGTGAGTCAGACTCGCGCACGAAGGGTCTCCTACAAAATGAAAAAAAAAAATGTTTGTTGTATGGGAACCCCACTTAAATATCTATTTCTTTCTGTTTTTAGTATTTGTTGTTATAGCGGCCATTAAAATACATTTATCTTTAAGATTCATGAGAGATAGCCTGGTGATAGACGGATGGACGGACAGCGAAGTCATAATAATAATAGGGTCCCGTTGTTACCCTTTGGGCTAACTGGCGTTCCGTAACGCTAAAATATCGTATTAATGACGCAATGCGTACTTTACATTTCTTCGAAAATTTATTTTGCACGTTACACGTGATGTCATGACGTCGTACAGGTAGTATGACGTCATATAAGTATCATCCTTACTAATAATAACTCCCCCACACCGATATCGGTGACGGTGGCCGGTTTCATTGAAACCAGGCCAGTTACGCAGGAGTTATAGTGCCCAAGTGTGTGCGCAGTACACAAGAGCATTCTCTCTTCCTTTACTCTCATAATCCAGTGGGATGGATAACCGACACGACTGACGAGAGATCAGGCGCAGGTCCGACTTTTTACATTCCCATCCGACGCATGGATCATCTTTCTTGTCAGACAATCAGGTGATCAGACTGCATTGTCCTAACCAAACTTGGAAACAATATTTTTATTGTTCTAAAGCGGGAATCGAACCCACGACCTCCGAGTTAACCACTAGACCACGAAGGCTGTTGTCCTTACTTAATAATAATAATAATAATAATATCTATGGAAGCTTCACACCACGTCAATCTGGCCCCGTGCTAAGTATCCGAAGAACTTGTGTTACGGGTACCAGACAACGGAAATATATTTAATACTTTTATACTATACACATATTTAAGATTTTTATTATATTATACACATATTTAATACACATCCATGACCCAGGAACACAGAAAAACTTTTTGTTCCTTCGGCGGGATTTGAACCCGCGACCCCCGGCGTGAGCACCAACACGCTCAACCAACTGAGCCACAGAGGTCGTCAATTTGACATATCATAAGTGTGAATATGAGTTAGTTCGTGAGAGAATGAACCGCGGCAAATATATTTACGCGGGCGGAGCCGCGTGCAAAAGCTAATACCTACTTCATAATATTATGAATGCGAAAGTTTGTGAGAATGTGTGGATATGTGTTTATTAGGGACCAGTTAGACGAGGCGCGGGAACACAACCTAATGGCAATCACCAAATCACGCGGAAGCCAACCGGTTAGGTAATTTTAAAAATTTGTACGTTGGTACCTAGGCGATAAAGCTCAATTTGCGGTGGCCGCGTTAGATTCTTGTGGTCATATGAACGCGCCCTTACACTTCCACGCAAAACCGCTGAATGGACTTGAATTTTAGGCACAGTTGTTCACACATCTAGGCATTTTAATCCCGGAAAAATATACGGTTCCTTCGGTATATATAGACTACTTTGCGCGAGCGAAGTCACGTGTAATGTGTGAAGTAATCTTTAAGAATAAAGTTATGTTATTTTGATGAGGAAAATGCGAGTTAAATGCAAGGTATAATTATTTCAGTTTTAAGTGACGCCATCTTAGGCTAAGAACTCACGGAGCGATTTTCAGTCGCGCCCGCCGCGATCGTGGAACTTCGATTTTATTTCAAAACTCACGAGACCGGCGGGCTTATTACGTATCTTGCAAAAGCTAAGCAATAGCAAAAATTGCGTATTTTTTGCTCCAATATCGCAAATTCGTATTACGTATCTGCAAAAACCTAGCAGAAGCAATCTAGCGACAGTACTGGCTCTACCGAACAATCGGGGAACTATAAATTGCAATCAGTCGTCCGATCTCTTCACGGCTGTCTAATATTTCGTATTACGTAAGACTTTTACAGCAAAGCGAAATCAATCAGTGAGCGATTTAAACTGTCAGTTAGAAATAATAAGCGAAAATAAAGCAAAGTGCATTCAAACACAACAGCGAGCGATTAGCAATCGATCGCATAGGTAATACGATTTTATTTGACGTTCAGCGATCGACTGCGCGTCTATCGCGCGATGACTGCAAGATTTTTGCTAATCGCTATTTTTACGTAATACGGCGGCCGTTATTTGCGCGATTACGCTGTCGCTGCAGTTGCGATCATCGCCTGCAAACGTGGCGGGCGAAAATCGCATGACGGGCGATTGGAAAACGGGCAAATCTAAACATAATGCCTCGTCCAGACTACTCCTGAAGTAGGCCGAGGTTGGCCGAATAAGACAGTGTGGGCACGCACTTCGCTTTGCCTTTTCGTACTTTGGGTTACTTCGCGGAGCACTTCCTCAGCATACTTCGTGAGCAGTCTGGACGGGGCATAAGATTTTCACCCGCCAATAGATCGCAGAGCGCGCGGGCGCAAATCGCCGAGGCTGCGGGTGAACGCGGCCCGCGCGTTTGTAGGTAGTAGGTACTAATCGCCCGCCGGTGCAGCGACACCCACAAACAATGACAAAAGCGCATCGTGAGTTGTGTTTTTATTTCGTAGGTACATATATTATATATTTGCATTCTACCGCAATCGCGGTGGGCGCGACTGAAAATCGCTCCGTTAGTTCTTAGCCTTACAATTTACAAATACTTTTCAGTAAAATTCCGTGAACCTTGTACTTTGCATAATTTGTGTACAAATAAAACGAATAAACTGAGGTAAAAGACAAATTATGAATATGATTATATATAGGTACATTAAAATACACTTGAATAACACAAAAATATAGTTGCGCACTTGAAGACTATAGTAGAGGAGGAACTCGCATCACGCACTCGCACGTGTTGGAAATTTCGGCATTGTTCAAAGAACTGCAAGCATATGCCACTATGTAACTTACAGTAATGATCATCATCATCTTATTTACAATACCTAATGGAAGCTTGGCGCGTATTCAATAATTATATTTTTGATCGTGTATTTTAAATAAAAATGTTTTAATAATAATTTAACAAATATCACTAAAAAAGGTAAAATGATTATTTTTAAACAAAAAATTTTACCGACCTCCGAAGTAAAAATACGAAATAAAACTTATTTTCTAAATAAGTCCCCTCTTAAATTCTTCTAAAATTTTAACTAAATATTTCTCTACTCAATCTTCTTCATTTTGAAGTCAGTACGGCACGATTTTGTGCGAAACACTGAATTTTACGGCATCCTGCATCCAACTTTCTATTTATAACGCTCTTACTATTATATGTACCTAAAAAATGTATAATAACTCCCCATACCGATGTCGGTGACGATGGCCGGTTTCATTGAAACCAGGCCAGATACGCAGGAGTAATTTTATAGTGCCCCAGTGTGTGCGCAGTACACAAGAGCTCTCTTCCTTTACTCTCGTAATCCAGTGGGACTGATAACCGACACGACTGACGAGAGATGAGGCGCAGGTCCGACTTTTTACATGCCCATCCGTCGCATGGCTCATCTCTCTTGTCAGACTATCAGGTGATCAGCCTGCATTGTTCGTACCAAACTTGGAAACAACATTTTTTGTTGTTCCAATGCGGGAATCAAACACACGGCCTCCCCCGTCGAGAGCCAATGCTCTAACCACCAGACCACATGAACAAAAACCCTAGCCAAGAGCAGTTATTGTACGATTTCACTCAAAATAATTTTCCTAAAGAGTTTTTAGCATGATCTATCATTACGGAAATTTATAAGTTTTTATCTCGTACCTATAGTTTAGAAATTTTAGAAAGGCCGAGGGGGGGTGGACCAACTTACAAACCACTTTGGAGGCCGATTACTCAAAATGGTTGACTTTGTAAAAGTCATGTATGAAACCTTGCCTTTATTTTAAAAGAACTATTCAACGATACTCCACACGATAGAATGGGGATGAAAAAAAAAATGTTTCATCCTCAATTCATATGTATGGAGATTGGAGAGCCAATGCAAAATTATTATTATTTTATGGTGGCAAAACCGAAATCTATATACAGACTTGAACTATACCAATTTTTTTTATTTACTTATATTCATAATTACGCGGACGGACGTCCGTCTGTCTGTCTGTCTGTCTAGACAGACAGACAGACGGACGGACAGTGCGAAACTATAAGAGTTCCCCAAGTATTACGGAACCCAAAAATGGGACTGTCGGACGGTAAAAGTCCGTGTAGTGCACAAACGTCCTTATGTATTTAATTAGAGTGTATCAGAGGAGTTACTATACTTTTAACTCCTCTATTAGAAATTACAGATGTTCGACGGCAATAATCTCTTACCACCAGGTGATCCATATCCTTAACTGGATAATTATCATAAATTATTTAGATATTAAACCAAAAACCCTCAGTACGGCCCCTGCATGCGTTTATTTGCCCGACGTAAATATTTCAGTCGAAGGTTCCGGTGAGGTCACCTACATACCGCGGTCACGGCCGCGACGCGACTGACAAGGTCTGATGATGGTTGGCCTTTTCGCACTGAACATCCATCCTTTGTATTATTATATTAATATGGAATAAGACCGGCCAATGAGCTGTTGGATCGCCTGATGGTTAATGCACTACGAACCCAACACGTGTCACCCTTTTATAATTTCTAGCCTACATACTACATCTAATATTTTTGTATAATGCTCCTTCACTGTATTTATCTCCAATACCTTGAACTGTTTTTAAATTATTAATTTGTGATGTCAATATATCTCATTATTTTGTATTGTTTAATTTTAAAAAATGTAGTTTAAGGTTATTTTCTTTTTATTACATAACATTAATAGGGCACCGAAATACAAATATTTCGGCGCTCACTGAAAATCAGCGTTGCGTTTGCAACATATGCTGAGTGGGCACCAATTTGGTAAAATTTCTTGTTTTTCTTTTTAATATATATTATTATTGTTCAGTGTTTTACCAAATAAACTATCTTTTCTTTCTTTCTTTCTAATAGTAAGCCATTATGACCAATCCTGTTATACCAGACAAAATAGTGTTGTAGGTTCTCCAGCCTCCAGCCCACTTTCGGTTTGCAGTATCCTCAAGTTCACTCTTCACATCACAACGTTATTTCATGACGGTTTTCGATCAGGCTGTAGCACTTCTTCTATCAAGCCCATTCGTAACGACGCATGTTAAAGTTTGTTTAATAGGCAAGCGGACTGATTTTTTTTATTGCATAAATGAATAGTAACTCTTAAATATGAGTACCTAACTTCTCAGAAGAAACCGTATATCAAAAGTCAATATTTTAAAAGGTACAGCGATTTGTATACAAAATTTTGTAAAAACGCTCCATATTAAACTTAACCTACAAGTGACGTCACTTGTAGGTTATGGTGTACGAAGTATACGGCCGCAGGAATATATTTATAAATATCTCCGATATTTGTGCGTTTAAGTCCATACTTACCATAATGAATGTTTTTGTATATGATGTAAGTAAACTAATGATGTAGGTTTTGTTTACCAATTTAGCAAAAAGAAATTGGTAATTTTTAAATGTATTTAATTAGTAATCTACACATAAAATAATATATTTTATTACATTTACCAAGTAGTACTGCCTCGATATTTCTGAATATATTAATGTAACTAAATATTTCAAATGTAGTCCGATCCCCTATTGATAACGTAGAGAACCATTGATAATTGTAATCTGTACCGTGATTATCACGACCTGTTGATCATGATTCCGATGTTGATCAGTTAAAACAATTGTAAATACATAAACGGAGTTAAGTTGTGACGCGGCCGTGACCGCGCCACCTACGCTCATCCAAACCAGATTGTCTGACCCGAGCCCCAGCGAACCCGCAACCGGTGGACAGATCAACGTATACCGGTCACTTAGCCTATCCCACACGCCCACTCGGCGCCTTTTTCTTCTAATTAAACCTATCGGTCTTTGACCAGGGCGTTTAAGCAACAAGTCTACATTTCCTAGCCAGCTACTGTAAATTTTCGGATAAGATCTTGCGCTCGGCGAAACTTGTATTACTTGTCATTGCCCTTTTTGTTATTACATAGTTTCAATGAGATGCCTTTCGAGCATGAAACACTTGGTTCATTAGCTTTATTCCAGTTTTGTGTACGAAATTAAACGAAACAAAAAAAATAAAAGAAAGAGGACCAGATAACCAGCAACGAAGTTAGCTTTATATATAAGGTGTATCCACGATTGTGTAGAAAAATTATGAGCCGTTAAAGGGTGCGTCAAAATTTTCAAAAGAGATGTTCTAGAAATGTATGAAGCGTGGGCCAGCACTATGTACATTATATGTAAATATACCTACATAATTTGGTAATAGTTTTCCATTCTTTATTTTATTTAATTTCGTTTCTATGTACATTTAAAATAACTTTATCAAGGAGAGCAACACAACATAAAATAAAACATGGCGGATTAGATCAGAATTATCCAAAGAATGTCATTTTGACAAAGAAAGACGTATGACATTCAAGAAGACGTCTCTTCCTAAAACTGTCAACTACGTCAAAAGTCAAGTCAAAACATATGTCATGGCAGCCCTAAAAATAGTGTTCTCGCAGTAAAAAACTCTTCAAATAATAATTTTTGTACGCATGTTTCTTCAAAATTTTTTTTTTTTTGTATTTTTATGAAATTCCCATATTTTTTCCTATTTACCTATGTAGTGTACATAGAGCTGGCCCAAAATCAAACACCTCTTTTCGATCGATTTGAATCGTTCTATGAAATCTGTCGGTATATAATATTATATTTTCTACTCTGTGGTTTTGAGATAAAAGATGACTGTTCGAAATGTGCACACGGCACTTGTACCACATGTGCACATGGAGGTACCATGTGCACATGTGGTCTCTTTACAGCCTCTACTTTTGTACAAGTCCCCCCACTCTCTACTACTGCACAGAAGCTGGGTATGTACCCGACTACTTTTCTTTACAAATCGCGCTAGGTTATCCACCTTTTTTGATCACCCAAATAAAATATTTTTCTCCACAACTTTCCTACCGCTGTAATATTGTTTTAGGCCTCCACTGTGTCACTGTAATTGATAGGAAAGTGGATGGACAATGTATGAGCTCACACACAATGGTTCTCACGGCGCGGGCGAGACGCGCTCCCACACGATTGATCATAACGGCATTCGCTTTTCGACTTGTTTATATCGGCCACACTAAGGCCACACTCACCAATAGTGCCATTGTGAGATGATCAGGCGATCATTTCACGAACTCGTCTTCTGTTCTCTGTTCAACTTCAGATCCAATTAATATAAACGTAAACAAATACTCCGTAGAACCCTATAGTGCTACCAATTTAAAGGTCACTAATATACCGTGCAATAAAGAAATAGAATGAGACATTAAATTGGATCTTCACTTATTGAGTTATAATTATAACATCATTAAGAAACAGACGTCTTAAAATTTCATTACTGAATGCTATATACTATACCTGCCATAATTATATAATTAGGGTTATAGGATATATTATATTATTTATAATCGTAAGTAATTATAATGTTTCAATATTTTTTCTAATCTATTTACTAACATTCAAGTGAAAAAAATTTGTAGATACTTTCCTATCAAAAATTCGGTAATGATTATAAAGGGTAGTTTATCGTAAATTCTTAAAAGGGATCTATATTATTTGACATTTGAGAAATTGTATGAAAGAGGTCGAAAACTTATCTGAGTAGCATCAACAAAAGGCGTTACAAAGGTGTGTGTTCTCACGAAAAAGTTGAAGAATTCCCACAGGAACACCAAACAATTTTATTGGAACATTCCACGAATACACCAAAATAATTGTGTGCAACACTAAATTATTATCACGATTATTTTTCTTTTGTTATAAATCTATTTGATTTTATACTTTAAACGAGAAAATATATAATCTGAATTTCGGAAACGGCTGCAAGTATTTCCGTAAAATTTTGTATGCAATGAGTTTTTGGGAGAAAAATCAATCAAGCTTTAGGTTTTATCCCCGAGAAACTGCGCATTTTTAATTTATATACGTTTTTTCTTTCGTCGTACAACAATATACTAATTATATTGACGCCTCAGCTCCGGTAACGTCACTCGGAGTAACACAACGTAAGCATGAAACGTTTTTTCCCGCCGGTTTTTGTAAGGTCGTAGTTATTTAGGTATGCGGTCGAGTCGGCCCATTTGTGCCAAAGCATGGCTCTCCTACCGCCTACGTAATTATATTTAAAAGAGTAGCTGGTGGCCGCAACTTCGTTGCATAGAACTAATAGAAACGGAACTATATTTCTATAAACGGAACCCTAAGATAATAATAAAAGTAGCATAAGTTACTTCTTATAACATCTGCTATCTGCCAGTAAATGTCCCGTGAATATCGGTCCAGCCATTTCAGAGATTAGCCGAAACAAACAGACGGACAGACAAACATTTTAATATATATATATATATATATATATATATATATATATATATATATATATATATATATATATATATATATATATATATATATATATATATGTGATTATAGGTGATCTCAATATTAACATTGCTGAAAACTCACGATCCCAACAAAAATAATTACCTAACTTTACTTGCTTCATTCGGACTGCTTCCGGCGCACATTTTACCAACCCGGCTGTCTAGTTGCCTGGATCACATAATCCTGAAAACCAAACTCCCTGCCAAAGCGTTAGTCGCTCATTCTACTATAACTGATCATGAAACCATCACACTTTTCCTTTCAAAACAATCTCCAAAACCACTGACTCGAAAAACTACTACCCAATTAAATTTTCGACAAATATGTACCGAAATAGCCAAACTAGACTACGCCCCAATATACCATATGGAAAACCCCAATACGGCTGCAGACTATCTTGTCGCTTCTATTAAGACAATAATAGAGTCGAACACAAAAGTGACGAGTCTTCCCAATCGTAAAAAACTTTTAAAACCGTGGGTCACTCCGGGTCTTCTTCGCTGCCTAAAACATAAAGATAAAATGCATAAAAAACTTAAGAAATTCCCGGATAACATAACTCTCGTTACTTCATACTCTCGTTACAGAAATCACTCTACGAAAATTTTAAAAAACTTAAAAAATGAATATATCCAAAACGAGCTCCAAGCCTCCCAAAAAAACACCAAAGCACTATGGCAAACTATTAATAAAATAACTAATAGATCGAAAAACATTAGCGGCGCCACCGATCTTCTCACAATCGCGTCTTCGCCGGATCAAGCTGTGGATACTATCAACCAATTTTTTGTCAACATCGGTAAGACGTTAGCTGAAAAAATACCCCAGACACCACAAAATACTGAACCCACCAATGATACCCCCTGTCACTCGATGACGCTGCTACCTACGGACGAAGAAGAAGTGGCAAGAGTGGCAATGTCTCTTCGAAGTGATTGTGCTGTGGGATGGGACAGAATACCAGCTAGTATCCTAAAACAAAACATACAGTTCATTGCCCCTCCCCTAGCTCATATCTTTAACTTGTCCCTTTCAACAGGAATATTCCCCAAAGCATTCAAGAAAGCTGTCATACATCCTATCTATAAGGCGGGAAACAGAAACGAAGTCACTAATTACAGGCCAATCGCCGTATTGCCTTCCTTGGCGAAAATACTAGAGCGCATAATGAACAGCAGACTAACAGCGTACCTCGAAAAGAATAATTTACTATCGACTTCTCAGTACGGTTTTCGTGCGGGAAAGTCAACAGGCAATGCAGTCCATGAACTCACTGACTATATCATAAAAAAACTAGATGACGGCCAAAAAGTCCTGGGGATTTTCCTTGACCTAGCTAAAGCCTTCGACACGGTTTCTGTTCCTATCCTTATAGAGAAGATGGAACGAATAGGCATAAGGGGAACCATATTAAAACTGTTTAAGGACTTTCTCAGTAACCGTACACAGAGCGTTAAGGTGGATGGATATTTGAGTTCTGAATTAACCAGTACCCACGGTGTCCCCCAAGGCAGCGCAATCGCCCCAACGTTATTCCTCATCTATATTAACGACCTGTGTACGCTCAACCTACGTCACGGAAAAATTATCACCTTCGCAGATGACACGGCCCTCTTGTTCCATTCAGACACTTGGACTGACGTTTACAAAACTGCCCAAAGTGGCTTCGATCTTGTATCGAAATGGCTACGTAACAATATCCTCACGCTCAATGCCCACAAAACAAAATACATCCCATTTTCTATCCGAAACTCCCATCCTTCAACACAATTCATCACGGCACACATATGTTCTAACCCCTACGTTGTGCAATGTTCATGTCAGCTTTTAGAAAGAGCATCAACAACCAAATATTTAGGAGTTGTTCTAGACCGATCCCTTAACTTCCGTCCACAAATCGATGCTCTCTCTTCAAGAATAAGAAAATTAATTCCGATATTTAAGAGCTTAAGAGAGGTAGCGGACAAGGGGCTAAGGAAGATGGTCTACGACACACTTTGTCAGTCTTTGCTTACTTATTGCATCACAACGTGGGGCGGTACACATAAAACCACCATGTTGCAGCTAGAGCGAGCGCAGCGGGCTATCTTAAAGGTTTCCTACTCCTTACCTTTCAGATATCCTACTGCAGATCTCTACAAAGAGATCAAAGTTCTAACAGTGCGACAGTTATTTATATCACACACAGTCCTTAAACAGCATAGTCTCCTCTCCTATAATCCTTCTTCTCTCCTAAACAAAAGGCGCTATCCTGACATCACCGGACTCCAATTCCATACCCGTTTCACCAATCGTTTCTTCTGTTTCACTGGAAGATACTTATATAAAAAAAAAAACCGGCCAAGTGCGAGTCGGACTCGCGCACCGAGGGTTCCGTACAAACCTGCAAGGTTTACAAAGTTCGTTCATTACGACAATCGAGTCATAACTATGGTATTTTTATTGCAAAATGACGCGTTTATGAGGAAATGGGTAGTAAGTTTAAAATTATTAAAAAAATATATATTATGTGATGTAACTAAAAATTTATGGTTTTCGTAATTTTTCCTTTATCTATGCTATAAGACGTTGCTTCGTACCAAATTTCAAGATTCTGAGTTCACGGGAAGCACCCTGTAGGTTTTGATTCCCTTGCAAGTGTCGAAAATTTGCGGCATAAACGGCTGTATCTTTTGATTGCGTTGGCTTAGAAGTTTGATTTTTTCACAGCTTCAAGGGACAGTAGACCTGAGTAATTGATATAAATTTCAGCTTCATACCTCCACGCGTTCCTGAGAAAAAGGGTCTTGACAGACGGACGGACGGACAGACGGACAACAAAGTGATCCTATAAGGGTTCCGTTTTTTCCTTTTGAGGTACGGAACCCTAAAAATCAATAAAGTATTAAATATTTACCCACTTACAAAATCAGCATGTAAAAAACAATTAACCGAATGGCTAATGACATTGAATTATGATAACACGGAAACACTAATCACAATTCCTGACTAACAAAATCAGCTTGCACACACACGCACACACACGCACACACTTGCACACCATGCACACACATGCACACCCACTCACAAACATACACTCATACACACTCACACACACACACAATTCTCTAACGTAATAATAGGACATCACCAAAAATAACATACCTATGATAACAAATTGTCTGCTCTATTGTAAAAATAATAGTCATGTTACCTGGGACGGAGGCCTGGTGTCCTGAAATACAGGCTTACGCCTAGTTTAGGCACCAGTCTCCCACAAAATCTGTTCTAAATAGAACTGTACAATCATTGTTGTGATATTGTTCTTGTGGTGAGAAAAATAAATATTATTATTATTATTATTATATGCATTTAGCGAAAAGCTATTGATTGGAAATTACAAACAGAAACTATAATTTTTATATTGTATTAGGCGATTTACATTATAGGTGTAAATTTTAGACATAAGCGATATATAGTTTGATTTAGACTTACGAGTGATAATAATCTATACATCTATACTCTATACATACTCTATACAGATAAATAAAATTGAAGTGTCTGTTTGTAATTTCAAATTAACAGCTTTTCACTTAATGCACATGAAAGTATATTCGGTACTTACAATGAAAAACCAAATTTTAAAATTTTTGTCTATCCGTCTGTCTGTCTGTCGGTCTGTCTGTCTGTTTGTTCCGGCTAATCTCCGAAACGGCTGGACTGATTTTCACGGGACTTCCACTGGCAGATAGCTGATGTTATAAGGTCTAACATAGGCTACTTTTATTTTAGGGTTCCATTTAAAAAGAGGGTTCCGTTTCCATTCTACGCAAACGAAGTTGCGGGCATCAGCTAGTTAGTAATAAGTATGGATACCTTATGATATTATGTTCAGTGTATGTATATGAATAATCATATGCATAGGTCAAACACCAATAATTATTATAGAATGATTTAAACATAGATATATAATGTTAAAAAGAGGTAGATATAATATTATAAACGCGTAAAAATGAAGACTCGAATTGGCCCGAGTCGGGCCAATTTTGGTTAGTGTGCTCCGCGAGTAATAGCGTGTTTGTGTTACTATGCGACGTTGACACATTGACAGCGTCCCATGTCAATGTGTGTCGTGGCACAGAAATATTGTCAGTTTTGTAAGGATATAACGTATCTATGTATAATTTAATCAAAGATTTAAATGTTTATTCATAACATAGAATATAGATACCTACATAATTATTAAAGACGCTAATTTTTATTGTTTTAATTTATGTCCGTTCACATCCTCCGTGGTCTAGTGGTTAGAGCATTGGCTCTCGACTCGGAGGTCGTGGGTTCGATTCCCGCATTTGAACAACAAAACATATTGTTTCCAAGTTTGGATAGGACAATGCAGGCTGATCACCTGATTGTCTGACAAGAAAGATGATCCATGCGTCGGATGGGCATGAAAAAGTCGGACCTGCGCCTGATCTCTCGTCAGTCGTGTCAGTTATCCGTCCCACTGGATTATGGGAGTAAAGGAAGAGAGAGTGCACTTGTGTACTGCGCATACTCTTGGACACTATAAAACTACTCCTGCGTTACTGGCCTGGTTTCAATGAAACCGGCCACCGTCACCGAAATCGGTGTGGGGGAGTTATTATTATTACTAGTTTATGTCATGTGGACTTTATATTGTGATATCGACATTAACGATCAAGTTTTTATAATCAATATTATTAACTAGATGTTGCCCGCGGCTCCGCCTGCGTAAATACAGAATCACACGAGAATAGTTTACTTTTTCAGTATAAAAAGTACCCTATTTTTTAAAACAAGGCTCAAACTACTACCATACCATTTCGTCGAAATCCGTTTAGTAGTTTTTGTGTAAAAGAGTAACAAATATCCATCCATCCATCCATATATCCATCCATGCATCCTCACAAACTTTCACATTTATAATATTAGAAGGATTTATCTAAGCGATATTTGTCATTCATATAAAAATCACAACAGAAGAGGAAATACCATGGAGCTATAATACTCTTAGCTCTATGGGAAATACGGATCGTTAAAACTATTAATTTGAACTATGTTACTTACTTAGGCCTTTTACATCCGTTAATGGATGATTTATACAGTATTCTCCGAGCGAAGTAACCACTCTTGAAATACTGTAGTGCCTGGGACAGTTGGTTTTTAAATGTCGTATGGTTGCCCAAGCACATACGGCATTCTCACAACATTGTCAGCCTAGTCCAGAGGAATGAACTGGTCAATACGTCTGGGGGCCAACTATGTGCGGGTTTCCTCACGATGTTTTCCTTCACCGTTAGAGCGTCCGTATAATGTACTTGAGTTCTGAAAAAGTCTCATTGGTACACGCCTCTACCTGGGATTTGAACCTGCACTCTCTCGAGTGTGAACGAAACGGTCTACCCACTAGGCTACGGAGCTTTTATACTTACTATACTAATAATTTAACTTAGCTTCATCAGGATCTAAGGATCAATTCTGCTAATTAAATCCGGCAATAATACAGTTTTGATCCAGTCCTGATATGTTAAAACTGCAAAATGGTATTCTCATAAACGCCAAACCAACGTAAAGCCCCAGGGCCGAGCCGCCCCTATGTGCGATGTGTGCGGCGCACACAGGCGCCAAGACGATTGGGGCGCCGCGGGCGGCTAAAACATGAAGATTCGTAAAAATAAGAGGCGCTTCATAGGTTTCGCACACAGGCGCTGCCGGGGGTCGGCACGGCCCTGTAAAGCCCGTTTCGTTTGAGCCAAACTAAAAAATCAGTTGATGATATCAAGACAATTCATGTATAATTCAGTAAAAGCAAAATGAAAGTGTAAGTTAATTACGAGAGTTAGGGTTCAGAGTAACAGTACCACGGCCTCACATAAAACCGGGGTAAGTTCATTTGCATTGCTTACGTACCTAGTTATTTTCAGCTGCTCTGCTGAAACCCACAAAAAGTAAAATACCCACGAACTACGATTCGGATTGAAAGCCTTAAATATGATATCATGTAGCAGACTGTACGAAGGTATCATTACAGGAAGGTGCCGCTCCAGTGACCGTTTTGTCTGGAGGAGGGAGGAGGGAAGGGGGGAGGCCTAACCGGGAGCTCATTAGCACGTGCCGGAACTTAAAAGTTAAAACTACATTCATCTATGGCTCTACCATATTCTATGCAATGTAGAGCAAAATAGGATTTTTTAAAACGACGAAAATGGTCATAGTTTTATAAAATTTTTATTTTCATTAGTATATTTGAGACTTCCCCAATCTTTGAGAAGTCTCAAATCATTTTTCTGAATGTTAGATTTTAACTTCACAATTTATGTAAAATCGACTAAGTTGCCTCTCGACAAGGCATAAGATAAAAATCGCATAACCGATGTCATCGCTTATGCATTTTTATCTTATTTCTCTAGACTTATTAGACTCATTGAGTCGTGCATACGCACACATACTTGTAAATACGGACTTCAGCCAGATCTGCAATCGATGCGGTCACTTCATTTGTTCGTAAATAGTATGAGGCGTCCTAGTGCAAAGAAAAATACGATTTACGATACTGTATCTTAAATATGCCGTAAAATAAAATAACGGCAACGACTCTGGTGTTTCGGGTGTCCATAGGCGATAGTCGCTTACCATCAGCCAATCCATTTGCCTATTTGCCAGTTACATTCATTCAGATCAATATTAATCACGCATTAATCACCGCATCTGATGCGCATGCGCAAGGCTGCGGCGCGCACGAGCCGCCTTGACGAGCAGTTCCCACGTTTACCGCAGCATTCATATTTATATCATCGGTGGATGCGTAGAGAGGGATAGCCCTAGATACGGCTCAAACCAATGAACCGTCGCACGGAGAAATTGCACGGTGTTGTCGAGTGTTTTACATCACATACTAGTTCTTACTGCTCTCTATCTTTTGCTTGGAAATCGTCCTTTTTAGGGTCAATACACAGGTGCATAGGGCACACGCTGTTTAAATACAAGCTTTATGGCTAGCCGCACACGTATAATATTATTCACATAGTAAATTTGTCAATACTAGTCAACACATACAAAAAACGGCAATATCACACAAGGATATTATTGTCAATATAAACATTATTGCCAATATATGGTGTGTGTGCGGCTAGATATTAACTTAAAGATAATAATAACCAGTCAAATACAGTGTTCTTTTTGGGTTCAAGGTATATCGAGGAAAACGAAAATTTTCGGAGGTAGGTACACCATAAATTAAAAATCATAAATTTCTAACCGACCACGGTATTCTTTCTAAATGACCACGGTACACCAGTGTGCCGCGGTACACTGGTCTAATAAAAGAAGAATTGTATGTATGATTTACCTGATGTCATTTCTAATGACATGCTGTAATTATTATCTAAACTTTAAAAACTTTATTAGCATAACTAATTAGTAACAATATCAAAAACATTGACAAGACAAACTTAGTAGCTTTGTTCAGGCGCTTGCTTAGAATGCTTAGAAACTGATTCATATGAACAGTTTACAGATTATATTATGTAGAATCATATCTACCTTTTACAAATCTGTGGTGTCTTTATTTTGTTTTCTCTATCATACATTCCGTGGCTTTAGACATTTTTTACACTATTAGGGTGATTATACACCGGAACGCGCTGCCCCTTAACACTTACTTTTAAACTAATTATGCGCCCATATAAAAACAACTCAAACTTACACCATTTGTATAATCTATTTAAAACAAACTTTTGGTAGACAATAAACTGATATATAACTATTTCAAAAGTTATAGCTAAGGAAAAATTACTTTTACCTACATTTAAAAACTATCCATTTTTATCCCTAATAAAAATCCTACTACTATTATAAATGTGAAATTTTGTAAGGATGGATGGATGGATGTATGTATGGATGAAGGGATGTTTGTTACTCTTTCACGCAGAAACTACTAATTTCACGCAGACACTACGGATATTGATGAATTTTGGTATGGTGGTAGTTTAGGCTCTAGTTTAAAATTTAGCCTTACATTTTATCCCAAAAAAGAACAGTCATCCCGTGGAATATTGAATTTATGCGGGCGGAGTCTCGGGCAAAAGCTAGTTGCTCATAATTTTGAAATTAAAATCTGATAATAAGAAACATGACTCATGACACAAGTTCCTGCAATTTGATACATCCTCGTTAGATGCAGTGTATTTTCCTACAACTTGTCTCCATAATTGTTTAATCTTCATTACAATTATGAATTACGTAATTTGCAATGATGACTTATTACTATGATCCATAAGTGAAACCCCGTCATATACGAAAATTTCCTTATTTCTTGTACGACGAATAAGGATGTTTTAATGTCATGCATGTATCTGTTATAGGTACTTTGAACGAGCAAATATTGTACATAATTATATAATAGGAAGCTCGGAAACGGCTGCAAGTATTTTTATGAAAGTATGCAGGATGTCTTGGGCGGAGAAAAATCGATCTAGCTAGGTCTTATGCCTAGGAAACTGCGCATTTTTAAGTTACGTTTTTCTTTCAACGCCTCATGAGGTAATATGAGTGATTTCAATTTCTAAATTGGTGTCTCGGGTTGCGATTATTGAAGCGAAAACTCCTTTAGTGGCGTTGTGCACTTTTCTTGGGATGGATAAAAAATATTTAACTCGCGTCAGGACACGTGACCTCATCGAAAATTCGTAAGATGCAGCTTGCAACTGTTTACTGTCTTAGTTCCCTTACGCGAGTATAGCATCAAACTATTTTAGTCCGTATATTTTAACCTAGGTGGTGGTTTTTCTTATTTCCCTTACGCGAGCATGTTATTATAAACTATTTTAGTCCATATCTTTTAACCTAAGGCTAAAAGGGCGGTTTTTCCAAAGTTCAAGTTTTCACTTTTGTCGACGCTCCCGGAGTGCAACCCGTTTTTTTTATTTCTTTTTCCTTTAAAATGTTTAATTTATTTTTAATTATTTTATCGTTTTACTCAAAATATATATTAATTAATTTTTAGTTTTGTGTGCGCTTTCTATTCTCGCTCACACTGACATAACGGTGGTATCGCCAATGATCTGGTTGAGCTAGGAACCTTAATATCCTTCAATAAAAATGAGGTAAACTTGTATAAAGCTTATGTGAAGTTTTGCCGTGTGGGAACGCCATGAAATCTTCTCACCCTAAACTCAACCGTACCGTGACGTAACAGTCTAACAAGCATCAGGCTAATAAACCATGCACTCCAACGTCAGAGCCTAGACGGGTGTTAAAACGTTAATAGTTAACTTCCATCAGATAATCTTGTTGAAAAATTGGTGAGATCTGAAACTCGGATATATACAATCGGCACTGAGTTCCGTCTGATAGTAAACACCGCTTTAGGAAAGAAAAGAAAGGAACTGTGAGTTTCTATGTGCCTTTTAAAGGGAGCATCACGCAAGAATCTTTTTATCTCGCAAAATTGTGTCTCCCACAATGTTGCGGTACAGAAGATGCAAGAATTGAATAATTTAACTTACCATCTAAAATCTTAGAAAATATAGCGATTAACTAATCAACCTTATAAGGCACAATATACAAGTGGTTACTGGTAACCCAGCAACATGTAAAAGTCCTTGAAACACGCCAGCAATTACATAAAAGCGCGGTGATGACCCAAATGGCTGTGGTAAATAATGTATCGACCTAGTTGATCTGTAAGCGTGTCAGCGTCGCCGTTACTTTTTACTACACGCTTTAAGCACGAGAAATATTCCACAATATAGCTGTGTTAAATAATTGTTTATACGGTTTAGTATGGATAATGGTATAGATGTCGCAGCCATCTAGCGACGCCTAGGTCGATCATTGTACGCCTTAACCAATGAAGCAGATGATTAATTACTAGCCAATTCATTGAGAGCAATATTTAACTAAATGGCTGAATTTCATTGAATTTTCGACAAAAAGTGACATTTGTAACTTATGTCACTTTTTGTCGAAAATTCAATAAAAATGTGACTTCTGTGTGAAATAAAGTATTTTAAATATATTTTGCGACAATTGTATTGCAAAATAAATAGATGTGCATATAAATTTATGTAGTAATAGTATGAAATTACCTAATTAATGTCCATTGTATTTTTGTATAGGAAACGAACCACCTTAAGTGATTCAAGTTTAAATACATATCGGTATACTTATTAGATGCCGGATGCAAGAAAAAAAATCTAGTCGTCGAATTGGCTGGCTAATTTAACCAGATGACTGCAACGTATTTACACATTATGTGCCTAATTTTCCTGGATTTAAATAATATCGATTTGATAAATTTATAAGCAGAATAGCATAAATTGAGTATCCGTTCAAATTTTAAGACCTAGGCTCTTGTCAGCAGGATATCGCCATGCTTCACGGTCTTGTGCCTTACTTTTGAATTCTTGATACGACACAATGTCGTCGTCTTTATTTGCCCTGCCAGAAATTCAGTCTAAACCCGCTATCCCCAACCCGCGGCCCGCGGGCCGCATGCGGCCCGCCGGGCCTTTATCTGCGGCCCGCGTGAAATCTGTAACTTAAAAATCTGTCAAGTACGAGTGGACTTGCGCACGAATGGTTCCGTACCATTTTAGGAAAAAAATAGACAAAAATTGTGTTATTTATGAAAACCCCTTTTATATTAATTTTTATTTTGAATTATATATTGGAGTAGAAATCGATTTAGTATCTTGTGAATATTTAAAGTCAATACTTTATTAACATCGACCAAAGAAAGGACAAAAAATCGCGTTTTGTTGTCATAAAAAGGGCTTCTCCTCATATTATTTGTTTTATCTTGTTTTTTAGATATGATATTATGTTGTTATAGCGGCATCAGAATTAAGTGACTTATGAAAATATCAGCTTTGTAGCTAAAGTGGTTTTTGAAATACAGCCTGGTGGCGCGGGCAGATAGACAGCGAAGTCTTAGTAACACGGCCCCATTTTTGCCCTTTGGGTACGTTAAACTTCATAGATATGATGAGAGAACGTCCGTCGTGCCCGATTACAAACAGACGATCGAACTTGGTTCGGAGCGCACCTAGGTCGTGGTTAGGCCCGAGCCCCGAATCAATTTCGGTCTGTTTGCTATCTATATTGTATTCTAAAGCGCAAAGAGAAAATTTTTAATAAGAAAATTAAAGAATAGTAATTTCCACCGCACCGCCCGCGCCACCGCATATAATTATTACTCATTTCATTACAGATGACCCACGAAGAAATATCGTTAAACGATTTATGTTTGGTGCAAAAATGACGAGGTTTATTACTTCAATGTATACTTTCATGACATAGAAAGCCGCACTGTTTTTGATCGGCACAACAAAATATTCAATTTCCCACTCATCTTGAAATAAACTATTGTTTCATAACGTATAAACTTGAAGATACTCCTGACTGTTATGAATTATAGATAATAACAAACACTCAATAACTTTTAAACTTTAAATTTTAACACTGAGTGAACATAATTATTATAATACATATTTGTTATTTTATTTTAGTTTGTGTCGTTATCTCATCTTAAATGTTTAGTTTCACTCTTTTAACTACCTTGTGTTTTTCTATTAATTAATCGTTAAATTATTTTTTTCCCCTAAAAATATTTCGGTTGCGGCCCGCGATATCAGGAGTACAACGGGTTTGTGGCCCGCGTAAAAAATAGGTTGGGGACCACTGGTCTAAACAGTTTCCCTCCAATTTGGATGCGTACAATAGCGTGACCTTCGTAGGTCGTATTCGTTACGCACTACGCACATAATTTTATAAATTGCTTATTACATTTGTATATTAGATATTATTATGTATTATTTATTTGTCGTTAATTATTATTGATATATGTTAGCTATAATTATTTTTTTTGCAAATGGCGCTTACTCGTAAACTGATTTTTGTGTGGTTGTTTAATTTGACACATGTAAACTCTCATATACTTTTCAGTCCCCCTAGTGTATTTTAATTATTTGAGGCTTGATGAAACAGTTTTACACAACTGATTAGATATTTGATAATGCTGTCTTTGTCTGATACGTTGGAATAAACACTTGACATGCTAAAATACAGCAACAATCAACATTGAATAGCCAATCAGTTGAGTAAATATTTATATTAGTAGGGGGAGGGGGGGTTAATATTAATTTGTGTAGATAAATATTTTATTAGTATTATAGCCCTTAAAAACTATATCAACAAATAAAATTCAACAACGATTACAATAATCGTGTGATATTCAGCAGTGTGACTGATTAATTCTTGTAGGGCGTTCCCCTTTTTGACCCACTATCCACACGGGACAAGCGAAAAGCGATTTCATTTTAAAGGATAAGTTTTGAAACTTCATAAAATATTTATTAAATTAAGTTAAAAAAAAAGCTATACTACGAGTACCTACATAAGAAAATGTGCACTAATTTCTAAATTTACTAACTTAAAATGCTACCAATTTTAAAATTGTTGGCATAAAATGTGTTATTGGTATGTGAATTGACATCTACACTAATATTATAAAGAGGAAATATTTGTTTTTTGCATCAAATAGGCTCCAAAACGAGGCTTAAAATCGAATGGATCGATTTTAATGAAATTTGGCACAGATAAAGAGCAAACCACGGGAATGGATGGAGCCTAATTTATAACGCGGTAAAATGTAATGTTCCTCCGCCATTTTCTTTTGCGCGTACAGATGAAAAAATACTATAAACATTTGGACTATCTTTTCTAGGGTTTAGAATATTTTGTATTTTTCCATAAAAATAAACATATAATTTTATAAAATGCATAGTTCATCCGCTGCCGCTCAACACTTGCGCCACAAACGTAAAGTAACGTAACAATTACATAAAAATGGCGTTCACATCGCGTTTCCCGATCGTGTGGACTTTCACGAAATCAAACAAAGAAATAGAAGCGGCTCATTTGAATCACTCCCACGCGGACAAAAGAATGACCCAATCCGTTTGGCAACTGATGTGAGGTCCATGGTCACGGTTCGCCGGCCACCGACAAACTATCGACATATCGCAAGAGCCTTGGAACTACCGGGGCTTTGAAGGCACTGAACGGGACAAATGATGTTTTAAGCACAAAAAATCTTCTTACTTGGGTTTGAATACTGAAAATGAGCCACTTACACTGCTTGATTAACCAAAGCCCAGAGAATGGCCCAATCCATTTGGCAACTGATGGGGGGTCCGTGGTCACGGATCGTCGGCCAGCGACTAACTATCGACATACCTTCCTACTTGGGCCTTAAATACTCCTTATTCTACACATATCGCATGTTTTAGGCCAAACTGGCCTTAAAATCTACGACTGCTTGAGCTTTAAATACAATTTGCCACACTTCTGACCTGACCGGGTCTGTATTTAAAGCAAGAACCTTGGACCTACTTGGGTGGGACTTTTAACACCCAAAAACCATGTCAAGCCCAAGAATTACATGGCCCTTCAAAACTTATAAGGACTTTCAAAAATCTAGTCATTAGCAATGTTTGGCAACTGAAGCGCTGCATACGTTCATGGTCACGGCCCGCCGGAACACGCCGGCCGGCTACAGCGACAAATCTATTGACATATCGCAAGACCTCGGATCAGACCTACTTGGTGTCTAAACACTACGAAGACTCAGAACGGATATTTCTCAAACCCAAGCTCTTGCAACCTTCCCGAAAGGATGAGGCCTGCTAACAGCCATTTTCTGATTGCAGAAACAACATTATTGTTAGATACTGATAATGGCGACAGTAAAAAAGAATTTAAATACGATAAAGTGCAGGAAATAAATTATTTTATCAAATTTGTAAATTGGAACAACGAGACATCGCGATATCAAACGTTTAATTTGCATAAAAAATGCAACGAGACTTAGACTGGAGTGACGGCTGATAAGTGTCGTAATGAGCAAAACAAAGGCTCAAGTACTTTCTACTCGCGCGTGCGACCTCCCCGCTCCCCTCCACACCCCTCCCCCGCCGTCTCATCGATGAGAATACTATTGAGCTGCCCACGGAGAAAGCCTCTGACCTCAGGGCTACACGCAGTTGTGGTCGGTACGTATGCTAAATATTTAGATCGGAGTTATTTTGATTGGTTAGGTATTTGTAAGACCTTGGGCATATCGTTTCTACTACTAGTTATTAAATATTGTTAAAATTGTATTTAACATTTAGTATAGAAGGCAGATAAACGTGCAGCCCGAGGTCGTCTGATCCCGTTGAGTGTAAGGGTCAGAATCCATTTACGCAGAGCGATATTTATCTAGATTTAAATTATGTGCGCTCTTTTTCTGCTTCGTATCTAACCGTAAAATAAGGGCAGACGACACTATTTTATGTTTTTACTAAAAACTTTTCTTACACTCCTAAATATTAACATAAAATGAATTACGTAGATACTAATCCCACCAAAAACATTCTATAAAAAACTAGCCAAGTCTCGATGGAGCTGCTTGTTTTTCTCTAAAAAGTAATGAAATCTAGACAAAATCGTGCCAAGTCTAAGGTTTCTTACTGCGGTTTCTTTATTATTATAGTTAATGTTGAGTGACTTGGCCGTTGAACATTCTTTATACTTTAGTGGGTACAAGTCAATTTTGTTTACATTTGTAACTACCTATGTTTGTTAAGCGAGATAATAGCCCATACTGGTAATGGTAATTGGACGCTAGTGTCTCATTTTAGGCTGTTGTTGATTGTACAACACACGTATTGGAGCAATGGTGTCATGGAGCCCCTTTTGTACCCTTGTGTGCCCTTCAACGGCCAAGTCACACAACATTAACTATAATAATAAAGAAACCGCAGTAAGAAACCTTAGACTTGGCTCGATTTTGTCTAGATTTCATTACTTTTTAGAGAAAAACAAGCAGCTCCATCGAGACTTGGCTAGTTTTTTATAGAATGTTTTTGGTGGGATTTCACTTCTTTTTGTAGAAACGTGGGCATATTGATTTATTTTCCTAGATTTTAGTGTAATTTGTTTATTTAATTTGTGTAATGTTCGAGTAGAATAAAGTTCGAGTAGAATAAAGGGGCCTGAAAATGCGGCAAAATGGTTCTAGTAAAGAATGGTACGGCAGTGTTTGCTTCGCACTCGACTTGGCGGGGGCACTGCCGTGCCCCCAGATCGACGTTCTGGTCTTATCTAGAGGTTCTCAAATAGAGGCCTGAAAATGCGGCGAAATGGTTCCAGTAAAGAATGGTACGGCAGTGTTTGCTTCGCGCTCGACTTGGCGGGGGCACTGCCGTGCCCCTAGATCGATGTTCTGGTCTTATCTAGAGGTTCTCAAATAGGGGCCTGACAATGCGGCGAAATGGTTCCAGTAAAGAATGGTACGGCAGTGTTTGCTTCGCGCTCGACTTGGCAGGGGCACTGCCGTGCCCCCAGATCGATTATCCTAGTTTTTATAGTTTTCCCTTTATGTGGCCATTAAACCCCAACTCTGTACCAAATTTCAGCTCTCTAAGTTTATGGGAAGTACTAGTTCTATTTTGATGATCATGAGTGAGTGAGTGAGTGAGTGAGTGAGTGAGTGTCGAAAATGCGAAACTTTGCTTTCGCTTAACTTCGGAACTAAATGACCTACAGACTTGAAATTTTGGATTTTAAGTACGTGATTATAGCTTATTGGATGACGTAAATTTCTGCGTTCTGGTCTTATCCAGAGGTTCTTAAATAGGGGCCTGAAAATGCGGCGAAATGGTTCCAGTAAAGGATGGTACGGCAGTATTTGCTTCGCGCTCGACTTGGCGGGGGCACTGCCGTGCCCCCAGATGTGTGTGCGCTATTTCTCTTAATAAATCGATGAACTCATTGAAAAACAGAATTTACTTAATAAATCGATAAATTGATTGAAAATGAATTCATTGAAAAACAGTTTTTACTCTCTAAATATAATTAAGTTACAACATATTTAGTTCAATAATAGGAACTATTGCAGAAATATCCAGATTACATATTATATGCGACGTTTAACCGAACTAACATTTAGATTTTTGACGCTCCTATTAATTTAAAAATTACAAATAAACAAGCGACGAAATCGCTCATACCATAGCCGTACCCTTAGGTCAGGGTAACGGGAGCGGGGCGGGCACGCCGCATACTGTGCACTGCTGTTTACATATTTTATTCACAATGTAGGATATGTACCGATTGCGCAATGTACATTGTTTGGTAGAGCTTGAATAAAGGAATAACGTAGAGTATATCCTAACGTCACTTGATGATATAATAATGAAAACTTAACATCTTTGTAACATCCCAAAAATCTAATTTCTTAAGTCTTTGTTACTAAATCAAAAGACAAAAGCAATTTTAAATCATAGCTCAAGACAGTTATTTGTAATTAAACCATTTAAAATAAAAGAACGACAAGCGTTAGCAATCAACACGCCAATTAGGGTACATTAACGAAATATAGTGTCAGAAGACATGAAAACAATTAGAAGCAAAGCGTTTGCTGAGCTCGTTAAGTTGTTAACAATCCAGATACTCAATTTGTTAAAATCCAGTCATAAATCACTTGCATCCTTGCGCCGGCGCCGTGGCAGCTTGTGCAACACAATCGTGTCTCCGCCTTCACGGACCAATGCGTTTGGCCATCTATGTATAATTTGATTACTTTCAATTTTAGGTATTAATAATGAACATTTGTATTTGAAACATTATTAATTTAAATCGTAGATTATTCTGCTTGGATTGTTATCTTTTGAATAGATGAAACCAGTGGCAAACAAATTACATTCATCCTTATAAAATTTTTAGGACCAGGAAAAAGTACTGAAAAATCCATTGAACTTCCCAGGATACGCAGTAGATATGCTGAACTGAACAGATGTGACACATCGCCACGTCACACCAGCATCAAAACTGCAATAAATTCGGCCGTCTGCGGACACAAGTAATACATGAGCAATGATCTGCATCGGCGCGCGCGGAATGTTTCAGTGACTAATCGCCCAACCGCTCAGTTCAGCTATAGTGGCTATAGCGCGTATTTCTGCCAGAGACGCCGGCTGACAGATTGCGCCGACACTGTAACAAAGATTTAATATCTGGGAGCTAAAGGCCTAGCGCATGGAATGACTGAGCGGACAAATAGGATAGTCAAGACAAATAAGATACATGTCAGATATTTAGTTTAATTTTGAATACATCCTACATTACGACTAATATTATAAATGCGAATGTTTCTTAGGATGGATGGATGGACGTTTGTTACTCTCACGCAAAAAGTTCGGAGTAGTTAGATTACAAACACCACGACATGAAATTTTTACATTTTAGACGAAGGATCATCACATCTTTATTCCAAATAGATTAATATATGTTATTAATAAAGGTTAATATTGCTTAAAGATCCACCTCTACTTAGATCGGCAAACAAATGTCCCATAATCACTGAAGCCCCATGCGTGGGGTCGCCTACGCGAAACTACATAGGAAATTGTCCAACATCTTGATTCTTGATCAGGTCACAGCGTCCGGCAAACGTTCTCACGGTTGCTATAGGACAGATCATAGAACAGAGTAGAGTAGAAGACCCGGACCTCTAGTCAAGATGCATTCGATAAGTTCGACGGCGAACTTCGAAATCAAAAATGTATGGGATTTTAAAAAAGTCCCATAACTCCCATACATTCGAACTTAGCCGTCGAAATTATCGAATGCAACTTGACTAGAAGCCCTATACCGTCCAATCCAACAACGCACAGTATAGAGTTATAGACACTGTGTACGCGAATGACGTAAGGCCAAATGTACGCTCTAAGGGTCAATTCACACCGAAAAGAAACGATACGCAACATTTCGCTGCATTTTTAAGATAGCTATTCAAAATTGAAATTTATTTATTATACTAGAAGATACACATTTCCTCGTAAGAGTTCTTAATTCATATCAAGCATCGCGCTGCACAGCGCATGTGAAGTGTATGTCAGATGTCGTATGAAACGTGTATCTTGTTGTGTAGTAAATAAAGTTCAATTTTGAATGACTATGTTAAAAATGCAGCGCCACGCAGCATCACGTATCGTCGCGGTGTGAACTGGATGTAAGGGAATGAAAGAGGGATCCAATGTTGGTACAAAAAACCAAGGAAAGCCACAGTAAAACTAGTTTGAATTTATTAGCATCGAAACTACTAATATTATCAGCACTGATACTGTGGTTATTTAGTCATTATTTAATTTGCTCTACCAATGTCACCTTGGCATTGAAACAGGAGGAAAACGATATTCATTTGCGTACGTTACAAATCCATAAAGTTAGGTAAGTTAGGTAAATAGTCTCTCAAAACTCGTAAAAGTCACATAAATTACTAATTAACCTAACATTCAATAATAAAGGTCGCCTAATCTTATACGATTTTAATGAACTCGACCAACTGCATAAAAAGCGACGATTTTACGACTCCTTTTAGTGTATTAGATAACTTTAAAATCCTTGTTATTTTAAATATTGATAAGGACCGAGATGTGAACTGAACGCCCTTGACGAAATCCGTTCAAACGCCGGTATTGGCAGCCGTGACTAACGACAAATGAATGTATTAACAATAATTGAGGTACAATCTGGAGCACCCCTACTTCTAATTTCGTCACTTTAGTTGCAGCGAGCGAATACAGACTTATGTAATGCTTTTGTTAGGTGAACTAAAACAATGCTATAGTATTCAATCTTCCGTTGCCCTCAACGTCACTCTTTGACCAAATTACGATCAAAGGGACAAGAAGAACCACGAAGTATAGATACCAGGAGTCCGAACGTAATGTTAAAATAATGGTCTCAATTTAGGGGACACATTTTTTGCCGGTAGAGCGCGCCATTCTTCAAGAAGTACTAAGCGCGATTCAGGACTGTGCGCTGATTAGTCCGCCACAATAGCATCGGTACGTCCAAAATTCTAGCGCAGCCAGTGGCAGAAAAGAGAACTAAGCTCTGGGTTTATTGTGTACATAAATACTATGGAAAAGCCTATACCGTTCGGACTCCTGGTATTCTATACCTCGTGAGAAGAACAAACAACACGTGTTTTTTTAACATAACATATTCAGGATTCGTGGAACCCAAAAAATGTGGTATTTAGATTTTAAGATGATTTCATCAAGAATATACTCCATTCTTATGAATTAAGATATCATCGAAAGACCCGAAGCGATAAATTACTAACTGCAGTTCTGGCCGTCACACTAAGAATACTATAGCTGTTTTACACGACGTGACATAGCGCAATATATTTTGTGTGTCCGTATTTTATATAGTCATGTAAACAACGCGACAATGCGTCCGTCACGCGACAACTGTCATCCATCTACTGCGTATATTGTACTGTATATGGACAGGTATTTACTAGATATGATGTCATATTATGTGCCATTGTACCAGACCAAACCAGACCTAAAGGGCAAAGTCTATTTACACAGATTATTCAAGTTTGTTAAAAAATAGTTTGAGAGCTCCGTGGCCTAGTGTGTTGACCGTTTAGTTCGCACTCGAGAGAGTGCAGGTTCAAATCCCAGGTTGTGGCGTGTACCAATGAGATTTTTTCAGATCTCGAGTACATTATACGGACGCTCTAACGATGAAGGAAAACATCGTGAGGAAACCCGCACATAGTTGGCTCCAGACGTATTGACTGACCAGTTCATTCCTCTGGACTAGGCTATGTTGTGAGAATGCCGTATGTACATGGGCAACCATACGACATTTAAAAACCAACTGTCCCAGGCACTACAGTATTTCAAGAGTAGTTACTTCGCTCGGAGAATACTGTATAAATCATCCATTAATGGATGTAAAGGCCTAAGTTTAAAAAAAAAGTTTGGAGTTGACCAAAAATAAAGCATAAAGCAGATAGTTGTATACAAGAAAGTGTTTTGTTGTTATATCATACCTACCTGGCCTCCGTGGTAAATATGACTAACTACCCGTGATACAGTGGTTTAGAGCTTGGCTCTCGACTCAGAGGTCATGGGTTCGATTCCCGCGTTGGAATAACAAAAATGTTGTTTCCAAGTTTGGTTAGGACAATGCAGGCTGATTTTTTGATTGTCTGACAAGAAAGATGAGCCATGCGTAGGGTTGGGCATGTAAAAAGTCGGACCTGCGCCTGATCTCTCACCAGTTGTGTCGGTTATCCACCCCACTAGGTTTCGAGAGGAAGAGAGTGTTCTTGTGTACTGCGCACACACTTAGGCGCTATAAAATAACTCCCCGCGTATCTGGCCTAGTTTCAATGAAACCGGCCACTGTCACCGAAATCGGTGTGGGGATCTATTATTATACCTCCACGCATTGGAGATTGCAACATAATAACAACATTGATGATGACAATTTTATATTTAAATGCAAAAAGTATATTTTTAATAATGGGTGTATATTTATAACTTAAATGATGACAATGCGAATAATTACTAAGTTTTAAATTCAACATTCTACGGTTTAACCAAAATTACGTGTGACTCACGGTGACTGGGTAAACTGAAATACAAAAGTAATATAAGTAATCAATATTTAAATCCTCTGTTTTAATAATACAATCGACGAAACAAAATTATAGTCTTAATTTCATTGGTTAAATGACACAACTAGGAAAAATTTATTTCTAATATTAATTAATGTATCTGCAAAATATTAGAACACCCATCCCTTCATCATGCCTTTCTGGATGAGGCCAAGGACGCCTGGAGCACAGCTAGTGCTTGAAGTGAATTGCCCGCCAATACCTTTTCACAAAGGCTCTGGGACGATCCTCTCTGTAGATAGGCACGGAATAATCTTAACACGTCGTCGTCCAGACCTACGGAGCAGGCTCGCCTCTTAGCTGTGGAGAAATGGGAGACGGGCCTTTGGCTACAAGCGCTATCGTCACACAATACGGGCACATTGGTGGATCGAACAACTTTTCGATTAGCCACTTCCCTGCGTCTTGCGCCCTGCGCCCCCCACGTTCCCCACCGCGGCGTTTGTGGCGCAAACGTGGACAGACTTTTTTTTATATCAATGCCTCAACGACCTCATTCGTCGGGCTCTTATCACCGCCAGACTGCCAGCTGTGCCGGAACCCCCTGGTTTAGCGCGCGATGATGGCAAGAGACCATACGAAATGACTCTGGTCCCTTGGAGACTGGGACGAGCTCTTGTTAGGGACGCTACTTGCGCCGATACATTTGCTCCGTCCCATGTCCAGGGCACCTCAAGTACTGAGGGTGCGGCTAAAAATCAGGCGGATAACCTCAAGCGGCGAAAATATGAGCCGTGGGGATCTCATATTTGAACCGTTTTGGGTTGAAACCTGAGGCACATAGGGTCCGGGTGCGCACAAACTATTCACAGAAATTTCTAAAAAACTCACAGAGGCCACTCGAGCCCCAGAGCCGGCACCTGTCTGGCTCGGTTGGTATTGCCATCCAGCGAGAAAACTCTTTGAGCCTTCTAGGTACTCTGCCTAGTGGGGGCGACCAGGGAGATTTTTTTTGTAGGCTTTAAAATTTTTCTAGTATTATTTTTTTTTTTAGTACTTTTATAGTTTGTAAATATTTTAAGTAGTTAGGTAGGTAGGTATAGTTATTACATTATAATATTAATGTTGAAATGTCTTTAAACAAAGCAGCGAATGCGTATTGTAAGTTCAGCCCTCTACTAAAACCGTAGCCCCCTTACTAATAAACGCTGTATAAGCTTTGAATAGTTACACAGTGTTTTGTCTCCTTCTATCGAATTAAACATGTCACTTGTGTGATGTGAACAAAACACTGTATAACTATTCAAAGCTTATACAGCGTTTATTAGTAAGGGGGAATGAAATTAAGAAAATTTTATTACACTTGTAAAATTAGGTACCTTCATTATTTGTAAAATGACAACTCTAGCAAGCAGTACCAAATTTATGGTGATCTTAAATAATAATTAATAGGTAAAATTTTGAAAATCTTTTATAAATTTATCTATGTAATATTGTATTGTAAAATTATTTATCCGCGAGCAATTTATATTGTAAAACTGGTGCCTAAATATCTGAATACATAGACTACAAACAGAAATAAGAACACAAGCTTACACCCAAACACGATACAAATGAAATGATACAATTAAGTGTCGAAGTTGCGCGTTGGAATCCAAACGAAAGTAACAAACAATTGGTTTATGAAACCTCTAGGTGGTCCGGTTGCGCAACCGATCGCCTCGACTCGTTACGATCGGTACAGGTTCTATTTGGTTTAGTAATGGACATATTTCTGGTATTTCTTTCACCTTTTATGGACAGCTAATTTTAATACGACCAGTCCAGACTAGATTATGAAAGAAATGAAGCTAATATGAATAAGTTTTTAATTTGGGTAAAAATATTTTTAATGTATGTAGATTGTAGAGTAAGGCGTATTGCCATTACATTTTGTCTGTCTGGTAAGGAAGGAAAAAAAGGAGTCAATAGGGCTTAAAAAGATGAAAATTAAAAAAAAATACTATATTCTATATTCTGCAAAATTTTCAAGCTGTAATCTCTTGGCTTACCTATATTTAATGTTTCTAAAAAATCATAATCAGCTTGTTGGAAATAGCACTTTACTACCATACAACAGGGTAGCAAATCGAACACACGTGAATTTGATGATGTAATTACAAACAACTAGCGAAAATGTATTATTATATAAAATTCACGTTTATCTGTATCTAATAAAATTGTTAAAGCAAACACGAGATTAAAGTAAATGTCAAATCGAAATATTTCTGTGGCGGATATGAGTGGCCTTCATAATGTATACTGTCTTAGCAGCCTATTTTATCATTAATAATAACAATATTAATACAAAACTCACTTTTCTAGTCTGTTTTTGCGCCTACACTGCTAAACATTCGACTGTGTAGCGACTATAAGGATATAGGTACCTTAATTTACAGGTACAATTTTTTTATGTTTTGTTGATGTAGGTTTTTCTTGTTTCTTTAGTGTTTTACTTTTGTGAAAGTAAGCAATAAGCATGTTATGTTATACTGTATGTGGTAGTGTAGTTCCTAATGTCGAATTTATTCATTATTACTTATTTAGTTAATATTACGTGGTTTCCATTTTATAATATTATTTCTCAACCAATAATAGACTAAAAAGTTGCCCGATCAACATAATTTTCCTTCCATAGAGAAGAGAACTACTCCAGTAGATGGCAGATCCGTCAATGGTGAAAATTGTATATTTTAAAAGTAATGACTTCATACATTCAACCACGTGCAACTTACGAAGGCTTTGAGGGACAAGTATCGGTATAAATAGATTTTCCTGCTCCATAGCACCCGTTTCCAACTCGAGGGGTTCAAAAATATCACTTTAAGGTAGAGCAAGGTAAAAATTATGTGATATTATCTATTACACCAATAAGTTAAGGCAAAAATGGAACGACCTAATATTAGTAGCCAAATGTTAAATCTTAAAAAAATATGTTAAACAGGTTAGGCGTTACAGACTAACAAACATACATCCATCCTCACAAACTTTCGCATTTAAGTAGGATAATACACAACAGTCACAGTTTATGTAAGAGTTCAGTGCGATGCGTATTGTTCCACGCGGGTACAACGGAGAAAGTTCACGTTACATATACCACTGTTTTCTAATATAACTTACATAAATATAATCGTTATAATATAATTATATTGATAATTATTTTATCCACGTTAAATATTTTATTAGATATTTAATATATGCTACGCAGTATTAAACTTAGGTAACAAACTAACCAAAAATATATTTAGCTGACATAAACAATAAACATAGATAAGTAAGCCGTCAAATAACGATATAGATTTTAAACAAAAGCGTAAATAATTTTTGTATTTGCAAAATAATGGTCAAAATTAACTTGACATACGAGCACTTTTAACACAGCAGAAATGACCTAAGTATCGAAATGTCTTTCATCAATCTAAACACTGCATTGTTACGAAAAAGCTGATATGAAAGAAGAAGGTTACGATATTTAAATACAGTTACATTAACAGACGGAGCGAGATTCGTATCGCTAAAGTCTATTAACGGTACAAAAATTTCACAAACACTTCTCTCAGACAATATGGGACCTTCAACACAAAGCCGATGCTATGGTGTAAGCAGCAAAAAAGAATGTAAGTAGCAAATAAAAATACACATGGATCTCTCTACGTAAACGAAGTCGTAATCATCAATTTTTCTATTCTTCAACCAGTAGTGTATTAACTCTCTCTCTCAAGGATTAGGTTCCCTACTAAGGTAAGTTATAGTCCACAATATCTATCTGCGGGGAGCAACATCTGCTACCAAAAATACCAGCTCTTAATTTAGTCCCTTTAAAGTCATCGTCAATTCGATATAAACAAGTATAAATATAAAAACTTCTAATGAGTATACAATAACTCGAACCATAGTACTGAAGGCAGCGCCCAAGACTGACCTCGTCATAGTACTCGTAAATGTCACGCCGACGTAACACCGCCGGTCACCGAATGATCTAAATTCTACGTACTCTGTATTAAATATTTTGCCTTTAATTTCGTCAGCATGGATGAAATATTATAAGATTATGTAACAAAAACTGTTAATTATTATTGTAGTTTGGGAAGGAAGTAGGGTGATAGTAAACAAAACACTATAGAGTGACAAGAGCTTTTAATTCCCCAAACCTCTGGGGCTTCCAGTATCGTAACTAATTTGTTATGACTTTCGGTTATTTCACACCGATTTTCTGTGAGGATTAGTCTCTGCCCGAGCTGAGCAATTCGTCCTGAAATTTAGCCCTCCGACAGTATAGTATTTGTTAGATATCTAAATCTACAAGTAATATTAATATATAAGACGCATAAAAAGAAAACTTTCATCAGCGATGGTGCGACCATTCGGTGGCGTTACACAAACGCGAACGGTTTCACAACAGTTCACCGACCGACGCGCCGGCAACGATACCTACATTAATTCCGGATCATTGTTCACTTCTGTACCCGGCTGTACTGCCCACGGGGAAATAATTGAGTTGTGAATTATGTGGATCAAGTTACTTCATAGTATTGGCTAATTAAGAGTTACCCAAACCTCTTTGGGAAAACAATTTCAATAGGAAATATATGCATAGGTATTTATTGCACATTGATGATGATTTAAACAACCCACTGTAGTATGGAATAGTGGACTACAGCCTTATTCTTCTCGCATTGATCCACCCGCATACATCCATCCATTAATTCATCCATCGATCTATACATTCATCCATCTTCACAAACTTTTATAGTATAGTAGGATAGATTAGGATCTTATGATTTTCGGCTGACGGTAATCGATTACTGCTACTCATGGACAGTCACAAAACCAGAGGAATTACAGCAGTCTTGTGCACTTACGCTCCTGGCACTTAAAAACCTCAAGGGCCTCTGGTGACCTCACTCACTCGACAAAACACAACGTAAGCGTTATTTTACGCCGCTTTTCTGTGAGGCTGTCCTGTCTAGCAGGCACATTCGTACCGAAGCATGGCTCTCCACCAGTTTGGGAACTAATCCGGCGAGAAGAAACGATAAAAACTTGTAGCAAAAAATATTGGACAACTGCTCTTTAAAAATGCTAACTACCAGTGGTAAACGCGTTATAATCTATCACAACCAAGCCACTGATCCAATATTTAAATGTGACGTGTAGAAAGGACGCGGGAATGGGTGTAGAGGGGAGGGGTACCGGTCGCGTGACCTGCCCTAAGAAAGTCTACCGCATCTAGTTCAGCCAGTTGACCAGTTTGAGCCGTTTTAAACCATATGCATTCGTATAAACGCGATGTGCGATTTTAGAATAAAATAAGCTGGTCATTGAACTTAAAGGTGCTCACAACTTATATAACAATGGCGACTGTTACTTAACATACTATGTTGACGAATAAAATACGTTAAAAAACGTACTTTTATAATTGCACTGTACAATAATATCATATTATCTATAATCTTCTTATATATAAAAATGAATTGCTGTTCGTTAGTCTCGCTAAAACTCGAGAACGGCTGGACCGATTTGTCTAATTTTGATTTTAAAATAATCGTATCAGTTATGGGAAGGTTTAAACGGTGACAAATTTCAGTTCATAGTTAAGGCAGAACAACGTTTGTCGGGATAGCTAGTAAGGTTATAAAAATGCTGTGTAACACTAACAAGTCGAGCTGGATTTTGAAATTTTGTTGTGGACACTGTTGCCCAGAAGTGGGATAATAGAAAAGAACTGAAAATATCATTCTTATTCAGATTACTATTGGGGATCCTCTTCTTTCGCATAATTTTATTTGTCATAATTTCATTTGGCATACCTCACTTGGCATAATTTTACTACGCATAATAATACTTTGGCATAATGGTTTCTTGGCATACTACATCATTAGGCATAAATATCATTTAGACTAATATTGTTTGTCCTAATTTAATGAGGCATAATTCGTAAGCCATAACTTTTCTTGTCATAATAATACTTTGGCATAATTGTTTTTCGGCATAAACTCGTTAGGCATATTTTTTTGTCATAATAAATTCAAGGCATTCTGCCACAAGGCACAAATATGCATAAAATGGAACGACATAATGAAAACACGGTTAAGGTAATTAAACGCATATTTATAAAACATGAAAAGCAGGTATTACACTCATATACCTAGTGTAACATGTGTAACAGTAGGTTAAGTTGCGGCGGGGTGGCCCTTGGGCCACCCGTAAGCCGCTAACATGTTTAAAATAATTAGCTCGGCATGTTCTTAGATAGCAGTTCGTGTTTTTTGTCCGAGTTTAATTTCGTAATCAGTTGAAAATTACAATTAAAATTGTTATTTCGTCTTAACTCGCACACTCATTAGAATTTATCTTTCATTAGTATGTGAAAAAAATGCTATAAAGATGTATGCGTAAATATAATAGTATGCTTAAATATCATTATGCGTAAATATATTTATGCTTTTTAATATTATGGATAAAAATATTATTCTTAATGAATATTATGCATAAAAAATATATGCCTTACAATAAGTATGCCTAACAATTATTATGCTTTTAGTAATTATGCGAAAAAAAAATATGCTAAGAAAGTTATGACAAATGAATATTATGCGAAACTACTATTAGGTCAAATGAAATTATGCCAAGTAAAATTATGACATATGATTTTATGCGAAAAAATAGGGAACCTACTATTGCGTTCAGGTTTAAATGAAAAACGTAGTCAATGTGTACTTGATTGTACATATCAATTAATAAATCTAAAACAACTTGTTACAAATAATACATTTTACAAGACATAATTAATGATCTTACTTGTTTTCTAAAACCTTACACTTAATAACAAGCTTAATATTTAAAATAGGTTGGCCTAGACAATTTAATTGGCCTTAAGCCGTCTGAATCTGTTCATTAAACCAGTGATTGAAATGAAACTATATTTTAAGTATCAATAAAACCCAAACCAATAACATTAAGTTAAGAATTGCATTAAAATCTGTCAAATTGGTTATTTGTCTCTTAATTAAGCGTTTACAACGTGTGAACATGGACTTATACTGTTATGGTCTTAAACCTGATTTTAGTAGGTACATGATTTATGTAGATATGAAACCTATTAGGTACTAGTAGCTTACACGAAACGTCTCAAAGTAAATTGTGTCTATCAAATTAATTTCATAACTATAAAGTCACAAAAATATCAATTATAATCAACGCAATATAATATACACTGACCTTATACGTAAAAGAAATATATTTTTTTAAAATCTTAGGCCATTTTCTGCAATACCTTCTGCAGTTCTCAATGTGTCATTGTAGGTGTTTCATAATTTCACGGTAAATAAGTGACTTTTAATTTTGTAGTATTGTCTTTTTGTTAACACATCTAATAGAGTATGCATACACCTGCACTAACGTTTCCATTGCTGGAACTCAAGTTTCTCCTCAATGTGAGGAGGCTGGAGCCCACCACTGACCACGCTACCCTGCGCGTTCGCAGTCGGCATATTCTGCGGTCGCTCCCATTTATTTACACAAACAACTTATTATTATGTGACACACATTTTATTTCAAGTAAGTAGGTAGTTAAAATAATACAAGAAACATAAAATTAACAACAAAACTAGAGCCAAATAAAAAACTAAAAATTAATACTAATAAAAAGAAGACTTATCTACAAATAATCTATATCTAAAAAAGTATATGAATATAAAAACTTCCCCAGGTCGTCCCCATCTGGCAGAGTACCTAGCAAACGGATAGCATTGCCTCGTTGGATAGCAATGGCTATCCGTTGTGCCAGGTAATTCCCGGCTCTGGGGTCTCGGGTGGCTTCAGTAAGCTTTTTGGAGATATCTTATGAGACGCCCGGACCCCATGCGCCTAGTGTTTCCATCTCAAACGGTTCAAATATGAGGTATCCGCTAAGGTTCTCATATTTATGTGATACATACATATTTATGTATCAGATAATAATCATTTATCTCACACACTACAGGAGGTCCTTAAGATAAGAATAATTTGTTACATCTACGCTTTACTTCATAAATTAAATCGGACAACTTGTTGAAAACGCTTATTAATTTAAATGCATTTATAATTTATGGTGCAAATTAACAAATCAATATTTCTGGTAAAAAACGAGGTGCTAATTGGAAACCGTTAAACATGACGTATAAATTATATGATTATAGCTGTCAGGTCGGAAGTATGATATAACTGTTCGAAACTGAATTCTTAAAATATGTAATCACTAGCTTGCCCGCGGCTCCGCCCGCGTAAATACAGTATCCCTCGGGAACACTATATTTTACGAGATAAAAAGTAGCCTATGTTTTAATCCAGAGCCTAAACTACTAAGATACCAAATTTCATCAAAATCCGTTCAGTAGTTTTTGCGTGAAAGAGTAACAAACATCCACCCATCCATACATCCTCACAAATTTCCACATTTATAATAATCCATACATCCATCCATCCATACATCCTCACAAACTTTCACATTTATAATATTAGTAGGATAGTAAGAATTACAACTTTTAGATTCGGCGCAGACGGACTACCGTCGCTATCACGATTCAAGCACCGTTGTATAACAATTATGTAGCAGGGGCGACTGGTCGTTGTCGTCGATGGTCCGTCTGCACCGAGCTGCAACCGCTGAAAAAACTACCCCAATATTGGTTTAATAACTTGTTATGTAATGAACAACTAAATCTTTACGTAACTATTTTGTTAGGGAATAAATTGCTGGAACAATAGTCTCTCAAGTAAACATTAAAATTCATCACATCACAGCAAACTGGAAGCACTATAATAAATGTGAAAATTTGTGAGGATATATGGATGGATGGACGGATGTTTGTAACTCTTTCCCGCAAAGTCTACTTACTACTACTATTTTATATTGATTTCGTAGTGATGAAAGAAAAGTGCACCGCGACAAAATCCGTAAGTGTTTAAAATAATTACTTGATATGGTATGGTAGTAGTTTAGGCTCTGGACTAACACATAGGCTACTTTTAATCCCTAAAAAAATACAGTATTCTCGTAGGATCCTGTATTGACGCGGGCGGAGCTGCGGGCAAAACCAAGTAAAACATATAGACGTTTGGTTATGAAAACTTATACACAATCAAGAAACAATTACAGAGCGACGCGGGCGCTGGTTATTGGGAGATGAACAGCCCCAGGCGGCATGAATGAAAGCAGCTCACCGTACTATACACACCTGTATTATAACTAGATTCCACCGCGTACTTTACTGTCCTGCATTAAACATTGCGCGTTCGATACACGCGGGAGAAACTACAGTTGTGACCAAAACAGCAATGTATGGGTTGGGAGAGATAACTTCCGTTGACACCAGCAAAGAGGTTGAACTTTTAAGGATATCGACATCCGGAGAACGAGTTTTTCCAGTTAGTCTCATCGCTATCGCGACAGGTTACTGAAACATTTATCATATTGTTTACTTGATACGAACTTAAATGAGCGGCGATTACCTGATGAGTGATGACAAATAGGCGATGATACGTTTAATTAACATGTCAATGTTTTTAGGTAAAACATTATCAGGAACAGTCTATTCGTAGTGAAAGAAATTTTTGAGCTCCCAAAAATAAACTTCGCAGGTAGTTTAAGATATAATTTTATCCCACCAAAAACATTCTGTAAAAAACTAGCCAAGTCTCGATAGAGCTGCTCGTTTATCTCTAAAAAGTAGTGAAATCTAGACAAAGTCGTTCCAAGTCTAAGGTTCCTTACTGCGATTTCTTTATTATTATAGTTAATGTCGTGTGACTTGGCCGTTGAACATTCTTTATACGTTAGTGGGTACAAGTCAATTTTGTTTACACGTAATGTTGTATCTGTTGTAACTACCTATGTTTGTTAAGCGAGATAATAGCCCATACTGGTATTGGTAATTGGATGCTAGTGTCTCATTTTAGGCTGTTGTTGATTGTAGAACACATGTATTGGAGCAATAGTGTCATGGAGCCCCTTTTGTACCCTTGGGGTACACAACGGCCAAGTCACACAACATCAACTATAATAATAAAGAAATCGCAGTAAGGAACCTTAGACTTGGAACGACTTTGTCTAGATTTCACTACTTTTTAGAGATAAACGAGCAGCTCTATCGAGACTTGGCTAGTTTTTTACAGAATGTTTTTGGTGGGATTTCACTTCTTTTTGTAGAAACGTTGATATTGATTTATTTTACTAGATTTTAGTGTAATTTGTTTATTTAGTGTAATGTTCGAGTAAAATAAAGTGAATCGTTCGACTCTTTCTTCTTGTAATCTTGTAAGTATAACTATAAAAGCCAGTCTAGTCTTATCCAGAGTTTTCCTTTAATTTTATTTATATGCGTATCAAAAGCAGAAGGGGAGGCATTCGCCCAGCAGTGGGACGCTACGGGCTAGATTTAATTAGAAGATGTGTCCCACTTCGCTAGGTTTTTGTAATAACAGTCGATTTTTTTATGTTTAAATTTCTGCGTTCTGGTCTTATCCAGAGCTCCTCAAATAGGGACCTGAAAATGCGGCGAAATAGTTCCAGTAAAGAATGGTACGGCAGTGTTTGCTTCGCGCTCGACTTGGCGGGGGCACTACCGTGCCCCCAGATCGACGTTCTGGTCTTATCCAGAGGTTCTCAAATAGGGGCCTGAAAATGCGGCGAAATTGTTCCAGTAAAGAATTGTACGGCAGTGTTTGCTTCGCGCTCGACTTGTCGGGGGCACTGCCGTGCCCCCAGATCGACGTTCTGGTCTTATCCAGAGGTTCTCAAATAGGGGCCTGAAAATGCGGTGAAATGGTTCCAGTAAAGAATGGTACGGCAGTGTTTGCTTCGCGCTCGACTTGGCGGGGGCACTGCCGTGCCCCCAGATCGACGTTCTGGTCTTCTCCAGAGGTTCTCAAATAGGGGCCTGAAAATGCGGCGAAATGGTTCCTGTAAAGAATGGTACGGCAGTGTTTGCTTCGCGCTCGACTTGGCGGGGGCACTGCCGTGCCCCCAGATCGACGTTCTGGTCTTATCAAGAGGTTCTCAGATAGGGGCCTGAAAATGCGGCGAAATGGTTCCAGTAAAGAATGGTACGGCAGTGTTTGCTTCGCGCTCGACTTGGCGGGGGCACTGCCGTGCCCCCAGATAGTTTATCCTAGATTTTATAGTTTTCCCTTTAAGTGGCCATTAAACCCTAACTCTGTACCAAATTTCAGCTCTCTGAGTTTATGGGAAGTACTAGTTCTATTCTGATGATCATGAGTGAGTGAGTGTATAAGTGAGTGAGTGAGTGAGTGAGTTTCATAAATGCGAAACTTTGCTTTCGCTTAACTTCGGAACTAAATGACCTACAGACTTGAAATTTTGGATTTTAAGTATGTGATTATAGCTTACTGGATGACAAAAATTTCTGCGTTCTGGTCTTATCCAGACGTTCTCAAATAGGGGCCTGAAAATGCGGCGAAATGGTTCCAGTAAAGGATGGTACGGCAATGTTTGCTTCGCGCTCGACTTGGCGGGGGCACTGCCGTGCCCCCAGATACCAATCCCTTATACTTTAAACGACACTATTTGTATATTTATATAATCAGTTTCTCGAAGACGGCTGCAAGTATTACCATGAAATGAAGTATGCAGGAAGTTTTGGGGGAGAAAAATCTATCTAGCTAGGTCTTATCCCTGGAAAACTGCACATTTTTAAGCTATATGTGTTTTTATTCATCGTGCAACAATATATCAATAATTTCGACTCTAATAAGTAAGTCCGATTGGCAGTTCGGAATGCGTATGTATAATTTTTGCTTTGTTCGAAAATTCGGAATGTGGTGGGTTCGAATCTTGGTCAGATAAATATTTTTGTGATTCTTCTAAATTTATCAGAACTCCGAGCAAAGCTTCATTTATAAGGGAATGTTTTAAAATAATATTTTGAAGACATCCAATATTTTATCGTCATTAAAATTATCAGACAACTGAGTGGAAAGAACATTGACACTTTACACACTGAGGCCACTAGAACTTTCGACAGAGGAATAAATTTACTATTATAATTAATATTAATCGTTGCGTCAATGAGCATAAGATCACCTGCTGGTTGAGACACGTTGACGCGTTGAGGAATTCGCCCATAAATGTCAAATGACAGGTGCACCACAGATGTGTGGTGAAGGTCAAATCTGGTGTTCAGGTGGATTATTGCTACTGGTCTTCCAAACTGACTATTGAAATATGAGTATTAATAATTAGGTATTGATTACACTAATTTCCTAGGCGGCCTATAGTGGGTGACCATTTGTTTCACACTCGAGAGGATGCAGGTTTGATTCCCAAGTTGCCACCAATGAGAATTTTTCAGATATCAAGTTCATTATATGAACTTTCTAGCGGTGAAGAAAAACATCGTGAGGAAACCCGCAAATGGTTGGCCCCAGACGTATTGACCAGTCATTCCTCTGGACTAGGCTGATGTGTTGTGAGAATGCCTATATGTGCTTGAGCAACCACACATTTAAAACCGACTGTACCAGGCATTACAGTATTTCAAGAGTGGTCAATTCGCTCGAAAACTACTGCATTATTCATCCCAAAACGTATGGAAAGGCCTAATGGGGGACTTACGCGGGTCGATTTTCACCGCACGATTTCTGCTGCTGCACCCTTCTATACTAATATTATAAATGCGAAAGTGTGTCTGTCTGTCTGTCTGTTACCTCTTCACGCATTAACCCCTGAACCTATTTTTATGAAATTTGGTATAAACATACTTTGAGTCCCGGGAAAGGTCATAGAATATATTTATTATCTAGAAAAAGTACAGTGTTCCCGCGGGATAATGTATTTACGCGGGCGGAGCTGAGGGCCAAAGCTAGTCCCACATAAAGTTAGTTATATCTACTAATTTGTTTCTTTTTCATCGTTCGAATCACAATGAATACCCGGCTTTAGTATAAGTATAGACTTAATACGTAATGTTACACGTAAAATTCTCGTCTCACGGTGTGAAAACTCCTCCGAAACCGCTTGACCGATTTTAATTAAATTTTACAGGTGTATTCGGTAGATATAAGAAGTACTATTTGAGCTATTTTTACACCTTTTATATAAGTTACGTAAAGGTAGGTATAAAAAATAAGGTTGGCCATTATAATTTATCATTGCAAACCCACACATACACTGCAAACATAGACTGAGTTAGCTTCACAGACTGACGAGGACAGCTGCATCTTAATGTTTGAGTTTTCGGCTGTCTGTCATGAATACATTCAACGTAAAATCGAATCAACGGCCCATTTCAATAACCAATAACTATTTGTTAAAAACGTCGTCATTCAATAATTTGCCGGTTGATACAATTTAACGTTTTTAACAAATAATTATTAGTAGATTATTAATTCGGGCCGTTAGTAGATATGATGTGTGATGTTACACAAAATCAAGAAGGAATTTACTTGACCTCAAAAAAATGAAGGAAGTAATGACATTAAACTAATATAAACAAAGAATGAAATATTTGCATCAATGTGGTGGCTAGTGGCTACTGAGTCAGCGCAGTATTTATTTCCTTCTAGCGGCCTTTTCATATCCTTGCCCTTTGTAGGCTATACGCACGTTACAATGCCAACTCCTCTTGAATTCTATAATTAAAACAACCAGCCAAGCGCGAGTCGGACCCGCACACGAAGGACTCCGTACAAAACGGCAAAAAAAACCTTTGTTGTATGGGAGCCAGAGTATAGTATTTAATGTTAGAGCAGCAACATATATACTTGTGAAATTTTAACTGTCATGAGATACAGCCTGGTATCATTCAGACAGGCAAACAGTTTTACCCGTTTTTACCCTTCTAGTACCGAACCCTAAAATAACATAATTTTATCATTAACTACTACAGTCTGCTTCTAGTGCAGGCGGAAAAAAGTACAATGACCTTATAGGGACGACTGCCTTTTTCCGCAATTTATTAGCAAAATTAAAGAGTTATTTTTTTATTAACACACAGTGGGTATACAATTATTTAGTTACATAGCAACACAATTTATATTTGAAGATCACAACATTGTGGTTTGAAGTTATAAAGTAATTAATTTAATTTCAGATAAAATAAGCTGAGAAACTCTATAATTTCTCTAAGTTTGCTAAGTAACAATAAAATAAAAGGTAGGTATTAGCAAAAACAGAATCCTACTAATATTCCAACTAATATTATAAGTGTGAAAGTTTGTGAAAATGGATGGATGGATGTTTGTTTCTTGTCGATGAAATTTGGTATGGTAGTTTTAGTTTAGGCTCTAGATTAAAACATTCTAATTTTATCCCCGAACAGAACAGTGACCCTTTGTTTAGGCGGGCAAAACCGCGGGCAACAGCTAGTATATTATAGTTTTCTATTGACGAAAGCGTAACTCTTTGCGTCAATTATAATCTTTTTACCACCTGCCCTAGAAACAGAATATAGGTAACACCCGTGATTAAGGTTTGGGTGCCCGCGCCATGTTAGGAACACCAAATCATCATCACTATCATCATAAACTAACTAACATCGCTGGAACTTGAAAAACTTCTTTAAGTAAAATAATTTATCACACTTGCTTATTGCTGGCAAAAAAATCGTAGGAAATATGCTAGACATTATAATTAAATATGATAAGCGTTTTATAACAATAGGTTTAAATATCTAACAACATAATTTTAATATTCTAAACGCATATAACTAATGTATGTTATATTATGTATACCAAATTAATTATAGACACAAAGAACATTTAGTCAGTCGTTTAATGACAATTGTACTATGACTAGACTGAGTGATTGATGACCACAACAATCAATTAGTTGTTATAGTCACCATCAACAACATAGATACACTTCTGTTTTCAAAGAGATTTAAACGTCTCAATGAGCAACTTACATTATAAAATTTAATCTCGCGGCAAGCGTACACTTTACCGCGATAAATAGTAGCCAATGTCCTTTCCCGTGGTCAAATCTATATATGTGCAAAATTTCATCAAAAATGATCCTGTAGTTTTGGAGCCTATTCAATGCAAACAAACAATAATTGCTTTCCTCTTTTTATAATTTACTAGATGTGCCGTACGTAAGTGCTAAGGCAAATCTCACGGGAACCGTTTATTATGCCACGATATAAAGTAGCCTATGTTCTTCCCCGTGATCAAATCTATATTTATGCCTTTCATCAAATTCGGTCCTGTACTTTCGGAGCCTATTCAATGCAAACAAATAAACAACAAATAAATATATCCTCTTTATAATAATAAGTATAGAGGTAGGTATGTAAAATTAACATTAATGTTCAAAAAATCAGTGATTACCAATATGACTTGCGTTACTATTCAATAGTGATCATGACTGTACTACAATCTACATACATTCTGTCTGTACTCTGTAGGAACGTACTCGTAATATAAGCAATAGTCGTAGTTCGTAGCAGCGTAGCACTGTCCCCGCGCCCGCTACGAAAGGGCTACGAAGGGCATAGCGGCTTGTCTACAACGGAATAGCGTAATAGAACATAATAATATTGGGTATTTTCCTACGTGTAAAAGATTAGTTTTTTTAAATTCAGAAATAATACACAACAACTCGATAAGAATTAAGACTTCATGTGTAGTTTTGTAATTTGCATTTCAAAGTCACAAAAAGTTTTACAACGTACATATTTTTTTACAACGTAAGTGTAAGAAACCTACATTATACATAATTAGTTTACTTAATATCTCCGAAGCTCGGAGATATCGCAAAATTAGCGCATATTATAACCACACACACGTCACCTGCTTGTACGACTTTTGTATGGGGCTTTTTAATCACAAAGACTCACAAAAGTGTGCAGTTTCTTCAAAAATATTGAATTTTAGTATACTAATTGTTTTGTAAACTTTAGCGCAATACATTACATAAATTAACAATTAATATTGCCAATAACAGGTATAACGCCCCGCTCCGACTGCTCGCGAAGTAGGCCGAGGAAGGGCTCCGCGAAGTAACCCGAAGGATGAAAATGGGAAACGAAGTGCGTGCCCACACTGCATTATTCGGCCAACCTCGGCTTACTTCGCGAGTTGTCTTGACGAGATGTTATAGAATTTAACAGAGCCTGTACACAGGCGTGAATCAAAATAGAAAGGGAACAAATATCAAAATTTGGGAAAAGTTCATATAACTAAAGCAACTCTCAGTTCAATGGTATAACGCGTTTCAAATGAGAATAGGAACGTCATCATTGACTTGTAAGTTAAGTGATATTTGACAGAAAAAGGTCATCCTTTTTCTGTCAAATATCACTTGAAAAGTTCTATTTTCAGGAAAACTTACATAAGCATATAAATATTAATAGTCTTGCATCGAATTTAAATAAAAACGTTAAATAGTAATCAATTACCTAAACATAAATATGGCGCCGACTCGATGTTATTCTCATTTCAATCGCACTATAATTGGTAATATTAAGTCTTACAAACACGCTCGAAATATTCCCGTTACCGTTGGAGACAATACGCGCCACTGCAGCCTCACATACAGGTTTGAGGAATGCACGTTATTAAAGCCTACTTACTTTATTACTTTTTAGGGTTCCGTACCGAAAGGGTAAAATCGGGAATCTATTACTGAGACTTCGCTTTCTGTCTGTCTATCACCAGGATATATCTCCTTACCGTGAAAGCTAGACAGTTGAAATTTTTACAGATCATGTATTGCTGTTACCGCATGACGACCTCTGTGGCTCAGTGGTTCAGCGCGTTGGTGCTCAAGCCAGGGGTCGCGGGTTCGAATACCGCCGAAGAAACAAAAAGTTTTTCTGTGTTCCTGAGTCATGGATGTGTAGGTATTAAATATATGTATAATATAATAAAACTCTTAAATAGGTATATGTATAGTATAAAGGTATTAAATATACTTCCCGTTTTCTGGTACCTGTAACACAAGTTCTTTGGATACATATATTAGCACGGGGCCAGATGACGTGGTGTAAAGCGTTCATAGATATTATTATACTATAACAACAAATACTATAAACAATAAAATAAATATTTAAGGGGGCTCTCACACGTTACTTTTTGCCGTTTTGTACAGAGCCCTTCGTGCGCGAGTCCGACTCGCACTTGGCCGGTTTTTGTAGTAATAAATAAAGTATGCGTCTTGCCCTGTCGAATTGTGCACAATATATTGCTCGTATGTTAAACGTTGTCATGTTTCATGCGTTCCTGGTAAAAGTATTTGTCGCTTTTTCTCAGACTGGGGCCACAGATTAAAGAGGATATATTATTTAGGGGCCGCATCGATGGTGACGTATTTAAAAAATTAAGTGAATAAAAATATTAACAAAACCAAGTGACAAAAATATATAAAAATGCCACCGCGCCGATCCCTAAGCCACGGTCAAATATCGTAGTGGTTACTAGACACATAATAAACTAACAGCCTCCGCGGTCTAGTGGTTAGAACATTGGCTCTCGACTCGGAGGTCGTGAGTTCGATTCCCGCATTGGAACAACAAAAAATGTTGTTTCTGAGTTTGGCTAGGACAATGCAGGCTGATCACCTGATTGACAAGAAAGACGATCCATGCGTCGGATGGGCATATAAAAAGTCGGACCTGCGCCTGATCTCTCGCCAGTGGTGTCGGTTATCCGTCCCACTGGATTGTGAGAGTAAAGGAAGAGAGAGTGCTCTTGTGTACTACGCACACACTTGGGCTCTATGAAATTACTCCTGCGTAACTGGCCTGGTTTCAAAGAAACCGGCCACCGTCACCGAGATCGGTGTGGGGAGTTATTATTATTAATATACTAATATGTCACAACAATTGAGACGTTAACAATGTAGTAGGTATATATATTTTTGTCGTCACATTATTGTATATCCGACACAATATTTGCGCACGAAACCCGCGCACGCGAGCGAAGGCGTGAAATTCGTCGATTTCACCGCGGCATGCATTTTAAATACTGCGGCCAATTATGTACCTACTGCCTGTGATCGTCCATACTATCTGCGATCAGTACCTATGACAAAAGATTTCAAAACTAAAGATAGACTAAGACATACATTTGACAGAACAAATCTTCATACAAGAAAAAGTTACGCCATCTTGGTTTTCACCATAACTCAAATGTCAGCCATCTTGATTTCACCGTAATTCAAATGTCAAAATGGCCCCAAAACCTCTGGCCATTTAAGTGAAGACAGTTTTTGCCTCAACATGCCTCGTCTATAATATGTACGTCTATACTCTGCCTATGACATAATATTATGAGAATGTTTGACATGTCTGCGTCTTATAAGACGTGTGAGAGATTTTAGTTACTTTACACTGTGACTTGTTTGCGAATCGATTAAAATATATTAATAGTTTTAAAATTAGACGCAAAAATACTGTCGCATACACCATTTTCATTTCGAGGCGGTATTCTATGAAGAAATCGTGCGCGCGCAACCCCCGCTTACACCGCTGTCTCCTTTATCAATGCGTCACCTTAAGGACCTAAAAGGCGGTGCTGTCAAAAAACTAATTATAAAAACTCGTAGGATACAGTTTAACGTTGTAGCCAAATGTAAGTAATCTCCATCCGACGCTCAATAACATTCAGGGGCGTACGCTCCTTATAGGCAGAAATGCAGTGCTTTACTTGCCATTCATAGATATTTTAATAAAACGTTCGTACGTTTTAGATGACTTTAATTAATAGTAAATAAATGAATAAACAAAATATAATAACTTAAAAACGCATAATATTTTATAATAGCACCTATTTGCAAGCACATTATGTTTGCCAGGCGTTTGGCGGCATGTTGGTGATGCGACTCATGCCTTGTCATCTAGCAGTAGATTTTTTCGCATGTGTGTAGTAATTTTAGTGTCCGTACACAGTTCGCAAACGCACACACCTATGAATATCCCAAGGCGCGACTCGTCCGACTCCCGCGGCATGCTATAGACTTCGGCGAAGTTCGGCAGTTGTCGGGACTCGGAAGTAATCGGGTATATTCGTGGCACGGTGGCCTATAATGCGAGTAATTATAATTGACGTAAAATCTAATTACTCACTACGCACATGATGCATTTTTGTTTTAGTAAGGTTTTATCATAGACTAATGATTGCGCTCAACCGCCCAGCGAGACCTATTATTCATCTATGGGTTTTATTTGTTTAAATATCAGATTCAAGGAAGCCATTTTTTCATGTGAAAACGCATTGTTAACATTTGAAAGTGTGTACGTTTAACAGTTTATTACTGAAGTTCTATAAAAATTGTAGTGATTTGCTTTTTAATTGATTTGATTTTTTTAAAATGTGTTTGTGAGGTTTGACTTGAAAATGTGTGTTTATTAAAAATTAAAAATAATACGTTCTCACAATTGTCATTCAGTGAAAAGATTCAAATTGTGTCTAAAGGTAGGTGTGTACCCGAGTTACAACAATTAAATCAGCAAAAAGGGAATGTAACTCGAAAGTTTCATGTTAAAAGTTATGAAGTTCTGTTCTGTTGTCATGATTTCCGACTTAAAGATCCGTCGCTTGGCTGTGGCTATGCTAAAAATCTATAAAAGAAAAAGTTTTTATGACCGACTACTCAGCCGCATACCCAGTGTCATAATCCTGTGCACGCCGCTGATAACATTCACTGGATCAAAGAATTAATTAGGTACGCCAAGTGAGGGCGCGTGGTGGAGGAGCAGGCGCTGCCATTTTGAGGTCATTAATGTTGCTGTTGTTGCTGAATGTTGACATACCCATTTAGTATCTATCACTTTTGACAATTCTAAACTATCTATGATGCAATTATAACATTACTAGCTTTTTCCCGCTGCTCCGCCCGCGTAAATATGGTTTAGGGTATCCCACGCGAATACCGTAATTTTTCGGGATAAAAAGTAGACTATGTTTTAATCCAGAGCCTAACCTACTACCATAGCAAATTTCATCGAAATTCGTTCAGTAGTTTTTGCTTGAAAGAGTATTCGACATCCGTACATCCATCCATCCTGACAAACTTTCACGTTTATAATAGTAGTATTATTTGCAACCAGTTTATAACAAGAACTTAATTTTTATATTTTAAAACAATAATGTGTGATGAACACATAAATACTTCGGGGTTTAATCCGCGCTATAAAAGGCGCACCGCCATGATATACACTTGACGAAAGAAGCTGTCATGCTCGAATACACGTGCTAGTTACTTGCAAGAAAGCATGCCAGCAGTGTGATATTGGAACTTATGGTGTGACTCCTAATTATTATTATCATAATATTAACCTAGTAGTAAATACAAAATTATAACTTTTTTTAACTAAAACCCGACTCTAAGTAAATTTTATTATTTGGCTTAATATATTACCTGGAATATTATGACGAATCTATTGACGCTTCATTAATTTAAATCGGATAAGTAAATATAGTATTCTTGCAACATGATGCTTTATGTATCCGTCGAATAGATAAATGTTGTAATTCATATCTCCTTCACCAATCACGATAAATTAAAATAATATAGGCTACTTTTAATTTCTAAAACATGTACGATTTCCGCAAGAATGACAGGTACTTTTTATGAAACAAAGTTAGGCCACAAATAGTGAATAACATTAGAATAAATTAAATAACTTGTAAAATCAGCCAATATATCTCCGTGGAGTGAACAAGTCGTTTATTTTTTGAAACTTAGATTGCAAGATCTCGAATGTCCAAAAGACTAATATTTCAGCAGCCCGAGCCAATGGAATACTGGAGCAGAGTGCGCAAGTCACTGGCACATTTGAGCCACAAATAGTGACTACATTATAATAATTTAAGTAAGTTGTAAAATCAGCCAATATATCTCCGTGGAGTGAACAAGTCGTTAATTTTTTGGAATTTAAATTGCAAGATCTCTAGTGTTTAAAAGACTAATATTTCAGCAGCCCGAGCCAATGGAATACTGGACCAGAGTGCGCAAGTCACTGGCGCGTGCCAGTGTCACGTGATTAGCGTGCGGCGCAGCGCGGGCGACACGTCGTTTACACTCGTGGATTTATTCTTGTGACCGGTTCACATTATACCAGTAACTCGTTCCGCTAAATACCTACTGGATACGTTGACATTTGGCGTCATCATCATCACTGAATAAGTTGACTGTCAACGCTGAAGTAATAATGGACGATCTTGATAAAAACTGTCGCTCAATGTAACAAAAATTCCGAGCTACATCAATACAAGAAACCTTCTTGTTATAAATTAAAATGGACTGCAGTTTCAATGTCTCGTTAAAAATCGAGGACGGCTGGACCGATTTGGTTACAAACCAGCGTTCTTCTCTGAATAGATTGTATAGAGGAAAAACATATTTTAAAGATGCGTGTGAATTGCAGATTTAAGAATCCTCCAAAATAATATATTACTTTTAATAGGCTTCAGTAATTCAGTATGCCTCCAGCTGCCATCGCCTGGGTCATTGTGTAAATTCCAATGCCAACAAAGAATTATTGTGCCCTTGACTTGACTCGGACCTAATTTAGTGTCATAATATTTAAATCAATTAAACCTGTTAATGTGAAACCGAAAAATTGATTTATCTTAAAACGCCGCCTCGGATATCGTAGATTATGTTTGCTATCGGAGGTGGTCGACACATAAAATTAACGGCAAACCAGTCGGCTGCAGCCATTGATTAATAAATATCAGATACGTTATACGATTTAAAAAAATCAAAAAACCCGACTGCCCATTTTAAAGTACCTATAGCAAAAAATCTAAGCTAAATCCTATCAACTATTTAGGCTGTAGAGTGAGCCAAAAAATATACGCTACGTACGCTTGAAAAACTACCCTCCTCCTTCGGCAGTCGGGTAAAAAGCGACCAAACATAATATGACACATTGTTCCTAACGGGACAACACCGAGTTGACTGTTGGTGAGCTTATAACATATCTACTATTTTCTATATCAATGGCAACAAACACATAAATAATAGTATATTAATTTATTGGTGATTAAGTCAGTAATGTCAAAATATGACATCTATATTGAAAACTGTTTGTCATTCGTATTTAATAACGATTATTATTTATTGCATTTATTATTGTTTCAGTAGCTAAATTACTGCTTTGCTAATAACTTAACGCTTAAGATTTACCGCAAAAGTATTAAGTATAATGACAGTCTCGTTCACCAAGTGTGCCTCAAACCAGTCTTAAAAATGTTATCGTTCTAATTAGTTTTAATAGTAAAGTAGCGGATGTGTATACCAGCTATCTCGTGCATAGATAATTATTTTAAAAAATATCATTTAGTGATGGAGAATACGGGACACAGAAGGCGCTCTTCTTTTGCTCTTTTGTTCAATTTCTCTTTTGTGCTCTTTTGTTATTTTTTTTTCTTTTTAGGTAATTTTACAACCTTTTTAATTACTAATAGATCTAAGGTATCCAGCCATATCCAATGTCCATCGAAATAATCTCTTTATAAAATACCACCAACTTTTGACCGCGGCTCCACCCTCGCAAATACAGTATCCCATGGGATACTGAACTTTTTCGGGATTAAAAGTAGCACATGTGTTATTAATTCAGAGCTGAAACTACTACCATAACAAATTTCATCAAAATCCGTTCAGTAGTTTTGCGTGTAAGAGTAAAAATCATTCATCCATGATCCATCGTCACTAACTTTACCATTTATAATAGTAGCAGGATTATGAATATTTTTTTGATGATAAATTCAGATGAATCAGAACTTAATGGTTATTTTCAGAGGTCACCAGCAGATCATGGCGTTCTTCAAAGTACCTCTTATTCGCACAAAGAAATAACACATAAACAAACAAACAAACAAATCACCTCACAACCTCAAAAGCAGTAATTACAATAAATCGGTACCAGGGGTTAAGGAGGTATGAGGCCATATTCGGCGTGTCAAGTGATGGACGCCATATTGGGAGCCACCCTCGGTCAGCCGGTTTGAAATGAGAATTACAATTCGACTGCGTCCAATGATGCTATAATAAAGATGCGTCTGTACAAAGGTAAAAAACATTAATAATAAGTTTAATAAAAATTATTACACAAATATTTTGATTACATCTACACATACTACTACTCTTGTCGCTTTTAGTGTATCGAAAATAGGCATAATACTTTAGAACTTTTCACAATCACAATGAGTCGGAACTAGGAAATACTAAGCTATGACGTCATAAAAGCTTTAAACCTAATAGCGCATTTTCCAGTTGTTTTCAATTGGTAGATACTTTGGCGCAATTCATATCTAGATTTAATTATTCCTACTACGTATATAAAACATGTCAGTTTTAATTCTAATTAACCAAATATAGCCCGGCGTAACAGTTCTACAATTGGTGTATCGTCGTGCCGATGTAACTGTGTAGCCGCAGGCATTTGAGCTTGCCCGTGTCAATAAACTTGATTCGAAAGTGGAAGACGCGCGGCTTACATAAGCAACAATACGGTCGCGGTGACATATTAGTCTAACGAATTATGCTCCCCAACTATGATCTTTAATCTATACCTACTTCTATACATACTAATATTATTAAGAGAAAAGTTTGTATGTTTGCATTGAATAGGCTAGGATACTAGTGGACCGATTTTGATGAAATTTGGCGCAGACATAGAGTAGAGGACGGGGGAGGTCACATTTTATCGCGGAAAACGTACGGTTTCCGCGAAGTTAGCTTTAACGCGCACGAAGTCGCGGGTATTAGATTGGGGTATAAAATATTAAATTCTATATTTATACACTTTTATTTTGATATTCTATACTCTAATCTAAAACGGGCAACATTTAGTCACAGATATAATAATAATAATAATAATATCTATGGACGCTTCACACCACGTCAATCTGATCCCGTGGTAAGTTCTCGAAGAACTTGTGTTACGGGTACCAGACAACGGAAATATATTTAATACTTTTTATAATATACACATATTTAAGATTTTTATTATATTATACACATATTTAATACACATCCAAGACCCAGGAACACAGAAAAACTTTTTGTTCCTTCGGCGGGATTTGAACCCACGACCCCCGGCTTGAGCACCAACACGCTCAACCAACTGAGCCACAGAGGTCGTCATGAGATATATAAGTAAGTACTTTTGGAATTTTTAATGTGTTTAGACTTCAGTTTTATTTGAACGCAATGTTGATTGCATTACATTTATTTTGATTGTATATCAATGTAGCATATATCGAACTATCATTTAAGCAATAAACAGACAAAAATGTTTGATAAAAAACACATAAAATTTTGGGACCAATAAAAATGATCAGTATTAACATACTATTTAATGTATTTTCATAGAAAATGTGACCGCATCCACGTTTATTTTATTGGTACTTTTAATTGTATTTTAATGACTTTTCGACTTGTGAGATCGCCGTTTAGTGATTAAGTGTCCTTACAAAAGACAGACCACCATGGTTACATTTGTTTTATACGTTTTTAAAAGGGTTTTAGTTGGGTTTTAAACACAATCCTGGGTGTAGTACTAAGCCTGTGTCAAGAGGCCAAACTAGAATCGATGTTTTGCAGTGTATGTGCCGTATTGAATGTCATACAAAAATATTTGAACTACATTTGTGCATTATTTAAGACTAGCTTTTGCCTGCGGCTCCACCCAGGTAAATACAGCATCCCAAGGGAACAATGTACTTTTTCGGGATAAAAAGAAGCATATATGTTTTAATCTAAGGCCTAAACTACTGCGACACCAAATTTCATCAAAATCCTTTCAGTAGTTTTTGCGTGCAAACATAGATCCATCCATTCTCACAAACTTTCACATAATAGTTTGTAATAGCAGTAGGAAGGTAGCGACACGGATTTAAATGGTATGATTTTTATCATACCATTTAAATCCGTGTCGAATATTTCAACTGCCTTAACAGTCAACTCTAGAACTTTGTTCTTGTCAACCAAAGATTTCAAAACTCAAGATAGGTTATGACGTACATTTGAAATAATAAATTTTCATATAGTAAAAAGTTACGCCATCATAGTTTTCACTATACTTCAAATATTAACCATCTTGTGGCCCCAAAAATTTCAAAAGTGGGGTATTTTAACCGTACTACACTTTTTGCCTGAACATGCCTCGTCTATAATATATCGTCTATGTTGTCAACTCTAAAAATCATTACGCTCATGACATCAATGTGCTAACAGTAAATGTAACCCGTATATTGTATCCATGAGCAAATCTAGGTAACGCAGACACGGCTATGGATCTTGAGCCAGTCCAGTTACTTGCAAAACCGCTATTTATATCAATACGAGCCGACTTTAATCAACGAATGCTAAACAAGATTTAACATATAATGACAAATTGCTCATTCTCGGTAATCATTATATTAGCAATCATCTAAGTACATTGCAAAATCACCGGCTCGACAAACATGGACGAAATTGTACAGCCCACACTGGTCATATTATTAGTTTATCTGCATCTACTTGAAGTTGTTTAGACGTTTGAACTTTGCCAGTTTGAAAAGGATACATTTGAAAGGCTTTTTACAACGGGCCAAGGCCCGACACCTCGGTCACTTCTGTGTACAGTTGCGATCCAATTAAAACGTAAACAAAAAGATTGAATTCTTAAAAATAATTTGACATTGAATTACTTTTTGTAATGTTAATAAGTGACATTTAAATTGGTAGTTTTATAAGGCGCCATTGTTTCTTTGTTTACGTTTCGATTGAATTGGATAGGTGGAGTTAGTAGGAAGTAACGTTACCGATTGAGAATAGTATGAAAATTATGACAGCCGACAGCGCTCATTCAATTGACATTCGATAACGTGACGAATACGTACTTACTACTTGATATTTGTTCCTGCTTGGGCTACTAAACAGAGCAACTCGATCTTCAGCGGGAAATAACGAAAGAATGATGCTCCAAGGAATTGTTCGGACTTATACCTGCTGCAACTTTTCGGCTACCATTCCAAGCGGCAAAATTTTTATCATCCTCATCACCTTGACAAAAAGTAGTCCTTCACCGTGCGCTTTACCCGAAGCTTTACTGTAAAACTCTGGAATAAACTGTCGCCAGCAGTATTTCCGGACCATTACGACCTGTAAACCATCAAGAAGGGAAGCGTACCTATTACCTCATAAAATACCCGTAACGCACTTGCAGTGTTGCGCGTATCTATAGGCGACGGTAATCGCTTTCCATCAGGTGCTCCCATTTGCTCGTTTAACCTCAAGTTTCATAATAAAATAAATAATATAATGAATTCAGGGATGACTGAGAGAGAAGCTGCTAGAGCACTGAATTTACTGTTTGACTTAAATCGTAAAAGTCAAGAAAGGCGTAGGAAGTTTATTATTAGAAAGGTTACAAATGATAACCCAGTAAAAATAGCTCGTCCTAGTTCGGTGGAACAAAAAGCAGGTGTGGACGGAGCGCCCGCTGCGCAATTTGCCACTAACGCGTTTTTACCATAGACTAGCATTCCTCACACGATACTTACACCTGCGAGATGCACCACATAAATTGTAATAACTTTATGAGATAAATTAGCCTTTCCAATGACACTCCGGTAAAAAGCTTTCTCACTCTTACATTATTTATCGCATGCCAGCAAATAGTCCATCACATTCTAGGTTGATTTGGAGAACTTGTAAGATAAAGTAATTGCTGACTACTTTAGTATTTAGCAAATTGTTGTGTTTGTTAAAACTATAACCCCTTACTAATAATTAGCGTCAGTTCACAGTTTAATTTTGAATCGCAATTTTTAAGATTGCGATTCAAAATTAAACCTTATTCTCTACACAAGAAGATAAGACGTTCTATTGCAAGAGTTCGAATGTCGAGCTGCATCGCGCTGCGTAACGCCGACGGATGGACAAACGGACGGACTGAGCGTAACTTCCTTGAGTAGTACGGAACACTAGAAAGAACGATGATTAGGAAAAAATACGCTGACGTAGGAAATAGAGATGCTCTACCAATAAGAGTATTGCATTATTAAAGAAGAAGATAGGAATAAGAGATTCAATCAAAAGGTAAAGAGGAAAATGGAGGGTATTTAGAAAAAGTTAAAAGTGCGCACATTTTATTACATTATGCTTAAATATTAAATTAACATAATATTAGTTACTATAAAAATGCTAATTTCTAACCCAGTTACGTTATTTTTTAAAATTAAATATTTAATTTTCTCTTCGTGTAGGTCACTGATTTCTATATTCTGAAGTGTTACCGTTTACAACGATAAAATTATTACAAGTCCTACTGTACCACATAATATAACTGTACGTGACTGTACATTTCTATGTCCACGCTGACTTTCTCATTTTATATGTAATTTCGTACAATTATAATTATATTATTATCACTTTTTTCTTATGATATTATCAACATTTTCTTTAAGATTCCCTAAAAACTAGCATATTACTGGCATACGTTACTGATTAAAGCTTGCATAAAAGTTAAAATCTGTGTTGGTTTAATAGGGAAACTAAACCTTCGTCATAATGATATAAATTTCGTTTCTATTTGATATCAGTTACTGATAAACAACTATTTTTCCTCAAAGGTTACTAGTGATACCATAACAGATAATCGTAAGTATTAAGTAGCCAATAGTTAGCCAAACTTAAAACTCCGAACGTACTATACAGTATAGACTGAAAGGTCATTGCTGAGGAATTAGAAAGCTCTTTTATGAAAATCTTAATTATTAATGATCACAAAAGTGCGGCAGTATCATTAGTTAAAATTTCTAAGGTTAAATAACTTCTCAAAACAATCGCAACTATGTACCTAGATAAATACTTAATTTGAACCCATTATACGTTCAATTACAAAATCCGTTCGATAAAACCGTATTAATAAAACATACACAAACATTTACAGATAATTAAACTTAAACGATTAAACAGATGACCAAACAAAAAACCTTCAGGCGCGGTCAATACAATAGACAAAGGCTGAGTGGGATCGTAGTGCGATCGGCTCGAATACTTTACTGTGAGTTTATTAATTAAGGCAGCCGACCTTGCGGGCGGCACTTGCAAGGAGGTCGGGCGCGTGCGAGCGAGACGACATTCCATTCCTCGCACCTCTCTCCCTCACGCGACCGAACGCAGCGAGCATCATCCATTGAACGACCTAGTTGGATTGAAGTCATTCGACGGCAAAGTAAAGCCTCGATGGAAGGGAGAGCAGTCAAGAATTCACGTGGATGGGTATTGAATCTGCGGCATCCCGCGGCCGTCACCTCGCCACCCGATCAGCTCTCCTTATTGACCTTCTATTATCAGTCACTTATTAAACTTTTTAACCGTTACCTAAAAGATTTGGTGGGGCAAAATAACGTTTTGAAATCTCTTAACGTATTGAAATTATGTATTGTTTAATGTGATTACACAACACAACGCAATACCTTATCACCATTTCACAGAGTTCCTATAATCGATTTCACTGAAATTGATACGGTTATCAATAAATCAATACTGGACTGTGCATAAATAAATAAATCGAGCGCTAACATCGTGATGAACACAACAAAACATATTATAACGATTTATTTACATAATTGATAGATTTTCCTGTAGTTTGAAACTTGAATTTTGTGCATATAATTATTCGTTCAAAAGATATAAGATGAATGTCTACGTTTTTGTATTCATGAATCTACATGAGTCTACGTTTTTGTATTGATACTATTCATGAATCGATTTGACAATTCTATCTAATTGGAGCCCTGGGGGATAACTATGAAATACGTTAAAACAGTAATCATTTAATATTATTGCAACACGCTCGAAAAGTTAAAATAAATAAGCCATATCAGGTATAAATCAACGCGAAACCAATCAACAAAGAGCTTTAAAAGTTGCTCGGCCGCTAAGCAATTATAGATGCTAAGAGGCGAATCTACAGTAAGCCGGTACGGTGACGTATCATACACACAAACACGCGCGGGTAGCGGAGAACAATCACGGAGCGGCAGATCACTCGAAACCGCACCTTAAGCTCATTGTCAAACCGATTACAATAAACAAACAGGGACAAACGCGGTTGGAATCCTGTCAAACAGGCGAGTTCGAGCGTTGACTTATTATCGGTAGAGCATTTCAGACGAGCTCATCAGCAGACCCGAAACGGCTTTTATCTCATTTGCATAGGACTCAATTTCGATCGGCCACGCCCGGCACAGGTAAGACACGGGCGCCGTCGCTCACTGCCCACGCACACAAGTGCACTTCCACGCTGCCATAAATAAAAGATTCCTACAGAAACAATTGTTGCGTGGAGGCGAGGCCTTAGTGAATGTACATAGTCGGCTAATCGCCGGTCGATCGCGAAAGTAGGTGACCGCTCGTGATTGACACTTGCGAAACCTCGATTGTTGACATAAGGAGTGGATACCCAATATACTAATGCAGGGAGTTACAAAATAACTCAATATTTCGACATACCTGGCCGGATTTAAACGGCTCACGAAAAATATCTAGAACACAGGCGTCAATGATATTGACACTAATAGAGTTAACCAGTAAAGTAATTTACTTAATAGGCGGTCTCATATTTGCTCCAAGTTTTAACTGGAAGGTAGTGTTATCGAAGAAGATCGAAGATCAGTACATAGAAGTCAACCTTCAGATTTTCTACGAAATGCCTTTAGTAAATGAATCTATTAAGCAGAAAAAATGCAGTTTAAAGAATAATAAAAAAAACATTAATTCCTGTAAAATAAGGTAATTTTGGTAATAAATATTAATTTATGGAAAACGTAGATGACATAATCGACAAATCAGTTGATTTAAATAAAATAGACTCGTATTATGATGTAAATCTCAAAATTTGACGTGTTTGTAATGTTAATCCGGACTCCATGGCATCTCTGTTCCGAGATAACGCCGCTCTACTTAACCTCACCACACAGACGCGTAAACATGAAACAATACGGTACAGAGAAACTAATTTAGCTTTGCGACTCCATGCAGTTGGCCGAACGAAATTAAACCTTAAATCATCACAATAAGGGCGACAATAATGTCGTCATGTGAATTGTAATGTCCACGGAGTACGGCTACGTGCACTCACACACACAACACACAACACAGACGCAGTCGGGCTCATCTGCGTAGGTACGTGGTGACGCTAATGTGTGGGAATGCAAGGGAAATTTATACGCGATGTTCATTTCGTTGAACGTAACACGCTCCGCCGTAATTCACTCATTTGTATCGTTTTATAAAATATTAACTCCTTTACAGATTGACGCTAAATTTAATTACACCGTTGATACTATCGCTTTAAACTTTGACGCCTCTATGACCAGCGTTTAGGATTAAGATCAATATCGCTCGTAATCAGATTAAACAAGTAGGTAAGTCTGCCCTACTAGGTGTTAGCAACCCAACCGAATTAAATATCCTTTAGCCGGAGCGAACCTACGACTTTCACGACCTACATAACGCGGCGCTGGGCTGGAAAACTTTTTAGGTTAATTGTTGTTCGTTATTCAACTCCTGTTCCGTAGCTTCATCGATGGATTTCTAGTCCACTTAGAGGCCACACCCGATTCCAAAAAACAATTCCAGATTCAAACCCGTTGAAATTGCGCCAGAATTTTGACGTTATTCCCAGTGTAAAATGGATTTTTTGCTTTGTTACGCTTTTTTCCAAAAGGATTGATGACTAGTCCTTCTGAAACATCTCGAAAGGACTCATGCTTCCAAAAATCAATACTAAAATAAGACCAATGCATGTCTTGGATATATTATCTGTTTGGATTCCTTAGATTCTACCGTCCAATCGGCATGACACTGCGGGCTTGACCCAAGCAGCCCGTCCATATACACCACAATCGTACAACTGTCATACCAATCCACGCCCATGCGCGGTCTGTTCTGAGTTCTGACTGATCTAGTTGGCAGCGTCTTGCAGATTAAACGGCAGGCATGGAGTATATGGCTACTGTAAGGAATCCAAAAAGATAATATAAAAAGCTATGTATAGGCTACCCTTTTTAACCTATTTTGTAATAACATTTTAAATGTAAACAAACAAGTACAAAGCACATAGGAGAGAAAACTTATTAACGAGTAACAAATCGAAAGTTTAAGCAAATGAACACAAATGCTTTCTACAAATTATAATATACTTGCATTACCTCTAGCGAAGAATTCCTAACCATTCCGCTCGATAGACCCACTTACGAAGAAAGTAAACACCGGTGAAAAGTTTCTGTTGATATGCTTACATTTTACGACAAAACTACAGTTGCAAATTACTATTTAACCTATAAAATTTACAATACTCAAAATAAAAGAAAATATTTAAATATGTGATCTAAAGAAAAAGGAGTCTCTATCTCTATCTATTAAAATATCTCAGGCTACTTCCAATATAATTTCAGGCATTTTCGAATAAGTTAATAACCTCATCGTTATCATCTCTGCGACCTTGAATATACAATTTCTCGCAGGTTTTTCCAGCAACAAACAATAATTAGGCGAATGCAACGAACTTCTTTAGTGTTATTCATTTAACCCGTGCAGATAGCAGCTATCGCTGTATTGTAGGCGAATGGAAAGAACAAAACAATGTTGATAATTTTATTATTGTGTCTTTCCACTTACCTACTTTGTGTCTGGCTGACCTGTTGTTTTGTTAACAATTTAATATTTTCTGCATAGTACTTAGATCAGAACCTCAATTCTCGTAATTAAAGTGGAATTTCATTTTACTTTGATTGTATTATTAATGAAGCGACATGTTATCATAAACTGATTTTGTGTAGTTTGGACCAATCAGACGGCGTTTCACGTTGGTTTAACGTTTACGAGTATACCGTTTGACAGTTTCAGCGTATCGGGACTTGATTGTAATTGTATTATTGCAGGATTTATTTAGCAGAATCGACCCTCAGAGTTGGTAGATCGTAAATTTCATTTGTTTCAATTACATTATTCCTAAAAATTTAAAAAACCATACAAACAGGTTGCCAATTTATGATATATTTGGAACTATGAAACGAAAACATAATAACCATAAACCATTCCATTACTCATAGAACTCTCATTTAGTGCCAAGTTACCAAAGTAACCTAACGCTAAATACTTTCTGTGTGACACGTTTAATTTTAATGTTTTTAGAGGTTTGGACGAAAAATAAATCATCACAACTTAAGCGAAACACTTCCAAGTGATTAATTTGAACACATATTACTCGAATTAAACTAAATTAACTGAACCGTAATCGCTGGGAAGTTTACTTAAGTATGCAAAACTATAAAAATAACATTTAAAACAACCGGACAAGCGCGAGACGCCCACCGAGGGTTCCGTACGAGAACATCATAAATAGTTCAGGAATCGAGTCTCGCAGTTTTTGTCGAGTATGGAAATAGGTTATGAAGGTTTGTATGGCAAAGCTTATAAATTTTTGCCATTTTTCGTTTTATATCAAAAAATTTTGCATCGAAAAAAATAATGAAAATTTTGGAACGCTCACATCAAACCCTTTTACAATTTTGATACCCTATTTGCTACTAATTGTAGCTGTAACTTAGAATTTCGACCCTCTGTTAGACTTTAGACTTCTTACGATTTAATTGTGAAAAACAAATGTTCAGTTTTCACACATTCCCGAAGTATGGGTTCCCGACGGACGGACGGACAAACAGACAACAAAGTGATCTTATAAGGTTTCCGTTTTTTTCCTCTTGAGGTACGGAACCCTAAAAACGTACGTAACTGTACATGTTTTCTCGAATTATTTAATTCAAAACATTTTATCCATTCACAAGTAGCCCATAAAATACGTATATCAGTCAGTATCCTGAGAGCAATGGCCGAAAATAGAAAATATAAACATAATAAAATTAAAAGTTATTATCCGCCTTTCTTAGAAATAACAAAAAAGCTCAATACCCGGTTTTCACAATTTAAAATAAGGTTAGCTTGTTTCTTTTCGCGTCAAGACGAACATTCCTTTTGTCTGGCACTGTTAATCTTGGCTCATAGACCATCTTGTGACTTGCCCTAACTATACGATCTAAATCTGACACTTACAAGATTCTACTGAATCTTGCGAGTAACGCTGTGTGACGATGTTTACGCGCCTTGGCCATTTTCACTTTAAAACAATATAAACGATAATTATAATAAATAATTGGAAGTTATAAAAACTCAAAATCGCGTGATAGTAAATAACTAAATGAACGAATTAAAGAGGTCAACGCCCCCAATTGATTACAAATCATTGCCTTGTTTAATCATTGCGATGCAATTTTATTTGTTGTAGACTTTTGAACGTTTAATTACATATTTGTATTGCAGTTGGATGCATTTATATAAAGCGCTGAAACGTAGGTAGGTATGTAGTAGGCAGTTACGTTCTAACTCTTAAGCTTTTAAAAATTGAGAGACTCTCAAGTTACATGCTAGCCTTGTCATTTTACCAAGCAGAGATAGAGATAGCCTGTGATTAAAGGATGCCTTTATTGTACTAGCGTTTGAGAATTCGACTGTTAGCCTAATATTTATAGGTAATAATAATAATAATAATATCTATGCACTCTTCACACCACGTCAATCTAGTCCTGTGGTAAGAAATATATTTAATATTTTTATACTATACACATATTTAAGATTTAATACACATCCATGACCCAGGAAAACTTTTTGTTCCTACGGCGAGATTAGAACCCGTGACCCCCGGCTTGAGCACCAACACGCTCAACCATTGGAACCACAGAGGTCGTCGATATTATTAATAGTTACTTTATTCGCGTAACGAATGCAGGGAGTCACCAGAGCAAATGCGTGAAATCCTAGCGAACATTTTGCAAAATCTTTATCAAAGATACTTTAACTCAGCATATTATATATAATATGTCACCGTAAAAATGTAAAACCCGTTAGATTGTGAAATAACTAACGAGGTCGTAAAAATATGTCGAAAGATTAAAAACTATGTATTTATAATCTAACGAAAAATAATGTGTTAAATTATAGGCAGCATATTCACGTCGGAAGTCTATCGACATTTTACAATTTTACTAGTTTTATTACAATGTAACGGTTTTTACAATTTTACGGTGACATATACACTTGGTAAACAAGTGGGTATTGTATATAATTAATAAGATCATTAATTTCAATATAACCAGTGATACTTGATCCATGGTGGTTTCAACCACCTTCAACATCTCACTATGATGTAAAAACTGAAGCTTTCTGAAAAAGTCTAAATTTCACCCGCGCAGCGCCTGTTCGTTTGTCTAATTTTTTTTTCATTCATACGAAGAACGAAAGAGATAATCATAACTCGTTAGAAAATTGGGACTTAATTTGTTTATTCTGTTCGGTCAATCGTACGAAATGACACAATAGAGTACAAACCGATAATTATGCTAGAGCGAGACAGCCTTCGACTCATCTGCTTTACGTCTGCACTGGTAATCGGCCGAGTAGCGAATAACGCTCAATGTCACAGTCGTCAAAACAAAGATTTAAATGTCGAGATGTAGCCTGACAACGAGAAAAATTTATTCCAAATTCATCCTTGCAGACGTAAGGAAAGTAAAAAAATAAACAAAAGCTCATCAAGAAAAAAGAATTGCTTCTGTACTACACAATTAACCTTTCTGTTATTTTAATAGTCCATTGATAGGTATATACTCCCTAAGTTTGGCAATTCTGAGGCACACGTATTTTAAAAACTAGAGTATTCTTGATATTAATTGGCAGTGTCACCTGTGCATATGAAACGCACTCAGAACATACAGGTGTGCTCACTTTTTATGTATTTTGACGCAGACTTTTTTTGATGAAATGGACTAGAAAAAAAGCAAACGGATCGCCTGATGATAAGTGATTGTCGCCGCCCATGGACACTCGCAACACCAAAAGAGTCTGGCGTTACAAGCCCAATCCCCCTAAGGCCTCCGGTAATCTCACTCGGTGGTAACACAACGCAAGCGTTATTTCACGCACGTTTTCTGCGAGGCCGTGGTATTTGGGCACGAAAGGACAGACGGTCAAGCCCCTTTGTGCCGAAACATGGTTTTCCCACTTTTAATAAGATAAACCTTTGCTATGGTAGAGGCTTATCTTACAATTCAAATCTTTGTCAATAATAATAAAATACGCGGAAGAAGTGACCGAACTGATGCATCTGCAATTATACACGATCATTGTTCGAAGACAATGTGTCTGCAGTCATCGCAACACATACCTGTTATCTTAAACAAAATAAATAAGATTGTCATTTAACTATAGTCCATTTATTAGGATTCCGTAATATAATTTGAGTAAAGGTAGCCTTTCGGTCTGTGCGACCGCGACGTGTCGAAGTTCGAAGTGTCGAAGTATTGAAATGTTTGTACAGAAGGGCCACCATGTCAGTGAGAGTACAGGAGAATAGCACAAAGGCGATCCCACTGCAGCGCGGCGTCAGACAGGGAGACGTCATCTCTCAGAAATTGTTTTCCGCTGCATTAGAGGATGCGTTCAAACTCCTGGACTGGCAAGGACTTGGGATCAATATAAATGGCAACTACATTACTCAATTTCAATTTGCCGATGACATTGTGGTTATGGCAGAAACTCTAGAAGACCTTAATACTATGCTCGATGACCTCTGTAGAGTTTCACAACAGGTGGGTCTTAGTATGAACATGGATAAGACAAAAATTATGTTTCCGCCCATGTTATACCCACCCAAGTAACCGTTGGAAACTCTACGCTCGAAATTGTTGACGACTATTATAATATATATCTGGGGCACAAAGTCCAGTTAGGTAGGTCCAACTTTGAAAAAGAGGTAAATCGTCGAATCCAGCTCAGCTGGGCAGCGTTCGGGAAACTCAGAAACATCTTCTCGTCAAAAATCCCTCAGTACCTGAAGACAAAAGTTTTCAAGCAGTATGTTACCGGTGATGACATATGGAGCCGAAACGTGGCCCTTCACAATGGGGATTATCCCTAAGCTTCGTGTCAGAGCTCAAAGAGCTATGGAGAGGGTTACGATCGGAGTTTCTCTACGTGATAGAATCAGGAATGAGGAAATCCGTATCAGAACTAAAGTAACCGACATAGCCCAGCGCATTAGCAAGATAAAGTGGCAATGGGCTGGACATATAGCTCGTAGAACCGATGACCGCTGGGGCCGAAAGGTTGTCGAGTGGAGACCACGAACTGGATGTCGAAGCGTAGGACAGCCTTCCACCAAGTAGACAGACGACCTGAGAAAAGTCGCAGGGAGTCGGTGGATACAGGCCACGAGCGACCGGTCGCACTGGAAATCTTTGGGGGAGGCCTATGTCCTGCAGTGGACGTCACCACGCTGAATCGACGAACGACGACCGCGACCCGCGTCCGCGACCAGTCAACCAGCCAATCAGTTATCTGGTCACGCTCACCGGTCGCGCGACGGGGGTCGCAGGGATTATTTAGAGAATTTTAAAAAATCATACTAAGCAATATCTTCGCGACCCTATTTCGGTCTCGGGTCGCGCGTCGCGCGTCGCGTGCATCGGCTAGCTAAGGATACCTTTAAGGTCTTTAACACGTGCCTCAAAGTCTAAGTCTTTGTGGTTTACAGGCGATTATTCTAGAAATGTCCTGTAAATTATTCATTGTATTCTCAGTCCGTACTACACATTAGGTATCTAATAATGAACTGCGGTTTTCCTTATCATGTAACAATGTTAAATTGTTATCGTTTAAACTTTAAATAGTTGCAGTGTACCTACCTACCGTCTACCGATAGGCTACAAGTTACAACATAAACAAATATGTATGTAGATTGTAGGTAATTGTAAACATTATGCAGGTAGTAAGGGTCCATAATCCATATTTATTAAAATATTAAAGGTTTTTAACTTCCCGCTAAGGAAATCTACGATTTTCCAAAATCGGGAAGTTATTGGTTTTACCACGTTTTGCAAAAATCGAATTCTCATCAGATCTCGACGTTCTGAGGTCACAGGAAGCTTCCCTGACTACCCCCGCGAGGATGTCACTATGTGTGTGTGTGTTTTTTTTTTTGGAATAACTTTTAAACGGCTTTATCGATCAATTCCAAAACCTTGTAAAACCACGTCGATCGCCGCTAATCCGGTCAAAATCGGTTAATTCGTTCGAGTTCGAGAGATATCGTGTAGGAAAAAAACCGAAAAAAGTGTTTCGTTTTTTTGGAATTACTCCGTAATTTTTCATCTTAAAAAAATTTTCTTGTCGATTCTTTCAAAGGACATGAAAAACCGCATCGATTGCCGCCAATCGCGTGAAAATCGGTTGATTCGTTCCAAAGTTATGTCAGTTTAAAATTTAAAAAAATAGCGTTTTACTTTTTTTCGAAGCACTTTTATTTTTGAGCTCGATAAGCTAAAATATGACACATTAGATAAAATTTAAGCGCTTAGCGGGATGACCTTTAGGTCAACTGTTTACCTAATTTTTTTTGTTGTAATAAATACTACTACTATTATAAAGTTTCAGAGGATGGATGGATGGATGTTTGTTACTCTTTCACACAAAATCTACTCAACCGATTTCGGTGAAATTTGGTATAGTAGTAGTTTAGGCCCTGGATTAAAGCATAGGTTACTTTTTATTCCGAAAAAGTATAGAGTTTCCGTGGGATACTGCATTTACCCGAATTACCTAAACGCAGCCGGCAAAAGCTAGTTGGTTTAATAAGTTTATTATGTACAAACTAGCCGTTGCCCGCAGCTCTGCCCGTGTCAATAAAGTATCCCACGGGAACACTGTATTTTTTCGGGGTAAAAAGTATCCCATGTTTTTATCCAGAGCTTAAACTACTACTAAGCCAAATTTCATCGAAATCGGTTCAGTATTTTTTTTTTCGTGAAAGGTTAACATTTAACATCTATACATCCATCCATCCTCACAAAGGTTCACATTTATAATATAAGTAGGATTGTAACAAGTAGATAATAACGTTTAAAATTTATATAATTAATTCAAGCCACTATAAGTTTTTTTTTGCAAAAAGAAAAACAATAAAAATTTGTAATAACATCCTCTTCACATCGTACCTACGTAAATCGAGTAAAAAATTACATTACATACATATTTTTTATGAATAATACGTTTGTTATTATAACTCTTTTCTCAGAATGTTAATTTGTTGGAATTTATTTAAATTTTACTTAATAAAATTTAATTCATTTTGAGATTAACAGATTAAACTGAAAGGACCATGCAAAAAACTGTATGGCCAGTGTTCCCATACATTGGTCAGTGTTGGGAACACAGATTCCAAACCTATCTCAGTTAATATCTCCCATAACAGATTTCAAACCTATGTCAGTTAATATCTCTTGTCACGATCTTTTAGTATGACGACATTCACCTCAGGAGTGGGGTTTTGATAGAAATTGGAACAGAAGACCCCGACAGACGTTGTTCTGTCTTAAATATGAACTGAAACGAATAAACGACTACACGTACTCCTACACCAACACATACACCTGCTCCTACACCTACTCCTAAACATACTCCTACACCCACTTCTACACCTACTCCTAAAACCTATACCTTTCCCAATATAAAAATTAGGAAAACAGTTGGCCTAAAGGCCATCCGTGCAACTTTCCGCTAAGCGCTTAAATTTCATGTAATGCGTCATTGAGCTCAAAAATAAAAATGCTTCTAAAAATTTTCCCTGATAATTTTCATTTTTAAAACACTATTTTTTTAAATTTCAAACTCTCATAACTTTGATGAAATATCATAAGATTTGATGAACGTTGAACATGAATCAACCGATTTTCACACGGTTGGCGGCAATCGATGCAGTTTTTCATGTCTTTTGAGTAAATCGACAACTAAAATTTTTTAGATGAAAAAATTCGGAGTAATTCCGAAAAAACACTTTTTCAGTTTTCTTTCCTTCACGATATCTCTTGAACGAATCAACCGATTTTGACCGGATTAGCGGAGATCGACGTTGTTTCTTAAGGTTAAGAGCTGATTAGTTTCTGGAGTGGATCGATAAAGCCGTTTAAAAGTTATTCTAAAAAAACACTTAAAAAAAACAGTTTTTTTTAGATTTCTTGAAATCTAATTCAAAATCTAAGCCCTTTTCGAATGGCGCTAACCGCAATAAAATCGGTCAAACCGTTCAAAAGTTATAAGAGGTATACTTCAGGTCATAAATTTTAGTAAAGTATATGAAGTATGTAAGTACTACCTAGAGGCCAGGACCTAGGTGGTAGGTACTGGTTACTAGCATACTTATGGTCTACAGTAATATACACTGATCAAAATTGAGCGTCACTTAATTTAATTATCGTTCCAGTATTCTTGCCGCTAGTTTTGTCACGCTTAGTATTTTTGTCGAACTATTTATCGTACGCTAAATGAATATTAATACGTGGAAGATACGATGATAATAATCAGTGAATCATCAATGGTTGCGGTATTTACTTTGTTATCAGTTGAGTACCTCGGACTTGTACTCAATGTTTCATCATAAGCATATTCCGAGGAATTTATTGAAATGTACGCGGACCTTGAGATTATTATTGGCTGATAATATTTTTAGTTTTACAAAGTAGATATGGAATCATTAGTTAAACCAACAAAATTAGTTAAACCACCGGCCAAGTGAGAGTCGGACTCGAGCAGGAAGAGTTTCGAACAAAACGACAAAACATCACGTTTATTGTATCGGATTTCTCCTTAAATATTTATTTTATTATGTTTTTTTTTAAATATAATAAATACATCTATGGTTTAGTGTTTTTATAGCGGCAACAAAAATAGATCATCTGTAAAAATGTTAACTATATAGCTATCAAGGTTATGGAGATACAGCTTGGTGACGGCAGCAGACAGACAAACGGACAGACAGACGGACATACAGACCGACAGACAGCGAAGTCTCAGTAATAGGGTCCCGTCAGGTAGCCCCATAAGGGCCACTCTCACGGTCCAGCCTACAAATTTTAACAGTGTCAAATTAAAGCGGACTAGTTGGCAAAAAATAAAAATGGTTGACACGATTGACACCACTGGCGGCCACAAGTACCGTTGCTGGATTTGCAAGCTGGACATTCAGTAGGAAGGACGGACTGAAACGCCATAGAGAGACTGTATTTGATTTGCGGATATTTTCAACTACGAACGTAGCCTATAGTCAAAATATGACAGGTTTTCATTTCAAACACTTCCTATACCTACATCATTATCATTACCATTCTCATTACATAGTATAAAACAAAGTCCCTTTTTTTGTCTGTCCCTATGTATGCTTAAGGCTGGTTAGACCAAGCGAAATAGGCATTTAACGCTTCCAAGAGTTGCCCGCAATTGCCGCAAAGCGAGCCGCGCGCCTACGTCGCCGGCGTGAACTTACATGAACCCAAAGTGTTACAGTGTAGTCGTGTTGGCAGTAGGTCATCTTATTTTATTATCTGTATTGAAAAAGATAATAAAATCCATAGGTAACTGTTTTAATGCAACACATAGCACACATAATTTGAATAGATATTATAGGTAGGTACCTAAGTAAATAATGCTTAAATTTTATTCAATTACTAGCTGATGCCCGCGGCTCCGCCCGCGTATGTACAGTAACCCATGGGAATCGTATATGTCCCGCGATAAAAAGTAGCCTATGCCCTTCCCTATGGTCTACTTTATGTCTGTGCCGAATTTCATGATGATTGGTTTAGTAGTTTTTTCGTGAAACAGTAAATAAAGTATCCCACGGGAACCGCACATTTCCCCGCGATAAAAAGTAGCCTTTGTCTTTCCCCGTAGACTACTTTTCAACTGTGCCAAATTTCATAATAATCGGCTTAGTGGTTTTTACGTGAAACTGTAAATAAAGTATCCCATGGGAACCGTACGTTTCCCCGCGATAAAAAGGTAGCTTATGTCTTTTCTCAGGCTCTAGAATATCTGTGTACCAAATTTCATTTAGATCGGTTCAGTAGTTTTGGCGTGAGAGACGGACGAACACACACTTTCCCATTTATAATATTAGTATGGACTAGCTGTTGCCCGCGACTTCGTCCGCGTCAACTGATGGCGCAATACTGCATTAATTTCGACCAAATTTGATTACAATAAAAAAGGTTATAGTGAGTCAATCTCAAAAGACTTTTTTACATCATTTAAAGAGGAATAATTATTTTATACATATTTTTTGGGTAACTTGAGCCGTTTACGTAGCGCACGCAACACGCTGTGTTCGATGTGTGCATGGAGACGAGTACCTATCGTTAGCTCGTGTGGTCACTAAAGTACGTGTCGTTTCGTGAGATAAAAATACTGTATCAGGTAGGTGCTGACGATTTGATGGTAACTGCTTAGGCAGACACTTGCAAAAAATGTATTCCTACTGCCGAGTCCGCACGTTTGCCACTTGCCGCAAAATCCAAACCTCCACAAACGTTTGACTTTTTGAAAATCCGGATTTCCGAATTATTCTCCCAAAAATCCGGATTATCCGGATAATTAAGATTTTTTCATTTTTTTTAAATTTGTTGCATATTTTATAAAACTTTAATGTTAATTTTACTACTATGTTGTAGCAAAACTTACACTCGTTAGTAAAAAAAAAAGAGTTACTTTTTTATAATTTAATTTAAATTAATTCTTATTTTAAGTTTTAAGTATTAGAATTACAATCTGAATAAATAAAAACATAATGAGATTATATCAAAATTATATATTTAATTATATTTATTTTTTCATTTTTAGAAATATTTTTGATTACGTTTCAAATCCTACAATGTTCAGTTTTATAGTTAGTATATTATTTTAAATAAGGTATGTATATATTGTTATTTACTAAATGTTCCAGGAGAAAGAATTATAAAAAAGTGGAATAGCCTGTGATCTTTTTAACGCTTTTTTTACATATCTACGCCACAGTTCACCACTACCGTTTTCGTAAAGTTCCATTTCTATGTGAAAGTACTAACGTAGGAAAATTAATACAGTTTAATAAAACGTAGGAAACTGAAAATCCTTTAAATCGAGATCCGGGGAGTGAAGACAAATCATTTGAAGCTGGGGGGAAATGGGGCTGAACACATAATTTTGTATGGACGAAATTGGACCACTTTTGAGTTATTGAAATTAAAAACCACCCACCTGTTTGGGTAATAATTAAACACGTAAATGGTGCTTTTAATTCCCTCGGTAACTAACAGAAGTATAATAAGCAATTCTAAGCACAATTTAAAATCTATAACTGTTGTAAGATCTTTATTTTAACATTTTACTTACAAATAAACAGTAACATCTTACCCTTCATTGCACTTTGAAGTTTCCGCTATAAGATGAAAACTACATTACTTAAAAAAAAAACAGTGGTTTACACAAATCGTTGGTGCTATTTTTGACACCTATATCTTATCTTTAAAATATTATCTAAAAATAATTATTTCTACGCAAAAACAGGAGCGTTGATTTTCATTTAGTTTTGCTACTGACTCGTAAGTTTAGGTTAGTTTAGTTCAATCAAATTAATTTTAATAATAAAAAAAAAATTACCTTCATTCATTCGGCAAAACTCTCTAATATTAAACCAACCAGTCAGGTATTATCGACTCCAAAACTTCTTCCTGATATCATAGAGATAAGATTTAGGTATTTGGACTTAGATATTCATTATTTAGAAGATAATTAAATATAGTTAAACCACTACATTTCTTTTTAAGCTGTCATATTAATTTGGCATTCTATGATTACAGAAATTAAAATTGCAATAATATGTTTCAACTTTCGTTAGTAAGAATTCAATAAATATAAAAATACAGAGCTTTAATTGGGTTTGGATTTGCTTATTATACTTCTTACTACTTGTGCAATTGAAACTGAAACCATATTCAGTGTTTTTATAAATTGGATCACCTATTACTGAACTGTACTACTACTGAAAAAATATAAAATGGTAAGTATCTTAGAAACAGTCCATACATATACATATATAGCGGCCATAATATTTTAGCAGATCTTCATCCCTCGCATCACCATTTAATGGATTGACTATGTTCTACCAAATAACTTGAATAAATGGAAAAATGTGTCAAGAATTTCAACAGGACAACAAATAATATCAAATTATCCAAAGGCATGTATTTAAACTCACGACAAAACATATTGATTTCTTATGTTTACGTGAATATTGTTCATTGTTTTAAACACTTACGGATTTTGTCGCACAACACGAAACACTTACGGAAAACAATCACGACAAAACAATTAAATTTTGGATGTGAAAATACCGAATATTTAATACTAAATTACCATGTTGGCTAAAGAATGTAAGGAATAAAAAATTACAAATCTGGTGACTAAATAATACCACTGAATATTCCAAACTGGCAGACAGATATTATATTAGCGAACAAATAACCATCTTGGCGACAATTTGTGAGTACACATTTAATTTAAGAATAGGTACATATATTTTCCGTAATGTAGGTAACTCAAAAAACATACAAGCAGCAAAACCAGCGCACATAAAAAAAACAAAGGAGCGTACAAAATTCCCAATTTTTAATTTTCCTCGACTTTAGGGGGGGTGTAGATATTGTGTAGATTCATTTTGAAATTTAAAAATAACGGTAATTCATTTTTCGCAAAATTAACATAGGTGTCGTTACCAGGTTTTTGGGGGTGCTGGATACGAAAATGACATTCATTTTGAAATTCCAATATGGCGGACATACTTAATTTTATAAAAATAATATGGTTGTCCCTTTGTTGGTTTCTGGGGGTGCTGATTACAAAAAAGTCATCCATTTTAAATTTCCTTAGTAACCCCGCAACCTCAAATTTTCTTCATGATGAAAGAAAAAGAAATTTGAAAATCCTGTATTTTCCAAAATTTCCATAGCTTTATACATCGCTCATAATATCTCAAAGTAGACAATTGCCATATTTTTTTTCTATAATCACTTCTATCTCAGAAACAGTGCATCCTACTTGAAAAATAATGAAAATTACCTCACCCTTAAAAACCCCGCAACCATATATTTTCTTCATGATGGGAGAAAAAGAAATTCGAAAATCCTGAATATTCCAACATTTCTATAGCTTTATGTATCCCCGGTATCTCAATGTAGAGCATTTATATTTTTTTTATAAAATTGATTCTATCTCGGAAACGGTGCATCCTAATGAAAAATAATGAAAATTTCCTCCCCCTTAGAAACCCTGCAACATCATATTTTCTTCATGATGGAAGAAAAAAATCTGAAAATCCTAAATTTTCCAAATTTTCTATAGCGTTTTACACCGTTCGTGTCTCAAAGTAGAGCATTATCGTATTTTTTTTCTATAATGGCTTCTATCTCAGAAACGGTGCATCCTACTTGAAAAATAATGAAAATTACCTCCCCCTTAATAACTCCGTAACCATATATTTTCTTCAAGATGAGAGAAAAAGAAATTCGAAAATCCTGAATTTTCCAACATTTCTATAGCTTTATACATCCCTCGTATCTCAATGTAGAGCATTTTTTATTTTTTATAAAATTGATTCTATCTCGGAAACGGTGCATCCTATTGAAAAAATAATGAAAATTTCCTCCCCTTAAGAACCCCGCAACACCATATTTTCTTCACGATGGAAGAAAAATAAATTTGAAAATCATGAATTTTCCAAAATTTCTATAGCTTTATACACTGTTCGTGTCAAAGTAGAACATTGCCATATTTTTTTTTCTATAATCGCTTCTATTTTAGAAGCGGAAAAATAATACTATTACTGGAAAAATAATAAAAATTTCCTCCCCCTTAACCCGGAAATCGCATATTTTTTTTCATGAATGCCAAAAAAAGAAATTTGAAAATCCTGAATTTCGAAAAGTTTCTATATCTTACATAGCTGGCACCTCTACAAACTACATGTTAATTTTACGAAGATTGGATAGTCTCCATTTTGGAAAATCCAATTTCATTGGAAGACAATTTTATAATCAGCATATGAAACATGAAAAAAGACATCCATTTTTAATAAAAAAAAAAATATACGCCATTTTGGAATTTTAAAACGGATTTTATTTTCATATTATTCTGCACCCCCAAAAACCTTGAAAACGATACCCATACCAAAGAAAAAAAACCTCCAATAGTATCCAAAACTGGGATTTTCCGTAGCTTGCAAATTGAATTTTTAGCAGCTATTAATTTATCAATCAAATCTTCTTTAGCTACTTACATGTATAATGGTCACCAACTCATCGTTGCTAATTGGATTAAATTTCGCTACTTTTTATCGGCCGATTTTTGTATTTTTTGTCACTTGAGTGATTTCACCAGTTTGGTAATTTAGTCGCCAACATATTAATTCGCTGCCAAATTCAGCAATACAGTATGCTCACGTGCAGTCACCAACTTATTTTTTGTTCACTCGATTAATTATATCCCTTATTCAAATATTGTACGTCTAGAGTACATACTAATTACAATAATTAAAATATGTAATATTCATAGTAGTAACTAAGATTCGAAAAAATCGAAAATCCGGATTTTTAAATGAAAATCCGGATTTTTAGAATTTTTCGAATTTCGAAATATCCGGATTGCAACCCCTACTTGCGAGTGACTTGGTGTGTTCTGCAAAGGCAAGCATGACGGATGTTGAGTACGTATCCTTATATTTTATTGTAAATAGAACAGCCTCCGTGGTCTAGTGGTTAGAGCTTGGCTCTCGACTCGGAGGTCGTAGGTTCTAATTTCGATTCCCGCACTGGAACAACAAAAAATGTTGTTTCCAAGTTTGGTTAGGACAATGCAGGCTGATCACCTGATTGTCTGACAAGAAAGATGATCCATGCGTCGGATGGGCAGGTAAAAAGTCGGACCTGCGCCTCATCTCTCGTCAGTCGTGTCGGTTATCCGTCCCACTGGATTACGAGAGTAAAAAATAACCTAACCAAGAGCATGTCAGGACATGTCTAAGGAGGGTTCCGTAACTATAAACGCATAATATGCTTTTTTTTTAATTACTCCAAAAGTTACTGTCCGATTTGATTCACAATAGTTTTCCTAAAGAGTTTTTAGCATGATCTATTAGCATGAAAATTTGCAAGTTTCTATCTCCTATAGTTTAAAAATGCTAGGGGGGGGACCAACTTACAAACTAGTTTGGAGGCCGATTACTCGAAAATGATCAACTTTATAAAAAAGTAACGTATGAAACCTTGCTTTTATTTTAAAAGACCTATTCTACGATACCCCACACGATGGGGTAGAGTGAAAAAATATTTTTCATCCCCACTTCACATGTATGGAGAGCCACCCCTAAAATATAAAATTATAATTTTTTTATGATCCCGAAACCGTGATCTATACACAGTCTATAACTGCACCAAATTTCATCAATTTATATTCATAATTACAGGAGCTAGAGGCGCGGACAGACAGACAGACAGACAGACAGACAGACAGACAGACAGACGGACAGAGCGAAACTATAAGGGTTCCTTAAGTATTACGGAACCCTAAAAAGAGTGCCTTTGTGTACTGCGCACACACTTGGGCACTATAAAAATACTACTGTGTAACTGGCTAGGCTACAATAAAACCAGCCACCGTCACCGAAATCGGCGTGGGGAGTTATTTATTATTATTATTGTAAAAACAGAAATCGAAATAAAAAGAAACGAAAAGTACGGCAAAGAAGATGGTAGATGTTACAAATTCATAAAAACTGTTTACTGGCTTATTCAATAATGTACTAAGGCTACTCCACGCATCAGCTACTTTTTTCTCATAATACACAATAATATATCTATGGACGCTTCACACCAAGTCTATCTGGTCCCGTGGTAAGTTCTCGAAGAACTTGTGTTACGGGTACCAGACAACAGAAATATATTTAATAATTTTTATATTATACACATATTTAAAATTTTTATTGTATTATACACATATTTAATACACATTCATGACCCAGGAACACAGATTTTTTTTGTTCCCTCAGCGGGATTCGAACACCCCCGGCTTTTGTGTATGGTTATATGTACCTATAACTAGCCGATGCCCGCAACTTCGTTTGCGCCTAACTGACGAAAGCGGAACCCTATTTTTTAAACGGAACCCTAAAATAAAAGTAGCCTATATTAGACCTTATGACATCAGCTATCTGCTAGTGAAAGTCCCGCGAAAATCGGTCCAGCCGTTTCAGAGATTAGCCGGAACAAACAGACAGACAGACCGACAGACAGACAGACAGACGGACAGACATTTTTAAAAATTTGTATTTTATTGTAAGTACTGAATATACTTTCAGATGCATTATGTGAAAAGCTGTTAATTTGATGTTACAAACAGATACTTCATTTTTATTTATCTGTATATATGTAGATTTAGTTCAAAAATAAAAAGAAGCATAAAAAAATACAAAACAAACTTTCCTATAGATTTTTATTGTATATTATATTATGTCCATGACCCGGGAACACAGGAAACTTTTTGTTCCTTCGGCGGGATTCAAACCGGCGACCCCCGGCTTGAGCACTAACACGCTCAATCACTGAGCCACAGAGGTCGTCTCATCTGGCAAAAGAAACGACGCGGCGACGATAAAATGTAACATGTTATTGTGTATGGTTATATGTATAACTAGCTGATGCCCGCAACTTCGTTTGCGCAGATCTAACGAAAGCGGAACCCTATTTTTTTAAACGGAACCCTAAAATAAAAGTAGCCTATGTTAGACCTTATAATATCAGCTATCTGCTAGTGAAAGTCCCGTGAAAATAGGTCCAGCCGTTTCAGAGATTAGCCGGAACAGACAGACAGACAGACAGACGGACAGACAATTTTAAAAATTGGTATTTTATTATAAGTACCGAGTATACTTTTAGATTCCTTATATGAAAAGCTGTTAATTTGAAGTTACAAACAGACACTTCAATTTTATTTATCTGTATAGAATTAGTTCAAAAATAAAAAGAAACATAAAAAAATACAAAACAAACTGACTTTCCTTTAGATTTTTATTGTATTATACATATCCATGACCCGGGAACACAGGAAACTTTTTGTTCCTTCGGCGGGATTCAAACCCGCGGCCCCCGGCTTGAGCACCAACACGCTCAATCACTGAGCCACAGAGGTCGTATCATCTGGCAAAAGCAATGACGCGGCGACGATAAAATATAAAATGTTATTGTGTATGATATGTATAATTTAGTTCAAAAATAAAAAAAAACAAAACTGACTTTCCTACACTGCGTTAGAAACGAAAGAATTGTTCGATAAATACGCGGGTAAGGCGTGCGCTAGCAAAACTGACATAGGTCTGTCCTCGTCAACGCCTAGCGGGCGACTGTGGGGCGACTCTAGCGGCTTACGCACGCTGCATTTCAATATTAATTTATTGTTAAAATAATTAAACCAACATGCAAAATGTAACCAGAAATTATTCTTTTTTAAGTTATTAGCTTTTCCTAGATATGATTTTTGAAAGTAAAACTATCATGAACTTCATGAACAAAAAGAAAAATATTCAAATTTAGCCTCCTCTTCGGAATTATTTTTGATCGAGTGAAGTTTTCAATATTATGTTTCGAACCACAAATTGTAAAAGAACATTAAGTAAACAACAATGTGTTTTTCTTTTGGCTTTTTAAAGTTACTATTTGTTTGTTTATTATCGATTCAAAGTCATGTAAAATTGGGTCTGCGCGGCCTTAAATCTTTAAAACTACGCGACGGATTTTGATGCAGTTTTTTTTTAATCGATAGAGTGATTCAGCGGGAAGGTTTTATGTATATATCGTGCATAACACAGTAAGGGCAAAAGCTAGTACTCCTATAAAATTAAAAAAAATTAAAACCCCCCGACACAAAATAAACTCTAAAAACTAATAAATAATATTTTAAACCTATTATAATAATTATCGTCACATATAATATTATTATGTAAGTTGAAATATTTTTATTTTCCAATCGTCGCCTCGTCGGGGGACCGCTAAAGTTTATAAAGTATTTTTCTAACAACAGCTAATTAAATATTACGAATTACATTTAGGTAAAGAATATATTACTCATTTTTTTATACGAGCGATTTTTTTTCGGAGTAAATTCTTTTATATGTGTAATGTATGTTGCAATCTGCGACTGTTTTTCTCACAAAGCGGATTTTTTGTGTCGGGGAGTTTTTAACATTTTTAATTTTACTTTTATTTTGTTTTTAAAGTAGTTATAAATAATGGTTACCTTACCATATACATAATTTCAATATCATTGAAGTAACACGGTTCCAAATTTCGAATCGACAGGACATAGTAGGTATAGACGATAGTCAGACCCCCTCATCAACTAGGTATTAAAGAACTGATTATCTTCAAACGGCTGATCAGGTTATGGTTGCCTTACCATGTTCTTTAAATATCGCTGAAGTAACACTGTACCAATTTTCAAATTGATCGCACATAATAAAGTTAGTCAGATCACCTCATCAACTACAAAAGAGCTGATGATCTTCAAACGGCTGAATGGATTTTTATGAAACAAACACAGGGTTTTTGTGGCTGGTAACCACTGTCGATCTTGGCTACACAGGAGTTGCAGTGGTGGGTAAGTGTGGTGGAGCAATTGCCCGTATATTTTTTTTTTTCATTTGCAACAGTTATGTAGAAACGAATGATACCTGGTATGGGCAAATGAAATAGGACACGGAAATTGTTACAAAGGGATGTAGGATGACCAAGTTATAAAGAACAAAAGCTGTTTTCCATTAAACACTCGTCTTTATATAATACGTTAACACACGATTACACAACACATTTTAACAAAGTCGCACACAATACGTTACATAACTCTTATTACTGATGTCATTCGTAGGTACATAAGCATAAAAACTACTTGATAACTTCAGATCCAATTCGACCAAATTAATGTGTTGTATTTCTTTAATGCACCGTAAATAAGTGATATTTAAATTGGTAGCATTATAGCTGGTGTCTGGTTTACGTTTAGATCAAATTGGTTCTGAACGCAGTATATTACATATACTTGATATACTCTGTTTAGGGGGTCTAGCAGCAACATTTGACAGCGGCGTAAACGTAACGTTTTCGTAACGTATGAGAATTGTATGAAAATCTGCCAGAATCATGACAACGCGCATTCAAATTTCATTCGAACGCGCATACATATTCCTGCTAGGCTCCCAGATCCAATTTAATGTAACAAAAAGATGAATTTACTCAACCAAATCTACGTGTCATTTCTTGATTGCACGGTGAATAATATAACATTCAAATTGGTAGCATAATAGTTGTTGTCTTGTTTACGTTTAGATTTAATTGATTCCGAACGGAGTACGCCCGATAGGTGAACGGGTTTTATCAAATTAGGCATATTGCACAAAATTAGTGTGTAACCGGCAGCATTCCGTCTACATATCGTTATTGGGGACATGTCGAGGGAATAGGTATATTATGGCTCAATGCGAGCGCGGGCAGACTCGCTGAGGTCGCCCGCTCTAGCGCGACCCCGAATTCGCTAACTTGCTAACTTTACTAGACGTTTCCTGCGACTTCGTGCGCGCAAACGTAAATCACGCGTAAACTGTACATTTTTCCGCGATAAAAAATAGCCTATATCCCTCCCAGTGGTCTAGTCTATATCCGTGTTAAATTTTATCAAAATAGGGCCAGTAGTTTCGAAGGCTATTCTGTGCAATCAAACAAACAAACCTTGCCTCTTTATACTGATATAGTATAGATATAATAACTAGATGTTGTCCGCAATTTCTTTCGCGCTGAAATATGTAGGAAGAGAACCATACATTTCGACGCAATAGAACTATCATTTGACCTTTCCTGGGAGTCGAAGTACCAAATTTCATCTAAATCGGTTCAGCGTATTAAGCTTGTAGAGGAACAGACAAACATAAACACTTTCGCATTTTTTATTACTTACAATAAAATAAGTTGGAATAGACGTTAGCTATTGATCTTGTTGGTTTATATTTCGGACTATCTTCTACTTTCAAGAACACAAATGCGTGCCAACTTTTCGGAGAAATTTTTAATCACACTGGCTACATTTCATACATTAATTCTCGGTGTTGTTTACATATTAATGACGCGTATTTTAGTATAGCAAGCAGGTACGTGACCATCTCAACGATTCCCTTGAACTACAATATTAAGTGAAACAAAGCCCAGCAAGCGATATCATGTTACAAATTCTAGAAGAATCTACTGCAATACGTCCTCGAGAACATATGACCGTCGGTAGTGATTAAAACAATAAGACTCAATGCCAGAGATTACAAACACGGCGCATTTCATTAAAGTGTATAGTTAGTTAGTTACACGATAAGGTTTTGTTCTTTTTTTTTTCTATAATATATTGATTTTTATATATCGATGAGGACCAATTTCTTCAACAAGAACAATTTATTTTTATGAAATAAACCAGAAAACGAGCAAACGAATCACCTGATGGTAAGCGATTACCGCCGCCGATTGTATCGTACCAAATTTCAAGATTCTGAGTTCAGGGAATGTTTTGAATCCCTTGCGAGTGTCAAAAATTTGCGGAAATTTGCGGCATAAACGGTACAGCCGTTTATGCCGTCTTTTGATTGCTTAGAAGTTTAATTTTTCATAGCTCCAAAGGACAGTAGACCTGAGTATTTGATATAAATTCTAGCTTGATACCTTTACGCGTTACTGAGAAAAAGGTTCATGACAGACAGACGGACGGAACAAAATGATCCTATAAGGGTTTCGTTTTTTCCTTTCGAGGTACGGAACTCTAAAAATTGGCGACTTCAAATTCTAAAAATTTACGACTTCAGTAATTATTTCAGAAAATCATGTAGCGCCACCCTTCCTTGACGCTTTTTGACGGACACTATTTCGTGTATAGAAATGATGCTCCTTTCCAGTAGTCTCCATGCTCTGATACATGAATTGTCTTAGATGACATAGTAACGAAACTATTTTTTTTACTTGATCCAAATCCAAGCCTCTAAAATGTTTGTTTACTTTTTTTTTTGCTTATGTGCTTGACTATAGACGTAGGTACCTTATAAGTTATAACGTTACGTAACACTCGCGAACTTCTGGCTATAATTATGTAACTTTTCGGCGAAGTTAAAGTTGTTTACCTACATTGTTTACAATTATTTATCGGGGTTAAAATCTGATGTTTATAAAAAAAGACGGGTTGCACTCCGGGAGTGCCGGCAGAAGTAAAAACTTGAATATTAACGTTGTGCATTTTTGATATTTTGGAATGGTTAAATAATTATGCATTTTTTGGTAAAATACAATATTCATTTATTGCGCTATGCAAACATAACATGACAATTATTCATATTACATAAAAAATTTAACACTTCAGATTTTTGGGGTAGGTATATCAGGAATTTGGAATCTGTTGGAGCCAAAATTTAGGGGGCTCGTTTTCTCGATTGCAATGATACCTCATTTGAGGGGTATAGAGGTCAGGAAGGCTCGAGGGGATTTTTGCTTGTCGGGGAGGAGGCGTGGGAGGGTTTCGTGGGGGGACGCTAAAGAAGTATTTACTTCAAAAACATAGTAAATATAAAATAAGTTAATAACGTTTAAATTCCAACCTAACTAGTTTGAGTATTTCAAAGAAACATAAAAAATTATATCGCCGGTAAGACCAATAAACCTAACAGCCTAGGAAAATAGCTTCACTGTAATTTATTGTAAATTTCCTATTTTTAGCTATTTCCTGGTTCTCATCGGCCATCGGCCATCAGATCGTTAAGCCCTTCGACCATGTAAAGCATGATTATTAAAATGAAGATGCTCGAATCCTTGTTGGCTACGGCAAAAACATTCAAGGTAAGTAGTGCATGATGCGACATCGTATATGGCAAGGTCGGCGGGTGCGGCCGCGACCGGCGACATCGACAGACCGACAGCAGCGCAATCACTTTCACTACGCGTCTTACCAAATACACCGCGAATATAGATCCGCTGGATACATCTAAGGCTAATGAACTTAAGCAACGTGAAGGTAGGGAGTAAGCATTTAATTTTACACAGTATTTACTCAGTACGGTAGTGTGGTGCAGGCTAAGAATGCGATCCTAGCGTATCTCGGTGATTAATCATGATATCTTTAACTTAAAACAGTATCTCATAATCAAAGGTCTCGTAGAATCAGCCAATCATGCATTTTATGACATGTAACGCTTCCATTCGTTAGCGATGTAGCTTCTAGCTCATAAAAAGTAAAAACCAAATATATAGCACTAGAAATGACGAAACAATACCAGAAACAACTTATTTCAAGCCATTTCCAGCAAATCAAACGTAACTACTGATTAGCAATAACTGGCGCCGCTTCCTCTTCGCTGTGCTAAATTTATTTCAGCGCGATCTATATTACGTTCTCGTAATGCTCACGTAATGACCTGTTCGATGAAATGCCCTGAATATCGATATTTTGGTAACGAATCAAGGAAACGCTATACTTAGAACGAGTCTGGCCATTGATTCGCCGATACCTATGGGAAACTAGACTGTTTGATGGAATCAAATGAAAAATGGATATTATATTATATCAGAAGCCCAAGTCTCCTGACTATTAGTGATATTACTGTTTCGATCCGCACGGTGTCACATACACACACGCGTATATCGCGCGTGAGCGAGTGAGACAGCGCGCGGATCTAAACAGGATCATGATCACAATAATAATTACGAGAATCGGGCTACATATTAGGTCTTTACAAATTATTATTATTATCTACTAGCTGTTTCAATATAGTATCGGGTATCCTGCGGGAATACTGTACTTTTCCGGGATAAAAAGTAGCCTATATTTTAATCTAGAGCCTAAACTACTGTCATACCAAATTTCATCGAAATCCGTTTGGTAGTTTTTGCGTGAAAGAGGAACAAACATCCGTCCATACATCCTCACAAACTTTCACATTTATAATATTAGTAAGATAGTGAGATGTATTCTGTTTTTTTAAAGGACACCTTTGTTTGCAATGCCCAACTACCTACTTTGTTCTAGTATTTCACGAATATCTAGCTAATAATTAGCTAACTAAAAATGGGAATGTTTAAATCATTTCATATGCTTAATAATAATAAATATTTATATACAGGAAATCCTTTTAAAATTAGCTTAAATATTTGTTATTATGTTGAATGTTGATGTTCAAGCGAGAACAATCAACACAATAACACGTCTTCACTGTCTACTCGCCACTGAGTCTAGATCTTTATTTTTATTCATGAAGCAAAACAGAAAATATGTTTCAAATAAGAATAATGTTATCATTATCATAATTCCAAGGACACAAGTTATTTTATTTAATTTACACTATACTGTGCTTATAAGTACTAAACATGTTAATCATTTTCAACATAATATTAGGTTGGGGAAAAAGTTTCTTCGCATTTTATATAAAAAATCAAAAGGTTTTTTTATAAAGTTTATTTACAAGTGACTAAAGTATATAGGTGCCATTTTGTTCGATAACTTTTTGCCATCTTGTTGGTAGGTACATGATCCCATTGCTATAAAATTTTTGGGGCTTCTGATGAAAAAACTGCGGCAAGTGGTTTTGGCAGTCCTCTTGTGATGTCAACCTGACACTGCCTAAGGAATTCTGCAGCGACCGAAACAGGTGGAAATCTGAAGGTGCAAGGTCAGGACTATACGGCGGATGCATTAACACCTCCCAGCCAAACCCCCGTAATTTTTTCTGAGTGGCTAAAGATGTGTGAGGTCTAGCGTTATCATGGTGAAAAACCACACCCCTTCTGTTGATTAATTCCGGCCGCTTTCTCTCAACTTCTTGCTTTAATCTCATCAGTTGTTCGCAGTACAGTTCAGAATTGATGGTCCTGCCTGGCGGTAACAGCTCATAATAAATAATGCCCTTCCAATCCCACCACACACACAGCATCACCTTGTTGCGAGTTAACCCGGGTTTCGCCACAGTCTGTGAAGCCTGACCGGCCTTTGACCACGATCTTTTTCGCACGTTCTTGTCGTACGTGATCCACTTTTCATCACCAGTTATCAGCTTCTTCAAAAATGGTTCGGTTTCATTACGTCGTAATAAAGAATCACAAATGAGTACACGGTTCATTAGGTTTCTTTCAGTGAGCTCATGAGGCACCCAAATATCGAGCTTTTTTGTGTACCCAGCTTTTTTCAAATGCGCCAAAACCGTTTTGTGGTCAATCCCCAGTTCTTCAGCTACATCGTAACTACTAATATGCCGATCTTGCTCCACTTTTTCAAAAATGGCAAAAGTTTTGTCCGTAACAGGGCGACCAGAGCGACGTGCATTTTTGATATCAAAATATCCGGATTGAAAACGCTTAAACCAAATTTGCGCTACTCTCACAGATACTGCATTAGGTCCATAAACATCACAAATTTTTTTCGCGGCTTGTGTTGCTTTTTTACCTTTTTTGTAATAAAATTTTAAAATGTATCGAAATTCTTCATAAGAATCACTCATTTTAACAATAAGAAAAACAAATGAAAATCTCAAATTTACCTAATTTGAATTTGGAATTGTCTTCTGTAAAATTAAAACTTTTTAATGATACCAAAATCAGCCAGATACAATTGGTATAGCCCAAGATATTTTATGACATATTCATACATACTATAATGCGAAAAGACTTTTTCCCCAGCCTATTACATACATACATACATATAATCACGCCTTTTTCCCGTAAAGGGGTAGGCAGAGACCACTTTTTGCCACTTTCTACGATCCTTACATACTCCTTTCGCTTCGTTCACTTTCATTCCCACCGTCCATTCCTCATCTTACATTCAACGTAGCGAAGCGGCTCTACATGGTCCGCTTTTCACCTCCGCGAGAAACGAGACGTGATGGGTGGTGAACCACATCGCCGCCATTTTGGATAATTAAATTATTTTTATGATTATCCGTTGCGTTTCCACGGATTGGTGGAGAGGGTAGGAATAGGGAAAGGGAAGGATAGGTGGTGTGGAAAGGAAGATTGGTAAGTTAGAGTGGGAAACAGGAAATGTAGGATATTACCGCCCAGGAGGGCAAGGGATAGGACAGTAATAGCTAGGGAAGCCGGGGTCGCATACCCGTATACTATACCACAACTACCGGACAGGTAAGTTGGGATGAGTATCATTTTCAACATGTAATAAATATATATATTTTATTTTCGTATTACTTATATTAGTACTATCATGGACCAATAAAACTGGTATAGTAAAAAGGATTACTGTGTAGGAGAACATTGTAAAAACATAGCAGTAGGCAAGCGTGATGAACTACACCCTAATTTTCTTACATTTTACGAATGTTGAACCTAGGTTATTTGGAAACTTTAAAATGGCAGGTTTAAACGACTTTCAGGGTCAATTTTACAAAACTAAATTTAACAAAAATTCAGTAGTTTTTGCTGGAAACAGTAAATAATTGAAGTAATAATAATAATTCCTAACACAGATCTGAGACATGTGAGTGTATTGTTGTCTGCTCTCTGGGCTTTTCCAACCAAATACATTATTTTGAAGGACGTAGAGGATGTGTTATGATTCATTAGCGTTTCCAATGAAAAAAATTACTCCACAATTTGACAATATCGTAGATCATATACTTGAGTCTTTACCGATTTTGCGTACCTTTTGAAGGACTCAAACAAAGTACCTATGTATTATAAATTATAATTCATTTCAAAAGTTCTACACATGCCTATCAAGTATCTGAAGAAATTAAAAAAAAATGTTGCAATAGCAAAGTCCACAATTAGCATTTTAAGTCTGTTGAAAGAAAATTAATGAATAGATTAGGTAAAATGAATAGATTAGGTAAGATAATGTATGCACACGGTACCATCTACTGCTACAGTATGGTAAAGATTAAGCTTAGATTAAGATATGAAGACGAAAGTAAATAAGCATTATTTCGATCAAATGTGCTATTGCATAAATAAAAATTGAAATGACGATCTTGTCCTAAAAGAAGCCGGTGGTTCATCTTGTTGTTAGTGTTACTCTTCTTCAGGCAATAGTGAATATGGCAGTCCGCTTGAAACTGCTCTACTTTGGCTTCTGTAACTACTAACTAGGTACCCCGTACCATTTTAGTTAATAAACGTAGGATTTTTTTCGTTTATTTTGTACGTTAACTAAATATCTTTGTAAATATCTAGTTAGAACATGTCCAGGATAGTCCGAGGTACTTATCCATCTTCGGTGCCTAACAATATGTTTATTTGTAGTTAAAAAGTAAGTTTTATTTCAAAATGTAGTAAATATTATGTCATATAATGTAGTACACAGAAACTATTGCTTAAAATTAAAACAAAAACAGCACGATGAAGACGTCTTCCACTTTAAAAATATACTGGTGTCTGAACTTTACATAACATATTATTTACGTAAAAACATAATTTAATAATTACTAATTAGCGAAATAAACATCAAGTTGTTATGAATGACGCAAACAAATTTAAATTTTAAATTATTTAACTTAATAAACAATTTGAAGGTTTCTTTCATCCTGAAAAACTTACTTCCGTACTACATTTAATCATTATTAAGTAAGTAATTTTTACTTGTTGCAAGTGCTCTAAGTACTATTTTAATGATTTCGTGCTTAACACTGAAATGTTTATAGCTTATATTTAGTTTTTTTTTTTTTGTTTTCAATTATAAGCATCAAACTTAAGTGCGGGTGACTTGACTTGACTTAATTTAATAACTACCCGCACATAGCGTACTATGAAAGCTTACATGGAGTCCTACAGGCATTATACTAGAGCCTACCATTTGCTTCGGCTGTTCTAACTGACGGCATGCTCTGAATAAAGATTTTAGTAATCCACTCGCTTCACTGATCTATCAGAATATGATGTGTAGTTAGTATATTTATTGTACCTACATTAAACACTCGCTTCACTAATCTATCAGAATATGATGTGTAGTTAGTATATTTATTGTACATTAAACATACTACACTGCTCCGTGTAACACATGGACAAGTTCTAATCATTGTCTTTTAAATGAGTAAGTATTTCTTAGTAAGTATCAAATCAAATCAACTTTACAGGCCCAGAAAACAGTTTGTTTCAATGTAATTTGATGACAAAAATATTTTAGAGCGCCGGTTTCGTAACCATAGGCAAAGAGGTGTGAGGGCCTACTGTAGCTAGGTATTTTTCCGCACGACTTTAGAAGTTGACAAAGTGGTGCACAGTCTTCATAGTGGTATCGACTGGGTCGTTTTTAACGCTCTTTCGATTTTCTCGCGCTCGTCGAGAAAGACGGTGGGGTAGACAATCGTTTTTCTCTTACTGGTCACTGGTGAATAAAGACGAAAAATAGCAATAACATAGGCGCCATGTGAATACTCAAACGTTAACTACAATTAATACATGAAAGCGTTGTCATATGGAGTGCTCTCATATGACATCTCACATTCCACATGTAACTCGTCTATTAATTAACCTGTCCTTTGTATGCATTGTGTGATGACCACATTGCTGCAGACATACATCATCACATATTAATCAGCACTGATTTTATGATGTGAAGTATCACAATCCGCAGTAGCAAGCCGTGGAATATAGTATCTAAATTTTGCTCCTACTGAGAAGAGATTTCAGCCCCACATAATTAAGAAATATATATTTATGAATAGGTACATTAAGTAAGTGTTTTTGTTACAAATACATGAACACAGCTAGCGTTGTTCGACTTATTTATTTAGATTGTGACTTCTTTCATCATTTATTGTAATTTTGTCATACACCCCTATAGTTAAATTCCAGATCTTGATTTATTAAAACCGAAAGTCCATACATCATGTCTATTTAGGAACGTTATCCACTCACAAAAAATGCTGTTAAAAATGCGAATATAGAAGCAAATTCACAAAATAAACATTTAAAATCAGTAGAAAATAAAAACTTGCATACAAAATTAAAAGACGAAACAAAAACAAATTAATCAGAAGTCCAAAATGTAATGCACTAACGTCACAATTTAAATAAATTAGCCGAACAACGCTACGTGTGTAAATGTATTTTAAACAAAAACACTTGTTTTATGTATTCATAAATATTTTTCTTAGCATTAATTTGCTTTTCATTCATTTGAATAATCGCATTCACTATTCAGCGTCAAATTATACAATAATTATTTTATTTGTTTAATATAAGTAACTTGGCGTGAAGGTGATGCTAACGAGATTATCTGCAATGTTCGTCAGTAGCCTGCGCCCTGCTGCGTGGTCATTTAGCGCAGCGAAGTTTCAGCTCTAGTTTAGATCTAGTGAGTAATAACCGAAAATTTTGTTTTTTTTTAATTTCTGGGTTGCACTTTGCTTAACCACGAGTTTACATGATTTAAATTGAAACAAAGAGATAGGTTCAGTTCTGTTTGCTTACGAAAATAATATTATTATTAGAGTATTTGTATCAACATTAATGGGGAAACGGTTTCAGAGAAAAAAAGGAACCTAGTAAAAAAATATCCGTCAACAGCCAGATGCAATAAAACATAACTCGATAAGTAACTTTATTTAACGAAACTAACCAATCCTAAAAATCAAACTATGTATATCCATATATCTGGGTAAATAGGTGACGCACTACCAGAAAGGTGTCACATTAAAATATACACTTAATTTTGGTGTTACAATGTACAAAGCTATTGTTGTAATTTATTAAAGTATTATGAACTTCTTATAACACAAAACTTGATCGTAAAACGAGCAATTAAGAAAATAAATAAGTAAGGGGAAGGCGTCACTCAAGTACAGAATAAATTATAATTATTACCTACATAATTACGTTATAAACATATATTATACTCGATATTGTTTAGAAATCTTTTTATAATTTGTATTTTTGGGCTACTGACTGAGCTTTGAGTTCAAACAAGAAACAACGTGGTGTACAGTAGACTATTACCTATTAAGTTAGAAGTAGCAGGTAAGTTTTAAATAATATACCTAGAAGTCAGTTCAAAATTTTATAAATTTAGTAGGTACCATTAATTAGAAGAAGTGTGTAAAATAAGCCTTTTACTATTCTGTTGTTGAAGCACATAATAATGTGCGCGCGCAAGTGAGCGCATATGAAAATGTTCATGAATCTGGAAATACGAAATAACTATATCAAATGTATATTGGATGTGGGAACTGTAGTAGGTACTAGATACTATTGGGCAGACGCCTACTCCATGGGAGACCTAGTACAATTCCATCATTGTTAACTACATCTCATAAAAAAATACAAAAATTCCACACACGATCATCGACGAAGGCAACGTGTTTACTGATGACGGAAGAACAAACATCATTATCCGGATACGTTCATTCATAGCATTGTGGTCGCGTGCTCAATGCCACGCATACAATTTTCAAGAGATCTTTATAATAATGCTAAGCTAATTTATATAGCAGCAACCTGGTTCTATGTTTTAATGTTTTAGCATTGACTATCATCCAGCAGGTACGTTTTTGGCATAGGTAATAGGAGGCGAACAAGCAAGCAAATCTTCTATGATGTTAATGACTCCGTCAGTTGACAATCAAATTAGAAAATTGAACGGATTTGTGGCAGCTACAAGTTTTGATGAATTATTACATAGATACGTTATACCCTTACAAAACTGTCAATTTTTCTGTGCCACGACACACATTGACACGCTTTACTCGCGGAGCACACTAACCAAAATTGGCCCGCAGCGGTCCAATTTGAGTCTTCATTTTTTACGCGCAATGCCATATCTACCTTATTTTAATAAAATAAATCTACGGCTACAAGCTATTATATGATGTGTAAATAAAAACAAACATCTCGATTTGGAACGAAATCTTAAATTTCTAATTGTATAATAATTTCAATCATAGTAAAATACAGGGTTAAATGAATGTTTATTTCTAGCTTTCTAGTTCCGCAGCTCTAGCTGGTTCAAATCTTACGCTCGCACTTTCATCCTACGAGTAATAGGTACGTACCTAAGTCAATTAACAATATGAGATTAACTAAAGATTCAGCGCAACCGCAGTGATCAGAGTCAAAGGGGTCTTTCCCATCATTAAATTTATTATATGAACGAAGCGTAGAAAGCGTCAGGCATTCCTGATCTAACTCGATACGTCTAGATCCTAATGACCCAGTTTCTGCTCGACCCAGTTTCTTAAACGTATTCATCCTAAATTTATATACAATTTTGCAAGTGGATGTGACGGTATGACGAGATTTAATTTATTCAGGTTATAATCAGAAGCCAACTAATGTTGCATCCCTTACTCTCCCTTGTTTAGCCTAGCTAGGAGAACCACAATGCAACTAATATTTTACTCCAATTTTCTGTGAGGCCAACGATAAAGACGTCACTTTTGCAGGCTTCATTAGCTTCACCTTATTACTCTTAGTCTAATATTTTGCAATCTGAAACTGTATCAAATATTTTTTTTTCATCTAGGTCGAAAGCATGACCGACAAATTCAACCCATCCATTAATTTTTTCGGTGTTCCTAGTCGTTCGCATTACGGAGACATTCGTCTCATGTCGCTGAGCCCGCTACTCCATGCAAATGCGTGCGTATCGGTGACCGGGTTGCAATGAGGCTACTATCACAATACAATTTACAATCGCCAGCATCCGTTTCAATTTTCACTTGGACAAGGAAAATACGTTTCGTTTTTTGCTTTGGGGCTTAAACATTTTAGATCTGTAACTTTAGAGGAACTTAAAGAGCTTGACTAGAGAAAAGCTGTTTACTTTTGTAAGGTCAATTGTTACACTATTGGTAGCTTCGAGCTGTTGAGCTCGCAAATAAAAAGAAAATAACAATTTACTTAGTCACTAGATGTTGCCCGCGACTTCGTATGCGCAAAAAAATCCTGCAGGAACCGTATATTGTGCTGCGATAAAAAGTTAATCCATAATAAAAATATTCATCAAAATCAGTTTAGTAGTTATTGCGTGAAAGAGATATTAATCCACATATTCATACATACAAACTTTCGCGTTTATAACATTAACTTAAGGATTTACGCAAAAAACCGGAATGATATTTCCACGCTGATGTTGATGATAACCACATTACATTTAGGCATAATTAACCATAGAGTTGGCTACTAGTAAATATTTAATCTGCGTGTACATCCAACAACCCTGATGTTTTAAGTGGCACCGCAAACAAAGGGACTACACGCGTCGAGGCCTACTTCTCAATTTGTGCAGATTATATTCGAAATCCGGATCACGGCGCATGTCCAGTGTACGAACCTCACCCACATTCCGTGTTCCGGAATTTCACTCACGATGTGTGAAACAATGATATGTATAGATTACTGATCTATGTTTATAAATTAATTAAATTAATTATTATGAGTAGACACCATTTTGTTTTTGATGTTAAAGTGAGGAGCTTTGCGAATAACGCGTCGCCACTTTCCACGTAAGTGTAGGCACAGAATTAATATTAGGTATAGGTAAGCAGGTAGGTAGGTAGGCTAACCTAACACAGATAATATTTGTGTAAAGTAATTTTAGGGTATCAATTAATATAGGCGTCAATGGGTTGAACAGTATTTAGTTTATGATTAACATAAAACTTCAGGGGACCAGATTTCTTTACTATGCCTTTTTTAATCTAAAAATTATTCAATTAACTAACGTACGTACGCAAATAAGATAACTACGAGAATACCAAGAAACAGGTCTGGCAATTTGGCACTTATCAAATTCTTAAATAGGACAAATGATAAACTATAAATAAACAGTAAAGTACGAATCTAGATTTTATATAAAACATAGTAAAGTAGCTACAAGAATAGAAGTAGAGAAATTGTTCCCTATTTTTTGCGGGCAGTAAACAGGAAAAAAAAGTAAAACAATTAAAAAGCCCAAATTACGCAGATGCTTATAACAAATCAGAGGCAAATGATGCATAAATATAAGGTGTTTATGTGGGTTTTGGATAGCGAGCAGAGACAAAGAATTGCCAATTATTACACCTGCGGTACACCTGGACCGGCTGTTTTATTTGTTCACTTTTATTGTTCGCCTTGTGACGGTACAAAATAAGCATGGAATTCTCTATATTACAACCAATATTGGAAATAAAACTAATTAAAATAACGCCAGTTAAATTTAATTAGGTAGCCAATGTAGATATAAAAGTATTATGGAATATGTATGTAGATGATATTATGACAGTCAATATAAAAGTGGACGAAGCATTAAATGTCAAATTGAAAATTCATAGGCGAGTTAAAAATGTTAGAAGCGGCCGTAATGAGAAGAAACAGGATTTATCGAACTAACAGTATTTAATGTATGTGATAATTAATAGAACTGGTTACTTACGACATAGTACAGCGCTCTTCAACAAATAATGAGATATAACTAAAATTTCCTGGTTTTAACTAGTTTTTGTAACATATCAATAGGTATTTAAATAGATACCTACTTAAAGCAGTAGTAGCCAAGGTGAAGGAAATTTTTGAGAATATTAAATTTCTACTTATGAAAGAATGGAAAGCTTAAAACTTTGGTATCAAAAACAGTTTGATGTAAATTTCAACACAGTGGTGTTCCACCTACACTATGTTCCGCTAAAGAAAACTGATCATCGATAGTCAAAAACCTAAATAGGGGCATCAATTCTTGTGTATCATAAATACTGTCGCGTTTTATATTTCAGACGGTCACAAAGTCGTGTAAACGCCTTAAAAGAACGTAAGTTTGACCAAAAATCTAAATCGTAAATTATAATCTTATGTTACACATCTAAGATGTTAACGAGATGCGTTGAAATCGATAAATCATACAAGACTTATTCATGCCATCTAAAAATATTCGTAATTTAGTCATCACTTCTAAATTAGACTTCATCGGAACAACTAGCGAATTTAAAAACAATACCGGTGCCAAAAATCGCTAATATATCAATCGTATGCAATTTGAATAAAATTTGAAACTAATCAGACTAAGCGTTCACAATATGAAAAAATAAAAAGCCAGAAGACGGACATGATGCGTCGACACGGTTCATCGACCTCGGATATTTCTCGAAATTGGTTGCGGAATCCACGCTCTTTTCGCTTTTAATTGTACCCGGCTACCCGAGGTGATACTTTTATGAAGAAAATCGTCTGCGTTTATACAATCACCTCATTTGTATACAAGTCTTTTGAAAGGAAGCTTTTTCAACATACATGTAATTGATTGTACTGTCGGTTCTTGGTGGAAATTCATGTTGAACAATGAACACTAATAAAACACAATTTTTCAACATACTGCGTTGCGCATACGATAGTTTAGTTTTCCTCCTATAAATATTGTGTCTAAATTAATCATCACAGTTTTATGAAAACTAGTTACAGTTTTCATAAAACAGTGATGATTAATTTTTATTTTTATGAAAACTGTAACTATTTTTAGTCATCTGTTGGCAAAGTTATTTACCATTTGTCAACATTAAGCAAACTGCTACTATTTATATCAACGTTAACAAAAGCTTTAAAACCTTCTCACATTTAAAAAGAAACTAAATTTAATAAGACGTATTAAATTAAACAATCAGTTTTTTGGAAAATCCCTATCAGATTCAGCTTAGAGACAAACGATTCGGTTCAAACAACCAGCCAGTGCGCTTAATTGAATTATAGGCGATTTATATTTGATACCCATGAAACGAGTTCTGTGTTTGACAGACGTTAAATATGACAACGTCGCGCGTCGCAAAAAGCCTGCAGAGACGCAGCGTTTAGGACCGAACCTTATTAGCACGAGCGGCAATTAATACAGTATCGATTTCATAACTTTATCATACGCTATTTGCATTAGCTACTTTTTTGATCGATTGCTTTTAAGCGCTTGCTTCACGATCTTCAAATGATTCGGAAGTTTTGTCGCTGCTAACTTTATATCGAGCGACAGAGACAAAATATACACATAAGCTATCTGACACAAGACTAGCACATGCCCGCGGCTCCACCCGCGTAAATACAGTACCCTCGGGAACACTGTACTTTTCTGGAATAAAAAGCAGCCTATGTCATAATCTAGAGCCTAAACTACTACCATACCAAATTTCATTAAAATCCGTTCAGTAGTTTTTGCGCGAAGGAGTAACAAACATCCATCCTCGCAAACTTCACAACACAACTAAGTATGTTTCACAATCCTAATTATATTATAAATGTGAAATTTATAATATAAGTAGGATTGTGAAACATGCCATAAGAATTAATTTTAGGGCCCTTATTTTTTTTTTTTTTTTTTTTTACCTATATGTCACTTTTTAATTCACCTATAAAATCTAATGCTCGTAATTCCTGACCCGTAAAAGTAAGGATCAGTTTAACCATAATCCTCGTTGTATTTAAAAAACATAAGTCTCGCTGCATTAGGATAAGGGCACAACACAAATAGCTCGTGTAGAACAGTTGTAAGATTTATAAAAAACGCGTACAAAAATAAATTGACGTGTCGACTGTACCGTCCCTAAGTAACGCCCGATGATGTTCAGCCGATTATAATTAGCCGCTCCTGAGACGACCCGCGGGTCGTACGGTACAATCGTGCAGAGAAGAGGTTTAACCAGAATCATCATTAACATTTAAATCTATTTTCAAAAATAAATGTGTAAGTTTTTGATTATGGATGGATGGATAGATAGATGGATGTTACTCTTTCACGCACAAATTACGGAACTGATTTTGATGAAATTTGGTACCTACCATGGTACCTCTATAGGCTACATATTATCCCTCGAAGGTACAGTGTTCCCGTGGGATATTTACACGGGCGGAGTCACGGGATAGTAACAAGCTACTTATAAAAATGATTATTTAAGAGAAAATTTAAAACTGTAAGCACCTTATCTATTACAAAATACTGCATTTTTAAGTTTTAAACTCGCAGATATGTTCAAAGCTTTGTTGAATGCAAAGAACTGAAAGGACCAAATCCCAAGAAAAAACAAATCGACAAGTTTGTAACAAAAATACACACATATAATAATAAACATTGGATCGACAGCAAATACGGAAGCTTATTACAATAGATGTAAGAAATAAAATAACAATAAAGAAAAACGTTTATACATTATACCTTTGATACGTAATTAATTATTATAAGTTAGTACTTAACTTTGAAATAAAAACAGTAATTAAAACAAAATTTGTCTGAATTATCACTTCAAATAAATTTTTTACTCCTTAACCTGTATAAAGTTAAATATTATTAGGTTTCGAATATACTTATATTCTTAAAAACAGGATTAAAATTCTTAAATATACAATAGCTATTTTGTTTAATTCATATTTATAAATGTTAAGATTTTATTCAAACTAATTCAATTCAAATCAACTTAAGTCCTACAAAAATAGTAAAAAATTAAAAATTGTTTAACACAATTCACGAATCACTTAAACTAGATAAAGAGAAGAAATTGATGATGATTTCTGAGCACGCGCGTGAGAGAGAAGGATAGGTAGATAGCAAGAGAGAGAGGTGATAGTGTGGAGCCGTAGAACATTTGTGCGGGTGGCTGTCCCGGCACGTGCGTGTGCTGTGCACGGCAGATGTCCCATAACTTGTACACCTTTGCATAATTTGCTTTTATTTACCTATCTTCATATTAGGATCTTCGAAATATTACGAGCTGTTTACCGTGACTTTTCACTTAAACGTTTGGCTTCTCTATCTTTTAGTGTACTGTAGCCCAAGCAGAACAATCGACAACAAAGTAGTCGTTTCGTTATCGAATTAGAATTATATGAAAATCATGATTCATGACAGTGCAGAATGTAGATATTCATTTGAAAACGTTACGAATACACTGTACCAACAGTGTACAAAGTGTCCTTTTTAACTCACGACGCAAAAGAGTTTGATCTGTATGTCTGTCTGTGTGTCTGTCCGTGGTATTGTAGCTCCTATACGATAAGGTCCGATTGGATGCGGTTTTTTTAATGAAAGCTGACGTGATCGAGTGTTGTCAGACTTCTTAGCTATAATTCATCATCATCAGTAGGTCTTTTCTTTTAGTATTTTACTTTTAAGGTAGAATTTAGAGATTGGTTGTCAATTTTCAGTAGGGCATTATTTTATCTTCATATCCGTATAATATTTAGTTAGGTACTTTTTAACTCCCAATTCTTAACAATATAATTGTGTAATTTTAAGAAACAATTACTTTTGTTATCATTAAATCTTTTTAAGTAATTAACTTCTGAGAAATAATAAATTTAAAAACTTTAGTATATTTTGTACGGAAATACAATTGGATCCACATTTTAATACAAATTACAAAGTCAACAGAAATCCTAAAGTACCTAAAAATTATAAACACATAAATTAAGTTGCAAAAAAGTACCAAAGTTATAAATTTTTTCATAACTTGTTAAAGTTATAAAAATCATAATATCCAAGTACCTATCCCTATTTAACATAATTCAAGTAAAGATTTTGTTTTAATAATTTTTGGGGTGGTTAAATAGCTTCCATAACGACTCTAAAGTCTACCAACTTCAAATAAGATGTCACAGACAGAGAAAATCATCAGCTCTTAAATACTAAGACGATAACGGAACCGCGTGACTCAGATAATAAGGAATCGATCCTATATTTAGTGTAATACTATGAATAGACGCGCCCACGATACCCCAGTATCGTCTGGAGACGTCTCACCCTCACGCGTCATAATACACTTACTATCGGTTTAGAACGGCGTAGAAATCTCGACGAAAGCGTTAGAAGTATGTACACTGCAGTGGCGAGGGGTTCCTATAACTCCATTCCTATCGGCTTCACTTACCGCTTACCTTTTGACGACCCCCATCCAAATCCCTACCTATTATACAGGCTGGGGCTTCCCTATGAAGGAGAACCAGCCTTCGCCACTGGTACACTGTCAGGTCCAATTTAATCTAAACGTAAACAAAAATATTAAAATCGACCAAATTAATGTGTAGGTGCAACTTAATTATTTTATGTGTGCAAGGCATACGGTGCTTGGTCTTTGACCGCTTCGCAGAAGTCGCGGCTCGGAATCTGCCAAAGAGCCATAGAGCGCAGCATTTTAGGTGTCAAAAGGACTTACCGTATACGAAACACCACTCTGCACTCCCAAGTGAGGCTAATTGACGTGGGCAGAAAAGTAGCCAGCCTGAAGTGGAGCTGGGCACAGGGCATGTCATGTCTCCCGTATGCACCCGGACAGATGGGCGCGTCATGTTTCGGAGTGGCTACCGACTGGTCGGCGAAACAGGGGCCGACCCAAAGGTGCCGCGACGAGTTGGACGCGTTCGATAATAGAGTGGACAGAACAGATAGGGACTTGTGGAAAGAGAGAGATGAGGCCTTTGCCCAGCAGTGGGACACTATCGGCTATTAATAATAATAATAATAGGTGAGCTCCGTGGCCTAGTGGGTAGACCGTTTGGTTCGCACTCGAGTGAGTGCAGAGGGCCTAGTCAAGATGCATTCGAAAATTTCGATGGATTTCGAAAACAAAATGTATGGGATTTAACGTAAGGTATCGCCAGCGACATGTCACTTAGCGATGACCTATGACATTATTATGAACATGAATTTCCACCAAGAACCAACAGTACATTCAATCAATTATATCAAATCCCATACATTTTTGATTTCGAACATCGCCGTCGAAATTACCGAATGCATCTTGACTAGAGGGCCAGGTTCGAATCCCAGGTTTTGGCGTGTACCAATGAGATTTTTTCAGATTTCAAGTACAATGATACGGACGCTCTAACGGTGAAGGAAAACATCGTGAGAAAACCCGCACATGGTTGGCCCCAGACGTATTGACCAGTCAATCCTCTGGACTAGGCTGACTGTTGTGAGAATGCCGTATGTGCTTGGGCAACCATACTACGTTTAAAAACCGACTGTCCCAGGCACTACATTAATTCAGAGTGGTTACGGATGAAAAGGCCTATATTTTATTTTAATAATAATGTGTGCAATGCCCCACACCACCATGCAGGTTGCGAAACTCAAGAGTTTCTTGCTTTTTCGCACGATCTTGCTGACATAGTTGCTTGTACGGTGGTGGTGTTTGCACGATCTTGTTTTTGAGTGCACGCATAAGCAGAGTGGGAGGAGGGAGGTGCTTTACGCATGCTTATGCGTACACTTGCACATTTGCTTGCAGGTTGTGGATACTTTTTCGTGGGATATTGCTATATATCAATATAGTATGTTTCATCTTTTGCTTAAGATATTCCAACAGCAGATAGGTTTAATTTTATCGACAAAACACTTTTGGGGGATTGCTATGGATTTCCGCAAAGTAGCACCTGATTATAATAACCTAATTAATGTCTTTGTATTTTTTTATTGCACGGTAAATAAGTGACGTTAAAATTGGTTGTAGATGGGTCATGGGTGGTAGTTATTATAGGGCTGTTTCTCTTTTTTGTTTAAATTAAATTCCATTTGAACAGAGTTTCTTCTTATGCATTATATTATATAACTTGATGTTTCCCGTGACTCAGTACGGCTACGTTAGTAATAATATATATATATTCTTTGGTACGGCGCAAAAGAAATTTCGCGGCAACCGCACATTTTCCCGTGATAAAGAGTAGCAGTCTCGTGATCTACTATGTATATATTGTATATGCCAAAAGATATGTTCAAGAAATGTATGAGGCCTGGGCCAGCCCTATGTACAGTATATGTAAATATAGCTACATAATATAGTTACCGTTTCCTATTCTTTATTTTGTTTAATTTCACTTCGTTTCCATTTACATTTAAATTAACTTCGTTAAGGACAGCAACACAAAGTGAAATAAAACATGACGGATCAGATCAGAATTATCTAAAGAATGTCATTTTGTCAATGACATGACTTTTGACAAAGAAAGACGCATGACATTCAAGACGACGTCTCTTCGTAAAACTGTTTGCTACGTCAAAATTCAAGTCAAAAAAACTGCCATGGCCGCCCTAAAAATAGTGTTCTCGCAATAAAAAACTCTTCAAATAATCATTTTTGTACGCATGTACCCTTCTTCAAATTAATTTTTTCGTATTTTTATGATATTCCCATATTTTTTTCCCATTTAACTATGTAGTGTACATAGAACTGGCCCAAAATCAAACATCTCTTTTCACCATAATCAGTTCAGTACTTTCGGAGCCTATTCAATGCAAATATATAAACAAAAAATATTTTCTCTTAATAATATTAGTGAAGATTAGCTCATCATTCGCGCGACGCGATCACTTGATTTTTTTTTGCTCCATAATATAATGAATCAACTGCTAAGTATGAGTTTTTTTATTATAAACTCTCATTTAGCAGTTGGTCGCGCGACCCAGTCTCGGTCGCAGGTCACGGTCTCGCGTCACGGTAGCATTGATCGGAACCTCGGATCGGAACGGAACCGGAAAAGATATCAGGATTGCAAATTTTGCTACAAAAAGAATAAATATATTCTTTTATAAATATTTTTATTTATATTAAAAGCATGCGGAGCCACAGATATAAATAAGATCACATTTTTGTTACAACGAAGATATTAGCCAGGAAAGGATTCTGCAAAAATTCAGCCATTTAAAGGATTATAAATTTTAAAACAAAACAATATTTTTTAATACATGCATAGCCACAGTAAAATCTGTTTTTTTTTTTACTATCCAAGACGAGAATACAAAGAATATATTTTTTGGATTATTTATATTCATCATCAGAAGCCCTATAACACATGAGCTTATATGTTGATGACTTAACAAAAAAATGTTAACAAACAAACAACAAAACCTAGGACCCAGAGAAAAATTGAAGAAGTAATATAATGTTGAAAGAAATAAACGGATGAATCAAAAACGAACTCCATGAACTCGAGAGATCCAAAGGTATAGTAGCCACTCGCCAGGACAGGGTATATGTCGGCGCGGCTCCGCAATGCGGCAATGTTAGGTCCTATGTACATCTCGCTAATACTGTTTTATTTATAAACGCACACTGGAACTGTTATAACTGGACAGCGATTTGTTTTCACATACAAACATTGGAGCATTTAGAACCACTTGTATGAGTTTCATCGCGTTTTGGATATTGTTTTGATTAAGTTACTAATTTACCTAAAGCAAACCTTTAGTTAGACTAGTAAAATCTACTTACGAGTATGCTATATAAATGAATTAACTTGGCTTTTTGTAATTTAAAATTAACATCTTTGTACTAAATGCATATATAGTAAATACAATATACAAAACCTAAACCAATTTTTTTTTTTATGTTTGTCGGTCTGTCCATCTGTCTGTTTGTTTCGGCTAATCTCTGAAATGGCCGGACCGATGTTGACTGGACTTTCACTGGCAGATAGCTGATGTTATAAGTAGTAGTAGCCTAAGTAACTCCAACTTAGGCTTCTTATATTTATTTATTTTCGTGGGGGGTGTCCTGTGTTAGACAGATCCGGGACACTTCCCATTATAGCGGCTGATGGCAATCCGCAGGTTCAGTTTTAGTGGGTAAACCGGCGAGTCGCGTCGGGAGTCCCACATACCCCGGGAAAACCCATTTTGGGGAAGGCGTAACGTTCTTTCCCCTGCGATATCAAAAAAAAGGCTTATATTTTAGGGTTCCGTTTGAAAAAAAATGGGTTCATTTCCATTAGTAGTTCAACGCAAAGTTGCGGGCACCAGCTAGTTAAAATTAATAATAAAATTTTTATTTTACTCTATTTCTTAAGAGAGACACAATACGATTGATTGATTGATTGATTGATTACCATAAAAGGTTATAATGATTCCATATATACTAATATTATAAAGCTGAAGAGTGTGTTTGTTTGAACTAATTAAATAAATCAGTTCAAACAAACACACTCTTAATGTAAATTGTCAACTAATTTCATTAATAGGCACAATTATTTGAAACACTTACGGATTTTGTCGCGGTGCACTTTTCTTTTTTCCGACGTTTCGGCTACTTTCCAGCAGTCGTTGAAGTTGTTCAAACTACCCGAAGATTCTTCAGTGTTTTAAACAACGAACAATATTCGCGTAAACATAAGAAATCAAATAATAGACACAAAATAAATCTCAATCTAAGTTATTAGTATATCAGTTCAACACCTGCTCATATAGTCCATTTATTAGTAACATATCGGTATTAAACTTGAAGAAAATCTTCATCTATTCATCCACCTAATAATACAGGCTACGCATAGAAAATCCTACATTGTTAGAAAGACAGAAATAAGTTCTAGAATATCTCTCACTAGATTTGATCTATGGGCATTGAGCTCGTGCAAACTGGTCCTTCGAACGAGAAGTTACCAACCAGGGTTGTCAACTTATGTAGTAACAACTTTCGCGCGCGGCTCCGCCTGTGTAAAAACAATATACCACTATAAAATACACTGTACTTTTTCGGGATAAAATGTAGCCTATGTTTTAATCCATAGCCTAAACTACTACCATACCAAATTTAATATATGAAAGAGTAGCAAACATCTATCCATTCCTCCATCCATACATCCATGCATCCAACCATCCTCACAATCTTTCACATTTATATAATAGTATAGTAGGATTGTAGAGATGGCAACCTGAGTTAATTTAATTTATTCTATTTAAGACAATAACATTCTACAACAGAATGGTATGGAAAAATACCGAATTCTTAATAATTGCAAAATTAAGATTTTGTCGTGTGAGATTTTTTTAGGTTATTCTTTGATATCAGTACCCCAAGCAGGAATATTTTGCGGTATCGTTACGTGTACGTAAGCGAGAAATATTGAATATATGAAAACTATGAAAGCGCCTCTAGCGGACGTAAAAGTAACTAAAATTTTCATATAAAATTTCTCATATTTCACGTTTACGTACACGTAACGATACCACCAAATGTTCCTGCTTGGGCTACAGGAAAATATAAAATTGCAAGTTTACCTAAATTTCTCTTAATTAATTTAAAAGTTAGAAACACACGACCATTAATTGTCTACATTACATGAAGTAAAACAAAGTGGCTTTATAATGAAAACTATTCTGGCAAAAAATATACAAATACATAACTATGTAAGCTACGCATCGCGTCATTGGCTTGTGAACAAACGGCGACACATGAAATATTTACTTAAAACGTTTTTGCGTTCGTGGTTGTACCTATACTAGTTGAACTTATGTCGACGACTGTACTCGGAGTGGCGACGTTGTTAATTCCGTTGTAAACTATTAACGGAATCGGGCAGCAGTTTGTTCTGCGGCGAGGTGTCGGCGGTCGGCCGCTGCGAGTCGGACGGATGCGCGCGATTATAATTAGGATTGTATTTCTGATTCCGACGAAGCTCAGTATGGCGAGCACCGCTGAATTCCATCTGAGTCATTGTGCCCGTTCTGTAGCCTTTATTTTCGTAAAACACTTAACCGCTCATCATTGTTTCGTTACCGTAATTACTTTGAAAAGATATCTGAATTCGGACGGTTTTTCGATATAAATTCTTTACATTCATTAACATCATTATTAGACTCGTTTCGATGTAAACACGTGTAGCTATGGAGATACAGCTTCCAAAAGATACTAAATTTACATATTATAATACTTTTTGTAATCTTGAAGATGTAATAACAATGGCCGAGGTGAACATATCAGATATCCTATGAGTCTCTTTGATAAGATAAAACCACTAACAATAATTAGGTACGTAATTGAAAATATTTAAAACAACACAATGGAATAGCGAAGATTCAAACGTGTTTGAATTTAAAAATATCTGCATATTAATTCCAAATAATGAATCATTAACAATACATATAACAAACCAGAAAAACCAGCTCAAAGTCGCCTTTCGGTCTAGCGTGATATGTATTTTAATAATCGATAAACGAAACGAGTTGCGAACAAAAATTTGCGAAAAAGTAAAAGCAAACAAAAAATGCAGTTCAAGCCTACTCACACAGGCAGAACGATTGCGAAAAAATACAAATAATTTGCAGTAATGTGATGGAAACGAGGCGGCCACGCGCGATCGGCGACATATTTCCCGAGCGAAGCGCAGAACAGGTTTGCAGAAGGGACGTGCATGTAACTCGCCTTGCCGACATGTTCGCTTGCCACATTGCGTTATGAGCCACTTAAAACGACTCTAATTTCATTTAACAAAATATAGCGTTTTTAGCAAAATGGGAACAAATGGGAGCACCCGGAAGTAGGAAGCGTTTATACTTTATGTATAGGGTTAAGAATGAGGACGAGGCGAAACAATTTCAGGTTTACACTAAATGCGGGAAATAACAAAAGATATTAACTTTCCTGTATATATATATTATCCCACCAAAAACATTTTCATGTAAAGTGATGCCAAGACGATACCATTTAACTCGCATTGTCAAAAAGCTATTAGATCTCATGTGAAACCAAGCTTCTGACTCTACTGAACTTCTAACTCTACACGCCTTAATCCTACAAGCCTAACTCCACAAACTCTACACCTTAGTCAAAATATGTGGCCTGGCCATTTCGATACATTCACTTAAACGTAAGGTGAAAAATTTACGGACTGTTTTTCTGTTATACTATTCTTGTACGAACGAAATGGCCAAGCCACATAATTTGACTAAAGTATAGTTTGTGGAGTTAGGCTTGTAGGATTAAGGCGTGTAGAGTTATAAGTTCAGTAGAGTCAGAAGCTTGGTTTCACATGAGATCTAATAGCTTTTTGACAATGCGAGTTATATGGTATCGTCTTGGCATCACTTTACATGAAAATGTTTTTGGTGGGATGTCACTTCTTTTTGAAAGACAATTTTTAGACCCCTAGAGTATAAACATTTACATAGGTAAGTCTCTTACAAATTTTCATCCCCTAGTTTAAGGGGTTGGAGGATAAAAATTCCAAGTATGTTAATTTTTATGTTGGTTATGTACTAAAACTAGCTTACATACCAAATTACAGCTTTCTATGACATCCGGAAGTACCCTATAATTTTGTTGATCATCAGTGAGTCAGTAACGAAATCAGGGGTTTTTAGATATCAATAAAATCTAAATTATTAGCTCTATATAATCAAAACTTTACATGTTTCATTAGTCCGCTACTGGGAACATATCCTGAAAATTTTGTGTATCTGGTATAATCCAAACCCAAGTTATGAGAGTTCAAAATATCGACGAAACGCTTCGAGAAAAGGTAGTCTGGTAGTGCCCTTGCGCTTCGCTTAGCTCGTCTTGGCGGGGCACTACCTGCTCCCAGATCATAATATACCAATTATCATATACCAATAAAAATAATATCAATAATCACTAAAAATATAAACATAACTCCGGTAAATTTTGTAAATCGTAGCAACGATACAAAGAAATGAAATCAGGGTTTCCAACGGAATTCGGTATGGAAAATGACAATTGCTCTCGAAATCCGGAATTGCAGCCTCAGGTAAAGCCAGAGCGTTTAAGAATTCAAATAACGGTGTGTGGCAACGAGCAGCAATAGTCTAGCGAGAGTCAAGCAATCACTGCCATGATCTCAGAAAATTGTACACGTCAATCAATTTACTTGTATTATTCAAGTTTTAGTGTAAACAAAACACAGAAACATCTGGAAGAAACTCAGACTTTCTTATTGGTTAGCCGAAATAAGGTTTTTCGTCGTGTTAATGTCTCAATTTATGATTGCTGTTACTAATTAGTAATTACTATGATTTTAATCTATAGCTAGAGTATGAATCTAACAATTTTGGCTCCAGCTTGAAATTCTTTCTCCAGAAGACTTTTTAATTATTCTTCTCGCCGGGCTAGTTTCCGAATCTGTGGTAGGCATCATATAGGACAATTCTACTTATTTTAAGTTTTATTTAATAACCTATGTACTTTGTTAGTACTTATAGTTTGTAAAAATATTTTAAGTATACTAGGTATAGTTATCAACAACCCTATAGTTATTAATAGATTGTATGTCCTTTAATGGAAATAAAACTTTTTGAGTTTGAGATTTATTACTATTGTTTGTTACGCAAAACATCGAACTATTTTTGTCTACTATTTTAATCAGTTTACTTAATTAACATCATATAATTTTTTATATTAGATAATTTAGCGCGTGAGACACTTAGATAATTTATTTGTCAAGTCAGTGTTTTCGTATTGTTCATTTTTTACAAGAACCATGATTTTTCATTCTGTTTGGAGGAAATCGCGTATGTTTGCATTTCCAATGTCAACACACGTGAAGAATGATACGTAATTGTGTATATTTTACAACCTATGTAGGAGGCGAATTGAAGGTATAAAAATTTCGTTTTGCGTCAATTCATATTGTATAAAAATGTTTAAAAGTAGGAGGAAATATTTGTTATTATCATCATGAATTTAATAAATAAGAATACAAATGTTATCTTATATTTACTTGAAAATATTAATGTAGTAAAATAAGAATGTTTAAAAAACCCATGGCTACCAAGAGTTCCAAATATCTATTAGGTATCACCACCAATATGTCGTACCTACAAAGAAAAACGTGTACAATATTTTCCTGTTTTGATCGAACAGACAAAATTTATCTTAAGATTAGATAATAATATTAATATCCTTACTAATCCTTACTCCTCACTAATATTATATACCCAAAAGTTTGTAAGAATGTGTGGATGTTTGTTAGATACTCTTTTGCGCTACAACTACAGAACATATTTTAATGAAATTTGGCGTGGTAGTAGTTTAGACTCTAGATTAACATTTAGGCTACTTTTCATCACATCTAAAGGTACGATTCCCGCGAAATCTCTTTTTCCGCACACGAAGTCGCGGGCAACGTCTTGTTCTATATAATTATATACATTCCAAATTCCAATGCAGTTAAAAAATAAAAAATTTGGATTCTTTCATGAAATTTGTAGGGTGAAAGCCGGATAGTTGACTTATTAGAATACTTGCCTCTTTTCTGAATTCTGTATGTTAGGTATGTTTTTCGATCAGGCTTTGATTATGATTGGAAATACTTTTCCTGCAGACAATAATTCCCCCAAACTCAGTACTGTAGCAAAAATCTTACATGGTGAGACGTGGAAGGGCGCTATTATTATATTGGCTTGCCAAAGCCAAAGCCAAAGAAGTTAAGATGTAGGTTCTTACTTTCTACTGTAGAAAAACTTTTTTTTTGTAAATAGAAAAAGCATGTATCCGCAGCAAAAAGTACTATCGCACTTACATTTTAGATGATAGACGCCCTTAGAGCTGCTCAGGGAGCACATCCGCACGTAAATACTTTTTTCTTTTTTCAAACTGTTACAGTCATCATAACTAGTTTTAATTAAAATAAATATTCATTTGTTTAATTTGCATAATTATTACGTAGTGAAAAGCAAACAATAAGAGTACATGCCCCAACGCTAGGTAACTATCCTCCGAACCATTTTTACGAATAGGTAAATGTTTGTTCGCTATAGGAGGATTCGGATTTAGATTACTAAAAACTCGTATAATATATTAATTAGGCTTACAAAAATTAGTTATTATAAATATTATTATTATATATTCTTTGAGGCTTGGACGTTAATTTTTTTTCTTTATTAGTATCCATATTTTTTTAAGGGGCGAAACTATCCGGCTTCTACCTTATACCTTAAACACAAGAACGAGTCGCTAATTTTTTTCTATGCTACGATTTCTACGCCCTTAAGATATCTCCACCTTGGCAAATTATATTACACTTAGCATGTAGATGTGTGACCCAGTGATACGTTTCATACCTATGTATAGCCTGCGACACCTGTCGCGTTGCAATGTAGTGCCATGGGCTCACCTGCACCGATCTTAAAATAAACCACTGTTTGTCTTTTTATTTTGCATCCAATCATGAGTTTTAAGCCCGCTTTATACCTGCATTGTTGTTTTGCATATATTCTCGGACAATAACATTTAGTGCCGACGTCTGAGTACATTATACCTCGTTTTGCATGCTGTTTTTACTGGGATGAATCGCATATAATATTATGTATTTTGCTTCTTAAGTCTTCCATAAAATTTTTGAATTTTCTGGATTACGAATATTTTCTACCCTATCAATAAGCCATTTAATCTTCTTTAGTAACTCATCCTCGTTTTTAGTATTAACTAGTTTCAACATATTTTCTACAAATGCTTATATTGTACCTACTATCGAACTAATTGCTACTGTACCATCAGCAGAAAAGTCACGCATCTGATTATTATGTACTATCGATCAAGTTGCCGCTCAACTTGGCATAGGAGGAGAATCGCTTAATAATCCGCTTAATAAACCGTTGAATCGATCGCACGCGCACATATTGACGTGTAAAAACATACCTAGCTCAGGCACGTCTGCAGTCGTTGCGGTCACTTCCTTTGTTTTTAAATATTTTAAGGCGTCCTAGCGCAAATGAAAATGTATGCGCAGAACTTTGTCGATATTGTACCTGTACTTGCATAAAGAGAACAAAACTAGCATTAACACATTAAATACCAGTGATGATTGCAGTAGCCGCGATGTTTTGTCGCCATTGCAGTTACTGCTCGTTTCCTTCACTTATATCTGTAATATTGTTTGTATCTGTATTACTAGCACATCAATATAAAGCTTGAGACGATCTGACAACCATGGCCAATCGATGTCACCCATCTCTTTGTGGTACATAATATTATGATTGTTGCGATCTCATTCCATCTTTGACTTCTAAATAACTATGTTAACAGTATAAGAAACTCTTGGAAATATACTCTTGGAATATACTCAGTTAACTGTAAATACTTAACACGACATATTTTGAAAAACTACATGTTTATTGTTTATGAATAAAGGAATTAACGATATTTGAGGTTATACATAAGTTGATAATATAATTGATGTTTTCAAGTTTTTCTATTTTTTTTTAATGAAATGCTTATAAATAATCAAACAAAAAAATATATAATTAATGGTTAAAAACTATATACCTACCACGACTACGTAAATTTTATTATTAGGCTACAACCGTGCCATTATTACGAATCTATTGACACCTCATTCATTAAAATCTGATCAGTAGTTTAGGCGCTACGTTGGAACATACAAAAAAAATTGGCTTCGCTGCAGTCGGGTAAAAAGTAAATTGGTTGTATCATGAACAAGATCATGGAAGTGAATACCCAAAGGGAATGAATGAAAGTAAGAAAAAGCGTTGCCCTAACACGGATAGAAAGGAACGTTCCAAAAATAACTGATGCATGTATATCTGCTTTTTACGACTCCTGCGCATCGGCACGGGCGGCCGTCGCGGCCATTGCAAAACCGCTGACTTGACGATTATAGCCCGATCGTAAAATAAACACGCCACTGTGATTTATAAGCGATGTCAACCGAGAAGTCGCTGTTTAACTTAGTTTTATACACAATTGGTGACTATTGTGTAGTGATTAATCATCAGCCCGATATAAGTGAAAACGCGTAGTCATTGAAACTAAGAATAATCTAAAGCTGAACAACAAATCCGAAAACGTCTAGACTATAGACGTTATAGATGTTAGCTTTTTATAGAAAACACAATATTTTATGTAGCAAATTTTTTTTAAAACATTACCTGTTACTTGTTTCTTGGCTACAAACAACTAAATCAAGTTCTTCAACCGATACCAAGTTAATACAACTGATTTATTTTAAACAATTTTCTCGGTATGTAAAACATATTTTTTTATGTAGTTCTGCTTGATTTTGTCGCATGAACATTAGAATATTTTTCATTGTCCGGATAAGACGAGGCACTGTAGCCGATGTGATGCATTAGAGACATATCCACTTATTTAAGCGCTGAATAACGATTGACATATTCAAATGTTATCATCCATATCTGCATCTATATTATACGGTCCATATATGAAACGCGGCATCATTAAACGTGCTTTCGTGTGCATAGCTCATTATCAGATACGTCACGTTATCTGTGATAACTGATAAGGTATCCAACAGGAAGATGTCGCGAACACGTTCAATCGATGGTGTAATTCTAATCTAGATTCTAGTACTATTCTAGAAGCCTTGTTACTTATCAATGTTCAGTTCCTTCTAGTTCTTGTTCTTTGATATAGTTTCACTACAACATATAAGATACTAGCTTTTTCCCGCGGCTCGGCCCGCCTTAATACAGTATCCCACGGGAATACTGTACTTTTTTGGAATGAAAAGCCTGTTTTAATACAGAGCCTAAATCACTATCATATCAAATTTCATTGAAATCCGTTCAGTAGTTTTTGCGTGTAAGAGAAACAAACATCCATTCACCCACCCATCCATGCATCCATCTGTCCATCCATCCTCACAATCGTTCACATTTACTCATAGAAAACTATATCGATCGCTAGTTTGACGCACGACTAAACACTGCACTGTAAATTACAATTTGTCTATAATATGTAAGTAATTCGACAATCGTTACACAAAACATAATAATTTATAAATTGAAAATAAATATAAATATCTAATTTATATCATAATCCACTATAATAATGAAGCCAAATCGCATTGTAAGAATTCAAATTTCAAACTGATAATGCCATAATGTAAATTTGTGAAGAGTGGAAACGTCAGCAACAACATAAATAAATCAACAAGTTGCTCGAAGACGTGCGCGAAATATATGCACTGTGACGCCGAAGCAAGGACATCGCAGGACGAGCCACTTGTCCTCTAACGTCGCAGGTAGCGACCAAGACCATTGTTTATTGCCGGTAATTATTATGGCCGATGCAGTCGGACGCTCCCAGATTGCCCCTTAAGTCAGGTTTTCGACATTCGGTCATCAGCAAAAAATTTCGACACATATTGTCTCAACGTTCAGGTAGAAATTAAACGTCCTAATCCGTGTCAAAACATTCGAGTGTAGTCAGATACTTAATTGTGCATATTTGAGTGCGTGTACGAGTAAATCGATGACCTAGTGTAATCATTATACATAATTAATAAATGGAGCATTAAACGGCGAAATACCACGACCACAATACTCGCAGTATCGCGCTCGATTGAGGACCGTTACGTGAAACGTCGAGTACGCAAGGTGGGGTAGGGAACCGAATCGGTGACGATAGCGACCGAAGTGACCCGAGCGCAGGCCGAGACGTCGCGCGCGGGGCGGGGGGTGCGCCACTTTACCACGGCGAGCTGGCAACCTCGCGCGGGGAGGGCGCCCCGCAGCGCAACCTCTCACTCACCGTCGCCGGCTCGCCAGCCAGTGTTACCTTTGACGATCGGACGATCGGTCGTTCCACGCTAGTGATGTCGCTGACGACGTTCGTGAACCACGTCTATGATGTTTCGGTGGATTTGAACTTGTGAGTGTACGATAATAATTTATTTATTATCGAAAACTTGAAAAAAGTGACTGAAAAAAAATCTTGTGCTCTGGATTATTGGATGCTCTTTTGAACTGTGAAGTGATATTTTGGATGATACGCAAGGTTTATAAAAACAAAGTGCAGTGAAACCATAAAAAGGATTGCAATTGACGAAATTGGATTTTAGTGAATTTAAAAATAGTGAACTGACAAATGATTGAAAAATTAACAGACAATAAGTGCAAATGTGCAAAAGGAAATTAGAAAAATATTAGTTACTCAGGTGTGTAAAAATTAATAGGCCAAAAATTATTTAAATGCAATAGAGGGTATCCGAAATAGAAAAAAATATTTACAAGCCACTCGCTCCGGAGGTGCTACGAATGTCGTAGAATATGCTACGAAAAGAAATATTGCAACTTGTCGACGTCGCGAAACGTTCATCGCTGTTTACTACCAGAGCTGAAATAACGAAAATATATGAAAAAAATACAGAAAATTATTTTTATATGAATATCATATATTCAAAATAATTTAAAAAATTTAAAACTATGACGAAAAATTTTGGAAGTATGAAAATAATTGTGAAGTTGTGACGTTGCAAAATAAAACTGGAAGCAACGATGAACGGTTCGTAGTGTTGACGATACGGTGATCACCTTGATCTAAACGGCCATCAGACGATAACAGAAAAATATACAACTCGTCACGAAGAACTTGAAGTTCTTCTGTGAGGAACGTTCGAAATAAAGTTCGTCGAGTTTAAGAATAATAATAACGTACATGAGTTTCAGAGTGAATAAGAAAATTCATCGAGTTTCAAAATAAATAAGAACGTTCGTCGTTTCAGGGGGTGTGTGGAAACAACAGGACGGCGACCTCTGGTAATACGGCTGGGTACGCGGGAGCAAACTACAACTACGCGGGAGCACAGGCTCCCGACAAACGGCAGTTCCTACAGGATACCATAGGCTACAGAGTCAACGCGCCAAGGTAAGACAAATTCCATTACTACGATCAAACAAAATATTTACTATAGAGGCTCAAATAGGTAAAACGTTACACACGATACACAATTAAAGCAACAACGTAATTCAGTGAATCAATTTTCAGTTTTTCCGTTGATGAAAGCGTACTAAATGACCTAACATCTTATCTTATCCGAAACAAGTTTGTTTACATATGAAACAGAAACGAAACGTGACTCGTACCTGTACTTCGCTTATCGCTCTTAACAGGCAATAAAAATCGAAAATATAAAATCAACTTGAAATAACAAAAAACGTTTTTCAGATTAGATATCAAGTAAAATTATTAAATTTTTGATAACATTCCTGAATAATGTCCAAATATTGAAACGCTAAACATCGATAACTACAAACGCGCGGTGAGCATCGCTGCAATTATAATGAAAGAAATGAAATGTGCTCCTCCATTCACACGCACAAACGCTTTCGGCACCCAACACGCACACACACAACGCCGCGCACACCACCATACCGCACTCACACATCCACACTCACACACACTCGCGCGCAATGGGAATGCAAGCGGTGACTGCACTTTAGCTCACACAATAAACACAAACAAACAAAACATTACATACCGAACACATCGCTCATTAAAAATATTTTCACCGCCTTATCGTTCAATTTTAAATTTCATTAAAGTTTAGTTTTCATGCTAATTAATTCTAAAACCGTTTGGACTGTATCTGTTATTTACATAAAACTGACAAAAAATAGGCAGGTGCTATGGAGTCACAACGGCTTTGTTTTGGGTTCACCTTTTTAACAAAATTATACAAGCTTTAAAAATTTATTCGCCATCCATACATACTAAATTCAAATATTGTATTAACAGACTGCATCAGTGTGGGGTTACATAATAAATTGGGTTCATAGTAACTACTTAAGTAGGCGTGGGAAAAGCTATTGAAGTAGCATCGGAGACAGTTGGTTAACGTTTGTCGGTGCATTCTCACAGTCCAAAATTGCTTTTTTTTAAATGTAAAATAAAAACAATTATGTATCTGTCGCGCCGTAGTAAAAGCCCATATTGACGCGTACTTACCCTAAGCGACTGGAGTCGACCCTTTTCCTCATTGTGTTCACCCCAGAATGCTCGCCGTTCGCAGCCCCCGGAATTTGCTCCTTCAACCATGATTCATTCTCCCAATTCAGACGTCAATTGACAAAAATGAGTCCTGTATGATTATTAGACGAGTAATTTAAACGAAAATATTGTTTGAATTCTGCCCTGAATGCCCTTATAGAGCTTAAAATGTCATCAAAACAAAGCAGTAAAGATATCATCACAATAAACACGTTTAGGTACAATAAACTGCATAAAATTCAATCTGCTAATCAAACAGAAAACAAATAAAAAGTTCAAAATGTATATAAACACACAAGTTAGTTTAATAATAACAAATCTAAGTAAGCTACGAAGTAAGTCCATTTTTCAATGTCTTGTAGACATATTTTCAATCGATTGATTAAATTACACTTTAATATTCTATTAAATCCTGCCTTGTATTAATAATACATATAAGATAGTAAAAAAACGAACACAACATTTAACAAATTACCAAGTTTGTTCGGAAACCAGACATTCACCACAAATACCGCATTTGCTTATCGTCCGCCTAGCACCTCGTCAATAGTTACATCATTATCGATCGAAAATATCAAAACGTTAATGCTATTATATGCTTGCAATGTGCACACAGGCCACAATGTGAAGTGGCATTTAAACGGGGGTGACCAACTGTCGTCGAAACTCAAGGGCGGAACAAGCCACGCTACACGATATACATCTACACTACCAACAATTAATACCATATTTAACACTCTTACACTCATTAATTATGATAACCATCGCTGTGGTTGAATCAAAACTTTTCATTTCAGGAAAACCTCTCGAGATTCACCTTCGGTATTTAATAATAACGCGCTAGATTTTTTCGAAGAAATTAATTCAACACGTGATTATCTTCATTGCCAATTAGCTAAGAATTCACCGCGTCTGCGCAACAATCTAAAATTAACGGCAACCTATGTATCAAAATACCTACTCGTTACTCGCACATCTTCCAATAGAATGCCAAACACCTTCCAGTGCGAACAAAAATGCGAGATTCTAAATAAACGTTATTAATAAATGATCGTAGGATGACTATATGTTAGAAAATATGAATGAAGTAACAAAATAATGGCAAGAAATTCATTGAAGTGTGTAGAAATAATGCTAAGAGCGATCCTTTATTATAATTCCAAATATTTTGAGTCGAACGTAAGTAATTATTCGGATGTGGTATCGCTGACAAAAAGCGCACCAGGATGCAGAACAGATTTTTTTGTGTACATCGGCATAAAAGAAAAAGGTTCAGGCAAAACTATAAAAAGAAGTGTAGGTCGACCCAAGTTTACCTAAGGAAGGACCCTTGTAAATCATACGATGAATGCGATGCGACGACTTGAGCGCTGTTCAACGTGTATTTATTGCTTGTCGGCACTACTTAGTATTATGTTTATTTACTTTAGCAGTTAAGTGTTAATTATATCAATATCTTGTTAAGTTCAAAATCATTGCTACTAAACTGTTATTTTTAAGTATCGGTTACAATTCGCTAAACATTCTCCAAATTCAAGATTTATAGAAATCAAATTATATTCGAATTAATAATAAATTTGGAAACCCCGTCTAATTAAATATTTCCAAATAACTAAAAGTCAGAGAGCACGTATGTTTTAAACCATTAACAGTATCGTCAAACGAAATATTTACCGACATTTTGTCATCAACATGCATGTGTGTATAAAATTTTCATAACAATATTGTTCACAACTGATACGCAGTAACAATGGGTAGCCCGTGCGAGTGTTTGTCGGGAATTATTAGAAAGGGCCTCGGTAGGCTCGGGAATTCGCCCCAAAAGCAGTTCACATGAATCGGTCTCCCACTCCGGTGCCGTACAAAAAATCATCCCGAGAAACACAGGGGTAACAACGCGTCACTCACTACACGACCATATTGATTTTTTTACTCTCATTGTTCATAAAATAAAATCTCGGCGAGCGTTAAAAGATCTTGTGTCGATAAAATTTGGGTTGAATATCGAGTCTGTGTTTATTAATACGCGTTAACGTGTGGAATGAATGTACGTTGCAAGGCCACTTGCAATAGAATAGAAACTCATATCGTCGAGAGAAATAAAATGTATTGAAATCAGAAATCACATACATATTTCATATTTTTAATACGTTACACGTACGTTACTTCTAAAGCCATTTTACACGCTACGTTATTGTTCACCTAACTACAATTTCAATTCTGCGTGAAGTTACACTGAGATTAATACCTGTGTGTATGAACTCTCCTAACAGATACGATATTAAAAATTCACATAATATGATTTCACTTCAAACTTATTTGTAAAACTGCGACAGAAGTTTAACGATCGCCTTAATCAACAGCAACTTTGGCTCCCGAATCCCGATTAATGAATGTTTTTGATTACCAGCGGCTATGGGTGCGCCGGCGGTGCGGGCGCGATGAGCGGCGGCGGCGACAACGCGCAGTTCGGCGCCACCGCCGCGATGGTCGCCGCGGCCACCTCGGCCGCGATGCAGGACTCGCAGCCCTTTTCCCAGGTAATACACTACAGAAACTGACTAGAGTCTCTTAACTCTCTACTTTTTGTCTTGTCGAGCAGACCATCAAGAAACTCAGTAATTATTCCAATTTCTCCATTTCAGATGCAAAACAATATTAATATGGGAAACCCCCAATACAATGCGATGAATGGCTACGGTCAGCAGCGCAACCATAATTCCTCGATGACGGGGATGGGCATGGGAGGCAATGGCGGCATGAATGGCATGACCGGCATGGGCCAGATGACCAATGCCAACATGAACGGGATGAACCCGATGGCGCAAATGGCCAACATGGGCATGCACGCTAACATGATGACCTCGCAAATGGGCCCCGCACAAATGGGCGGATCGGCCAAAATGGGCCCCGGATACCAGAGGCGACACACTCCGTATCCCTCTGGTACTATGTTAATGGGATCGCGAAAAGGGCAGTACATGGGTGGGCAGCCTGGATTCGGACCGGGACAATATCCAACTGGATACGGCGGCCGGCCAGGCTTCCAAGGCCAATATCCTCCGCAGCAACCCCTAGGACCCAGCGGGAATTTCGGAGGTGCAATAAGAGGAACAATGAGGCAATCTACACCGCCTTACGCGAATCAAGGCCAATACTTCAACGGTGGCGTGCCCAATCAATTTTCGCAACATCAAGCTGGTAATGCACAATATAATGGCCAATACAGTTCGCACGGGCAATTCGCACAAGAGGTAGCGATGAGGACTAATATGAACTACCAACACAGTCCGGTGCCTGGAAATCCTACCCCTCCGCTAACGCCTGCGAGCAGTATGCCACCGTATATAAGTCCTAATGCCGATGTCAAGCCGCATTTCAATGATCTTAAGCCGCCTATGAGCATGCAACAAAGTAAGTATCCGACAATCGAAAGCCGCTGAGTTTGTTTTGTGAAATATGTCATACTAACTGTTTGTTTTTTGTTTACAGATGACGAGCTCCGGTTAACATTCCCTGTAAGAGATGGTATTATATTGCCGCCATTTAGATTAGAACATAATTTAGCAGTTAGCAATCATGTATTCCAATTAAAACCTACAGTCCATTCGACATTAATTTGGAGGTAATTTTCTACTCTTTTAACATTTAACAATGTTTAGTTACATATAACAATCCTAAGTTCACAACTCCAGTTGTAATATCTTAGCAGTTTATCTGCCGTACTGAACATTGTTAAGATCCTTTCAATTCAATAGAAATATAAAAATCTAATCAATGATTTTTTCAACAGATCGGATCTTGAGTTGCAACTGAAATGCTTCCACCATGAGGATCGGCAAATGAACACAAATTGGCCAGCCAGTGTGCAAGTATCGGTGAATGCAACGCCACTAGTGATCGACAGGGGCGAAAACAAAACTTCACACAAGCCGTTGTACCTGAAAGAAGTGTGCCAGCCTGGCAGAAACACGATACAAATCACAGTCTCTGCGTGTTGTTGTGTACGTATTCATTATTTATTATGACGAGGTACAATCTGTACATAACTCACAATCACTAATTAATTTTTTTATTCCATAACTGTGTGATTGGCTATATCCTAACGAATGCATTCTTTATTACAGTCTCACCTGTTTGTCCTGCAATTAGTGCATCGACCCAGCGTCAGGAGTGTATTGCAAGGACTTCTTCGGAAACGATTGCTTACTGCCGATCATTGCATCGCTAAAATTAAAATGAACTTTAATCAAACTCCGCCTAATGGAAATAACAATTCCAACAATCCTAACGATAGGGACAGCGTGGAACAGACTGCCCTTAAGGTTTCACTAAAGTGTCCAATTACTTTTAAGAAGATAACATTACCGGCGCGAGGGCACGAATGCAAGCACATACAGTGTTTCGACTTAGAGTCGTACTTACAACTAAACTGCGAGCGAGGGTCATGGCGATGTCCTGTTTGCAAGTAAGTCTTCGCTAAAAATAAATTTCCCGTTATTTTACTTACCTATCCAATTCCATGTATTAAAAAATAACTGGAATCCATTTATTTTTTAGCAAACCTGCTCAGTTAGAAGGTCTAGAAGTGGATCAATACATGTGGGGCATTCTAAACACCCTTAACAGTTCAGATGTGGAAGAAGTGACGATTGACAGTGGCGCAAACTGGAAAGCTACGAAGATGTCTCCAAATGCTGGCATTAAGGTAAGTAGCAGTACCCCTACAACCACCACTAAAACGACATGATTGTATTTAAAAAAAGTGTTACAATGTTATTTTTTTCTTTGCAGCAAGAAGATGATAACAGTAATGATCACAGCGGCAAAAGAAGCAAAGCTATGTCACCAGGATCCATGAATATGCCAACGATGAACAATTGGGACATGAATCAGGCGCTATCACCATATCTGCCTCCCGATATGAACACAATTGCCAGTGGATCCATGATTTCATCGTACAACCAGGGACAGAACAGAAACTCAAACTCGAATAACCAGAACTACGATTTCAGTATGAATAACGGTCCTGGAAGTAACGAGTTTGCTGGCAACGGTCCCTTGTCACATTTGAACGAGAGTGTCAACTCTTTGGATCCGCTGAACGCAATGGAGAAGAGTCTCAATGAGCAGGTTAGCTACACATAAATATTCATATTTTGTATATTATCTAAAAGGCGACCATGGACTGGCTTCTATGGTCTATATAAGTTTATACTACTTAAATCTGGGGTCAAAAAGGAATCCAAATAGCCTTATTCAAGACTAAGCTTATCGACACAGATTAATTAAATTACTCTGTCTTTCCAGATGCCACACACACCCCATACGCCGCACACGCCCGGTTCTGCGCACACGCCGGGCGGAGGCGGCGCGACGCCCGGGTCGTCGCACACACCCGGACATACACCCGGCCCGCCGTCCGTCGACCACCACCCGCTCACTGACGTCGACATCCCTGCTGATCTCAACTTCGACCCCGCCGCCGTTATCGACGGAGAAGGCACTGATAATCTTAATGTGAGTATTCTCATATTTTCACATCTACTGGGCCGGCAACGAATCATTTAACAATCATGTATAACAATATACCATCAAAGATTAGATATTTCACACGATTCATAAAATACTTGTGCTGATAATTACTTTCTTCTTACAGTTACTTCCGGAGACGAACGTGGACCCTATGGAGCTGCTGTCGTATCTAGACGCGCCAGCGCTGGGCGAGCTGCTGGCGACGCCGCCGTCGTCATCATCATCGGCCGGCTCGCATCCACCTCGCGCGCCCTCCTCCGAGGACCTCCTGTCGCTCTTCGAGTGAACTCCGACGAAGGCCTCAACCCAACGAATTGAAGCTGCTTTGGGCGGATTTTGACTTTAGTCTTGGTTGCTTTCGATGTTACACGCAGGCAACTTCCTCGCTCGTGTCCGTCGCTAAGCCAGCTCTACGAGGCATCGGAGCCCAATATTGTGATACTAGATTTTAGTTCCTTCTCTGTCAGTGATAACGTTGCGTATGCGCACCGATCTATAAGTACGCCATACTCGTTGAATCTCTATACGCTTATAGAGAGCCATCTATTGGAGGGTCGCAATACTCGACGTCATCACTGAGTACCGTTGCAACAGCAGTACCGGAGAACGTTAATAGGTATAATGTATAGTTTAAGTATAAAGACGAGGCCGCGGTTTCTGCGTCGTAGTTCCTTGCACCGCCGCCTGGCGGCGCCCCAGAACTCCCTATATTCTAAACGGTAGGGTAATAATTCTTAACACAAATTTAAATTAAATATTGTCTTAATAAACTTCTATTCGAGTTAGTGGTAATGTTCAATTAGATTTCCTTATTTGTGTCCATATTTGTGAATAGTTCACTCGGTGTAAATAAAAAGAATTTATTTTATTCGTTCTAGTTCGGACCGTTGCGCGTGCGCCGATTGTACGATATAGGCTAGGGCGGCGCGGCCGCGGGAGAGGCATCATGAATCTTATAGTTCCTAACAGATGCGAGCGAACTATAACGTTCAACTGCCGCTAATGTAAAATATTCCTTGACATTTTCACATATTCTGCATTTTTAAATGGTAAGATAATATAAGAACTTGTGAGTATAGGGTTACTCGCTTTTTGGGTGATATATTCTAAAGTGAGTCTGGGATTGGCAGATCGTAACGAATGTTACACGACTATATGTAAATGAGTGCAAAAAGAGCTCTGTTAAATTATTTTGCGTTATGTGAATCGAAGAATGATAGAAATATATTTTAATTTCTATATAGCGTAATGAACTGTATTATTTGTAAATATGAAATTAGATAAGTATATTATATTATCTAGTTATATTTAGAACATGGCAGATACTTATATGATGGCCAGTTTTAGTGTAGTATTACTAAATTAAAAGTCTACACATGGTTTTACATGTATATAGAATTACAGACACAAGGAACAGCAGTGCTCAGAACACAGGGACCAAATATTCTGAACAGTACTTAAGTTTCTTTAAAAACATTCAATTTATTCCCTAACTGCCAGGATAATACAGAGCCATACTGCCATATTTTTATTTTGCTATTCATATTTTGAATTATTAAAAAAATTAAAAAGCCTCTGCAGAGCAATTCCCCTAATTTCCTGAGCTACATGACCTTGTGTTCTGAGGGTGCTGACTGCTGTCGCCTATAAGTTGCAAATACTGTATCACAGAATCAATCTTTGCTCATCTTAAATCATGACTAGCATCTTACAGTGTTCTGTAAAAAGCAATAAACAATAGATAATTTTATTTTATCTGTAGATGTTATTGAAACATAGTTTAATGCATTGTTAACGAACTAAAATAGGTAAACGATGAGCATTGTATTGATCTTATTTCACATATTTTCAAATGTTTGGTTTGTTTTGATTTGTAAGAGTATCATTAGGTCACAAATGATCATTTAAGCTGCAAAATTTTGAATATGCTATAGACAATCTAAATCAAATTCTAATTGCAAGTTTTTTATTCAGTTTAGTAAATTTTCTGATGTTTTAATAAATTATACAATAGTATCATCACAATATTTGAAATTTTGCAACAAAAATGTGTTCATAGTTTATTTATTGAAGTGATTTACATTTAATGGAATTAAGTTCCCATAACGGTGTAGTAGGTGACATCATATTTCATAAATTGTTTTAGTATTGTAAAATTTACTCATACTTATAAATCAGTAATAGCTTTACTCATAAAAAATTTAATAACTGATTATTTAACTTAGTGTTGTATGTAAATCCTTTCACTAACTTTTCGATGGAAGTTTGGTGACTCGTGCAATGTTACTTCAAGCTATGATATGGACGCCTCGTTAGAGTTAGTTGACTATTAAAACCAATAAATTAGTCTTATATAAAGCAGTGGTCAATTACTCAATGGAAGTTGATACATTCATGTCGTTGCAGGACTAATTGATCGCAGCTTTGTCAGTTAAATTACATACTTTTAAGGGACCTTAAATTCCAATTAGATAGTTCTACTTATTGTAGTGCATATTGCTGTTGGATGAATCATAACATTGATTTTTGAAAGACCAAATAGTACTTTTTTACATATTTAAGTACCGAATTTTAGGTAAAAAAATAAAAAAATTGTTTGTATAAAAATTTTAAATATCATAATATGTGGAGCATATCACAAAAAAATCTGAAATTCAAAATTCAAATCGTATGATTCGTCCAAATGAGTAAATTATTACAATATATTATTATATTTTGCTTACTATATTGTTACACCTGGCGTTCGTCTAAAAGAGGCCTATGTCCAGCTGTGGAGGTTTACAGCTGATAATGATGATTATATTTTGTTAAATATAATTGTAAAAAACTGCTATGGTAGTAAATTTGTGCTCGTACAAATGTAAGTTACAACATTTGGAAATAAGTGAAAAAAGAGTTGTTGTAATGTGTTCATGACTATAGTCATGGGACGCAAGTACCTACAATAGTATTTAAATCTTGTATTTAAGGTTTTATCCAAATTGGTACCCACTGAAATTTACTTTTAAAATGTGTAAAACTGGAAACATAACATTTTTATGTTATTGAAAATAAAATGAATCCAAAATATTATGAGTGTCTTTTTATTCCACTAAATACTTTTAAGCTCTTCCTTTGAAGCATTCTTAACTTTGAGTAAAAATTAAAAGTAATTGTCGTGTACTTACATGTACCTACATCGAAATACAGAATATTCCCATAGTTTCTGCTTGAGTGTGTTAAAATATTTTACAAGAATTATGAAGTTTAGTTGCTTAGCAGTTAGCTGAAACAATTAAAAATTATTTTATTAATCGCTTTACAACACCTGTAATTGTACACCTGTTTTTCACTGACTTTGTATGCCATTATTACATGGAAATTAAAGTAACAGATAAAATGATTCTTGAGAAATGTAAATTTAATGTTACAACTGCATAATTTGCATGAAAAATAAGTTAAATATACCTATATAAAATATATTATATATTTATTGCGTAGTATTGATCAATGTGTAGCATAATTCCTCCATGCTAGCCCGTATCAGGCATGCAGCGCCATCTATTGACGAGTAGTATAATTTGATACACTAAGATGAACGAATAATATTATATATTTTACCTTTTTCACATGTATAAACCTTCGAAATAACAGTCTGCAAGTACTAAGTGAATCCTACTTAATATTATAAATGTGAAAGTTTGTGAGGATGCATGGATGGATGGATGGAAGTACTGAACGGATTTTGATAAAAATTGGTATGGTAGTAGTTTGAGCTCTGGATTAAAACATAGGCTACTTTTATCCCGAAAAAGTACAGTGTTCCCGAGGGATGCTATGTTTACGCGGGCGGAGCCGCGGGTAATAGCTAGTTTCTTTATAATTTCACTGCCTCTATGGTTGTAACTTGTAAGCTTGTAACAGAATAAAAAAACTACTTACATTATAAGCGTACAATTTCCCACAAAATTACTTTTTGACAACTTATTCCGCATTCACTGACGAAGTAGAACACGAACAATATCGCTTCTTAGTTCTTATAATAAACAAATAATTATAATAAATGTAGATAACATCTACTAGAAAAACTATATTACGCGAACGAAACAGGTAGGTACCCACAAGCCACAACATTTTGAATTTTTGAGTTTCTCTTCTCCGCAAAATCCAATGACGATTGACGTTTGACTGTTCAGTGTTGCCAAGACTCAAGAGCCAAATGACAAGTCAAGAATAGTGATGTGCATATGTCACCGTAAAATTGTAAAATGTTGATAGACTTCCGACGCGAATATTCTGCCAATAATTTAACACAAAAATTTTCGTTAGATTATAAATATATAGTTATAAATCTTTCGACATAGTATTTTTAAAATCTCGTTAATTATTTTACAATCTAACGGTCTTTACAATTTCACGGTGACACATACATTACAGGGTGAATTAAGGGGCATCCTGACCAAGGATGATAAGGCAATATAGTCAAATTAAAGCGGAATATGTACCGTAATAATACACAAAAATTTAAAATAATTGACATGATTGACACTAATAACGGCCATAAGTATATACTGGCTATGGAGGGTAGAGATATCTCAACCCTCCATAATACTGGCGCTGTATAGCTCCTTATAGGCATTCCGGTACCTACCAGAAAATACATTAATATTTCGTTCTTATTATCAAATCTCATCACTACGAAATTAGTAGGAGTGACGGACACTCTTCGTTAAATAATAATTAAATAAAAGAAAATATAAATTCTCAAAATTTTTATTAATGTCGTTTTCTTAGAACGACTCTAAGTATATACCAACTGTATTGCATTGGTCCCAAATCCCATTACCTACTGATTACATGAACAAAGTTATATACCTTACCTAAGAAGACATTCCAGTAGCAGAGTGCAGACTCAGCTCTACAAAGTAAATCATATGACTGCAGTCTGCACGTAACGTGCGACGTGGTTATAGAAATTGAAAATCATTTTCTTTCTATTTATGCATATATTTTACATTGTTCACCCCAATCACATAATTTGTTTCACAGACGGATCCGGAAAGGACAACTTGACGGGTGCTGGATTCTACGGGAGCATGCCACCAACAGGCTATGCTTGTTTGGGAGAATTTGCAACCGTGTTTCACGCTGAGATCTTTGCCATTATTGGTTGTTCACTGGAGAGGGAGAGATATGGCTTAGAGATGGACTTAGTCCATAGAAACATCTTGATCTTCTGTGACAGTCTGGCTGCGCTGAAATCACTGACTGCAGCTGAAATTTTATCCAAATTAGTTCTGGACCGTGTTGAGATGATAAACATGCTAGGCCTTGATAACAATATCTGTCTGGGATGGGTTCCTGGCCACAGCAATATCCTCGGCAATTAAACCGCGGATGAGCTTGCTAGGCTAGTAGAAGAAAAGTCTCATTCGGACCAGAAGCATTTTGCGGAATATCCAGCCAGCACTACCAAAAGAGCACTGAATGAATAGAGCCGCAGCCTAAACCTAATGCAATGGGCAGTAATCCTGCTTGTGCACTCCACAGCGCTAATTAACAAAAGGCGTGCGGAACTGGCGCTTTGAATGAGAAGGAGTCAACCAAGAGTCCTTACCAGAACCCTAACTGGGCACTGCAACTGACATAACGACTTACAGATTCTGCGGGGAGAAGCACAAGACACCCCTTCACCTTCTCCTCGACTGTCCAGCACTTCAACAGAACAGAAACAGGTACCTTGGGCAGCACGAATACTCCACCACAGAGGAAATTCATAGCACCAACCCCAACCATATCGTTCAGTTTATGAGCAGCATAGGCCTGGGGCAGGTACTGTATCGCGAAGGAGTCACAATAGATCCACTTGGGTCGCAGAGAGGTCAGGCTCGATTTTGACCTGCCTTCGGAAGAAAAAATAATTTTACAAGAGGTTAGAACTTGGTGATCACAATTAGATTTTTTATTATTATTTATTATTATACAGCAGAAGAGCAGGTACCGAACGATCGGACCGGCAATGGAACACCGAACGAACGGTTAGCGAATGGATTATTATGAAGCGCTGCGTAGGGACGTAAATGTAAATATAAATAAGTATCGATAATAATGATTTATTTTTCTTCGATGTGTTTTTTTTTTCAAACCCTTTTGAAGTTTTATATTAATGTTGGAATACTTATTTTATAATAACATATTAAGTGGAACAGGAGTATGTCAACGTGGTGAATAATAATTTATTAATCATTAAAAATAAGTGACACTCAAACTGTAGCTACTAGCTAACGATTAAATGTCTTTATTGCGTTTTCTCAATCATGCGTTTTTGGAGAGAAATTCTGATTTTTACCCAAAAGCACATAATACATCCACAATTAGACGACCTCTGTGGCTCAGTGGTTCAGCGCGTTGGTGATCAAGCCAGGGGTCACGGGTTTGAATCCCGCCGAAGGAACAAAAAGTTTTTCTGTGTTCATGGGTCATGGATGTGAATTAAATATGTGTACCTATACTGTATACTATAATAAAATTCTTAAATATATGTATAGTATAAAAGTATTATAATTATTTACTTCCCGTTTTCTGGTACCTGTAACACAAGTTCTTCGGATACTGAGCACGGGGCCAGATTGACGTGGTGTGAAGCGTCTATAGATATTATTATTATTAATTATACTATAGTAAAATTAAAAGTTTTATTTTGCCTTAGCTTCATTCCGTTCAGATCCAATTTAATCTAAACGTAAACAAAAACACATAAGCGGCCTAAAATGTGACCAGTATACTAGACAACTGATGTTTTATTGCATTTAAACGATTAGTACCCTAAATTATGAGCAGGGAAGTTCTCAAAAGAAACAGTATGATAAAAATCAATAATTTCATTCAAAACATAATTGAAATATTCATTATCAAATAAAAAAATTACAAAAATATTATACCGGGGATTTGAACCCAGCACATTCCATATTTCTGAACTCCCAATCGGAGTGACATTATAGAGTCGAAATTATTGATATGGCACGACGAAAGAAAAAAAACATATATAACTTAAAAATGCGCAGTTTCGCAGGGATAAAGCCTAGGTAGACCGATTTTTCTCCTCCAAAACTCTCTGCATACTGTAAATATTTGCAGCCGTTTCCAAGATTATGATTATACCTACTGGGTATTTTTTCAGTCACCATCCAAACTTTCGGGAATGAATATAATATAATTAAATAAATAAATAAATATATTAACTCTAGAATCTAAGCAACTTTTACTATGGTGTCAACTTTCCTACTTGAAAAAAAACCTACAAATAGTAATACCTCCATATAGGCAGTCATTTACCTCAATAATATGATATTCTTGCTAAATATCATAATATATATAAATTTTACACGCAACCATCTTCCCTATTTTAATGTCACGCAATTTCCGTGCTATACATAATTACAACGATACATTAATTTGTTGGAATTTAATATTTTTGTTTACGTTAAGATTAAATTGGATTTAAACATAATATAAATTACTTAGCTTGCAGTAAAATCTGTAACTAAATTAGTCAATCTGAAATTATAATAAATCGTTAAATCGATATCTCAAAAAAAATCGAACCAAAGTATCGATATTTTTTGACAAGCCTACGCGCAGGCCGCGCTGCCGTCGTCGGCCGCGGGCCGTTGGCTTGTCAGTTGTTACCGTCTGTTCGACTGGACGAACGACACGAACGAACGAACGAACTTTTATTATTGTTTTATTTATGTTGTAACTTTGCAACTTATAGGTATTACATGGTAGAGAAACAAGAAATAACAAGTTATTATTTGTGCTATTAAAAGTTTCTGGTAGGTAATAGATAATGCGGATTTTTGTTTTGTTTACCTGTGGAATGTGATTGATATTTGATGCGCTTTAGAGGATTGCACCATTTTCGCATTGCAAGGTAAGTGCATTAGTTTGTAACATAATAAAACAGTTTTTAATTTAATTCTCTTGCTCACTTTACCTTTTTATACCGGTTTTATGTCATGAGTCATTTAAATTCCTTCTTTCTCGGTTTTGATTCGAAGATTTTCCTCGGCGTGATCGTAGTCGGTAATAGTATCAAGTATGTTTATAATGGTATTTATGCTAACACAGTATAACCCTTATATTAAAGGATGTGTACAGTGTATATGCTTTAATTTGTTTTTCAAGACAAAATAGGTTTACTAATAAACAAAATCGAAAACTAAGTAACCCTCAAATTGTCAAGCAGTGAGCGAGCTGATGATTATGAATTATAGCTAAGAACGATCTTGATCACGCCGGCTTTCAATAAAAAAAAACCGGCCAAGTGCGAATCGGACTCGCGCACCGAGGGTTCCGTACAAACCTGTAGAGATTTTGTTACAGCTTAAAGGTATTATTGACCTGAGTATTTGATTATTATGAATTTCAATTTAATAACTCTACGCGTTCATGAGGAAGTAATATGATTAAAATTATTTAAAATATTTTTATTATATTATAGCTTTTGCCCGCGACTTCGTCCGCGTGGAACAATACTTTGGGATATCGCTGAAATTTACCCGCGACTTTATTTATGACTAACGAAAGCGGAATCCTATTTTTTTAAACGGAACCCTAAAATGAAAGTAGCCTATGTACCCTATAACATCAGCTATCTGCTAGTGAAAGTCCCGTGAAAATCGGTCCAGCAGTTTCAGAGATTAGTCGGAACAAACAGACAGACAGACCGACTTACAGACAGACAGACGGACAGACAAAAAAAAATGTATTTTATTGTAAGTACCGAATATACTTTCAGATTCATTATGTAAAAAGCTGTTAATTTGAAGTTACAAACAGACACTTAAATTGTATTTAACTGTATAGATGTATAGATATTATAATGTATTATATTTTAAGATATTATCAATTTGATGTTTATAAAATAACTAAACTATTTAACCAGGGCCGGATCTACCTAAGGGCTACTTGGGCTGCAGCCCAGGGCCCCGAGGTTACAAGGGGCCCCCAAACCCCGCTAAAAACAATAGGCGATAATTTGAATTTAAAAAATGGTTGTCTGTAAAGTCGGTTTACGGGCGATATTTTTACGTGATATTGTCATAAGAAAACATTGTAAAAAAATTGCATACTTCTATGAATTGAGTTAAGGCGCAAAATACGTGTGAAAGGATGTTTTCATGCTGATTTTCATTAATTTTTTTAAGGTATTAAAAATAAATATTATTTATTGAAACTATTTGGTTATTTTATACATATCGCACCTTCAGAATTGAAGTGGCTTAATCCAAAATTCTTGATTTTTAGTAAACGCCTAAAATGTAATTGAAGAATAGGCCATTTTTTAAATTTTTAAAATTTAATTGGCCAATTCAGCTTTGTGTCTATTTTTTACTAAAGCATTCAAAACTAAACTATTTTAAAAATAGGCTATTTATTTAAAATGTAAAATTTATTTTTGGTGACTAATTTTGAAATATGCTTGTTTATTAATTTGACTTTTAAAATTAAAGGTAAATTAGAATAGAGGACACTGAAAAAAACATTTATTTTGTGCGTAATAAAGTTAAACCTATACCTAATTTGTATGTATTAGGTACCTTATATTTTTCTGTATTTACCGTGTACATAAAAAAATAAGGTACATAAGTTACCGTGGCGTCTTCCTATCAAAATAATGTTTATTATGCAGGAAAAGGAAACGCTATTTAAACAAGCCTTTCAATATCAGAGGTCAATATTAATTATTATCGACGGGGAAATTTCATCATCATCAGCCTACGGACATATGGATAGCCCACTGTTTAACGTAGGCCTCCACTAATGAGCGCCAACCATCCCGATCTCGCCCTCATCCATCTGCTGCCAGCCAACTTCCAAATCGTCGGTCCATTGTGCCGCAGGTCATCCTACAACTCCTACACTACGTTTGCCTAAGCGTGGTCTCCACTCTAACGCTTGTCTGAACCATCAACCTTCTGTCCGTCTGCAAACATGGCCGGCTCACTTCCAGTTCAGCGTGCTAATTCTACGAGCAATGTCAGTGCTTTAATTCGTAGTAGTTGTCCCGGAGCTTCCCGAATGCAACCCAGCCCAAGCTTATAAAAGTTTCTAGATCTGTTATAAAAGTTTATTTTAAAATATAATAATAGCAAAAAACTAAATAATTATAAGTGAAATTACCTACTTGGGAACCACTAAATGACATATAGTGTTTGCAGTATCCAAGAACTTGAGGAAGACCAAATAAATCAAAGTGAGTAAAGTACACTTACAATCCAACCTTTGTTCAACATAGGAACCAAGAATACTCAAATTATGGATAAACTAATTAGAAAATATAATGATTTCATAGCAGTATGAATACTGATAACTAATAGTGAATTTGAACATACTTATACATTGTGAATACACATAGTTCATTGTTATAACTTGGTGACACATAATTACCACCGTTAAACACTCAAAAATTTAAATAATTTCAAAATAAATACTGGAAAAACTGAAATCTTGACATTATAATTCTTAGACAACTGGATTTGACGGAGATTTGACGCAACATATGGATTTGACATTGACAATGAACTAGATGACAGCAAACCATAGACATTTTGTTTTTTTTTCTTATCAATAAAATGTTGACGCAAAGAGCATAAGGTGATAAGGAATTAATATAATAAGGAAAACATATTTTATTATTAAAAGGACAATAATAACTTATCGTATCAAGGATTACTTTGACTGGACATTTTTTATTTTTTATTATATAGTGAAATTGACATTGGAAGAAAAATTGAATAAATGAGGAATATGATTTATTGTTACTAATATAATTAATAGATATATTGTTATTATTTCAATTAAATATTTTATTTTATTGAATTAAGATTGGAAGAAAAATTATAATTTACAAACAAAATGGATTATAATAACATTACACTAAGGTCTAAAAAACAGAATAGAATGTACAACTCCTTTTGCCTTGAAAATGATGAATCTCTAGATTCCCTATATTCCGAAATAAGCACAAAAAGCCTACCAGATATATCAACTATAGGAAACCAAGATCAGGTGAATGAACTAAAAGATGAGGTTGTTAGACTAAAATTAGAACTAGAAAGTGCACATTCTGAAATTATTAACTTATCTGATGAAATATGTACATTAAAAAAACAATTGCATGAACAGAAAAATAAAATTGATGTTCTTAAAACTGTTTGTATAAGTCCGAGAAACAATACCCCCAAAAATAACACGCTAAAGAAGAAAAGTCATGTCCAGATGGGCCTTCCAAAAAAAAGACTAGATTTGAATTATACAGAAACTAACCAAACCCCTTATCAAAATAGGAACCTCATAACAAATTGTAATCCTCAAGCTAATATCACGCCCATTAAAACAAATCTAGAAATCAATAAATATAATAAAGACGGTACACCACCCTCGATATCAAAGGTAACGCTAAACATAAAAGAAAATGTGTGTCTACAGGAAACTAAAGAAAAAATAACAAATATGGATGAAAAAAGAAGAATCATGGTACTTGGAAGTCAACAGTATGCTAATGTAGCATCACCATTAATAAAATCTCGTTTAAACAGTAAGTTCGAAAAATATGAAGTGTTTTCATTTGTAAAGCCAAATGCATGTAGTGATGAACTAGTGAAAACATTTAGTAACATGAAGATACACTCAAAAGATAAAATAATATTGTGTATAGGTGAAAATGACAAAAATCCTTATAAAGTTTTGATGAACCTTGGTTACTTTCTGAAGTGTCACAGTGATACTACAATTATTGTTACTAGTGTCCTTCACAATAATTACCTTAATAATTATAAACTAAATAAATTATTGCAACTAACGTGTCAAAATTATAAAAACTGTATATTCTTACATTTAAACAATTGGTACGATAGCAGACAACATTTTATTAACCACTTATGCTATAGAATAAATATGATCATTGACTCTATGTATTATGAAAAATTGTTTTTGGCACCTGGTAACAAAAATGTATTATTTCGTGATCATAACAGTAAAATATTAAATAAAAAACAGAGAAATATATTATACTACTTTAAACCAATATCCAAAATAACAAAAAATATGCAAACTACAAATAAAAATGACAATAATCTTGAAAACACTCTTAATGACAAAGAGAAAAAAGCAAACGATACATTTTTTCGAGTCCAATAATATTATGTACTTAATGCATCAAAATATAGCTGGGGTCCTAAATAAAAGTGATATATTAAATGTAGCCTTGAATGAACTAGCAAAAAAAGGCAAGAATGTCGACGTCTTATGTCTATCAGAGACATTCCTAAGTATTGAAGACATCCATAATGTTAATCTAATAGGTTATAAAACAGTATCAGCATTTTGCAGATTGAAACAAAAACGTGGCGGTGTTTGTATTCTAGTTAGAAATCATATAGAGAGTATAAAATTTGATATAGCTAGTGAATTATGTACAGAAAATGTATTTGAATGTTGTGCATTAAAAATACCGATATACAAGCTAATTATTATATGCATTTACAGAACCCCAAAATCGAATTTTACACAATTTTTAAATAAATTTGACATGCTATTATACAAATTAAGAAATAGGGACATGAAAAATATTATAATCGTTGGTGACTTTAATATTGACATTCTAAAAAATACTAAATCAAAAAATGAATTTACTGACTTATTAAAAAACTATAATATTATTAATCACATAAATACGGCAACGAGACAAAAGGCGTGTATAGATTTGTGTCTAAGCAATATGAAAAATACCTTAGGTGAAGTAAAGCAATTAGGATTATCTGATCATGACACTGCACAATTTTTAACGATACCTATAAAAAACACTTTGCCAATGTATAAAATTATCTTTCAAAGAGACTTATGTGAACGTAATATAAATACATTTAGAGAACATATTAAAAATTTTACATGGTCAAATGTGTATCAGACTCCGAAATTAGATGAGGCATTTAATGAATTTTATGAAATGATTACCACAATGTATAATTTATGCTTTCCGACAATAAAACGTAAAATAAAAAATTCCGATATGCAAGTTAAATGGCTCACTAAGGGTATTAAAATATCATGTATGAGAAAAAGGAAGCTTCGATTCCAATATTATAAGTGTAAAACCACGGAAAATAAAATGAAATTTAAAAAATATTCACAGATTTTAAAAAGGTGTATAGATATTGCTCAAAAAACAAGTAACAAAAGATACGTTCTCAATGCCAATAATAAATGCAAAGCATCGTGGAGAATAATAAATAGAAACAAATATAAAACTAAAAATATAAATACTATAGAAGAAATAAACTACAAAAATGAAATTATACAAAATCCAATAAAAATTGCAAATATACTAAATGCCAATTTCTTAAATTCAATCATACAAGAACAAGCAATTAAAGAAAAAACAAACAAAATTATAAAATATACACTTACACAAAACGAAAATACAATTTTTTTAGAACCGACAAACGAAAAAGAAATTATTGCAATAATAAAATCTTTAAATAACTCATATTCTACAGGGTATGATGAAATTTCTACAAAGGTACTAAAGAACTGCGTATCGGATCTCGCTCAAGTTTTAACATACCTAGTAAATTTATCCCTAGAAGAGGGTAAATTTCCGACAAAGCTCAAAAATTCAATTATAACGCCTTTATTTAAAAATGGGGATAAAAAAGAGATAAATAATTATAGACCCATAACTCTTATCCCAGTAATGTCAAAAATTCTTGAAAAAATCATGCATAAGCGCCTCATGTCTTTTATAGATAAAAATAACATTATAACCAAGGAACAGTATGGATTCCAAAAAGGTAAATCCACCACACTAGCATGTTTCTCATTGATGAAAAAAATAGCAGAGTGTATTGATAAAAAGATAGCAGTATCGGCAGTGTTCTTTGATATGACAAAGGCCTTTGACCACGTAAGTCATAAAATACTATTGGACAAATGTGAACACTATGGTATCCGAGGACTAGCGAATAAATGGTTAGAAAGTTATATCTCTCATCGAACACAATATGTAAAAATTACAAAAACTAATAATAAGCATGAAACAGTATCAGTTACTTCAGATATAAGAGTAAAGACTAGAGGAGTTCCACAGGGAAGTGTCCTGGGCCCTCTTCTATTTATATTATACATAAATGACATACCTAGAATTACTTCACATTATTGTACAATTTTCGTAGATGACATTTCCATAATAATTAAGAATAAAAATGATCTGACATATAATTTAGAAATTAATAATGCTGTTAATGACATAATTGAATGGATGGACTATAATGATTTAAAATTTAATGTTAAAAAAACTACATACATGCAATTCCATAATAAGGGTAATAAAGGTAGAGATTTAAGTATAAAATATGACCAACATGAAATAAGTGAATCGCATATTGTAAAGTTTCTAGGAGTCAATATTGACAATAACCTGTCGTGGAAACCACATATTGAATTGACAGGCAAGAAAATAAATCAATATGTGTATCTCCTTAGTCGCTTACAAAAAACAACCTGCACAAAAACGGCATTAACCGCATACCATTCATTTGTAGTGTCTGCTCTTAGGTATGGACTAATAGTATGGGGCAACTCTGTAGATATACCTAGACTATTCATTGGACAGAAAAAATGTATCAGGGCTATTTGTGGAGCAAAACCCATGGACTCATGTCGCCCTCTATTTAAAAAATTAAAATTACTTACTTTAGTTTGTTTGTATATTTTTGAAATAAGTATGTTCGTTAGAAAGTATATGGCTGAATTTTACATAAAAAAATCTGAAGTCCTTAGGATCAATACTAGATACCCGAACAAGTTAGTATTACCAATTACAAAAACAACATTTTTAAGTAAAAATAGCTATTGTATGTCCATAAAAATATATAATAAATTGCCTGACAATTTAAAAGAACTCAATGATAACTCATTTAAAAGAAGACTATACAATTGGCTTACTGAAAAATGTTTTTATACTATTAATGAATTTTTAGGACATCATGAATAACTATTATTACAATAAGAATTAAAATGGATTACTACTAATAGACATTTATTATATTTTAATTTAATAACTGTAATTGACATCTTATCTATATTCTATACTTATGATTACTTTCTTTTAAAAATATAGACAATTTAATTATTATTGTAGGACATTTGATTTTATATTCAATTTATTTAATAAGTGTGTGACTATGAATTAATATTATGATTCTATATTCCTCTATTTATTAGATTTAGCAAAAATTGTATGTGAGTATTTTGAATTGGTACAATAATAATGTGATATTTCTTTTAAATGTAGATTATGACAGATTTATTTTGTTTGCTAGGCTTGAAATGTGTTAATGCGTGGTGGTAGTAAAATAAATAGATAGAAACTGCTTTGTATTCGCCAGTAAAATTTACTAACATTATTCCATGCCCTTAAGGGCCGAAATTGTGATAAAATAAAATAAATATTATACAAATGTAACACCTATGTAACCAATTTCTTGGAATAAACGATTCTTATTCTTATTCTTATTCTTCTATTTGCCTCGTTCTCAAAGTTATGCCGCCCTAGTTGAATGAGAGTTTGCCCAAGATATACGTATTCTTGCTTCTTAACGACGACGACGACTCTCTAAACGACAGGTCCCTGGAGAATATGTTCAATATGCATTATTTTGGTTTTGTTAAGGTTCATCCCGAGACGCACCCGTCTTGAACAATCGCTTAGGCTGTTCAGCATCTCTTCCATGTCCTGCAGACATTCTGACATAATGATTATTTCATCCGCAAGCTGCAAGTGTGAGATGTATTGGCCGTTTATGTTTAGTGAGACTAAACAGGCCGTTCCAATCAAGCGACTTGAAAACGTCCTACGACGCGTTAGTAAACAGTTTCGGATAGATAACATCTACCTGTCTCACTCCTTGACGAAGTTGGATCCGTTTTATGGTCTGTTATTTTACTTGGACGGTAATTGTTGCGGTCTTGAACAGACATCTTAACAACTCGAAATATTATCGTCAGTCAACGAAGCATTTCTGCATGAATTCCAGCACAGACCAGAACCTCAATTCTCGTATTTAAAGTAGAATTTAATTTTACTTTATGACGTTTCGAGTTTCGACCAATCAGAGCACGTTTCACGTTGGTTTAACGTTTCTAAAAACACCGTTTGAGATTAGCATATTGAGACTTGATTGTAATTGTATTAATGCAGGTTTTATTTAGCAGAATTGCCCCTCAGGCCTTCACGGTATCGAAGGCTTTCTCATAGTCCACATACGCTAAGCAGAGAGGCTGATTATACTTCTCGATGTATGTATGTGGCTCCCATTCTGCTGAAAGTCGTTGAACTTCTGGGAAGGATGATTCGAGATAACCTTCGATAATAGCTAATAAGCGTGGCTCAGGAGCGGAATGGGACGGTAGTTTCAAGTCATGTGTTATTGTCTATTTTAAAAATGAAACCACCATGTTCCTGCTCCACGCTTCCGGGGTAGTGCAAGTGTGAATATCGGAATTAAGGAACTCAGTCAAGACGGGTGTTCCTCCTGCCTTGAGCAGCTCTGTGGTTATTTCGTCATCTCTTGATGCTTTATTATTATGAAGCTGCCTTAGAGCTATTTTAATCTCACCTATGTCAATATCAGGAATCTAATCTGTAAGATGGCGCATAAGTCTGGCTCGTAAATCATCTGCAAGATGGGTTTGGAGTAGGCTCGTAGGTGTACTGTTCCCCATTTAGACTTCATCGAGAATCTCCGATTTCGTGGTGACAATAGTGTCTTGCAAGTTGCGGCTGCGGTTTGTCAAAAATGACAACATGGGTCATTGAGTTTAGCAAATACCTTCGAGCCCTTGTTTGCTTGATGGCCCTAAATACCCAATATTTTTATATTTATAGAAAAACCCAAGCCTTAAATATCTTTCATACGTTTAGGTTTTGCTGAAATCATCTTTTCTCGTATTGTATTTTCATTCCGATTATATTTTAATAGTAATAAAACATAACTGTCACACACATAACCTTCAATCTTCTACTAATTCATAATAAATAAATAAAATTATTTTATTATTTTTTTATATTCTTATAATATATATCACTATTTCGGTTTCTCTCTAACCCAAAGGTTACCTGGAAGAGATTGCTACCACAGCAATAAGGTCGCCTTTTGTACAACTATTACTTGCGTAGATTTAAGTAATATTTATGCTTTTTTGTGCGGTAAAGAATATGTAATAATATTATTATAGAAACAGTTTTTTGACATGGCTGTTAGTTGAGTACCTACCTACTTAGATAGGCCCCTAAGTAGTTACAGCCCAGGGCCCCACAAATTCACGATCCGCCCCTGTAACTAAACTAAACTAAACTAAACATTAACCCGCACGCGCACCCCGCCTTGGTGACGCCCACTTCGCAACGGGCCGTGCAGCAGAAGTCGTAATATTTTAATTTCGCCATAACTTCAAAACCAAACGTCCAATTTTAATCATTCAAAGACCAAATATTATCTACATAAACTGTACTTAGTGATGAAATAATTTATTTTGATAAGAATTAATAACATGAGTAAAATAAACGCGTTTAAATGTAGTCCAAAAAAAAATCAAGATTTCTAAATAAAAAAATGGTTGTTGTGCCTCACTCGACATAGATAGGTATAGTGTGTCGCGGACTTTTTTGTAGATATTTATAAGATCTACAATTAATTAAAACATTTTATGGTTCTATCTTTTATAGTTTAGGCAGCGTACGCAAAATAAGTAACTTTTCTGGTTGATTTTTTACACCTTGTGTCCGAAAAACCCAAATATCTTACGGAACCCTATTTTTTTCCAAAATAAAATTTAGCCTATGTTACTCGTGGATAATGTAGCTTTCGAATGGTGAAAGAATTTTTGAAATCGGTCCAGTACTTTTTGAGCCTATTCATTACAAACAAACAAACAAACAAACATACAAACAAAGTTTTCCTCTTTATAATATTAGTGTAGATGATGTACCTACCTACTTAAAAATTTACGGTTTTCGAAATTTTTCCTTTATCTGTGCTATAAGACGTTGCTTCGTGCCAAATTTCAAGATTCTGAGTTCACCGGAAGTACCTTGTAGGTTTTGACCTTTGAGTTTGCGAGTGTCGAAAATTTGCGGAAAAGAGATGTTTAAGAAATGTATGAGGCCTGGGCCAGCCCTATGTACAGTATATGTAAATATAGCTACATAATATAGTAACCGTTTCCTATTCTTTATTTTGTTTAATTTCACTTCGTTTCCATGTACATTTAATTTAACTTCGTCAAGGAGAGCAACACAAAGTAAAATAAAACATGGCGGATCAGATCAGAATTAACTAAAGAATGTAATTTTGTCAATGACATGACTTTTGACAAAGAAAGACGTATGACATTCAAGACGACGGCTCTTCGTAAAACTGTCTACTACGTCAAAAGTCAAGTCAAAACAACTGTCATGGCCGCCCTAAAAATAGTGTTCTCGCAATAAAAAACTCTTCAAATAATCATTTTTGTACGCATGTACCCTTCTTCAAATTAATTTATTCGTATTTTTATGATATTCCCATATTTTTTTCCTATTTCCCTATGTAGTGTACATAGAACTGGCCCAAAATCAAACATCTCTTTTGTGGCATTAACGGCTGTATCTTTTGATTGCGTTGGCTTAGAAGTTTAATTTTTTCACAGCCCCAAGGCATAAAATACGTTAGTAATATATTAGGTTGGGGAAAAATTTTCTTCGCATTTTATATAAAAATTCAAAAGGTTTTTTTATAAAGTTTATTTACAAATTACAAGTGACTAAAGTATATAGGTGCCATTTTGTTCGATAACTTTTTGCCATCTTGTTGGTAGGTACATGATCCCATTGCTATAAAATTTTTGGGGCTTCTGATGAAAAAACTGCGACAAGTGGTTTTGGCAGTCCTCTTGTGATGTCAACCTGACACTGCCTAAGGAATTCTGCAGCGACCGAAACAGGTGGAAATCTGAAGGTGCAAGGTCAGGACTATACGGCGGATGCATTAACACCTCCCAGCCAAACTCCCGTAATTTTTTCTGAGTGGCTAAAGATGTGTGAGGTCTAGCGTTATCATGGTGAAAAACCACACCCCTTCTGTTGATTAATTCCGGCCGCTTTCTCTCAACTTCTTGCTTTAATCTCATCAGTTGTTCGCAGTACAGTTCAGAATTGATGGTCATGCCTGGCGGTAACAGCTCATAATGAATAATGCCCTTCCAATCCCACCACACACACAGCATCACCTTGTTGCGAGTTAACCCGGGTTTCGCCACAGTCTGTGAAGCCTGACCGGCCTTTGACCACGATCTTTTTCGCACGTTCTTGTCGTACGTGATCCACTTTTCATCACCAGTTATCAGCTTCTTCAAAAATGGTTCGGTTTCATTACGTCGTAATAAAGAATCACAAATGAGTACACGGTTCATTAGGTTTCTTTCAGTGAGCTCATGAGGCACCCAAATATCGAGCTTTTTTGTGTACCCAGCTTTTTTCAAATGCGCCAAAACCGTTTTGTGGTCAATCCCCAGTTCTTCAGCTACATCGTAACTACTAATATGCCGATCTTGCTCCACTTTTTCAAAAATGGCAACAGTTTTGTCCGTAACAGGGCGACCAGAGCGACGTGCATCTTTGATATCAAAATTTCCGGATTGAAAACGCTTAAACCAAATTTGCGCTACTCTCACAGATACTGCATTAGGTCCATAAACATCACAATTTTTTTTTGCGGCTTGTGTTGCATTTTTACCTTTTTTGTAATAAAATTTTAAAATGTATCGAAATTCTTCATAAGAATCACTCATTTTAACAATAAGAAAAACAAATGAAAATCTCAAATTTACCTAACTTGAATTTGGAATTGTCTTCTGTAAAATTAAAACTTTTTAATGATACCAAAATCAGCCAGATACAATTGGTATAGCCCAAGATATTTTATGACAAGTTCATACATACTATAATGCGAAAAGACTTTTTCCCCAACCTATTATATTCTTTGCCCAAGGGACTGTAGACCTTACTATTTGATATAAATTCCAGTTTGATACCTCCACGCATTCCTGAGAAAAAGGGTCTTGAGTCTTGACAGACATTCGGACGGACAACAAAGTGATCCTATAAGGGTTTCGTTTTTTCCTTGAAAAAAACTTTATTCAAATCGGTTCAACCGTTTGAGAAGTGAGAACTACGATGCTTCGGACAGACACAAACACACATACACGTCAAACTTAATAAATAACACCCCTCTGTTTTCATCGAGGGTTCCGTACCTTGGTAACTTAGGAACTTGTAGGTAAATATGTTTAAAAAGAAGTTAGCTCTACGTCAATTAGGTACGGTACACCTAATTTTAACAAATAAAGTTTTACGTAAGGTAACATAAGGTAACGTAGTTAATTTTTGTGTTTATAAAACAATGGCGAACACACCCAAAGCACAAAGGTTATTCTGGGAAACGGTGATTAAGTAGGCTGTAGAGCATCGTTTCTCAACCTTTTTTATGTCGCGACCCACGAAAAAGCCAATAAAAAGTCTTGCGACCCCGTCACGATTTTTTCGACGTTCGATACAAAATATTCGTTCGAAAAACGAATCTTTTATACATAATTTATATTATGGAGTTTGTATTAATTGTTTTTCAACAGACTGCGACTCCCTTTAAAAACAAACTCGGCCCTCCAAGGGTCGCGACCCACCGGTTGAGAAACGATGCTGTAGAGCATTCTTTCTTAACCTGCGGTCCGCAGACCCCTGGGGTTCCGCAGTCTCAGGGAAAAATGCAAATAAACAAATTGCGCCAACGGGCGGTGTCCGAGACTGACTGAAGTGAAGAGTGAGTGAAGTAAAAGTGGTCCGAAAAATTGTAATTAAATTTGTATTAATAATTTAAAAATAAATATTAAGGGGGTTCTTGAAATTGTGCTTGATTTTCTAGGGGTCCTTGGCCTGAAAAAGGTTAAGAAACGCTGCTGTAGAGTGTAGTAGGCAGTATTGCCAGGTCTTTTTAAATAAATACCGAACAGGGAGCAAAAAAAAGTTACTAATACTCCTCGTTGTAAGTTTAGATTGCACCAATACTTTATTTTTCTTGCCATTGCTTACTCCACCTATTTTTTACCTATTTTTGTCATACCGACAAACGAACACAGTGCTAAAGTACCGAACTGTTCGGTAGAATACCGAATACCTAGCAAGCCTGGTAGTAGGCACCTTTAGGAATAGGATAGAACAGGAATCACAGACGGCGAAGGTGACTATATATTTTCATATAGGTAGGTACTGTAATATAATATTTCATTCGTACTGTAGTCATTTTTTCTGATTATTATTTTTTATACGTACTGTAGATTTTTCCTGTATTTCCAGTGAGACGAGGCGCGGAATTTTTAAGATAGCGATTTAATATTGAACTTTATTTACAAGTAACAACACATGAGGATACACGTTTCATTGCAAGAACTGTGCGCAACGAGGTGAAATTCGAATTTCGATTAAAATTCAATTTTAAATTATTAATATTATTTATAAGTAAGTATGTAGAGTCGCTAAGCTTTATAAAAATGCCGCGCCGTGTCGCGTCTCAGTGTGACTGACACTAAATAACGTTAATAAGTTTCTTACCCTTGCTGTTACAGCAAGGTGAAAAATATGAATCTACCAGTGTTGCCAGAGCCTACTCAGAGCAGGTTGCCATTTTTAAGGTCAAATGTTGCCATCTCAAACCAAAAGTTGCCATTAGAATTCTAAGTTGAATAAAACACTATTTTTTGAAATTTCAAACTGTCATGACTTTGGAATGAATCAACTGATTTTCACGCGATTGACGGCAATTTTTCATGTCATTTGAAAGAATCGACAACAAAAATTTTTTAGATGAAAAATTTCTAAATAATTCCGAAAAAAACACTTTTTTCGGTTTTATTTCCTTCAAGATTTCTCTCGAACGAGTCAACCGATTTTGACCGGATTAGCGGCGATCGACGCGGTTTTTCAAGGCTGATTCGTTTTTGGAATTGATCGATAAAGCCGCTTAAAAGTTATAAAAAAAAACAGATTTCTTGAAATCTATCTGTCCGAATCGGTCCAAATTGTATTCAAAATCTAAGTTTGGCCAAGCCCTTTCGAATGGCGCCAGCCGCAATAAAATCGGTCAAATTGTTCAAAAAATATGAGGTTTACATACTTACACACACATACTCACACACATACATACATTCATACAGACATATTGACACCCTCGCGGGGGCAGTCAGGGAAGCTTCCTGTAACCTCAGAACGTCGAGATCTGATGAGTATTCGATTTTTACAAAACGGGATAAAACCAATAACTTCCTGACTTTTGAAAATCTTAGATTTTCTTAGCGGGAAGTTAAAAAATGTGTAAGTGCCCATGCATTTAAAATCCAATGTTAAAAACATGAAAAAAAATAAGAACTTATAAATAGATTTAAAAACAAAAGTATTAGAAAACCACGAAAAAACTTCCCTTGCACTGCACTACACACACTTTCTTCCATTTTTGTTTTAGAGTTTTCATAATACTTTTATCTCTAGCTTCACCAAAATAGACCTTTTGGATGTAGAAATACGGGTACAATTTATTTATCTACTAATTATGAATTGTTTTCATTTGGAAATAAAAATGTGTTCAAGATTTTGATTTCGTTCATTTCGGTGTGTTCAGTTCTGCGAAAGTTATTCGATATTTTTTTACTGATGATCGCGCGACAAGTCGAAAAGTTGCCAAAAAGTTGCCATTTGATCCTGGTTGCCATTTGGTTGCCACGAAGGGTCAAATGTTGCCAAAATGGCAACCAAAGTTGCCAAATGGCAACGCTGGAATCTACTTTTAAAATCATTCATCACACGTGCAAGGTTTACCGCGATAAGCGCGTAGAGTCGAGAAACCCAAAGCCGTTGAAAACACCACAATGTTGTGGTACCGTCAAAACGTCGATGTTTGTCGTCGTAACTACTGGTATAATTATATGGTCGTATATACTTAGGGTTACCATATCTCAGGATTTGTCCTGAGATTACAGGATTTTTCGACTCTTCTCAGGATTCCGGCCGGATTTAGCAAATCTAGTGATAACTCAGGATTTTCAATAAAACACAGGTTACATTTTAAAGATCTCTCATATTAAACTACTAAAAATAATTTTCTTTTAGTAACAATTGCAGTTAAAATCAATACTTACAGTATTGATTTTAAAGGCCGCCTTTGTGTACTATCGCTTATATAATATTGTTTGTATGTATATGTAATATGTTTGTGTAACAGCTGATTGTGCACAATAAAGTATATTTTCATTTTCACTTATTTATCAAAGTGAAACAAACTAAAAATAATCTTCCTTTGGTAACAATTGCAGTTAAAATCAAAAAAGTCGCGTAAAACGCGTGCGCAAGATAATAATACGTTTTTGAGAGAAAATTCTCAAGCTGTAGAAAATCTCAGGACTTTTCTAGGAAATCAGGCCTTTTCTCCGGACTTTTGATTTTTTCATCTGGTAACCCTATATATACTGGTATACTGATGAACCCAGTGAGTAGGTACATCAAAATTATTTGACTCACAAGTCACAGTAAATACGAATCTTCTCAAACTAAAGTACATAGAGCCACGGGCCGCAGAGCGTGCCAAACAGTTATACACACATACATACATACAATATACATACATACTCTCAAAAAACATAACCCTCATTCAGTCGGGTAACTACTCGGTTTCGCTGGTAGTTGCGATGTGGTTCACACGTAATACTGAACACACAGCTTTTCACCACCTTAAGGGTCGTCCATTAATCACGTGATGCCTAAAGGGGGAGGGGGGTCCGAAAAAAAATCCTCAAGTATCACCAAGGCGAGGAGGGGGTATAAGGAGACATCACGTGTATTAATTTTCGAATCTAGTCTATGCATACCGAAATTATTATCAGTTGTAGATTCGTAGTGTTTTTTAAATACTTGCAAGACAAATGACTCGTTTAGTTTTTAATTGCTTAAATTATTCGATTAAATTGTTTTTTAAGAAAATTTTTTTCTTCAAACATGACCTGATTACTACATAAGTATATAAAAAAAATACACGTGATCTTAGGTAGGGGGGGGGGGGTAGTATATAACCTCATTAGGTATCACCAGGAGGGAGGGAGGGGTCTAAAAAGTTGTTAAAAACATCACGTGATTAATGGACGGCCCCTTATATCCCGTCGGTGTGGTCATGTGGTGTACGAGTGGGCAGGCCCTTATACTAAATTGTGCTGATAACGAGACTCGACACTCACTTTGATAACGTTTTAAATTCGAATCAGGCTTCACAATAAAGAATTGTCTTGGATCTATCAATAGGACTCCCAGGAGACGGCTTCATAAAGTATCGCACTTAGAGACATAATTGTTATATTATATTATTGCTTACTTCGGTCACTTAGGTAGTAGGGATTTTGACAAAAACTGTATGAACTTTATGCAAAGTCTGTAACTCCATAAGTAAGCATTAAATGTCTCTGAGTGCGGCCGTAACACCTTAGTTTGGCAGCTGTAGGCGTTTTATTTGCTTGTCATCAGAGAGACAATTCTGCTAAATAAAACCTGCATTAATACAATATTACAATCAAGTCCCGATACGCATACACTCTCAAACGGTGTTTTTATCAACGTTAAACCAACGTGAAACGCGCTCTGATTGGTCGAAACGTCATAAAATCCGTTCACGCCTTCACGGTAACATGTCGCTACACTTTCAATCCAAACAAAGTAAAATTAAGTCTACTTTAAATACGAGAATTAAGGTTCAGATGTACTGTCTTGTCTTTCGTTTATGTCCTTGTAACCGAGGGGGTCTAGATTTCTTCTTGACGTAATTTGTTCTAAGATCCCATTTCTTGGCCAATGGCATCTTTAGGTAGGTACTTAAACTTTTTAGGTTCCCGTGGTATCTATTCTGTTACTTTACAATGTCGGTCGTGTAAAAACTTAAGAGTACACTAGTCGGAGGCTCGAACTCACTGGGAGGCGCGGCCTAAATGCATGCTATTTCACCAACATCTGAGGGGAAAGGGATAGACTCATAAAAGAGCAGTGAAGCTATAGTGCACACATGTATAACCGCTCTGTAAAGTTTATTATGCGCTACGCACACATACCTACGCAATTTCATTCAATAGGAATGTATAGAGCTCGCTGCACGCTTGTTTGACTCACGCGAGTCATACGACCGCGACGCGAGCGATAGCCTAGGTAGGTATAATAATAATGTTATCTATTTAAATATCTACACAAATAAATAAAATTGAAGTGTCTGTTTGCAATTTTAAATTAACAGATTTTTAATTATTATTAATTTTATATTTAATTATTAATTTGAAAGTATTATATGACTAACAGTAAAAATCTGTTTTTTTTGTCTGTCCTACTGTCTGTCCGCTTGTTCCGGCTAATTTCTGAAACGGCTTGATTTTCACGTGACTTTCACTGGCAGATAGCTGATGTTATAAGCAGTAATTTTGGCTACTTTTATCTAAGGGTTCCGTTTAAATAAGTAGTGATCCGTTTTTGTTGGTTCTATGCAAACGAAGTTGCGGGGACCAGCTAGTCTATATCTTCTGTACTAATATAATAAAGAGGAAAAGTTTGTTTGTTTGTTTGTTTTCATTGAATAGGATCCGAAACTACTGGACCGATTTTGAAGAAAATTGGCACAGATGTAAAGCAGTGGCGAAGGGTGGTTCTCCTTCATAGACAAGCCGTAACCTGTATAATAGCTAGGGATTTGGATGAAGGTCTTCAAAAGGTAAGCGATAAGGGAAGCCGATAGGAATGGAGTTATAGGAACCCCTCGCCATCGCCACTGATGTAAAGTAGTCGACGGGGAAGGACATAGGCTACTTTTTATCACGGAAATATGACCGTTTTTTGCGAATAAACATAAATTATGTATAAAAAATAATTAAAAAAAATAAAATTTCCAGTCATCCCTGGTAGATACTAGATCGATAGGTAACTGTGTTGGTGTTGGTACTAAGCAGGCGTAGTGTGTTGAGACAACTCTCAACTCACCTACATCAACATGTATCACGTAGGTTCTTTTACCGACTACGACTTGGAATAGCAGTTGAAATAACCTAACCTAACCAAGAGCATGACAGGACAGTCTGTAACTATCAACGCGCAATAGGTTTTCTTTAATTTATTTCAAAATTTATTGTCCGATTTCGCTTAAAATAATTTTCCTCGAGAGTTTTTAGCATGATCTATCAGCATGGAAACTTATAAGTTTCTATCTCAAATAGTTTAGAAATGCCAGGGGGGGGGGGGCAACTTATAAACCATTTTGGAGGCCGATTACTCGAAAATGGTTGACTTTGTGAAAAAGTGAAGTATGAAACCGTACCCTTATTTTAAAAGACCTATTCAACGATACCCCACACAATGGGGTAGAATGAAAAAATAATTTTCATCCCCACTTCACAAGTATGGAGAGCCACCCCTCACATGTAAAATTATTATTATTTTATGATGGCAAAACCGAGACCTATACACAGTCTTTAATTATACCATAATTCATCTATTTATATTCATAATTACAGGAGCCAGAAGCGCGGACGGACAGACATACAGACGAACGGACGGACGGACGGACGGACAGAACGAAACTATAAGGGTTCCTCAAGCATTACGGAACCCTACAAAGGATAAGGATACAAAGGGAAAATATTCGAATATTCTATTTTTTGGGCACTATTCGAATTATAAAAAACCTTATGATTTATTATAATTGTCACCGTAAAATTGTAAAAACTGTTAGATTGTAATATAACTAGTAAAATTGTAAAATGTTGATAGACTTCCGACGCGAATATGCTGCCTTATATTTTAACACATAATTTTTCGTTAGATTATAAATATAGTTATTAATCATTCGACATATTTTTACAATCTCGTTAGTTATTTTACAATCTAACGGTTTTTACAATTTTACGGTGACACAATCACTAATTTATTAGTTTTTAAGTTATTGCGTAATATTATGCCCTGCATGCCACTTTCACACACTCTAGTTTAGGAGTTAGCGAAAAACAGACAAACAGACGTGCGCCAACTCATTTTGAAAGTGACGCGGGGGGCCCGTCCGGGGCGAAGCGGGCGGCGCGGGCGCGGCAGGTTCGCGTCGCCTTGAAATAATTTTAAACTTTATACACATATGTATAAGACTTAGTATCGTTGTTTCGAGCGGCCGCGCGGCTGCTTCGAACTGTTTTATAAGTATGTAAATAAAAGAAGTCTGGGAAATATAGTTCTAAAACTATTTTACACTGAAAGTGCCCGTCGTCGCCCGCTGCCATTCCGATGTGAATCGGCCCTACACTTCTCTATTTGTACCAAATCGCGAAGTAGGTAAATAAAGCGTGATACCTAACTAAATCTAAAGTTTAGAACTGAAACAGTATTATTGCTAATTGTTATTGTTATTGCCTTAAAGTTATGGGAATAAAGTCTAAAACTGTATGATCAATAGCGAAACTGTTTTGTCCTGTGTTTACTTTGCCAACAATAGATAGTAAAGCTAAATGCAATGACTAAAATATTATATATACCAAAAATGTAATCCTAATATATTAAAATCGAGACATAGGTAGTTAATTCGAGTAGGTAGTTAGGTATATTAATTGTACTTGTGACAAACGCAAAATATTAAATTAAGTAGGCTACTAAGTTAACACTAGGTACTTATATAAAATTATTATATTATAACTTATAAGTAACCTACACAATATCATTATATCTAATATCATACAATACTTTATTATTGCCACCTATTCGTTGAGAACAAAAAAATTTACACCGTTTTCACGTTACACGACAGTCGACACCGATCGCAATATTCGATAAAAAACTGGAAACGCTCTTATGTCTTTGGCATAAGTACGTTTTTCAAATAACCAGACCATTATCGCAATTCGCGTTAACTTTGTTTTAAAATCCCTTACATGTCTCTTTCACACCTATCGCCTATGTAATTTGTCGGTGCGATAGCCGACATCGTACCACGTGCTCGTGAGTCGTGCGGCGGCGCGGCGGCGGGGGCTTCCCCGCAACCCGCGCGGGGAAACATTTCGAGTGAAATGCAAACAATATTTTTATAGAAATGACGCGCTCAGATTACGCAAATATACTCTTAGCTGTTGGTGATTTGTGAAAAGAACTAAATGTTATATTGTTTGGATTAAATTTATTTCATTTGCTGAAGAATTAAACTGTGTCGGTATTGGCTTCATTTTTTATATTATTATTTCGTTTGTTTGTTATTTACGGTCAAAGTTCCTCTTAAAATTGCGTCAAAAATAGGAAGTTTCGAGGCTATTATTTTTTAAACTAATTATAATTTTAGAAATATAAGCCGATACCGACATAGATAAGTGTCATAACAATCGATATTACGTTAAAATTTGGGTCTACAATGTTTCACTTTAGAGTAAATCACCAACAGCGTTTGTATGGAGAAATGACCGACTAGCGCAGCCTTAAGTGCTAAACATTTGGTTTAGTCATTTGAGATCGATTGTGTCATCGCTGACTTAAAGTTAAAAATAGTTTAGAAGTATAAAGTAAATATTATAGTGGTAATAAAAATGATCTAGTGAATACCTCTGTTCAATCTCACATGTTTATTTTGTTGAAGTTTTAAAGTAGACTTCCACACTCCACAGTAACTCGGGAATACCATGTTCTCCGGAAACTGCGCCATAAGCAAAGAATATATATTACTAACGTACCATAAGTGAAGTGTCAATACGTCACTAAGCCGTACCGTTAATACCGTTAGGTGCACGTATAGTTTATTACCTGCTATTGGATAGAGCATGCGGTTATAGATCGAAATTATGTAGATCGGTAGTATGTATCGGTACTAGCGAATTGTGATGGTACATATAACTGTGATTTCTTGCAAATAAGATTATTATGATTATGTACCTTGTTCAGGTTCATTTTAAGAGCCCTATTATAAGAGCCCTATTACAAATCTGCACTACGAGGAGCGCTCGCGCAGAACCTATCTACTGAGTTCGGACGGCCGGTTCATCGCATTTTTTAGTAATTTTGCAGTTGTATTTATCGTTTTTATTGAAATAGGATGCTTTAAAATTATAAAATCGTTATTCTTCATGAAGTAACATATATAATCAAAATTAAGAAGATTAGTAGAGTAGAGAAATAGTTAAAATTTTAGCCGAATTTAAAAGGGGAATTATTTAGAAAATAAGTTTTATTTCATGCTACAGTTTTACTTTGGAAGTCTGTTTTTTATTATATAATGTTGTTATAGCGCGAGCGGCAACAGGTACATCAAAATTGTGAAAATTTGAACTGTCGAACTATCACGGTTAACGTGACACAGCCTGGTGACAGACTGACGGATAGCGAAGTCTCATTAATATGGTTCCGGTTTTACCCTTTTGGTACGGAACCCTAAAATTATTTTAATCATATATCATTAGGAGAACTTTGCTTCGAAATAGAAATCTGAATTTCAACAGGCGATTCAGTTACCTACTAGTTATCTTTTGAAAAAAAAACCCCTTATTTTGTCTTTGGTGTAGGTCTTTACAAAATATCTTAGTTGTGGGAATGCTCCAAACCGGTACAAAAGTCCTTGAAGTCGGAATGCCCTGGAAAAAGGCATGTCCTACCTACCTACATTAGGTATACGGCTACAAAAATTGACCGACTCAATTATTTTGTTTTGGTGCATCGGAATTTGCAATAGACAAAAATTATATTTTCGTGTAGTGACTAGTGAATAAAGTTCCATGTTGACGACCTCTGTGGCTTGGTGGTACAGCGCGTTCATGCTTAATCCGGGGGCCGCGGGTTCGAATCCCGCCGAAAGAACAAAGTTTTTCTGTGTTCCTGGGTCATGGATGTGTATTAAATCTATACTAATATTACGAGTATAAAGCTGAAGAGTTTGTTTGTTTCTTTGTTTTGTTTCGCGCTAATATCAGGATGATGTCCTCCACGACGCATCCGTCGACGGCGACCCTTAATGCCTCCTTGAATGAGCTCGTATATGGCTGGAGAAACCGAGCTTGGTCTGAAATACTCGGTCACACGTTTCGCAGTATAGCTGACCAGTGGAGTTGTACGTATAGTTAGTTATACGTGGGCTTAGGGCGAGTCTTGCGGTGTTGGCGTTTGGCATCCAGATCTTCCATACGAGCTTTTTCGAAGTTCTTGGTGCCTTCTTTTACAGCTTTTCGCCAGTCGGGCCTCACACGCGCCAGCTCCTGCCAGGTGTTATCTTGTAAGCCACACGCAACCAAATGCCGCTTGAGAACATCCCTATAACGCAAGTACTGGCCCCCAGGCTTACGCTTTCCAGTTGTTAACTCCGAAAAGAATACGCTCTTAAGTAAACGGGTGTCGCCCATGCGCACAAGGTGTCCACACCATCTAAGTTGGCCTTGCATGAGAAGACACTCCATACCAGACATTTTTGTGCGCCTTAAAATCTCAGTGTTTGGAACTTTATCTTGCCATTTGAATCTAAGAATTGCACGTAGACACCTCATGTGAAAGCTATCGAGACGTTTGATATCAGCCTTGTAAAGGCACCATGTCTCAGAGGCATAAAGCAACAGGGGTAGGATAATTGCTTTGTATACAGCAAGTTTAGTCTGCAGGCGTAAGTCGTGCGAATTCCAAACTCTTTGATCCAGCCTTCCAAAGGCACCAGCAGCTTTCGAGATCCTTGAAGAAATGTCTGATTCTAGACGGTTGTCACTTCGTATAAGGCTGCCGAGGTAACGAAAAGTCTTTACTTCCTCCAGCTCCTTTCCATCTAGGGTAATCGGTGTGTCGCTTGCACTAGCATCTCTTGCAGGCTGCTTCAGGACTTGCGTTTTCGACACGCTGATCACCAGGCCAAATTTACGACATGACTGGTCCAACTCATCTAGGTACTGCTGCAAGTGCTCAGTACTGTCAGCCATTAGGCACACGTCATCGGCATAAAGGACTTCCAGCAGAGAGCGCTGTTGGGTTTTGCGCTTCGATCTAAAACGTGACAAGTCGAAGACACTCTTGTCGGTTCGCACGTTCAATTGAATCTGACCGCTACAGTTCCTCAGGGCGTCATTCACTACGGCAGCAAAATAGAGGGCAAAAAGTGTAGGGGCCATGACACAGCCCTGCTTGACACCGCTTGTTACCGGGAATTGGTCTGTGAAGTCGTTTTCATGACGAACTCTGGCCATCATTCCATCATGGAATTGGCGCACTACGTTAACAAACTTCACTTCAACTAGTTCGAATTGAAAAAAATATTTTTGTGTTGCATAGTCCATTTCGCGAGGAAGACTTTAAGCTATATAGCATTACGCTGCGACCAATAGGAGCGAAGCATCAGTGAAAAATGTTGCAAGAATGGGAAAAATTATTCATATTTGAGGGCTTCCGTTGCGTGCGTTGCGTAAACGGTTCAAGTTACCCAAAAAATATGTATGAAAGAATTATTCCTCTTTAAATGTCCGCGACAGTATATGTCTATATTTTAAGATTGACTTAACCTGTTTTATGGTAATCAAATTTAGTCGAAATTAATGCATTATTGCGCCATCAGTTGACGCGGACGAAGTTGCGGGCAACAACTAGTATGTGTATATATATAATAAAAATCTTAAATATATGTGTATAGGTCTACCAGAATCTGATGGCATTTAAAAAAAAATAAAAAATGTGATTTTCATATGGCAATGTCAAGTATGACCCGTCAAATCAAAGTACGTGATCTGTCAACCGCTGTTAAAATTTTGTGATTATGTTCTTGGAATTTGTTGTTTTTGTGAAAATATCCAAAAAGGCAATTCGATCTCAAGCGATGAATATTGTTTTCTATGTCTATAGTAAAATACAGAAAGAAGAAGGTGTAAATCGAACTCAATCTTATAATTTAAAGCTTGCGGTAGAGTTGACCGGTAAGTTAGAGTGAGTTGTTTTGATACTTTTAGTTTTTTTATATTTTCTTAGGTAACTATTGTGACTTCTTTAAATGTGTTTCCAGTACTACTATAAGGTGAATCGTAGCTGATGGCACATCGAATGATGGTTTGTTTTCCATGCCTCGTAAAAGGAGGAGAGGAGGAAACAAGAAAATCAACATAAGACAGTTTCGATTTATAGTTGATTAGGAATAAAGTAAACGACTTCTATACAGTTCGGAAGGAAATTCCAACATTAAATAAACTGTTGCCAATTTAATTGTATGTTATTCGTAATAAATAAGTATATAAAGTAATTCACGATTGATTTATTTTTCATGAAATATCATTATCAGTACATAGTATAAAACAAAGTCCCTTTTTTGTCTGTCCCCTATGTATGCTTAAATCTTTAAAACTACGCAACGGATTTTGATGCCGTTTTTTTAACAGATAGAGTGATTTAACGGAAAGGTTTTTAGGTATATATAACATGCATAACATAGTAGAGGTACACAAATAATTTTAGAGGTTTCTAAAGTCCTAAAAAATCACATATTTTGCGCTTACATTGAAAATGCTGGCTGAACACTACGAGATAGATCGAAATTATGTACTACAGTTGTATTCATCTTTAAAAAGCCTACAAAAAAGACCGCGATGGCATATGTCTATCTCTTAGGGATAACCCACAATAACCATTTTTTTATCCTTTACTTTGATTTTAATTAATAGCTTATTTACAAAGCGATTTTAAGCAATACAGTATTAATCCTTATCCAATTAAGTACCTTAAATACATTGTGCATTTAAGATAGATCAATACTGCCCTTTACGGCATGTAATTTAAATGAATATTTTCGAAGATATTACAGATTTAAAATGCAGGGACATAGTGTTGCTGCGCGGCGCGGGCTCTCGCGTTTCTACATCGCGCTATCGAAAACGCGGGACGTACCTATCTACACTAATATTATAAAGAGGAAAACTTTGTTTGTATGTTTGTTTGTTTGTTTGTTTGTTTGTTTGTTTGTTTGTTTGTTTGTTTGTTTGTTTGTTTGTTTGTTTGTTTGTTTGTTTGTACTGAATAGGCTCAAAAAGTACTGGACCGATTTCAAAAATTCTTTCACCATTCGAAAGCTACATTATCCACGAGTAACATAGGCTAAAATTTATTTTCGAAAAAAATAGTTTTCCGTAAGATATTTGGGTTTTTCCGACACAGGGTGTAAAAAATCAACCAGAAAAGTTACTTATTTTGCGTACGCTGCCTAAACTATAAAAGATAGAACCATAAAATGTTCTAATTAATTGTAGATCTTATAAATATCTACAAAAAAGTCCGCAACACACTATACCTAACTAGGTCGAGTGAGGCACAACAACCATTTTTTTATTTAGAAATCTTGAATTTTTTTTGGACTACATTTAAACGCGTTTATTTTACTCATGCTATTATTCCTTATCAAAATAAATGATTTCATCACTAAGTACAGTTTATGTAGATAATATTTGGTCTTTAAATAATTGAAATTGGACGTTTGGTTTTGAAGTTATGGCGAAATTAAAATATTACGATTTCTGCTGCACGGCCCGTTGCGAAGTGGGCGTCAACAAGACGGGGGTGCGCGTGCGGGAGGGATAGATCTATGAGTAAGGTACCCTCAGTATTAGTATCAGTATTGTACCCGTGCGAAGCCGGGGCGGGTCGCTAGTACAGTATAAAGAGGTTCACGAACATTTTGAACTGCAGCACAGAATACATAATAGTAACTGCAGTTCTTAATTCTTATGGAATATCCAGAGGTGATTTGTCAGTTTTGTTGGAATGTCAAATAACTTTACTTACTACATAGTACATAGTATAAAACAAGTCGCTTTATCTGTCTGTTCCTATGTAGGTATAGTATATTCATGCTTAGATCTTTAAATTTACGCAACGGATTTTGATGCGAGTTTTTAAAATAATAGTCTTTAAGTATTTAGTCTTTAAGATATAAGATTATGGTAAAACTTATATTCAAGTGCGATAAATATATTATGTAAGTATATTATCAAGTGGTCGCGCATGTCGTGTCGAGGTGATAGGGTCCCATTTTTAACAATTTGCATTGGGCAAACCTAAAAACATTTTCAATATTGTATCAGAAGTATATTGCTGTAAGTAGGTAGAGAGTTATTCGCCGAAGTAGTTTTTTCTCCAAGAACACTATTCCACGCGGGCGAAGTCGCGGGCAAAAGCTAGTTTTCTATATTATACACCGAACATTCTTCACGTTCACACAGTCTTATTATAATTCATGTTCAATAATACTAAAGACATAATTAAAAATTAACAAGTATCATGATCGTTTAATTCAATTTCCCCAGTATTACAAACTACAAAATTTTATTTCCCTATTTGCCATGAGATTCTGGTACACCTATAGTATAAAAGTATTAAAAATATACTTCCCGTTTTCTGGTATCCGTTACACAAGCAGGGTTCGAGGATATATATCAATGGATATATATCATGATATATATCCGATATATATCAAAGGACTTAGCAATAGCAACACTTCTGCCGGCATTAATGGTGTCAGTCGTGTCAGAAAACAAGTTTTTTTTTGTATTTATTCTATTATTTTTTACAAAGAAAGTAATTGACAAAGTGCAGAAACGATTTTACTTCATTACTAAGTATTTAACTTTTGTATTTATAGAATGCTAGCTTTTGCGCGCGGCTACGCCCGCGTAAATACATTATCCCGCGGGAACACTGTACTTTTTCGGGATAAAAAATATCCTATGTCCTTTCCTGGGACCCAAAGTAGGTCTATGTCGTGGCCAAATCGTAGATTTGCTCACTTCATGAAATGCTCGAGAATTTCATGAAATGGTCGTATTTTATGATGTGGGCAACTTAATTTGATCAGTTCATTAAATCGTTAGCATTTTACGATTTTGTCATCCACATTTGGCCGAATCTTATAAATAGAGAAGATAAAATATTTAATGAAAATCTAGAACATGTTAAGAACTACACACACCGGCATATTTAGCGAAACATACAATAAAGGTTTGATATCAGTATCATATAAGGTTGCTGGCTGATTTATACGTCATTTAATTTATAAAGATTTTTTTCTAAATTAAGAAATAACTGAACATCACATTTTATGCAATTGTTTTAATTTTATTCAAATACACCTTATCTGGAGTGAACTTTGAGTATTTCTTCCTTCTGAGTTTGATTTAAAATTTCATTGAAATACTGTTTTTTGTAAAAAAAATTTAATCGCGTATCTTTTTGGAGTTGAGGACTTAATTATGCCTGACTTAGCCCCAACGGAGATTGCCAGGGCACTCGAAATGCGAAGAAATGGTCAAACCTACAGAGTGATATCCAGAGATCTTCGTCGACCAGTTTCAACGATCCATCGCAGTATCCAACGGCTCAGGGAGACCGGTACTTATGTTAGAACTTAGAAGAGCAGGACAAGGCAGAAAAACACGCACTTCGAGTAGGGATGATCGTTTCATTCGGCTTCGTGTACGTAGGAACCCCCGTTTGACGGCCATCCAAGCCCGACATGAGTTAGAAGCAGTGCGGGGTGTAACCGTAAGTGAACGTACGGTACGAAGAAGGTTCGAAGAAGTTGGTTTGGGTTCATTTGTGCCCGCCAAGGTTCCAAGGCTCAAGGTAAATCATCGTAGAAACAGGTTAACTTTTGCTCAGGAATATCGACTTTGGAACGCGGACCAATGGAGTAAGGTATTGTTTAGTGATGAGTGCAGAATTCTCTTAAATAAAATTGACGGCAGGCAAAGAATATACAGACGCAAAGGAGAATACATTCAGACAAATTTTGAAACTACAGTTGCATACGGTGGTGGATCAATAATGGTTTGGGCGGGCATTTGTTTGGGAGCTCGCACAGACTTGGTAGTGATTGACAGAGGGAGTCTGACTGCAGACCGCTATATCAGAGAAGTTTTAGAAGAAAATAGAGCACGCTTGGGACTTGCTGAAAAGAAAAGTTAAGTCCAGAATTCCAGCTCCTGCCAACGTGGGTGAACTGCGAATCGCCGTAGTTGCAAGCAGGAATGGCAGAGACTATCCCAGGAGACCATCGATAACATCATTCTCAGTATGCCTAGACGGGTAGAAACATTAATGAGAGCACGTGGAGGAAATACGCGATATTACCTAATCACCATTTTTCTAATTTAATTAATTGTTATTTTAATATTATTTTTCACTTTTCCCGGTTACATGAAAAGTTCAAAAATGTACCATTTTTCACAAATAGCCTTTACTCGCAAAATCTGTTCTTAATATTGTGATCTCATTTTAAATAAACAAATAAAACTTTAATAAGTGTAGTAAGTAGATTTTAAAATAAAACCATATCTTTTTAATCGTGGACCTTTTTTTGTGTTCCGATAAATATGCCGGTGTGTTTAGTTTATTGTCATTTAAGTCCCGCTGACACAAACATTGTGCGAAAATTAAAAAAAAAAGGAATTTTTTTGTAATCTAACCTTAGATAAGTAAATACCTAAGTGTAAGTATCGGTGTAGGTAGTTATAGGTGTAGGTTGTAGGTGTATCTCGTAGGTGAAGGTTGTAGATGGTGGTTGTAGGTCTCTTTCCGTAACTTGCATGGTACTCGAGAACGTTTTTGTCGTAAACTCTTTTGGTATAACTTCCTGCCTCGTTTATTAATAAATTATTAACTTTTTCACCACGAAGAAAAATATTCTCGTAGCGACCGCCATCTATTACACATAATCAAAGCGCTTGCAGCGCCTATCTCTCCTTGCAGGTAATGAATGTAATTATTTTACGATATAATATTATGTCAAATTATCTGGACCCATATCATGAAGTAGCCACGAGTAGTTGGCCATATCGATAAACGATTTCTTATCATTGACCTGCCCAGGCCACATCATGATGTGGCAATAGACAGAGAAACTTTTCATGAAATGCGACCATTTCATGAAATTCTCGAGTATTTCATGAAGTGAGCAAATCTACGATATGGCCACGACATCTATACCAAATTTCATAAAATCGGTTCAGCGGTTAAAGCGTGCAGAGGTAGGTAACAGACAGACACACTTTCGCATTTATAATATTAGTATAGATAATTGTTTATTAAATGATGAATTTTTAGGCTGTCTTTACTTGAAACAAAAAACGTTATCAGAGCCAGGCTATGTGTTGAAAAAGCCGGACCTTTTATATGATGATTCGAGACTGATAGATTTTATGTAAAACTAGCTGTTGCCCGCGACTTCGTCCGCGTCAAATCTGATTACCATAAAAAAGGTTATAGTGAGTCAATCTTAAAAGATTTTTTAGATCATTTATAGAGGAATAATTCTTTCATACATATTTTTTGAGTAACTTGAGCCGTTTACGCAGCGCACGCAACGAAAGCCCTCAAATAAAGCTCAAATATGAATAAATTTCCCCGTTTTTGAAACATTTTCAAATTGTACTATAGTTATCATGTTACTATTGTTATCATAATTGTATGTTTTTGTGGTGTGCAATAAAGATTATTATTATTATTATTATTTTCACTGATGCTTCGCTCCTAAATATAGCTAAAAGCCTTTCTCGACAAATGGACTATCCAACACAAAAATAATTTTTCAATTCGATTTAGCAGTTCCTGAGATCAGCGCGTTCAAACAAACAACGTAAGCCCTCAAAGATGAATAATTTTCTACGTTTTATTCACATTTTCTACTGATTCTTCGCTCCTATTGGTCGCAGCGTGATGTTATATAGCTTAAAGCCTTCCTCAACAAATGGACTATCCAACACAATTTTTTTTTTATTCAATCTAGTAGTTCCTGAGATCAGCGCGCTCAAACAAACAACGTAAGCCATCAAAGATGAATAATTTTCCCCGTTTTTTCCACATTTTCCACTGATTAGTGATTCTTCACTCCTATTGGTTGCAGCGTGATGCTATATAGCCTAAATCTTTCATCTATAAATGGACTATCCAACACAAAAATAAATTTTCAATGCGAACCAGTAGTTCCTGAGATTAGCGCGTTCAAACAAAAAAACTCTTCAACTTTATAATATTAAGTATAGATAGCTGATGCCCGCCGTACCGTCCCGCGGTACGGCGGGACATATACAACCGTATATGTCCCGCGATAAAAAGTAGCCTATGTTCTTCCTCGTGGTCTACTTTATATCTGTGCCAAATTTCATGATAATCGGTTTAGTAGTTTTTACATGAAACTGTAAATAAAGTATCCCACAGGAACCGTACATTTCCCTGCGATAAAAAGTAGCCTATATCCTTTCTCAGGCTCTCTGTATCTGTGTACCAAATTTTGTTTCAATCGGTTCAGTAGTTTTGGCGTGGAAGAAGGACAAACAGACACACACTTTCCCATTTATAATATTAGTATGGATGTATTATGAATATATAATATTAAATGCAGCTTTCGCAAATATTTAAGTGCCTACTTTTTCAAGAGTAAGATTTTCATCAAATTTAATTTTCGAATTCTTGTCAGATTTATTTTTCAATATGATGACAATATAATATTATGTCAAAATAAAAATAAAGCTCCCCACTCACGGGCTATCGATTGCTTCGATCAAATTGGAAATTAATTCGTATTTGAAAGTAAATTGCTAACGACAAACCATTACACAAAATGATTAGTGTAAGACCTACCAGCTAGTTTTTGCGGTGGGGGTCAAAAGTTGGAACAAAATTTACGCGTATATATACGAGTTTCATATAAAAAGTATAGTAAGGTGGTCCTCGGATCTCAGACTATATTCAATTTTTATCTAAACCGATTTACTTGCAACTACGAATCCAGTAAATGTTAAAATTGTAAAGACTAAATCGATCGATCGCTTGTGAGTGGGAGCTTTAAATCAAAAGCACTAAGGAGTATTTATATCAACTTTAAAGCAAATCGCTCCCAAACAACTTTCTTTCCCTTTTTATTCCCCTTAGGGGACGAATTTCAATAAACTATGATACACGAATTCCATCAATTCTGTTAAATAATGTTTGTGCAAAATATGAAGTAGATTGGACCAAGAAATCACGTTGTCCCATACAAACTGTTTACCCCCTTTTCACCCCCTTAGGAGTCGAATTTCGAAAAATCCCTTCTTATCGGATCCCTACGCATTACAAAGAGCAAGCCCTGCAAGTTTCAGGTCTCTACGATCAGCGGTTTAGGCTGTGCGTTGATCCGTCAGTCATTCAGGACAAAGGATTTTATATGTATAGATGTCGGTTTTTATTTCGGATGATTTTAAGTACCTAAATAAAAAAACAACAATAAAAACATTTTAGTTTTTTTCATTATTTTTATGTTTGTTTATTCATTATATTTTGACGACCTCTGTGGCTCAGTGGTTCATTGCGTTTATGCTGAAGCCGGGGGTCGTGGGTTCGAATCCCGCCGAAGGAACAATAAGTTTTTCCGTGTTCCTGGGCCATGGATGTGTAAATATGTGTATAATATAATACAAATCTTAAATATATGTATAGTATTAAATATACTTCCTGTTGTCTGGTAACACAGGTTCTTCGGATACTTAGCATAGGGCCAGATTGACGTGGTGGTAAGCGTCCGTAGATATTATTATTATTATGTAACACATAATATGCAAATAGTATACATAAATAATACAATAAAATAATAATATGGCTTTCATACAAAATGGATATATATCCATTTTGATATATTATCGGATATATATCATAAATATCCGATATTTTGATATTTATAATAAATATCGGATATTTTCGAACCTTGAACACAAGTTCTGCGGATAATTAACTGGGCCAGATTGACGTGGTGTGAAGCACTATTATTAGATATTAATGTTAAATAGCTACCCTACTATAATATTATAAATGTGAAAGTTTGTGAGGATGTACGTATGGATGGATGTTTGTTACTCTTTCATGCAAAAACTACTGAACGGATTTCGATGAAATTTGATATAGTAGTAGTTAAGACTCTGGATTAAAACATAGGATACTTTTTATCTCGAAAAATACAGTGTTCCCGAGGGATACTATATTTTCGCGGGCGAAGCCGCGCGCAAAAGCTAATATTATTATTAATGTTGCAATATGCAGCGTCTCGTACCGTCGCGTATCGTCGCAGTGTGTACTGACCCTAAGATGCAACACGATGTAACTGAACCTCGCAAAACTGTTGGCTGTTCGCAGTCTGTAGGAAATCCACTGATAATAATTACGAACGACCATAACCGAGAGGGAAATGTGTTTCTATTAACATTTAGATTAGATTCGGTTCAACTTAATGAAAACGAAGACCGGTTAGTGCGTCTCTGTAGTTATCCTACTACTATTATAAATGTGACAGCCTCCGTGGTCCAGTGGTTTAGAGCTTGGCTCTCAACTCGGAGGTCGTGGGTTCGATACCCGCGTTGGAGCAACTGTTGTTTCCAAGTTTGGTTAGGACAATGCAGGCTGATCACCTGATTGTCTGATAAGAAAGATTATCCATGATGATGGGCATGTAAAAAGTCGGTTCCTGCGCTTGATCTCTCGCGAGTCGATCGGTCATCCGTCCCACACGTCCCGTCTTGTGTACTGCGCACACACTTGAGCACTGTTAAAAAACTCCTGCGTCGCTGGCATGGTTTCAATGAAACCGGCCACCTTCACCGAAGTGCTCAAGCTGGAGATTGCGGGTTAGAATCCCGCCAAAGGAACACAAACGTTTTTGTTCCTTTGCCATGGGTGTGTATTGAATATATGCATAGTATAATAAGAATCTTTAATATGTGTATACTTGTATAGTTTAATATAAAATGTATTTCCGTTGTCTGGTATTCGTAACACAAGTTCTTGGAGAATTTATCACAGGACCAGATTAAGGTGGCGTGGAACCGTCCATAGATATTATTAAAAATGATATCTGTGGAACGCTATTTGTGGATAAAATTTATTCATTCGAATACAATACTTTGCATTCAAATCCTAAATTTACAGGAAAAAAATTCGTGTGAAATATTAACAATTTACAAATTACAATAAAATAGAGTTTTTATTGTAATAAAGTAGGTTCTCAAAGTAGATGTAGCAAATGATTTCCTCATTTAAATTACTTGCAGAGTTGAGTAACTAACATGTATGGTGCAGCCCAGGGCTGCCACTTAAAGGGCCTTTTATTATTGCACATAGACATAGACAGGGGCGACACTTTACAAATTTTACAACAAGAAAGAGAGCGATATATCGGCCTGCGATGTCACGATGTGCTACCGCCATACATTTGTCATTGAACAATATTGTATGGTCACAAATTGGTTTGCGAGAAAGAGATGGCAACATTTTTTATTTGCTTTATAATATGTAATCGCGTAACCTAAATAACTATTTCTTTTAGATTTATGTATCACTATTCAACCATAGTTAAATTTAATTTGAAAAAATGTGATATTAGACACTAGGCACTAAACAATATCCTTATTCTATTTAAGGGGAACAAACTACACTAGGCAATATAGAGTATATGGGGAAAATCGTAGAAGTGGCAGCCCTAGTGCAGCCAAACATGGAAACCTACCCGAGATGCAAGACTATGTATCTTTGTTACGGCGCGCGGCGATGCCGACCAGAATGGACAAGTAGACAGGTCGGGCTATGTTTATGCATTAGTTCTTATTACTAAACTTCTACAATGTAAGCTCGTTCGTCACATGATAGGGTTCTCTTTTCAAGCAAATGATGAACTCTACGTTAAGATTTCGTTCGCTAGATTTTTCCTTTTATGCATTAGTTCTTATTACTAAACTTCTACAATGTAAGCTCGTTCGTCACATGATAGGGTTCTCTTTTCAAGCAAATGATGAACTCTACGTTAAGATTTCGTTCGCTAGATTTTTCCCTTTATGCATAAGTTCTTATTACTAAACTTCTACAATGTAAGCTCGTTCGTCACATGATAGGGTTGTCTTTTCAAGCAAATGATGAACTCTACGTAAAGATTTCGTTCGCTAGATTTTTCCCTTTATGCATTAGTTCTTATTACTAAACTTCTAAAATGTAAGCTCGTTCGTCACATGATAGGGTTCTCTTTTCAAGCAAATGATGAACTCTACGTTAAGATTTCGTTCGCTAGATTTTTCCCTTTATGCATAAGTTCTTATTACTAAACTTCTACAATGTAAGCTCGTTCGTCACATGATAGGGTTGTCTTTTCAAGCAAATGATGAACTCTACGTAAAGATTTCGTTCGCTAGATTTTTCCTTTTATGCTTTAGTTCTTATTACTAAACTTCTACAATGTAAACTCGTTCGTCACATGATAGGGTTGTCTTTTCAAGCAAATGATGAACTCTACGTAAAGATTTCGTTCGCTAGATTTTTCCTTTTATGCTTTAGTTCTTATTACTAAACTTCTACAATGTAAGCTCGTTCGTCACATGATAGGGTTGTCTTTTCAAGCAAATGATGAACTCTACGTAAAGATTTCGTTCGCTAGATTTTTCCCTTTATGCATTAGTTCTTATTACTAAACTTCTACAATGTAAGCTCGTTCGTCACATGATAGGGTTCTCTTTTCAAGCAAATGATGAACTCTACGTTAAGATTTCGTTCGCTAGATTTTTCCCTTTATGCATAAGTTCTTATTACTAAACTTCTACAATGTAAGCTCGTTCGTCACATGATAGGGTTCTCTTTTCAAGCAAATGATGAACTCTACGTTAAGATTTCGTTCGCTAGATTTTTCCTTTTATGCATTAGTTCTTATTACTAAACTTCTACAATGTAAGCTCGTTCGTCACATGATAGGGTTGTCTTTTCAAGCAAATGATGAACTCTACGTTAAGATTTCGTTCGCTAGATTTTTCCTTTTATGCATTAGTTCTTATTACTAAACTTCTACAATGTAAGCTCGTTCGTCACATGATAGGGTTGTCTTTTCAAGCAAATGATGAACTCTACGTTAAGATTTCGTTCGCTAGATTTTTCCCTTTATGCATTAGTTCTTATTACTAAACTTCTACAATATAAGCTCGTTCGTCACATGATAGGGTTGTCTTTTCAAGCAAATGATGAACTCTACGTTAAGATTTCGTTCGCTAGATTTTTTCCCTTTATGCTTTAGTTCTTATTACTAAACTTCTACAATGTAAGCTCGTTCGTCACATGATAGGGTTCTCTTTTCAAGCAAATGATGAACTCTACGTTAAGATTTCGTTCGCTAGATTTTTCCCTTTATGCATTAGTTCTTATTACTAAACTTCTACAATGTAAGCTCGTTCGTCACATGATAGGGTTGTCTTTTCAAGCAAATGATGAACTCTACGTTAAGATTTCATTCGCTAGATTTTTCCCTTTATGCATAAGTTCTTATTACTAAACTTCTACAATGTAAGCTCGTTCGTCACATGATAGGGTTCTCTTTTCAAGCAAATGATGAACTCTACGTTAAGATTTCGTTCGCTAGATTTTTCCTTTTATGCTTTAGTTCTTATTACTAAACTTCTACAATGTAAGCTCGTTCGTCACATGATAGGATTCTCTTTTCAAGCAAATGATGAACTCTACGTTAAGATTTCGTTCGCTAGATTTTTTCTTTTATGCTTTAGTTCTTATTACTAAACTTCTACAATGTAAGCTCGTTCGTCACATGATAGAGTTCTCTTTTCAAGCAAATGATGAACTCTACGTTAAGATTTCGTTCGCTAGATTTTTTCTTTTATGCTTTAGTTCTTATTACTAAACTTCTACAATGTAAGCTCGTTTGTCACATGATAGGGTTCTCTTTTCAAGCAAATGATGAAATCTACGTTAAGATTTCGTTCGCTAGATTTTTCCTGTAGCCTAGTTTGACGTTAGGACCTCCGCAAATCTCCGAAACTTGTTGGACATGACGCTGCAGTCTTAAGCTAGCTAATTTCAAAATTGAACTTTATTCACTACACAAGAAGATATACGTTTCATTGTAAGAGTGCTAATGTCTGGACTCAGGATGCACCGCGCTGCACAGCGCGTACTAGTGATGTAACGAATGTCTTTTTTTTAGCATTCGCGAATGCGAATATCTGCTACCGACATTCGCGAATGCGAATATTCAGTTTTTGTTCATATTTGGCGCCAATTTGTCTATGATTTGGAGGCAGTCGCGTTCGGACAAGGTTCGTTTATAAGGGTTCGTTACGTTCGTATCTTCCGAGTATTGCCGAGTTCATACGAACTCATCTATGATCTAAATAAAGCGTCATTCATTTCGCTCCGCTCACTCAAACTTAAACTCAATTTTTTTATTTCCATGTAGGTTATGATATAACGCTTATAGAATTGTCCTACATGATGCCTACCACCGGTTCGGAAACTAGCCCGGCGAGAAGAACCGGCGTAAGAAACTCGCACATTTGCTTTTGTTTTCTGATATTCATATTCGCAAAACATTCGCAAAAATTTTGCGAATGCGAATGCGAATGCAAATATACAAAAATGTGCGAATATTCGCGAATGCGAATGCGAATATTCGTTACATCACTAGCGCGTACCTTGTAACGTACCTACGTATAACACGGTCACATTAACTAGACGCATGGGATTGATGACGTCATTTTGGCGTTCTGCAACTACAACAGAAACAAACAAACAAACTGTAACAGAAAACTAACGAAAATATCGACGCGTGTATCAGTAACAGAGATGCTGACCATAGTGACGTTTGCTCGGCGAGCTAAGGGAACGCGGTGGGAAGCGGGCAGGGCTTTGCATTCCAGCGATGCGTCAAGTTAATGTGACCGCGTTGTAACGTACACAAACGTGTACCTTTTTTTGTAGTAAATAAAGTTCAATTTTCAATTTTGAATAGCTATTTTGAAAATGCGGTGCCGCGTAGCGTCGCGTGTGGTCGCGGTGTGAACTGAACCTAATAGATGTTGTATTTACAGTCTAAACTCTAAAGAATACATTGCAAAATAAAATAAATTATTAAAAAATTAAAAAAACCCGACTGCAAAAAAGACAAATACCTAAGGAACGCACTAAAAAGACCGAAACAAGATTGAGAAAACCAACTACACTAACCATAATATAATGTTTTTTTACAATTTATAATGAAAATGGGTCCCGCCTGCTACCAAACATAACGTCAATTATTTCACTTAGGCTTTCAGCTCATAGTGTAGTTGGTTTTCTCAATCTTGTTTCGGTCTTTTTAGTGGTTTAGTCTTTTTGCAGTCGGGTTTTTTTAATTTTTTAATAATTTAAGTATTTTATTTTAGATTTTTTAGTTCAACCAACACACACTTGGTCGATTTAAATCAAAAAGACGACTGTTTGAATGCATTGATTACATATTTATTCGAATTATTTAATTAAAATGGTTGTAATTTTTCCTGATTAAATTTAAATATGACATATGTATATTTTTGAAATCTCCTTTTAATTTCCTTTGTTTTGATACCCTACTCGGTAGGTTTGGTTAAAAAAAAATTTAACTACTTACAATTTGGCGCGAAAATCCGCCATTTTGTATTTTTTCTTTGAACTAGATTTCTAAGGACACTTGGGTTATTTAGACGAATCAAACGATACCTTAATTGTTAAAATCCATCCAGCCGTTTGGAAGATACGTGGGAATAAAGGAATTTACATACATACATACATACAAGATACGCGCGAAAAACATAACCCTTCTTGACAGTCGGGTAAAAAAATATACAAATATTGTAATAAAATATGTAAATACTAATTTAAATAATTTCAGTCTTTTCAGTTGCTTTTGAATTGTAGTTATCTATGCAGGCGGGTTTTTGTTGTTTTTTATTTTTATTATTATTATTTATCGTTATATTTAATATAAAACTGCAAGTTATATACATATTTAGAATCAGTGTTTAAAATACTTCATTTTGATACCCTACTGGATATACTTGGTAGATATTTTTTTTTTACCTCACAACATGGCGTCAAACATCCGCCATTTTGTTTTTTTTTTTAATGTCACCTATCTAAGAACACTTGGGCTATTTAGTCGAATCTAACGATACCTCAAATGTGAGAATCCGTTTAGCGGTTCTGAAGATACAAGGTAATAAAGAATATTACATACATACATACATACATACATACAAGATACGCGCTAAACACATAACCTAATATATATCTGTATTATCTATGCACATAACCCTCCCGGCAGGCGGGTAAAAAATCTGATGGCGCGGCTGCGTTATCGCCAGGTCTTTGTTGTAATTTGTATCTCGCATGTATCGTGTCATTCGTGTCATTGAAGTGAAGTCGAACTTGCGACGTAAGTTCAACTTATGATTTCAAAAGCAATCGTGGAAGTGTTTAGTCATCCCGCAGTACCTGCACTCTCGTCGTTTTTATAAGGGCATTTCACAGTCGGTTAGTTTTAGGGTTCCGTATACATAGGGTAAAAACTGGACCCTATTACTGATACTCTACTGTCCGTCCCTCTGTCTGTTCATCTGTATAGTTGTGTCACCAGGACCGTAATGAACCGTGATAGCTAGGCACTAGGCAAGTAAATTTTATACAGATTTCTGTTACCGCTTTAACCACAAATAGTTAGATACTTAAAACAGAATAATATAAATATTTAAGGGGGGTCCTATATACAACAACCTCCTACCTACGGAAACCTTCGTGCTCGAGTCCGACTCGCACTTGGTCGGTTTTAGCATAGTTATGATATTCGTTGGATTTACAAGTAAGTGTAAATGAGTCCCAAAGGTATAATATTAAGTTAAATGTAAATGGTATTCAGAACCAGCTAATCGTGTGATTTTGGGAGCAAAGTCTTTATAACTATCAATATCCTTTTAAAAGCTTCGTAAATTTAAAACTATTCACTATTTAAACCTTCTTACACTTAAAAGTTAAACATCTTTTATGATTTGCCAAAAAAATATTTTTAATACAAACTTTTATCTGTGTGGATAAAAATGTCGCCTATCTACATGCTCAAGCTTGTGGGTATGATACTCTAATCTCGGCCAGAGACGGGCTATTCCAAGAAGGTTCAAGTTTCCCCTCGCCATAAGCGGGTGTCTATATGATTACGTATGCAACACACGCGGGCAGGCCGTTGCCCCGCGAGCCTCTACTATCCTATAGCTTAGCAAACTAAGTAACGATTATTGCATAACTACACCTACAACCTACACCTATTGTCTACTCCTACGCCTTCTACCTAAAATTTGGGGTAGGTCGCCCCTATCACTTAGGGGTATAAAATAGCTTACTTATAAACTATTCTCATACTTACTAAACCTGCAAAATTTCATAAAAGTCGGTCGAGCCTTTTTAGAGGAGCTCTGTAACTAACACCACAACCTTGACCTTACCTTTTGCTCTATTTTGTTTGAGAGTGGAGACTCCAAATTGATCAAATCAGAAGGATCTATTATCAAACGACACAATATGTAAAACAGCTGTAAATTATATTGAATCTGTGTAAAACAAAGTATGTAGACCTTTTTTTTTTTGTTTCCGGGAGGAAAATGCTTTACGCATACTACCCAGGCGCAGGGGGCACCCAAGTGGTGATGTGGGACTAGATATGAGCGCCGATGGGTGGTAGGTCGGCGGCGGCGCGCCGGCTTTTTTGGGTCGGCGGCGGCGGCATTGGCGGCGTGACCTTGAAAGGGTTGAAGTTTGTACTTGGTAGTAAAAAAAAGTGTAGTTTACTTTATTCATTGGGTAACATACAATTAAAATGCAATACAATTTATAGAACTTTTTGTAGTGATGAAAAAGACAAAGTATTAATACAATTTCAAAGTAGGAACTAGGTACTTTGGAATTAATAGTTAACAGTGCGTTGATTCCAGAGAGCGTAATCACTGTAATATTTTTCTATTTTCGTTTTATAAACGTCCACATTTTCAAAAACTGACGTCAAAGCCATTTATATAACTGACTGCGTGTATCTAGTGATCAACCAATAATAGTGGAGATCTCAGCCTGAAACACGGTGCAAAATCTCCCGAAAAGCATATCTGCCTGTAGGTGGCACGCCCTTGTAGTCCAGCGCCATCCCGGTTGTCTTCCTAGATATGTCCGTAAACCAAATTATGTTCTTAAAGTGAACATTACTTAGGACCCGGTCCTCCCTAGAAGTAATGAAAACTAGGTATAGCTTCTAGAAGCTATGCACCTTGATCATGGCGTCCGTTGGCACGGCCATGAAAGGTCTCTCAAGAAGAGACTGTTGCAGTTGTCCAAGAATGTTGGAAGTAAATACTAGTTTTAGACTAGTATTTACTCTGTACACTAATTAATATTTTGATGTAGTTGACCTGTACAGTTTTTTTTTGCTCATATGTGACAATCGTCCCACTATAGCTGTGTAAAGCAAGCATAGTATTGCCTTCAACCGAAGGTCTCATTTAGAGCTGACAAGTCTTGGGCAGGATCACAGAGCACATCTAGCCTTTTTCATAATGTACACGATGTGCTTATTCCAAGTTAGTCCCATAATATCTTGGATCACTCCAAGATATTCGACCTCTCTTGCAGACGTGGTAGTTTTCCCGAAGAGTGTTGGGGGTTTTAGTCCCTTCAACTTCCTCTTATTGGTGTTAGGTATCAATACTGTCTTATTAGCGTTGACGGTTAGATTAGCCCTTCTGCACCAATTTTGCACCTGATTTGCATTAGCCTAGTGACTACTGATGCGCATTTGCACACCACTAGTATCGCTAGGTTGGATTAGAGCTTGGCTCTCGACTCGGAGGTCGTGGGTTTGATTCGCGCATTGGAAAAACAAAAAAAAGTTGTTTTCAAGTTTGGTTAGGACATTGCAGGCTGATCACCTGATTGTCTGACAGGAAAGGTGAACCATGCATCGGATGGGTAAGTAATAAGTCAGACGAGTGCCTAATGTCTCGCCATTAGTGTCAGTTATCCGTCCCACTGGATTACGAGGGTAAAGGAAGAGAAAGTGCTTGTGTGCTCTTGTGTACTGCGCACACCCTAGTATGTGAACTATAAGAATAAATACTGGCCTGGTTTTAGAGAAACCGGCCACCGTCACCAAGATCGGCGTAGGGAGTTATGTTATATACTTCTTTCATGCTTTAAACGAGGAGACGAACGAGGACATCCACATAAGTGACACCTGAGATAGGTGTCACTTATGTGGATGTAAATAGATGTTCTGCATAAAAGACAACGTGCTTACTAGAAAGGCAGATCTACTGATTGATCGAGTAGATCGAGCCAGTACATCGCATTGATAAAGCCATTGAGGATAAGAAGTTTACGCTAAGCGCCTTCCTAGATATTGAAGGCGCGTTCGACAAAAACTCCAGCTGATCTATTACCCTGATAGCCTGGCTTCAAGAATTACTATAGAATGGATCAAAGCTACGCTAAACAACAGAGTAGCGTCATTAACTATCATGGGCTTGACGCTCAGGAGCAGGTTCAGGTGAAAGAAGTAAGGCTTATATGGGTATACTAGCTGTCCCGGCGAACTTCGTACCGCCTTAGAATTAAATATGTTGACGTACTGATAACAGCGTCACCTGATATCGGATCCAATTGCAAATTTAATCCATTCTCGAATCCACTTGAACACACACAAAAAATTCATTAAAATCTGTCCCATATGAATAATTTTCCCCGTTTTTGCAACATTTTTCACTGATTCTTCGCTCTTATTGGTCGCAGCGCGTAATGTTATATAGCTTAAAGCCTTTCTCGACAACTGGACTATCGAACACAAAAATAATTTCTCAATTCAAACCAGTAGTTCCTGAAATTAGCGCGTTTAAACAAACAAACTCTTCAGCTTTATAATATTAGTATAGATATGACTTGGGTAATATGAATGCTCATAGTTAATGACTGAAATTACACATTATGACTATCCCTCTCGCTCACTCGGCGCGCCGACGTATTTTCGCGGCGGCGGCGGCGCGGCAAAATCGTCGGCGGCGGCGGCGCGCCGGCGCGGCGCTCATATCTATGTGGGACTCATGGTATACCCACTAAAAACCCCCCATCTTCCTCCTCGCCGCCCTCTGACGGGGCCACGGGAACGATACACACATCCGCGACCCCGCCGGCGGCAGCCGCCTACAAGCGGCTCCATCATGAAAGCCCGAAGGCCCTCCACGACGGGCGCACCAGATGGTATTAGGTGCGCCTCCCTCCTCGGCCTCCACCAGTACTGTAGCAGACTCCCCCTGAGTCTGCTACTAGGAGGCCATGGGTACCAGATAAACTGGTACCCGGTGGCAGATCAGGTCTGTGGTTCTGCCACCGACCACACCTCGGTCGCAGAGGATAGGGCAAGCGGCGCACCGCAATACCGACATGCCTCTTCCTCTGCGGCCCCACCAACGCCGTTTCGACGGAACGGCCCCGCCAGCTCGCAGGGGGTAGGGAGAGTGAAGTACCGTAATACCATCACGCCTCTCCCCCTGTGATCCCTCCACGGCCGCAGAAGATAGGGAGAACGGCGCACCGTAATACCGGCACTCCTCTTCTTCTGCGGTCCCACCTCCACGCGCGTCCTCTGCGGGCATGTTTAGCCCGCTGGGAGCGCCCTCCTCGGGCCAGCCGGCGGCAAACAGGCCGGCCCCGGTTTCCTCTTAGCTTCACCGTGGGTGACCAGTCCACTGTTACTAAGCCCCACCGCCACGACAAGGCGTGCAACCATGTAGACCTACCTATTCTTGTTTAACCGAATAGTTACTTGTAGATGTTGGATTTTAGACAGAAATACGTAGATTCTTGTAACTTGCATTATCGATGATTATTTTTGTTGCAAGGAGAAATTTTGATGTTGATTGTATACAAGATTCTCACTTCTCAGTATGACTAAGTTATGGTTGTGAATCACACATAATTTGCAATCAATCGGCGTCGTTGGTGGTTTTTCCAGCAATGATAAATCCTGATCGTAAAGTTTGCTATCGCTATAAGATATTCTTATTCACTTAAAACGTCTTATAAATCAATGAACGCCGGCTGCACGCACGAAAATTGTCACGTTCCGCCTGAGCCGAGCGTGCAAGCGAGAGCGCGGAACAAGCGATAGAGAGGCACGATCGGCCTAAGCGTTCGGCTTGTGATGACGTTATCACGTAAAATTATTGTCCGTAGACCGACTTAACTCTACTAGATTATATTAGGTGTCGAAGGTATATTAAGACTTATAATAAATATAAACACGTATTTGCTCAATAGAAAGGCAACAACAGCGTGTGACTTGAGTTCCTCTTAATTAAAGTAGCGTTAGGGTTCGGCTTTCAACACCTTTTAATACTTAGGGGTTTTGAGATTTAACATAATCGTAGTAGCAGGAATGTGGTTATAATTGCTACTAATTTACATTATATTATCATATCATCACCGTGACCTTTACCTGATCATCAGTTTACGCATGACTTGGTGACATTTTGTTTTAAATGTTAAAATACTAAAGCTTGCCTGCTTAGTGCTAACTTTGGAAAACAGCTCTTTTCAAAGTTACATAGCTTACAATAAACTAGTTCGTAATTGATATGTTACCTATATATAATAATATACTTCTATACTAAATACTAATACATATAATAAAGAGGAAAGATATGTATGTATGTTTCACAGATATCTATTGACTAGACCACGCAAGTGATGTACTTCGCGTGTAAAATTTACTTCCTACAATGCCATTTCCTATCGAATATTCTTGGTGCCAAACGTCAAACGAAAACTAAAACGGGGCGGTGTGCAACGACGGCCTTTGAATCGTTGGCTCAGCTGGCCGATTCTGTATCGTACATTTTGTAAGTTAATCATTGAGTTAGTAACGATACGGAGGAGTGAGTAACGGAAAGTCTCACTTTTGTATTATAGTGAATACAAAAGTGAGACTTTCCGTTACTCACTCCTTCGTTTCGTTACTAACTCAGTGATTAACTCACAAAATGTACGATACAGAATCGGCCAGCAGGGGTGGGGAGTTATCATCACTAAATCGCTCATGTGATGTCACAGCAGGTAGAAAATTACGTTCGAATGGCCCGTGGTCCGTATGGTCGTTTCGGACTAACGACCCATAAATACAATGAAACATTGCATTGGTCGAATTTAATATGATTGTTTACGTTTAGATTACGTTGAATCTGAACAGATTATTATAATATAGGCAATATAGGTTACATTGACAACAGAAGGAAGAAAACTAATTAAATTGAGCCAGCAACAACATGGACCTAGGTGGGAACCACCACAAACCGGAGATTATTAAAACAATCGCAATTATAATAATAATTAACCGTTACTGTCATGGTAACAATCTAACGCCATTTTCCTATGCATATAGTGAAGAAGTAGAGCTTTTAAAACGCCGTGTTCCGGCTGTCCGTTAAAAACCCTGTAGTTGCAAAAAAAAAAAAACAAGTATCTCATTACATATCATTACAATTTTTATTTACAATCTTTATTTTAAACAGTACCTTAATCGAAACTAATTAAATATGGAACAAGAAACATCCGTTGATACCGGTCGGTGGTAGTCGCGCGGGGCCAACCACCTCGTATGCAGGTCATACTTCGACCGGAATATCATCAAAGGAACTCATTAATATATAGGTAAATATGTTTGTGTGCTAGTGACAGTTTTGGCAGACGTGTTGATTTGCAAGTAACTAGGTGACCTACGGCGCAGAGTAACAATATTATATACTCACTAGCTGTTGCCCGCGGCTCCGCCCGCCCGCTTCAATATAGTATGCCTCGGGAACACTGTACTTTTCGGGATAAAAAGTATCCTATACTTTAATCCAGAGTTTAAGCTACTGCAATACCTAATTTCATAAAAAATTGCGTGAAAGAGTAACAAACATCCATCCATCCTCACAAATTTTCACATTTATAATATTAGTAGGACTACGGCGTTGTTATTAGGGTTCCGTACTCAAAGAGTAAAAACGGGACCCTATTGGCTATCACTGAGACTCGCTCTCCGTCCGTCCGTCTGTCTGTCACCAAGATGTATCTCATGAACCGTAGTAGCTGGACAGTTGGAATTTTCACAGACAATGTTCTTCTGGCGCTATAACCACAAATACTAAAAAAACGTAATAAAATAAATATTTAACTGGGGCGCAAACGTGGCTTTTAGCCGTTTTGTACGAAACCCTTCGTGCGCGAGTCCAACTCTCACTTGCCCTTTTTTTCTGTTTTTTTTCCTCCACACTCCGCAGACGGGTCATGTGGATCTATTGTGCGGTGTGCCTTCTTATGGACAAATACAAGCTTTTGGGTTTTGTGATGTGATTCAGATGGGACATTATTTTCGTTGGTAATTGAATGTGGTTTTGATATTGCTTAAATAATACCACTTTGGAAAACCACATTCATGCCGTAGTTTATAAAAAGTGCAGTAAAACGGATATATCGAAATCGAAAGATTCGTGTAGCGTAGCCTATAATTAAATAATAAGAACAAAAAATTAAAGAAAGTCTTAATATGTGAATAAAATATTCCACTTGCTGATTTATATAGCCTTCAATTTATACATTCTGCCGCATATTTTTTCAAGGAAGAAGTGAATCGACTTTTACATAAATGCCTTTAGATTGTACAGTCAAGTTAAATTTGCAATATCTGATACGTAGGAAAAAACCTACAGTCTTCTTATGTCAGAGTAGTTTAAATCCGGTAGCTGTGGTTAATAGAGACGATTAGAACAGCCTTTCTTCAGAGACTACCAAAAACTTGTTCATGAGTTAGGCACTAGGTTCCCTGTCAGCCTAGCGTAATAATGTTAAAGCCATTAGGCACTTTCAATCTTAGGCTGCGACTATATGATCGGAATCAGGATGCCGCAGAAAATTCTGAGCATTGAAATTAGAACTCTGCGCTAATACGATACAGTTGAAAATCGAACACATAAGTGTCGAGTCAAATGTCAATGTCATAAACGACAGCTCGACACTTGAAACTTCCATTTTCAACTCTATTGTATTAGCATTTAGCGCACAATTCTATTTTCTGTGCTCCGAATTTTTACCGGCGCGCGTTCCGGATGTAGGAGCCTATAGTACGTTAGTAATATATATTCTTTGCCTATAGTCCCAGCCTTAGCCCTTTCAAAATACTGTAGTTTTAAGGTAGCCATCCGATGCACGTGACGTGCGACGCGACACCGACAATACCGAAATAGGGTCGCGGAGCCACTGCTTAGTATGAATTTATATGGAGCAGTGGCGAAGGCTGGTTCTCCTTCATAGGGAAGCCGAAGGTTGGTTCTCCTTCATAGAGAAGCCGTAGCCTGTATAATAGGTAGGGATTCTGATGAGGGTCGTCAAAAGGTAAGCGGTAAGGGAAGCCGATAGGAATGGAGTTATAGGAACCCCTCGCCACTGATATGGAGCACTAAATAATTCCTGCGACCTGCGTCGCGCGACCGGTGAGCCTAGCCAGAGAACCTGATTCGCTGGTTTGCTGGTCGCGACTAGAGGTGGGCGCCGCGCCGGCGCGGCGCCGCCGCGCCGCCATGCAAGCGCCGCCGCCGCCGCCGAGTATCCAAAAATTCGCGCCGATCGATGTCGACTCAAAAAAAAAAAACAGGCCCGTGCCGGGCGCTAGGCACGGGGAGCGGGCGGGCAGGGCACGGGGTGCTGTGTAGTAATGGAAATAATGCTATTTTTCATTAATTTCATTAGCATGCTAATTTTCATGCCTTAGCATGCTACGTGCTATTGCTATGCTATTTGCTAAAATCGATTTTTAATGATCATAAATAGCTGTGTTTTGTGAAATGATAATGTTATTTCATTACGTCGCGTCGCTCATTAAGTATTAACATACAATACGAAAATATTAATAGCTAGCGACCCGCCCCAGCTTCGCACGGGTACAATACTTATACTCATACTACAGAATGTATTTAAACCTCTAACAAAACGGGCGAAATTTAGTCAAAACAAACAGAAACAAATTAATATATGTACCTACTAAAACTCAATGAAATAAGTAGGTGGGTATACTTTTATCGTATGAAATACCTATACTCTTCAGGACTAACAATAAAACAAACACTAAATAAATAGGTATTCAAGTATCTATCCATCATAGTTACAACGAACACAAAACAAAAAATTTACTCATAGATCTAAACTTCCCTCCCGCACGCGCACCCCCACCTTGGTGACGCCCATTTCGCAACGGGCCGTGCAGCAGAAATCGTAATATTTTAATTTCGCCATAACTTCAAAACCAAACATCCAATTTTAATCATTCAAAGACCAAATATTATCTACATAGACTGTACTTAGTGATGAAATATTTTATTTTGATAATGATTAATAGCATGAGTAAAATAAACGCGTTTAAATGTAGTCCAAAAAAAATTCAAGACTTCTAAATAAAAAAATGGCCTCTTTTTGTGCCTCACTCGACATAGTTAGGTATAGTGTGTCGAGGACTTTTTTGTAGATATTTATAAGATCTACAATTAATTAGAACATTTTATGGTTCTATTTTTTATAGTCAAGGCAGCGTACGCAAAATAAGTAACTTTTCTGGTTGATTTTTTTCACCTTGTGTCCGAAAAACCCAAATATCTTACGGAACCATGAGCATAATAGCATGAGTAAAATATACGCGTTAAAATGTAGTCCAAAAAAAATTCAAGACTTCTAAATAAAAAAATGGCCTCTTTTTGTGCCTCACTCGACATAGTTAGGTATAGTGTGTCGCGGACTTTTTTGTAGATATTTATAAGATCTACAATTAATTAGAACATTTTATGGTTCTATTTTTTATAGTTAAGGCAGCGTACGCAAAATAAGTAACTTTTCTGGTTGATTTTTTACACCTTGTGTCCGAAAAACCCAAATATCTTACGGAACCCTATTTTTTCCAAAATAAATTTTAGCCTATGTTACTCATGGTTAATGTAGCTTTCGAATAGTGAAAGAATTTTTGAAATCGGTCCAGTACTTTTTGAGCCTATTCATTACAAACAAACAAACATACAAAGTTTTCCTCTTTATAATATTAGTGTAGAAAAACAACTATTGAATAATGGAACCTAAACGTATGCAATTAACTTTATTTTGAAAAAAAAACTGCAGAAATTTGACTGAATTTGAATGTATTTTCTCTTCTCACTCGCTCGTGTTAATTCGTGGAACATCGCGTCATCGTGAACTCTCGGGTGATCGGGTCGCGTCGCGCGTCGAGTCAAAATTATTTCGCATCGGATTCTAGCATTAGCAACTAGCAATAGCACGATAGCCAGTTAGCACTTAGCGCCGCGGTGCGAACCAGCGCGAAAAACTGCGTTTTTTTTTTACAAAAACAGCTACGCCGCGGCGCGGCGCCGCCACGCCGACCAGTTTCCCCCGGCGCGCCGCCGCCGGCAAATTTTAGGTCGGCGCCCACCTCTAGTCGCGACTAGGGTTACCAGGGGTTGAAATCGTAAAGTTACTTTAATAAAGTGATGAAAGTAGATATTTTTAATAGTTAATCCTTGGAGAATGCCTTTGCCCAGTTTAAAAAAATATTCTGTCTTTTTTTTTTTGAGTTGGAAGTTGTTTGAGTACTCAATTTAGAGAATTTACGAGTACGTAGCGAGGGCAAGGATTTTTTTAAACTTACAAATTCCTTGAGCGAGGGCTTTCCCTCGCTATCGAAAGTAGATATATAGTAAGTCGATAGATCATTTTTTGTATAAATTACACTATTGACTATTTATTGACATGATTAAAAATCCGGTCTCTAATGAAATACGGGCGGAGTCTGGTCTCTATCCTTAAAATCCGGTCTAGACGGTCTAGTCAGATAGTAACCCTAGTCGCGACTCGCGGCTCGCGGTCGCATAGTTCGGAAGGCTACCTTAAGGTTTCTGGGCTAGGACCAAATTACCCTCTAATTTCCTTATCAATTATGTAAAACAGAGGCCCATTAAACACAATTAAACCATGTACGTACATAATTATATAATTCACTCTGTCATCTAGCCGACATGTCGTCAAGGTAAAATCGAATCGGCGCATGCGCATACACAGGATATCATGAGCTTATACGTAAATTAAACACTGCCGATTAATTAACACTTAATATATGCAATTATAGCAAGGCCTCAGTTATTTATTGCCAAGTAATAAGGAGTTGCAGAAAAATCACTTAGCTAATCTAGTATTATATTATAAAGAAGAAAGATTTGATTGTTTTGTTTGCATTGAATAGGCTCCGAAAATACTGGAGCGATTCTGAAGAAATTTGGCACAGATATAGAGTTGACCATGGGGATGGACATTGGCTACTTTTTGGCGACTAAATAGAATACGTGCCTAAATTAAATGCGTGCGTAGAATAAATGTACGGTGCCAGCGGGATTACCTTTTGCGCGCACGAAGTCGCGGGCAACATCTAGTATTCCTATATAATTTATTTTTATTAAATACCGAATATTATTAATATTTAAATATTAAATCCCCACAATAAACGTTGTAATAAAAATAAAAACTACAGTAATGACGTCATTTCACAGGCACCTGTTTTCAAAATTAATTGGTCTGTTTGCACGTTGCAGTTTAAAGTATGTATCATATTAGTTCCAGTAGATTTGTGACGTCTTATGCCTTATATTTGTTTTTCTTTACTATTTAGTGTCTAATGCTAGTAATAGTAACCAATCACCTAGTGCGGTAATTATAAGTAAATTCCCAGCTTTAGAAAGTGCAAAATTGATACACCATAATGCAGTGGAGACAAAAGAGAAAGCGCGGTGCACTAACGACCGTCCTGACGGGTTAAATGAAACTAGGAATTATAGTACGCAAATACGTAGATTTCACTAGTGATACTTTGGTAGATATTGGTCGCAACTTCGTGCAAAACCGTCTACCGTGGGAGAGCCGTGCTCTCAGGTCCAACCGCATCGACCACGGACTCACAAAAACAGGCGTGGAATAATTCTATATAGAATTATTCCACGTATACGCTTTGGTAGTTTTTAATGAAAAAGTAACAACTTGCCACTAAATTTATTAAAATATGTCAAACGTGAATAATATTATTTTTTCAGATATAACTTATGTAATAATTGATAGGTATCTGAATATTTATATATTCGATATTGGCCAGGTCAATTAACGGTGTATTGAACATATTTCTAGGACCATTAAGTATCTTTAAATTCAGCCTGCAGGGGTTTTGGAGAAAAAAAATCTATCTAGCTTGGTCTTATCCCTTGGAAACCGCGAACTTTTTCGATATTATGTGTTTTCTTTCGCCGTGCAACTCTATAAATGTTAGTTCATCATATGGCACTATTGTATGCGTATGTTTAGTTTTTGCGTTGTTCGCAAAATTGGTGTCATTTCCTTAATATCATAAAAAGAAGATTTACGAGTCCACGAGTCTTCAAGAACTAAATCAGATATAAGTTCTGCAAAATTTGTAAAATAACCCAGATAAAATAATATTGTAATCCGTTTTTACCGTACCCTACTATGTACTAGAACACCTATCAAATCTCGGACTCCCTGGTACAAGAAGTACCTAGGAGACCGAGATTTGACACAGCAAAAAATATCGTTTGGACAGACTTCACATGGACTACTACAAGAAACTTTCCATGTGTGAAATCGATCAGACAGAGATTTATGATGAGAGCAGAGGGACCCATAGATACGAATCAAGTCCTACAGTACACACACAAGAGAAATAACTTTTTGTTCATCTTACACACATCTTTTAATTGTAAAATGTGTATTTTTCAATTTAGAATAGTCGCTTAAATCACCAAGTACCAACCTGAATTCTGCCATGCAATGCTCTGCCAAATTATTGTTTCGTGATTTACTCGAATCCAAAAACCAGATAGCTAAGTGTTAAATCGATTTTGATATAAAAAGTAGATCGATGTTTCCGTTATTCTACTGAATCGGCCTTATACAAAAACTTGTTATTCCATATACGATAATATTCCGAATAATTAAGTGATTTTATGCAGTGCAAATAAACAGCTGAATAGTTGAAAAATAATGAGTCCAAAGTTCAACTACACCTCTATGTTCTCTATAAAGTCTCTACTACAAACGAAGCATGTTAATATGAAACTATGGATTTTAAGTTCATGGTTTATCCGCTAGTCAGAAAAGTATAATGACTAATGCTTAGGCAGAGGGTGTCTGATTCCATAGGGTTCGTAATTTGTTTGATCTATAAATGTATTTGTTAGAAACGATAAACAGACTTCTGCGTTGTTAATCTATACCTGCTCTGTTGTTACATTAGTTTATTTTAATTTTAGTTCCATTAAAGCTATCAGGCAAATTACTATATCCACAGCATTGCGTTTCAATGCTTCGGTGTAATTTGTATGTAATTTTCAAGTCCAATTAATATCTATATTATAATATCAATATGGTGACCTTGTGAGTTGTGTGCAGGAGAGAGGCGTGCCGGTCAAGGCGATATAACAATGCATGTGGGCAAATTGTTAAGCATTAACATTCCATTGTCATTGTCTTAGAAATCTGATAAATTAGTGACATGTTGTACTCGTATCAGCTGATTAAGAAAGCCGAAAAGTGTTGAAATTTTTACTTAAAAATTAGTATCTAGTCCATTAGTATCTGGTCCTATTAAGGTGGGGCACTTTTTGCTCAAAGTGGTCACTTGACGATTAATCAATGATCATTACTTGGTCTGCAATCCGCACATACATACATACATACATACATATAATCACGCCTTTTTCCCGTAAAGGGGTAGGCAGAGACCACTTTTTGCCACTTGCTACGATCCTTACATACTCGTTTCGCTTCGTTCACTTTCATTTTTACCATCCATTCCTCCTCTTACATTCAACGTAGCGAAGCAGCTCTCCATGGTCCGCTTTTCACCTCCGCGAGAAACGAGACGTGATGGGTGGTGGACCACATCGCCGCACAACATTAGTAATAATGTAATAAATATATATCAAAATATATATATTTGTTGCCCAATTGTAGTTGCATCCTCATTATTAACTGATTGTGTAACAATCGATTATACATCATACTATGGTCTTTGCATACGGTTTTGTATGATTTGTACAGTTTTCACCGATTGAAGTAACCACTCTTCAAAAACTGGAATGCCTGGTATAAGCGAAACCTTAAATGTCGTATGCATGCCCAGCATTTTTATATAGACGACATTTTTCTCTGGACTAGTCTAAACTAGACTTAATAGCTCGTCAATATGTCTGTGGTAAACTATGTGTGGGTTTCCTTCTGATGTTTTTCTACATCGTTTGAGGCGTCCGTTAGGCGTTTATATACTTGAGAAAAATCACAATTGGAATACGCAACAAGTAACAACTCGGGATCAAACATGTATCCTCTCGAGTGCTCGTCAAGGGGTCTACGGCCCTCTTGGCCACGGGTGCTTGACTATGGCATTACGCAATACGATAATGACTGGTTGATACTCCGATGCAGGAAACTCATCCCGCGTGACGGCTCAATGAAAAACCATTGTTCTCCATCACCGGTAAAATTACCATTTGCCTTCATTGTTACGATCTTCACACCTCGTTAACGATTCAATGTCAACAAAAAAGTGACCAAAGAAAGTGAAAAAGTCTAAATTAAGGAGCGATTATGAGTAGAAACCACGTATTCTCTGTGAACTTTGCTTGGCGTATGGGTATATGTTTCCTTTAAAAACTTGTTTTGCGTCCTCCGTGTTTGATGTGCCCGATTGGTGCCATCTTGTAAAACTAGCTGCTCCGTACCTTTCTCTTGGATATCAAATCGGCAGGTAGAAGGTAATGAACAAAGTTTCCTGTATATTGAGCCGGCGAACTCGAAACCCGTTCCCAACGGTATTATGCAAATGATATGTATTTATTAAACAGGTAAATGAAATGTTGATAATCTTCTTACCATAAACTATGAAATATCCCCCTAAGGTTTGCTCTCGGAACCAGTTTGACTGGGTTTAGTATTTGTCGACGTCAATCGTTTCTAAATACAGATCTAGTCTTTGTCTTAGCCTTTTTGCAATAACTACCTGGTCGGTAACTATTTGAGATAATGTAGCATGTCCAATTCAGACCATAACTAATTTAAAACAGGGTTTTATTTTAAGCATTTTCACAACTCATCGTTTTAAATTCACCAGTTTTAAAGCTCTACGCTTACTTTAATTATTCAGATTAAACTTTTTATCTTAGGGCCAAATAATCAAACGCTTAAAGTAAGGGACAAAGTAATCTCGAATCACAGGCTGTCACTATCAGCATGTGACTTGAGAGCATCTTAATTTAAGTGGCGTTTAAGTATTTGTTCATTAATCTAGAATCTAGATGTTCATACCAGTTTATGGTTTAAGTAAATTATTACCTACCAAAGTCAATAGTAATCGGTTGTTTAAACTGGATACATAATAAATAACGATAGTTGCCAATTTGTGGTTTCTTGGATTGTAATAATAAATCAATATCAGGCACAGTTAAGAACCATTTAATAAAACCAGCATTACTAGCTACTGGTTGCAGTCACAAAAAGTGGAATTGCATTAGTATTAAATATTACTGGTAGCCGGTAGGTACAAACAAGTCGGTTTAATCTCAAGCATTCCTTGAGACAAGAAGTAGTTTCTTGTCCTACTCCGAGCTAAGTTGTGAAAGAATTGGGACATCCTACAATTATGTGACAACATTCTAGTAATTAGGTATCCTATGTTTTGTTTAATAGATGGAATATTGTTTAATAATAATATGTAAATAGGAGTCTTTAAACGTGCTTTAAACGGTGGCCTTACGGCAAAGTTGGCAAAGGCCTGTGTTTGTATCACAGGAAACTGCATTATTTAAACTAGATCAAGCAATCAATATAATTAAACTAGTTTATCTTTTGCATCCACAATCCACATATATGATGTCCAATTTGGATTAGTTGGTGGCTAATAACGTGTGAAATTATAGGTAGCATATTCGCGTCGGAAGTCTATCAACGTTTTACAATTTCACCAGTTTTATTACAATCTAACGGTTTTTACAATTTTACGGTGACATAATTATACAACTCGACGTCATACCCTTATGAATATTACTTATAAGTGCAATAAAAAAAGTCGTTATTCTGTATTACAATAGATATTAGCTTACGCGGCTTACCATTCCCCAGAACATCAATTCTCGCATATAAAGTAGACTTTCATTTTACTTTGATTGGATTGAAAGTGAAGCGACATGTTACCATGAACGGATTTTATGACGTTTCGACCAATCAGAGCGAGTTTCACGTTGGTTAACGTTCATAATAACACCGTTTGAGAGTTTTAGTGTATCGGGACTTGATTGTAATTTATTGATTGGATTATTTAGCAGAATTGCCCCTCAGATCTCACGCTTCGCCACTGCTAATATGCCCTGCATAATAATTAATAATACCTGATGATAGATATTTCAAGGTATTGTTATTAAAATGTTGGATTATAATAAACTGACTTGATACTTGCTTTATTATACATAAGATTTTAATTGCAATACGCCGCACTTTACTTATTTTAATAGGCTCAAGGCTTTGGAACCTTCACATCATTTCTTTTAATTAACACAATCAAGATGATTTAAGAATTGCGAAACTTTTAGATTTCAATGCTCAGAAATCTAGGAATTGGGAATTTGGATGTTTGTATCTAAGGTTTTGCCAAAAAGCCTGGATAGATAAGAAGACAATTTAGCAAAGAAAGAGCAGTCTGAAACCCAAGTCTCGTACATAACTAAGACTTTCAATTTACTTTCAATAAATTATAAATAACTCGTCTTGTTATTATCTGATTTTTTTAGTTTGGATCATCCAAAATGCGCGGTTTTAGGTTTATGAGAATACCATTTTGCTGTTGTGGCTATATAATTTACGCAGTCGGATTATAGTTTCTTTTATAAATATTATAGTTATGTAAATTTGTATCCGATTCTCAGCTCTATAGCTCTATAATATTATGACCGAGGAAATGTGTCCAGTATTAATCTACGTTCAGGAAGTGAGTTGCACTCAGATATTTCCTTTAGCGACATTCTCTAATAATGTTATTAAACACAAATTATTATTGCTTAATGCTTAGTAATAAAAAGAATTATACTATCTATCAGGCACTTCCTTTGTATAAATTAATTATAATATTATCTTTAAATCGAAGACTTTAATTTAGTAGCAGTAATGACGATGTGAGTAAAAAAAAGAGCGTAAAGAGTTATTGACTTATATTCTTCGATTTTTAATACGGTTTTTAAAGTTTTTTTTTAATGCGGCTGTTAAAGCTTTTAAGGCTTAGCCCGCGTAAATAGAGCATTTCATGGAAATAAAACGTATCCTTTGTTTTAAACCAGAACCTAAACTACTACGAATTACGATACCAAATTTCATCGAAATTCGTTCAGTAGTTTTTGCGTGAAAGAGTAACATCCATCCATCCATCCTTTCACATATTTTATAATAGTAGCTAATTAGATATACTCAATGTCGACCTCCATGGCTCAGTGGTTAGCGTGTTGGCGCTCAAGCCCGAGGAAGCTTCGGCTGGTTTATGCAGACCGTAAACGAAAACTTGGTCACTAGTTATTTAGTGTTGGTTCTGATATATGTGAAAAATTAACTTTATTGTAAGTTAAGTTGTTATGGTAAAGTTTGTAAGTGCTGTTTCAAATTACACGGATTACGATAAAATATCATTGACATCAAAGCGTTTCAAGCATGAACGTCGAGTCAGATTACCTACTAGATTTTTTGTGAAATAAAATGAATATAAATTATATTTTATTATAGTGATTATGGCGTCATATTATGTCTGATGCATACAAATACTGTAGCTTGTATGAAGATCTATAGACGCTATCACACCACGTAAGTTATCAAAGAACTTGTATACCTGTCACCGTAAAATTGTAAAAACCGTTAGATTGTAAAATAACTAACGAGATTGTAAAAATATGTCGAAATATTAAAAACTATATACTTATTATCTAACGAAAAATAATGTGTGAAATTATCCTGGCAGCATATTCGCGTCGGAAGTCTATCAACATTTTACAATATCACTAGTTTTATTACAATCTAACCGTTTTTACAATTTTACGGTGACATTCCTACTTATATATTTAGGATTTTTATTAGATAATAGGTACACATCCATGAGTCATGAACTCATGATCCATCCAACACAGAATTTTTCTTGTTCCCTGATAGGAAACGAACCCGCGACCTCTGGCTTGAGCTCCAGCTCGCTGACCACTGAGCCACAGAGGTCGTCATATTATCAGGTACATTCTCAACAGAACAAAGGGCTAGCACTTATCAATTGTATAAGGGCATGAGAAACCTGTAACCCGTGTCTAGTTTGTGTATGGGATGGGAACCTATCGCGTCTGATTAATTACCCACCGTAACCGTTTATACCTTAACTACCGGTATTATAATTATTATGCAGGCACATTAAAATATTGACTCCACAGTCCATATTCATAATAACCGGCCAAGTGCAATAAAAGAAAGAATACAGCCTAGTTGACCCAGACACTGTGGTCTACAAAGTACTTGAGTCCCGTTTTTACCCTTTGGGTACGGAACCATTTAACTGTGTAATGTGTTAAATATGAACTCCACACTTCGCACAATTATTGTAAAACTGTTCTGCAATCTGAAGAAAGTCTTAAGAAAGAGGTTATCAAATTACATAGCGATGCCATGGGATGTATCGTGTAGCTCTGATTTTATTACGAGTATTATCAGTTTTACTTATTGTTTAATGATACCATTACGCATTTTATGCTTTTGGTACACAAAAAAATGATCATTAAAGGAGGCCTATGTCCTTTCACAGTGGATAGATTGATGATAAAACGTCACGGGTATTTGGCGACATAGTAGCTGCGAACTTCGTACTTCACTAGCGCGATGTAGTCGTGTAACAGCGACATCTAGTATCGCCAAGTGTAAACAATATTTTTTATTTAAACTGGATTAGAATGAAAGGGTTAAGGCAAGTTAAGGTGACCGAAGCCATTTTTTTATGAAGTAAGACATAGTAATCCAGAGTTTAAACTATGTAGTACCTAATTTCATTAAAATCCGTTCTGTGGGTTTTGCGTGAAAGAGTAACAACATCCCTCTATCCGTCTATCCTCACAAACTTTCACATTTATGTAATAGTACATATAGGGTTTAGGATTTAGGTTAGGTTTAGTAAGGAGTAAGGACTAGCTTTTTCCCGCGGCTTCGCCTGCGTCAATATAATATCCTAGGTAATAATAATATATAATAACCACCTTTTCGGGATAAAAATCAAAATCAAACCAAATCAATTTATTCAAACACACATAAAATATATACAGAACAAATATACATTATTATATAATACGTATATATATCACGTCAATCCGATCCCGTGCTAAGTTGAACTTGTGTTAAAGTAGCCTATGTGTCAATCCAGAACCTAAATTACTACCATACTAAATTTCATCGAAATCCGTTCAGTAGTTTTTGCGTAAAAGAGTTACAAACATCCATCCATCCATCCATCTACACAAAATATCACATTTATAATAGTCCGAAGGATAAGAAGCTTCTTAGGTATACCTTAAACTAGGTTATATTATTGCGTGTCACAAGTAACTTTTTATATTTCCCAGATTCTATTCTAACCAGTTTCTCACGAGTGATAACATATCACTTGTGGGATGGTTAGGGGCCGTCCATTAATCACGTGATGTTTTTAACAACTTTTTAGACCCCTCCCTCCCCCTGGTGATACGTGGTGAGGTTTTATACTACCCCCCCTCCCCCATCTAAGATTACGTGTATTTTTTGTACATAGTAAGCAGGTCATGTTTAAAGAAAAACTAACTTAAAAAACAATTTAATCGAATAATTTAAGCAATTAATAACTATACGAGTCATTTGTCTTGTAAGTGTTTAAACAACATTACGAATCTACAACCGATAAGAATTTCGGTATGCATAGACTAGATTAAAAAATTAATACACGTGAAGTCTCCTGCCCTCGTGATACTTGGTGATTTTTTTTCGGAAAAAATCACCATCCTAAGGCATCACGTGATTAATGGACGACCCCTTATGACTTATAATCCAGACTAGACATTATGTAAGTTATCTAATCGCAATCTGCTGTGATAGACAAGTCGTGAGCTAACGCAATGGTGATAATCATCGTGTGTGATTAGTGTTGAGCTCCGTGGCCTAGTGGGTAGACTGTTTCAGATCTCAAGTACATTGTAGGCACGCTTTAACGGTATAGAATTGGCAGACGTAATGACTTATTGATTTCTTATGTTTACGCGAATATTGTTCATTGTTTTAAACACTTACGGATTTTGTCGCAGTGCACTTTTCTTTTTCCCGACGTTTCGGCTACTTTCCAGCAGCCGTGGTCACTGGAGGACTGTCCTCCCTCCTGTAAATGTTTAAAACAACGTAATGACTTGTCCATTCCTCTGGACTAGATTGACTGAGTTGTGACAATGCCGTATGTGCTTAGGCAACCATAAAACGCCTGTCCCACTACAGTATTTCCTCGCTCGGAGAGTACTGTATAAATCATCCAATAACCGATGATATATCATTAAATAACGGAAGAAAATGCCTAAATTAGTTTAGTGATTAGTGTAGACAAGGGGTTCCTGAACTTTAAAGGCAACGGAATACAAACCAAATCATCATTATGTTAATATGTGAAACAAAAACTTTCAGTACAGTATTATGAGAATAGGCAATCGGACAAATTTTTTTTTATTGCATAAATGAATAGTACTCTTAAATATGAGTAACTTCTCAGAAGAAACCGTATATCAAAAGTCAATATTTTCAAAGGTACAGCGATTTGTATAAAAAATTTCGCGAGCCTCCTAAAAACGCTCCATACTAAAATCGATATACACATGACGTCACTTGAATATGAAGTAGTATGAAGTAGTATATGAAGTATATGGCCGCAGGAATATATTTGTAAATATCTCCGATATTTGTGCGTTTAAGTTCATACTTACCATAATGAATGTTTTTGTATATGATGTGAGTAAACTAATGATGTAGGTTTTGTTTACCAATTTCGCAAAAAAAAAAAATTTTTTTTTTGGTATAAAGACTCGCGAAATTTTGTATACAAATCGCTGTACCTTTGAAAATATTGACTTTTGATATACGGTTTCTTCTGAGAAGTTACTCATATTTAAGAGTACTATTCATTTATGTAATAAAAAAAAATCAGTCCGCTTGCCTATTGTGCGAACGGAGGAGCATAAGCGTTAACTGTGCTAAATATCATTATTTAGCACAGTTAAATCTTATACGGAAAAAGGTGTGCAGAAAGATTTTTTTAATGCTCATCGATACATAAAAATTATAAAAAACCGGCCAAGTCCGAGTCGGACTCGCGCACCTAAAAAAGTAAAAGTTCACCCATCACTACAATCGAGTCATAGTAGGGGTAGTATGATGTAACTAAAAATTTACGGTTTTCGCAATTTTTACTTTATCTGTGCTATAAGACGTTGCTTAGTACCATATTTCAAAATTCTGAGTGCACGGGAATTACCCTGTAGGTTTTGATCTTGCGAGTGTTGAAAATTTGCGGAAATTTGCGGCATAAACGGCTTCGATTGCGTTGGCTTAAGGGGCAAATAGCCCCTAAATCGCGTAGTTTGAGTCCTAACTACTCCTAAAAATGGGAATAAAAAAATTCAAAAAAATATACATTTCACACTTCAATCCTTCATCTTTAATATCATCGTTAATTTTTTTAATACGACGAAGATTAATATTAAATAAATTAAAATTAAGTAGCCCTGTTTTCAGATTTCTTTTTCTATCTACTTACTACCTACTACGGCTATAAAGATGGTTCTTTTACGAAAATGTGAAGAATATATTTATCTAACATTTCATCGTTAAGTTTTTCGAAATACCGTTTTGTTTTCAAAATATACGTAAATAACTATTATTTTGTGAAAATATTTGTAAGCGGTGCGTGCGCGGGCGCGCGGGACAGTGAGCCGCTGACTTTCGTACGAGGAGGTTGTGTCACTCTCCGCGGTGCCGCTATTTCGCAATTGTTTATTTTACTCTTGAAATAATAGGGAACAACATGCCGTAAAAAATAAATTATGAAAACCTTAGCGAGCACTCTGCCTGCGATATAATGAAAATGTTCGATCATTGAATGTACTTTTTTGTTCCTTCAACTTCTTACTTGAAATTTTAATAATATATTAATATAATATTATATAGTGTATATTATAGTATAATATTTTATTGTATATGTACTTGTAAATTTCACAGAAAGTGTATAGTTCTATTTCTATGACGACCTCTGTGGCTCAGTTGGTTGAGCGTGTCGTTGCTCAAGCCGGGGGTCGCGGGTTCAAATCCCGCCGACGGAACACAAAGTTTTCTGTGTTCCTGGGTCATGGATGTGTATTAAATATGTGTATAATATAATAAAAATCTTAATTATGTGTACCAATAGTATAAAAGTATTAAATATACTTCCGTTATCTGGTACCCGTAACACAAGTTCTTCGAGAACTTACCACGGGATCAGATTGACGTGGTGTGACACGTCCATAGATATATTATATTATTTCTTTTTTAATTGTCTATTTAGTATATCAACGCTTTGAGCTATATAGTATATGAGGTAAAAATGCCTAAGCGACATTTATTTATTTATTTATTTATTTAACACACATACAACTACCATTACGGACAAACACAGCCTCCGTGGTCTAGTGGTTCGAGCATTGGCTCTCGACTCGGAGGTCGTGGGTTCGATTCCCGCATTGGAACAACAAAAAATGTTGTTTCCAAGTTTGGTTAGGACAATGCAGGCTGATCACCTGATTGTCTGACAAGAAAGATGATCCATGCGTCGGATGGGCATGTAAAAAGTCGGACCTGCGCCTGATCTCTCGTCAGTCGTGTCGGTTATCCGTCCCACTGAATTATGAGAGTAAAAGGAAGAGAGAGTGCTCTTGTGTACTGCGCACACACTTGGGCACTATAAAAAATTACTCCTGCGTAACTGGCCTGGTTTCAATGAAACCGGCCACCGTCACCGAAATCGGTGCGGGGAGTTAAATAAATAAATAATAAATAAATATTACGGACAAAATCCAATTCGATAGCGTAGGAAAGCAAATTCATATTTTATAATATAATACATATTATGATATTTCCAGTTTAAATAATAATAATTGATAAAAAATAATAATTAAAGAAATAATAATTAAAAAAGACACATATGACGCATAAATTTAGTAAACTTTATAGAAGAGTGATTTAAAGTTAAAATTTTTAGAAAAAAAAAATCATCAAATCACAAAATAGTCGGATTTAGATGGTTTTAACATACATCTATATATCAATAAAATACAACGTGTATCTTATTTTTATAGCAATTTTTGATATTAAAACGAATCATATAGCTTTCGAATTACAGGCAGTTTATGTCGCTTAGGTAAAAAAGTCCTAATTCGAAAAATAGGTAAAATTATCTAAGCTATCAACGAAAGTTATGTAATAGCAAGTAAAATTGCCTAAATTTTATTTTAAAGGTTTTCAGCAACTTGTAATAAAAGTAAAATTAAAAATTTTAAAAACCCCCGACACAAAAAATAAACTCTAAAAAATAATAAATAATATTTTAAACCTATTATAATTATATTATCACATATAATATTAAGTAAGTTGAAATAATTTTATTTTCCAATCGTCGCCTCGTCGGGGGACCGCTAAAGTTTATAAAGTATTTTTACAACAACAGCTAATTAATTATTACATTTAAGTAGGTATGAGCAAATTTTTTTCGGAGTAAATTCTTTTGTTCATTCTGCGACTACACGTGTTTTTTTCACATAGCGGTCCCCCGACGAGACGACGATTGGAAAATAAAATTATTTCAACTTACTTAATATTATATGTGATAATATAATTATAATAGGTTTAAAATATTATTTATTATTTTTTAAAGTTTATTTTTTGTGTCGGGGATTTTTAAAATTTTTAATTTTACTTTTATTTTATCCTTTTTAAAGTAGGTATAAATAATGATTACCTTACCATATACATACTTTCAACATTATTGAAGTAACATGGTACCAAATTTCGAATCGATAGGACATGTGGACGACCCCTCATCAACTAATAAAGAAAAGATGATCTTCAAACGGCTAATCAGGTCATGGTTACCTTACCATGTTCTTTAAATATCATTGAAGTAACACGGTACCAAATTTCGAATCGATTGGACATAAGAAAGTTAGTCAAATCCCCTCATCAACTAGAAAAGAGCTGATCATCTTCAAACGGCTGATCAGGTCATGGTTACATTAGCATGTTCTTTGAATATCGTTGAAGTAACACGGTACCAAATTTCGAATCGATCGGACATAAGAAAGTTAGTCAGATCCCCTCATCAACTAGAAAAGAGCTGATCATCTTCAAACTGCTGATCAGGTCATGGTTACATTAGCATGTTCTTTGAATATATATCGTTGAAGTAACACAGTACCAAATTTTGAATCGATCGGACATTGGAAAGTTAGTCAGATCCCCTCATCAACTAGAAAAGAGCTGATCATCTTCAAACGGCTGATCTTCCCACCACCAATTTTCTCATCAAACGAAGCTACGAACACTGTCGATTAAGTCATCAATATTCTCTTTCAGTGCGCTTTCATTTGAGACCTTACTCGAGTATATTTGCACATTCGGATTTTCTTCCCCGATTTCACCCCCCACAACTTTTAAACGACTCAAACATGTCTAAGAACACTCGCATGTAAGTCACCTTTAATACAAAAGAAACTAAATTGAAACACCCCTCTTTTTGCGTCGGGGGTTAAAAATAGATAAGCTATAGATACATTTTCTGTAGTAACAAGAAATAACTAATTCCAAACAAAAAAAAAATATATAGGAGTATTCATCTAAATGGCCTAAGAGTTTATAAAATAAAACAAGATAAGTTACATAAATGTTGCTTCCATTAAGAATTTTCTACGGCTAAAATTATCTTAGTAAATTTATTATTCAATGACATTGTAAATTTTTGCTCCTAACTGACAATATTTTCCTTCTTCTTGTTTATAAAAATTAATTGCAGTTACTAAAACGAGCTAATTTTGATCTTGAAATAATAAAAAGTATAGAAATATAAAAACTCAAGGCCTAGGATTGCAGCCCATTGCTTTATACTTAAGCTGCGGCCCCATTCCTTGAGTTCTCTCTTGGTAGCGCTGGGAGATATTCCAAATACACCGTGACACAATTGGCCCAATGCCTACCCAGCTCATCCGCGGTTTTGTTGCCGGAGATGTTGCCGTTGCCTAGAACCCATACCAGACTGATGCTGTTGTCTCGTCCTAGCATGTTTAGCGTTTGAACACAAGCCATAACTTATTTAGATGAAAGAAGAAGGGGCAAAAAGTCCCCATTCTTGTAGCACTATAAGACATAATATATCAAATGAAAGGGCTTAAAAAAGTGTAATTTTATTGTATGACGAAAATCCTCTAAACAATGGGAGAAAAAAGTTAATGAGGGTTAAAGGTTAAAAAAGTTAAAAAAATCATTGTGTATTATTGCACCGTTTCATAGTGTTGCTACTATGGAACAATTTTTGGAAAGTAATGGTATACACTGAACTTTAGAAAAGTGTTATATTTTGATATACTGCCTCATACTTTGATGAAATGTATGGAATGATAATAAAATACTAAAAATAAGCTTTCCTCAATTTTTTCGCACATAATTACTTCTGGAAATTGTTTCTTACTTGCAAAAATGTATTTTTTTCCTAATTTGCGGGTTTGAATCCTGGGCTGGAAAAGTGGTTTATGTAAAATCAAATAATTCAGATAAAACATTAAAATACATATAATTAAATAGCAAAAATAATTTTCAAACGATTAGGTACAGAAAACTTAAACTCTTGAAACATGAAAATTTTTAATAACTCCATTTTCCTAGACAGGATTGGAACCCATAAATTATGAAAAAAATACATCCTTTCAATAGTATCGCAAGTAAGATAATTTCCATAATGTAATTATGTGCGACAAAATTGAGGAAAGAGCTTATTTTTATCATTTTATTATCATTCCATACATTTATCAAAATTTATCAAAATATTATAGACAGAGGCAATTTATCAAAATATAACACTTTTCTGAAGCTTGTTGTATACCATTACTTCCCAAAAATTGTTCCTTATTAGCAACACTATGAAATGGTGTAATAATACAGAATGATTTTTTAACTTTTTTTCACCTTTGGGTTAAAACTTTTTTCTCCCATGGTTTAGAGATTTTCGTCATACAAAAAAATTACACGCTTTTTAAGTCCTTTCATTTGATATATGTCTTGTAGTGCTACAGTAGTGGGGACGGGATCCATACAAAAATGCCCCTTCTTCTTTCTGCTGCTGTCAGTGCCTTCAGCGCAGTGTGATTGTTTTGATAGACTGCGCTGAAAGCATTGACAGTATCAGAAATATCATCTAAATTATCCTTATCTTCTCTATAAGATTAGGATGTTTTATGGACAAGGACAATCTGTAGGCTCTGTATCAGATATCTTCATCTAAACTGATTCAATTTAAGTCTCTATAACTCCTGAACTTATGAAGATTTTTGGACCGTTATAGTTTTCGTTCAAAGTTTATTACATGGATTACCATCATGAATTTTCCACATTTTTAGAGCCAGCCGTTTGGCTTTTAGAGGGGGGACGCTGTATTTTAACAAGAAATGCGCTTAAAAGTGGAATATCGCGCAAACGGAATGTACGTACATCAAAATATAATCTCAGAAACCTCTTAATGTTCTTAAAATATCTATGTACCTAATTATATCTCCCCCTTTCGTGTAGGTGTACCTAAAAATTATCTTCATTTATTTTAGCATTGTGTTGACGTGATAAATAAACTTACCTATTCAAAGTTTTATATTTCAAGCACCACCGTTTGGATAGACAGACGGACGGGCGGACGGTCGGTCGAACGGAAGGACATGACAAAACTATAAGGATTCCGAGACATGAACTACGGAACATTAAAAAAGGAATAATAATGAAACCACGCCGATTTCAGTGACTGTTGCCAGTTTAATTGAAAATAGACCAGCTTTAGGAGCTATTTTATTATGTCCAAGTATGTGCGCAAAGTTTACTCCCATAACCTAGTATATTGATATTTACTACTACCGACAGGACTAACTAGCGAAACATTAGGCGCACAAATATAGAAATATATTTAGCAATGTTTGCGTTCATTTATGTTCCCACACACTATTAATTTAATACTTTTAGTTACATTTTGTCAGTTTTATAAACACTCAGATCATTTAGCTATTTATTCCTGTCTATAAATTCATATGTATTGGAATTTATTGATACTCATGCGACATTTTTGATTTCGTATTGTATCTTAGCGACGTAAGATAATATTTTGGGTACAGGAAAAAATTACATTTTTTTTCGTCATTCTTGAACATTTCAAAGAAAAAAAAGGTATCCCCTTTTTTTCGCATAATTTTAATTGTCATAATTTCATTTGGCATACCTCTCTTGGCATAATTTTGTTACGCATACTATAACTTTGGCATACTTAATGGTTTCTTGGCATACTACATCATTAGGCATAAATATAATTTAGACTAATATTTTTTGTCCTAATTTAATGAGGCATAACTCGTAAGGCATAATTTTTCTTGTCATAATAATACTTTGGTATAATTGATTTTTGGCATAATAAATTCAAGTAATTCTGTCACAAGGTACAAATATGCATAAAATGGAAGGACATAATAAAACACGGATAAGGTACTTAATTAAACGCATATTTATATTTATGCTTTTTAATATTAAGCATAAAATATAATTATTCTTAATTAATATAATGCGTAAAAAATGTATGCCATTTATTAAGTATGCCTAACAATTATTATGCTATTAGTAATTATACGAAAAAAAATTAAGCTAAGAAAATTATGCCAAATGAATACTATGCGAAACTACTATTAGGTCAAATGAAATTATGCCAAGTAAAATTATGACATATGATTTTATGCGAAAAAATAGGGAACCAAAAAAAAAAATCTAACCGACATACTTAAAAACAAAAGTTTGAAATAAAAATATCTACATAGCACGAATAGTTATTGTGTCAAATATGTAAAACTATCTTTACGCCTATATTGTTTTATTTCAAAGTGGGTAAAATTCTACAAGTTGCACTTTCGTAAAATAATGGTATCAAATTAAATGCACTGTAAGGACAATTCACAAATAATTTGTATGAAGAAAATGTACAAAGTGTCCACGAAAAGAATTTTTTAAACAAGTAAAAATATTTTTGTGCGAACAAAAAAAGTAAAAACATAAAAATAGACTAAGTTGATTTTTAAAATTCTTCAAAATATCCAAGTGATTTTTTTTTATAAATCGCTTTTTTGTTGTCGCTTAGTGAACATGACATTCATGATTTTGTATAAATTTCACTATATCTAAGCGACAAAAAAATCGTCGTAGGAAGACGACGATTAGACCAATCGACGCAAAAAAAAATTGACGACCTCTGTGGCTCAGTTGGTTGAGCGTGTTGGTGCTCAAGCCGGGGATCGCGGGTTCGAATCCCGCCGAAGGAACAAAAAGTTTTTCTGTGTTCCTGGGTCATGGATGTATATTAAATATGTGTATAATATAATAAAAATCTTAAATATGTGTATAGTATAAAAGTATTAAATATATTTCCGTTGTCTGGTACCTGTAACACAAGTTCCTCGGATACTTAGCACGGGGCCAGATTGACGTGGTGTGAAGCGTCCAAAAAAAAAAAAAAAAAAAAACAAACTCATTGATATTTAAACTCATTTTCGGTATTTTTGTCGCTTAGGCATTTTTACCTTTCAAGCGTCGATATGAAACTTCTTTTTTAGGAAAGCGAAAAAACACCTAGCGGATATTTTAGTGATTCTGTCAATAGCACTAAGTATTGCATTTTGGTGGGCGTAGAGGTGGAAAATGAAATCAAATATGATGGGTTGGAAGCCGCATTGCCTACCAAATAATTTCCAGATTTCGGGAATAACCTCGACCGGCTTCTACAGAAGAAGGAGAAGCGGCTAATACATTCTACGTTTTTTCTTTGCTCCCAGACCAGAAATAAATTAATATTTTCAAGTTGCATTTAAATCAATCCTAAAGTCGTATAAAAGGGCCGTTCCTCAGTTTATAATTTGTTATTTGAGTTGCGCGCAGCCGCGCGCGGAGATCGCTAGCGCAGCGGGGTGTATGCGGGTGGCGCGGCGGGAAGTGTTAGGCTACGCCCGAATCTGTGACGTCATCTACGTATATTTTCGCCTTAAAAGTGTGATTTTTTACAGCTCCAATAGACAGTAGACCTGACTATTTGATGTAAATTCCAGCTTGATACCTTCACGCGTTCCTGAGAAAAAAGGTCTTGAAGACAGAAGGACGGACAACAAAGTGATCCTATAAGGGTTCCGTTTTTTACTTTCGAGGTACGGAACCCTAAAAATAACACTACATCTATACAATTTTATTACACGTTGACGTTTAATCTCAAAATATGTCAAAACTATCAACATTTACATTTTTTATAATAGGCAACAGAACCCTTAGAAAGTTCAAAGTTCAAACTTAAACATTATATTTTAATTATATGGGCGAATGTCGACCTCCTTCAAGTACTTTTACGTGGTAGGTACGGGGTACCCCATATTAAATGATATCAAAACAACACTGTTTATTTATGAACAGTTTTCTTTCGTAAAAGTAATGTCGAGTTGTTCTCATCATATATATATGTGCCACCATGGAAGATTTATACTAATTAAAAATAATACCTAAGTACTTCTGTGGTATTATTTTACAAATAATAATAAATAATTTTGGCGGCACCCTGGTACGTTAGTAATAGGTATATATTCTTTGACCCTGGTGACTACTCTGCGGAATACGGAACCCTTAGCTTCCTCGGAACCCACTTTGGGAATCCCTGGTGTAGACTGTAGACACAGTTAACGTATCCTGTGTACGCTTAACTAGCTGTTCCCCGCGGCTCCGCCCGCGTAAATATAGTGTCCCTCGGAAACACTGTACTTTTTCGGGATAAACAGTAGCCTATGTTTTAAATTTTAATCCAGAGCCTAAACTACTACCATACTAAATTTCATCAAAATCCGTTCAGTAATTATTGCGTGAAAGAGGAACAAACATCCATCCATCCATACATCCTCACAAACTATCAGATTTATAATATTAGTAGGTTTTTTTTATAAAACTAGGGGGCAAACGAGCATACGGATCACCTGATGGAAAGCGATTACCGTCGCCCATCAGAGGAGTTGCAAGTGCGTTGCCGGCCTTTTTTTGTCAGAGTTCCTCTCTTTATTACAACGCGTTATAGGCTTATGGCTTCAAATTACAATATTAATGTGGATTAGTATTTAACTAGTACCTATATCAATTACGACACAAAAACTAGCGTTCAAAATAGTATGTATTGAAAGTAAATAACTGTATCGTAAGTGTCGCAATAGGTCAAACTTTCAATCAACCTAACGAGCTGCATTCGCATGTTGCAATAAGTGATTCTTGATTATCATAACGACACACTCAAATGCTAAAACAAAAACTCATATATTCCGTCGTACCTAGTAGGTACCTATATTTTGTGATGATGATGGATAGATGTGTTAAGAATAGTTTATGTAAATTTATCTTAATAAGATGGACTTACGTACAAGTGCGAATGGAGGAACAGAGAGGGTTCCGTACAGAGTAGGAAGACCGAAGATCATAAATAGGTGTCGGGTCTCGGGTCTAATCAGAACCTCAATTCTCGTATTTATAGTAGACTTTCATTTTACTTCATTAGTTTTGTAAATGTTGTGACATGTTACCGTGAACGGATTTTATGACGTTTCGACCAATCAGAGCGCGTTTCACGTTGGTTTAACGTTCATAAAAACACCGTTTGGGAGTAAGTAAGCGTATCGGGACTTGATTGTAATTGTATTAATGCAGGTTTTATTTAGCAGAATTGCCCCTGGTGGCGGGTCTCACACGTTTTTTCGAGCCTTACAACGGTCGATAATGTTTGTATTTAGTTAGTTATTAATATTATTTGTATGGTAAAGCTATTATTTTTTACAGCTTTCATTTTAAATAAAAGATTATGCGTCGAAAATATTTTTTTTTTGATGATATGATAGCCTATTTGAACTAATAATTGCTTACTTGAGATTTCGACCCCCTCTTATACGAGTAGGTACTCTCTGCGCTCAAGAATCAGAAACCTAATGCTTATTTAAGGCCGTGTAGACCCAATTTTACATGACTTTGAATCGATAATAAACAAACAAATAGTAACTTTAAAAAGCCAAAAAAAATACACATTGTTGTTTACTTAATGTTCTTTTACAATTTGTGGTTCAAAACATAATATTGAAAACTTCACTCGATCAAAAATAATTCCGAAGAGGAGGCTAAATTTGAATATTTTTCTTTTTGTTCATGAAGTTCATGATAGTTTTACTTTCAAAAATCATATCTACGAAAAGCTAATAACTTAAAGAAGAATAATTTGTGGTTACATTTTGCATGTTGGTTTAATTATTTTAACATTAAATAATTATTGAAATGCAGCGTGCGTAAGCCGCTTGAGTCGCCCCACAGTCGCCCGCTAGGCGTTGACGAGGACAGACCTATGTCAGTTTTGCTAGCGCACGGCTTACCCGCGTATTTATCGAACAATTATTTCGTTTCTAACGCAGTGTAGGAAAGTCAGTTTGTTTTGTTTTTTTTTTATTTTTGAACTAAATTATACATATCATACACAATAACATGTTATATTTTATCGTCGCCGCGTCATTGCTTTTGCCAGATGAGACGACCTCTGTGGCTCAGTGATTGAGCGTGTTGGTGCTCAAGCCGGGGGTAGCGGGTTTGAATCCCGCCGAAGGAACAAAAAGTTTCCTGTGTTCCCGGGTCATGGATATGTATAATACAATAAAAATCTAAAGGAAAGTCAGTTTGTTTTGTATTTTTTTATGTTTCTTTTTATTTTTGAACTAATTCTATACAGATAAAAAAAATTGAAGTGTCTGTTTGTAACTTCAAATTAACAGCTTTTCATATAAGGAATCTAAAAGTATTTCGGTACTTATAATAAAATACTAATTTTTAAAATTTTTGTCTGTCCGTCTGTCTGTCTGTCTGTCTGTTTGTTCCGGCTAATCTCTGAAACGGCTGGACCGATTTTCACGGGACTTTCACTAGCAGATAGCTGATATTATAAGGTCTAACATAGGCTACTTTTATTTTAGGGTTCCGTTTAAAAAAATAGGGTTCCGCTTTCGTTAGATCTGCGCAAACGAAGTTGCGGGCATCAGCTAGTTATACATATAACCATACACAATAACATGTTACATTTTATCGTCGCCGCGTCGTTTCTTTTGCCAGATGAGACGACCTCTGTGGCTCAGTGATTGAGCGTGTTAGTGCTCAAGCCGGGGGTCGCGGGTTTGAATCCCGCCGAAGGAACAAAAAGTTTCCTGTGTTCCCGGGTCATGGACATATTATAATACAATAAAAATCTATAGGAAAGTTTGTTTTGTATTTTTTTATGCTTCTTTTAATTTTTGAACTAAATCTATATACAGATAAATAAAAATGAAGTGTCTGTTTGTAACTTCAAATTAACAGCTTTTCACATAATGCATCTGAAAGTATATTCGGTACTTACAATTACAATAAAATACCAATTTTTAAAAATGTCTGTCCGTCTGTCTGTCTGTCGGTCTGTCTGTCTGTTTGTTCCGGCTAATCTCTGAAACGGCTGGACCGATTTTCGCGGGACTTTCACTGGCAAATAGCTGATGTCATAAGGTCTAATATAGGCTACTTTTATTTTAGGGTTCCGTTTAAAAAATAGGGTTCCGCTTCCGTCAGTTAGGCGCAAACGAAGTTGCGGGCATCGGCTAGTTATACATATAACCATACACAATAATATTATCGTCGCCACGTCGTTGCTTTTGCCAGATGAGACGACCTCTGTGGCTCAGTGGTTGAGCGTGTTGGTGCTCAAGCCGGGGGTCGCGGGTTCGAATCCCGCTGAAGGAACAAAAAAAAATTCTGTGTTCCTGGGTCATGAATGTGTATTAAATATGTGTATAATACAATAAAAATCTTAAATATGTGTATAATATAAAAATTATTAAATATATTTCTGTTGTCTGGTACCCGTAACACAAGTTCTTCGAGAACTTACCACGGGACCAGATTGACTTGGTGTGAAGCGTCCATAGATATATTATTGTGTTGTGTATTATGAGAAAAAAGTAGCTGATGCGTGGAGTAGCCTTAGTACATTATTGAATAAGCCAGTAAACAGTTTTTATGAATTTGTAACATCTACCATCTTCTTTGCCGTACTTTTCGTTTCTTTTTATTTCGATTTCTGTTTTTACAATAATAATAATAAATAACTCCCCACGCCGATTTCGGTGACGGTGGCTGGTTTTATTGTAGCCTAGCCAGTTACACAGGAGTATTTTTATAGTGCCCAAGTGTGTGCGCAGTACACAAAGGCACTCTTTTTTTTTACTCTCGTAATCCAGGGGGACGGATAACCGACACGACTGACGAGAGATGAGGCGCAGGTCCGACTTTTTACCTGCCCATCCGACGCATGGATCATCTTTCTTGTCAGACAATCAGGTGATCAGCCTGCATTGTCCTAACCAAACTTGGAAACAACAATTTTTGTTGTTCCAGTGCGGGAATCGAAATTAGAACCTACGACCTCCGAGTCGAGAGCCAAGCTCTAACCACTAGACCACGGAGGCTGTTCTATCTATTCTATACAGATAAATAAAATTGAAGTGTCTGATTGTAATTTAAAATTAACAGCTTTTCACTTAATGCATATGAAAGTATATTCGGTACTCACAATAAAATACCAATTTTTAAAATTATTGTCTGTCCGTCTGTCTGTCTGTCGGTCTGTCTGTCTGTTTGTTCCGGCTAATCTCGGAAACTGCTGAACCGATTTTCATGGGACTTTCACTGGCAGATAGCTGACGTTATAAGGTCTAACATAGGCTACTTTTATTTTAGGGTTCCGTTTAAAAAAAACAGGGTTCCGTTTTCGTTAGTTCTATGCAAACGAAGTTGCGGGCATCAGCTAGTTTACAATAAAATATAAGGATACGTGCTCAACATCCGTCATGCTTGCCTTTGCAGAACACACCAAGTCACTCGCAAGTAGGGGTTGCAATCCGGATACTTCAAAATTCGAAAAATCCGGATTTTCATTTAAAAATCCGGATTTTTCGAGTTTTTCGAATCTTGGTTACTACTATGAAAATTACATATTTTAATTGTAATTAGTATGTACTCTAGATGTACAATATTTGAATAAGGGATATAATTAATCGAGTGAACAAAAAATAAGTTGGTGACTGTACGTGAGCATACTGTATTGCTGAATTTGGCAGCGAATTAATATGTTGGCGACTAAATTACCAAACTGGTGAAATCACTCAAGTGACAAAAAATACAAAAATCGGCAGATAAAAAGTAGCGAAATTTAATCCAATTAGCACCGATGAGTTGGTGACCATTATACCATGTAAGTAGCTAATAAAGATTTGATTGATAAATTAATAGCTGCTAAAAATTCTATTTGCAAGCTACGGAAAATCCCAGTTTTGGATACTATTGGAGGTTTTTTTTTCTTTGGTATGGGTATCGTTTTCAAGGTTTTTGGGGGTGCAGAATAATATGAAAATAAAATCCGTTTTAAAATTCCAAAATGGCGTATATTTTTTTTTTATTAAAAATGGACGTCTTTTTCCATGTTTCATATGCTGATTATAAAATTGTCTTCCAATTTCATTTTCCAAAATGGAGACTATCCAATCTTCGTAAAATTAACATGTAGTTTGTAGAGGTACCAGCTATGTAAGCTATAGAAACTTTTCGAAATTCAGGATTTTCAAATTTCTTTTTTTGGCATTCATGAAAAAAATATGCGATTTCCGGGGGAAGGAAGGAAGTTAAGGGGGAGGAAATTTTTATTATTTTTCCAGTAATAGTATTATTTTTCCGTTTCTAAAATAGAAGCGATTATAGAAAAAAAATATGGCAATGTTCTACTTTGACACAAACAGTGTATAAAGCTATAGAAATTTTGGAAAATTCAGGGTTTTCAAATTTCTTTTTCTTCCATCGTGAAGAAAATATGGTGTTGCGGGGTTCTTAAGGGGAGGAAATTTTCATTATTTTTTCAATAGGATGCACCGTTTCCGAGATAGAATCAATTTTATAAAAAAAAATGCTCTACATTGAGATACGAGGGATGTATAAAGCTATGGAAATTTTGGAAAATTCAAGATTTTCAAATTTCTTTTTCTTCCATAATGAAGAAAATATGAGGTTGCGGGGTTACTAAGGAAATTTAAAATGGATGACTTTTTTGTAATCAGCACCCCCAGAAACCAACAAAAGGACAACCATATTATTTTTATAAAATTAAGTATGTCCGCCATATTGGAATTTCAAAATGAATGCCATTTTCGTATCCAGCACCCCCAAAAACCTGGTAATGACACCTATGTTAATTTTGCGAAAAATGAATATCCGTTATTTTTAAATTTCAAAATCAATTTACACAATATCTACACCCCCCTAAAATCGAGGAAAATTAAAAATTGGGAATTTTGTACGCTTCTTTATGTTTTTTTTTTTATGTGCGCTGGTTTTGCTGCTTGTATGTTTTTTGAGTTACCTACATTAGGGAAAATATATGTGCCTATTCTTAAATTAAATGTGTGCTCACAAATTGTCGCCAAGATGGTTATTTGTTCGCTAATATAATATATGTCTGCCAGTTTGGAATATTCAGTCGTATTACTTAGTCACCAGATTTGTAAATTTTTATTCCTTACATTCTTTAGCCAACATGGTAATTTAGTATTCAATATTCGGTATTTTCACATCCAAAATTTAATTGTTTTGTCGTGAGTTTAAATCCATGCCTTTGGATAATTTGATATTATTATTTTTTTGTCCTGTTGAAATTGTTGACACATTTTTCCATTTATTCAAGTTATTTGGTAGAACATAGTCAATCCATTAAATGGAGATGCGAGGGATGAAGATCTGCTAAAATATTATGGTCGCTATATATGTATATGTATGGACTGTTTCTAAGATACTTACCATTTTATATTTTTTAGTAGTAGTACAGTTCAGTAATAGGTGATCCAATTTATAAAAACACTGAATATGGTTTCAGTTTTAATTGCACAAGTAGTAAGAAGTATAATAAGCAAATCCAAACCCAATTAAAGCTTTGTATATTTATATTTATTATTAATTGAATTCGTACTAACGAAAGTCAAAACATATTATTGCAATTTTAATTTCTACAATCATAGAATGCCAAATTAATATGACAGCTTAAAAAGAAATGTAGTGGTTTAACTATATTTAATTATCTTCTAAATAATGAATATCTAAGTCCAAATACCTAAATCTTATCTCTATGATATCAGAATAAATTCTTAAAAAGTTTGGGAAGAAGTTTTGGAGTCGATAATACCTGACTGGTTGGTTTAAGATTAGAGAGAGTTTTTCCGAATGAATGAAAGTAATATATTTTTTTTAATAATTAAAATTAATTTGATTGAACTAAACTAACCTAAACTAACGAGTCAGTAGCAAAACTAAATGAAAATCAACCCTCCTGTTTTTGCGTAGAAATAATTATTTTTTAGATAATATTTTAAAGATAAGATATAGGTGCCAAAAATAGCACCAACGATTTGTGTAAACCACTGTTATTTTTTTAAGTAATGTAGTTTTCATCTTATAGCGGAAACTTCAAAGTGCAATAAAGAGTAAGATGTTACTGTTTATTTGTAAGTAAAATGTTAAAATAAAGATCTTACAATAGTTACAGATTTTAAATTGTGCTTAGAATTGTTAATTGTATTTCTGTTAGTTACCGAGGGAATTAAAAGCACAATTTACGTGTTTAATTATTACCCAAATAGGTGGGTGGTTTTTACTTTCAATAACTCAAAAGTGGTCCAATTTCGTCCATACAAAATTATTTGTTCAGCCCCATACTTCAAATGATTTGTCTTCACTCCCCGGATCTCAATTTAAAGGATTTTCAGTTTCCTACGTTTTATTAAACTATAATAATTTTCCTACGTTAGTACTTTCTCATAGAAATGGAACTTTACGAAAACGGTAGTGGTGAACTGTGGCGTAGATAATTATGTAAAAAAAGCGTTAAAAAGATCACAGGCTATTCCACTTTTTTATAATTCTTTACTGCTGGAACATTTAGTAAATAACAATATATACATACCTTATTCAAAATAAAATACTAACTATAAAACTGAACATTCTAGGATTTCAAACGTAATCAAAAATATTTATAAAAATGAAAAAATAAATATAATTAAGTATATAATTTTGATATAATCTCATTACGTTTTTATTTATTCAGATTGTAATTCTAATACTTACAACTTAAAATAAGAATTTATTTAAATTAAATTAAATTATAAAAAAGTAACTGTTTTTTTTACTAATGAGTGTAATTTTTGCTACAAAATAGTATTAAAATAAACATTAAAGTTTTATAAAATATGCAACAAATTAAAAAAAATTAAAAAATCTGAATTATCCGGATAATCCGGATTTTTGGGAGAAAAAATTCAAAAATCCGGATTTTCAAAAAGTCAAACGTTTGTGGAGGTTTGGATTTTGCGGCAAGTGGCAAACGTGCGGACTCGGCAGTAGGAATACATTTTTTGCAAGTGTCTGCCTAAGTAGGTACCATCAAATCGTCAACACCTATGTATCTGATACAGTATTTTTATCTCACGAAACGACACGTACTTTAGTGACCACACGAGCTAACGATAGGTACTCGTCTCCATGCACACATCGAACACAGCGTGTTTTTATACTTGTAACAGAACACACTGCATAGAAACTGTCAAAATCTATACTAATATTATAAAGCTGAAGAGTTTGTTTGTTTGTTTGAACGCGCTTATCTCAGGAACTACTGGTACGAATTTAAAAATTCTTTTTGTGTTGGATAGTCCACTTATCGAGGAAGGCTTTAGGCTATATAACATCATGCTAAGCTCAATACGAGCGGAGCACCATTCAAGAATGTTACAAAATCGGGGGTCTTTTTTTCCTTTTGAGAGCTTTCGCTGCGTACGCTGCGGAAACGGTTAAAGTTTCGCTAAAATGATGTATGGCAGAATTGTTCCCCTTTAAAAGTTCTAAAAAAAAGTCCGCGACAGTATATGTCTGTCGCATCCGGTCATAAAGCGGAAACGAAACTACAAGTGTGCCCTCTATTAGAAACGTGTTTGGCGCGCTTTGACGGAGTCTAGTCTGAAGTTCGTGCAATCGACATGGTGGGGATGTGTTGTGGGGATGGGTTCTACCCTACCACGTTAAGAGGATGAGCTAACACATCTCGAGTAGTCGTTGTTCGGGCAACAAGCCTAGGAACTGTCCATAGTTTCGTTTTAGTGCCAGTGTTAAAGTATAGTGATTATGTAAGGTGTAGTACATTGATAAAGAATTGTAATTCCGAATAAACAAGTGATATTGTAAGTCTGTAATAATTCTCTTTGCACGATTTACCCATGCAAGCCCACAATAGCTATATCTCAATGGTATAGATCCAAAATCATGAGCCATCAGACGACATCAGAATCGGGATCAAGTCGTGCAAAGAAAGAAAATTATTGTCCGAAAAAGTAAGGGTATTAAAAAAAAAAAAAAAGGTGTAATCTAGCTCGCACAAAGGCTACAAAAAGTGATAATAATCATTGCAATTGATGTGGATCGAGTTTGGCAGTATGTACAACAAGGAAGCACGCCATGCATACGGCGTAACTGTGAAACTATGGGACAGCAGTGAATTGAATGCTGTAAGGTGACCTTGTACCAATAACCCTTTGTTCGTGCTCGCCACGAAGACAGGATTAAGACGGAGTTGAAGTAAGGACAGCCGAGCGGTGACGTGATGACGACAGTGACGTGACGTCTATGATAACACGAGCGCGGTGGTGGCTCAACGAGTTCAACGACAGGCTTTGATTATGAATTCGGTGGTTTTGGTAAAAGGCGGTAGCCAACTTTTTATTCCTCGCAATCAATTTTAAGACCTATACACTAGTGATTTATCTCGTGTTTCAAGTGTTCATGAAATTGCTTGCTTATATCTCAAAAATAACCTTTACAATTTAGTGTTCTGTTGTTTTGCTGTTCTGTTTTGTGCAGATGGACTTAGACTGGGCAATGTATAGCCGCGCCAAGGGGACAACAAGCGGCGCTGCGTGACCGAGCAGCGGCAGAGTGGAGGCTACCTCCATGGCGGCGGTGCCAAATGGATGTTCATTGTGCCTCTGGTGGACTGGTCTAGTCGCTTCACAGTGATGGAAACTGGTTGTATCGTTAACGTTGCTTAATTCATTATAGGGTTCTAAATTATTCTGGTATTATAACCAAAGTATTATGAAAAATAAACAAAGTGAGTAGAAATTAACGCAAAGTAAAAACAAGTACTCAGTACATACGACATACGTCTTACAGACTCATTATTATTACTGTTTGATTAACCGAAGTGGATGGAAAAAGCTAAATTATTTCTGGTAATTATAATCATTATCGACATTCCATTTAGTGACATCACATTGTACTTTGTATAAAATGACAAGTCACGGCAGTACGCGCAAGTTGTAAACAACTCATGCGAAAACAAAGACAGCCCCAATTGCAGGTATTCCTGAAAAACAATAGCTGGTGCACTGCGTAAACAAAATCAGTTGACGTGTACTTAACAATTAACAATGTTTAGGCGATATTAGTTTGAAACGACTTCAATTAAGTTTTACGTCTACCTACCTAGTAATTATTGAAGCTCAACTTTGTAGTTGGTTTTAATCACAGTACATACAGTTTGTGAATAGCCTTATTTCTTATTTGGCGTTACTGCACACGTAGTAAGAGAAATTAATCATTGGTCAGTTTCAAAAGTGACTTTAAATAATGTCATGTATGTTGTTGTTTATTCTGAAAGTGTCTAAAAGAACTGTTAGATGATATGATAATAAGTTCTAGGACATTCGCAATTCGCGAGAAAACTCTGTCAGCTTATGATATCGTTGTTGTAAGCTGTAAAGAAACATTACATGTTTGTCTATCTATTACTTTTTAGACTAGGCCGATTGGAATAATTAGAAGTGCGAAAATAACATGATAATATTGTTTGTGTGATAGATATGAGCGTGCGTGTGAGAGCGTGCATCACTATAGGTTTCGGAAATTATAGAAATAATAGTTTAATTGACAACAAAAAGAAAAGAAATTAAAAGAAATAATTTGACGGTTTCAGAAGTTGCAGTATGCGGTAAGCAGGTGCCTATGGCTGGTGTTGATGGTGATTGCAGCAGCACACGCTCAACGGTTCAGTTGCTGTGACTGAGGCGGATGAGAAAGCGCTGAAGATGACGGTGATCGCGGCAGCACACGTTCAACGGTCCAGTGGCTGTGACTGAGGCGGATAAAAAAGCTCTTCGGTGGACTACAGTGAACTTTGGTGAACTTGGTTATCATGTAAAAGGTTGTAAACGCACTTGAAAGTCTTCTGGTATAGTCAGACTGTAAAAGCCTTTTCCTCATTCAATCAGTTTGATTGTTGAAAGGAAATTAAATTAACTTTATTGCATAATTAAACCTGACATGTTTATCTTTAAGAAAAAGGAAATCCATTTTCTAGCTATCGCAGTTCTTGAGATACAGCCTGGTGACAAGCAGACATACAGCAAAGTCTTAGATTTTATGTTCCTGTTTTTACCCTTAGATACGGAACCCTAAAAAGAACGTAATTGGACATAGTTTGGACAATTTTTGTGCTGTTATTTTATGTACAGGTTCAGTATTCGAGCGACGCGACGAGACGCGATGCGACGCGACGAGACGCGACGCGACGAGACGAGACGCGCAGACGAGAAGTGCAGCAGGTGGTGTGGGCCGTGCGACGGGGTGCCGCGGCGGCCAGGGATCTGCACTCTGTACTTCATTGAAGTATCAGATTTGGAACTAAAATTATTTGGTGAGCGTAATTGTTTATCTCGTGACTGTAGTGTGATGACTCGGTAGTCTTTTAAATGAACACATTTTAAAAGATCTTAGTTTAGAGGAAACATTGATTGTTTTATACAGTAACCGAGATAGTACAATAATACACGTTTTGAAAAGCAGTAATGCGGAAGTAAATAGATTTTCGATTAGTGATTTTTATTTATTGAAAAATAGGGAATAATCAGACGAAATTACAATTTTTGAGAGATACCGTTGTACACTAAAAGCTGTAAATTCTTAGCGTACCTATAAGTATGCGCACGGTAGTAAAGAAAGATGCCATCGGGTCATGTATTGGTCGAGGTTAATAATGATTTGGTTAATGATGAACAAATTGAAGTTGTAATCAAAAATCGAGTAAAATCTCTATCTACCGTACTGTGTTCGATCGTACCAGTTAATCTGGACGTAGCCGGCAACTTGGATGCGCGGTGAGCGGGTAGAGGATAGTGATTGCTATTTACCTTAAGGCTTTAAATTCAAAAAGAACTTATAAGTTTGCTCTTGTTAGGATTATAAAAATGCCAGAACATTCACCTGACATTGCTACAAATACGTTTAATAATAAGAATAACGAATAAATTTGTAGGTGCCACAGTCACAGGGATGACAAACTATGTATGTGTGTGTTTGTGTATTACACTAAGTCACAGAGATGACTATCATTGAATACAGTCACAGGGTTGACGATCTGTTGCGGTTCAGTCACAGGGATGACAAACTATGTATGTGTGTGTTTTTGTGTATTACACCAAGTCACAGGGATGACTATCATTGAATACAGTCACAGGGTTGACGATTTGTTGCGGTTTAGTCACAGGGATGACTAATCGACATATTTGAAATGGTCACAGGGATGACTATTGTAGAACACTTGTAGTCACAGAGATGACTGATCGACATATTTGAAATGGTCACAGGGATGACTATTGTAGAACACTTGTAGTCACAGAGATGACTAATCGACATATTTGAAATGGTCACAGGGATGACTATTGTAGAACACTTGTAGTCACAGAGATGACTGATCGACATATTTGAAATGGTCACAGGGATGACTATTGTAGAACACTTGTAGTCACAGAGATGACTAATCGACATATTTGAAATGGTCACAGGGATGACTATTGTAGAACACTTGTAGTCACAGAGATGACTGATCGACATATTTGAAATGGTCACAGGGATGACTATTGTAGAACACTTGTAGTCACAGAGATGACTGATCGACATATTTGAAATGGTCACAGGGATGACTATTGTAGAACACTTGTAGTCACAGAGATGACTACTCGACATATTTGTAATGGTCACAGGGCTGACTATTGTAGAACACTTTTTAATATCACAAATCACAAAATATTGAGTTAAAAGTAAAATGATTATTGATAAAAGGAGTTGAGTTTGTTATGAGACAAAATAGATAAGGTCAGGTATAGCCGAGCGTGAACGATACTGTGTGGTATTTTCTTTTGTTTCAGACTAGCACACACGGGGACGTGTGCTACACAGGATGGCCGTGTCGCATCCGGTCATAAAGCGGAAACGAAACTACAAGTGTGCCCTCTATTTGAAACGTGTTTGGCGCGCTTTGACGGAGTCTAGTCTGAAGTTCGTGCAATCGACATGGTGGGGATGTGTTGTGGGGATGGGTTCTACCCTACCACGTTAAGAGGATGAGCTAACACATCTCGAGTAGTCGTTGTTCGGGCAACAAGCCTAGGAACTGTCCATAGTTTCGTTTTAGTGCCAGTGTTAAAGTATAGTGATTATGTAAGGTGTAGTACATTGATAAAGAATTGTAATTCCGAATAAACAAGTGATATTGTAAGTCTGTAATAATTCTCTTTGCACGATTTACCCATGCAAGCCCACAATAGCTATATCTCAATGGTATAGATCCAAAATCATGAGCCATCAGACGACATGTCTATCTTTTAAGGTTGGCTCACTATAACCTTTTTATACTAACCAAATTTGTTCTAAAAGTAAGCATTATTTCTGAAGGTGTTTTCATAAAGATTATATTAATCCTTATCCAAGTAAATACGTTATTCATTACAAGCATTTAATCTAGAAGAAATTTGCCGTTTAGATCATTTGATTTCAATAAGTATTTTAGAAGATATCGCAGTAATAAAATAATCATGCGCGCTATAGTACGGCGCGCGGCGCGGGCGGGTAGTCGTGAGGTGAAAGCGCTTCTCCTTCTACGTAAAGAAAGTCGCGGGTAAATTTTAGCGATATCCTAAAGTAACTATTCCACGCGGACGAAGTCGCGGGGAAAAGCTAGTAATTGAATAAAATTTAAGCATTTTTTACTTAGGTACCTATAATATCTATTCAAATTATGTGTGCTATGTGTTGCATTAAAACAGTTATCTATGAATTTTATTATCTTTTTCAATGCAAATAATAAAATAAATTGACCTACTGCCGACACGACTACACTGTAACACTTTGGGTTCATGTAAGTTCACGCCGGCGACGTAGGCGCGCGGCTCGCTTTGCGGCAATTGCGGGCAACTCTTGGAAGCGTTAAATGCCTATTTCGCTTGGTCTACCTGGTCTTAAGGAGCTATCAGTTGAGATTTTCAGAGAAAGTATATAGTTTTAATAGAGCTTTATGTTTTAGGCTAATCTATACGTATTATAATATACAATTATATATTTTGAAGTCTATACAAATAATTAAATTTGTTTTTTTTTTTTAATTTGAAAACTGACTTTAAATTGACAGTAAATACGGTACTTACACTAAAAAATCAAAATTTTTTTTCTGGCCGCCTGCTTGTTCCGACTAATCTCTGAAACGGCTGGATCGATTTTCACCAAACTTTCACTAGCAGGTAGCTAAAGTTGTAAGGAGCAACTTAGGCTTCCTTTCTCTTAGGGTTCTGTTTAAAAATAGGGTTCCGTTTCGTTAGTTCTACGCAAACGAAGTTGAGGGCACCAGCGAGTAAGAATTTAAATAAACTAGTAAATATTAATGGGTAAAATTTTAAAATACGTCGCCATTTTAAGGGGTCGCGAGTGGTTGGGGGGAGGGGGGGAGGGGTCGGATTCCCCCTCACCATTTTCACCCGCCGGAAATACTTGATTTCCTTAGAAAAAATAAAAAACAGAATTTTTTAAAAATTGTTTATTCCACTTTATAAGCAACATCGCCATTTTAAGGGGTTGCGAGTGGTTGGGCGGGGGGAGGGGGGAGGGCTCGGATTCCCCCCTCACCATTTTCACCCGCCGGAAATACTTGATTTCCTTAGAAAAAATAAAAAACAGATTTTTTTCAAAAATTGTTTATTCCACTTTATAAACATGTTTTATAGCTTTTATTAATTCCACGAATGGATCTTTTCTATATTTCATGTTATTTCGCCGCCACAAATATTCAAAAATAACATCTGCAAAATTGTCTATGTTATTAAAATTGTCTTTTTTAAAAAATCTTTTAACGGCCCTCCACTGGGACTCAATTCGTTGAGTCTCATCTTCAGCTATGAATGGGTTGTCACAATCCGAGTGGTTGCCTTTTCTGTGTATGTAGCTATGTTCTGACAAGCAATAATTTCCAAAAATCAGTGTGGATGGTGGTGCCAATTTCCACATTCTTTAATATAAGTGGCACCAAAACCTCAGCAGAGCGAATATTGTCTGGACACACTTCCAACCTCAAATCTTCAGATCCATCCTCAATCATACCTAGAACCCAAAGGCCCTCAATAACAACTGGCTTCAATTATGAGTCGACGGAGCCCCGCTACGCGGGGCTCCTACTTCTGGGTGGTTTACAAAAAAATAACCACGATGGCTAAGGCGGTAGCTTCGCTGCGCTACGCTCCCGCCTTAGCCATCTAACCTAACCCAATGAAGTCGTATTGGGCCAACTCGGAGTAATACATTGCTATTAATTACCTTAGAATTATATACTGTTCTCATACATTTCCTATATCACATTATATTATATAAAATATAACATCGATTATATTTTCTTTTTCCAAATTTCAATTCCATACATTTTGATCGGCGATTCTTTAAAGAAGCGATAAGGAAAAGATCTTGGCTCGTCCCCCCTGTACTAAAGCATAAAGATTACGTTCCGTTTTGCATAATTGCAATAATATTTAAGAATTTTTGAAAATTGTTTAAAAATATTTAGACGCAACTCCGGCAGCCAAAATTTCTTTGGGGGGTTTAAGACTAACTCCCTTAAGCCCCCTACACCACCAATACTCTCAAATTCAGGCGACTCGTTATAAAATCCAACCCATTCTAATGTCTCCGAAAATCAAGTACGGATACTTCGGGCACATGATCCGGTGATTATGTAAACGCAAGGCAAAAAAATAATTGTCATACTCAAATTAAAAAATCATCTCATGTATGGGTGACTCTCCGCAAAACACAAAGTCGCCCATATAAAGATTATTTTTTCTAGTATGACAATTATTTTTCTGCTTAAACGTCTTTACATAAGCAATATAATTATAATATGCCCAAAATATCCCTAATTGATTTTACCGAACCTTATAATAACAACTTTATTCAAAATCTGGAGATATCCCAGCATATTCTTTTAAATCGACAGAGTTATTAATCAATATTATTTTTTAAAGTGCTAATAAGCCATTAGAGGAATAACGTTAAATATTAAAGCCTGATTGAAATGAAATCATACGTGTTTTTCATACACTTTATCAAGAAATGTCACCTCCAATGTTTGTAGAACGATCAACGATTACAGTTAGTTGAACGCGTATAGCGCTGCGGTGTAGACGCCTAGCGCGTTATAACGACGACGATTAAATATGGACGTTGTATCCGATAGTCGTTAAAACCGATTGTTTAATGTGCCTGTGAAAAACTTCAAAATAGAGTTAATACACGGTTCGGTGAATATTTTCGTTATACAGAATTTTCAGAGTAGTTTTAGCATCCGAGGTTACAATCTAAGAATTCACAAAATGTGCAGTGAATAGTGGATATAGTGACACAGAGTGAAATTGTGTGTAATTTTCTTCGGTTGCGGCTGTGGTTAGTGGTTGATATCATAATTACATTTCGCTGTAGCGAATCAGTTTTGCGTTTCTATACATTAGGACAGTGTTTTTCAACCTGTGGGTCGCGACCCCCTGGGGGGTCGCGAAGCTTTTGTAGGGGGTCGCCGTAGGTCGAGAGAACTTTAGTAAACAACAATAAAGATTAAAAAAAAGATGGATTTATTAAGTAAGAGAATTTTAACAAAAGTATACCTATACCCATAAATCGATGTATGTAATGAGGAAGATGTAAATCAAAATTTATTCCCCTTTTTCAGCCCTAACAAAAAATTTAAGCAATAATAAGACTAACTGTGAAAAAATTGTGTTGATATCACGAAAATTGAGTTTTTTATAAGCAAATCAATATGGGAACGCGCGAAAACTGATTGCGCCCGTCGAGTAATGGCTGTGACGTCACATCGCCGTGCGTAGCTAGCTAACTATGCAATGTGCATACAGTATGTTTTTGACACGCGCTCTGTAAACTTACCTTCGTTCATTTCGATTAATTTTTATATATTATTATAATAAATATGACTTAATAGGGAAAATTGTTAAATTTAAACAAAAAATTAATACCAACTTTCAAAGTAAAAACGCACAAAAGAGTATGAAATAAATTTTATTTTCTAAAAATAATTCTCCTTTTAAATTCGGCTAAAATTTTAACTATTTCCCTACTCAATCTTCTTATTTTTGAAGTCTGTGCCAGCCCAAACAATATCCTGATAAAACAATATTTTATAGAACTCACATTTAAGTTGGCAACCAACTTCAAAATTATGAAAATCCAGTAGAGAAATCAAAAATTTCAAACTCAAAATGGGCTATGAAGTACATTATTTTGATAGAACAAATCTTTATCAAGTAAAAGTTACGCCATCTTGGTTTTCACAATACTTCAAATGTTAGCCATCTTGTTTTCACCGTACTTCAAATGTCAAAATGGCCCCAAAAATCTCAAAAATGGGACCATTTAACTGGAAATAGTATACGTCTATGAGAGAAATAATTAAAATTTTTGCCGAATTTAAAAAGGGAATTATTTAGAAAATAAGATTTTTTTCATACTTTTTTGTGCGTTTTTACTTTGGAAGTCTGTTTTCATTTTTTGTTTCAAAATTATAATGTTTTCCATTTTTAGGGCTCCGCTTAGGGCACACAAAGAACGCTTATAGTTTCGCTCGCTCCGTCCGTCCGTCCATCTGTTATACTTCCGTAATTATGAATATTGATGGATGAAATTTGGTACAGTTATAGATTGTGTGTAGATCTTAGGTTTGGCATAATAAAATAATAAGTTGCTTTCCATCAGGTGACCCGTTTGCTCGTTTGCCCCCATATTTCATAAAAAAAAATAATAATAATTTTATATTTTAGGGGTAGCTCTGAAGGGGGGATGAAATATTTTTCCATTCTACCCCATTTGTGGGGTATCAAATCAAATCAAATCACATTTATTTCAGGCAAAAAACCCATAAAAATAAAAATACATATTCTTTAAGTTAAATAAAATAACAAAAGATCATTGAAAATATTCGTATAACATAGTATAAACATTCAGATAAAAAGTTAAAAGATAAAAAATAGACACAATATCGTTGAATAGGTCTTTTAGAATTTAGGTAAGGTTTCTTTTAACATTACTTTTTTACAAAGTCGACTATTTTCGAGTAATCAGCCTCCAGTGGTTTGTAAGTTGGTTCCCCCTCCCTTAGAATTTCTAAATTATAAGAGATAGAAACTTGTAAGCTTCTATGCTAATAGATCATGCTAAAAACTCTTTAGGAAAATTATTTTAAGCGAAATCGGATAGTAACTTTTGAAGTAACTTGAAAAACCTATGCGATTTCCAAACGTGTGTCTTTAAAGACTGAGTTCTGTTCAATGCTTTTGGATCTAGGGTATACCCTTGGCACAAAATTTTACTTTTTGGTATGATCTGCTTAATTTACTTCACATTGGCCAAATTCTTAAAGATGTACCTATACATTTTGAGGAGTTCCCTCGATTCCTCATGGATTCCATCATCAGGTTTCCACTTTAGTGACTAAAGTCTAAAAGGGCCAATTTCAAATTAGGGGCCATCCATAAATAACGTCACACGTTAGGGGGGAGGGAGGGGGTCGACGAAGTGTGACATTGTGTGACAAGGGGGTAGGAGGGATCCTAATTTTCGTGACGTCACATTTCAAAATCTATTTTAATCTAAGTGTTAATATAGTAATCATAAGTAATAGCTATATGATATTATGATAGCTATTGCCCCAGTGTCGAGACCCCCCAGCCCCAGTGATGTTTAAGAGATCATAATGTTGTTTTTTTATTACATATGTTATTTTTTTTTTTCGCCGAGAAAATGCGTTTCAGCATCCCACTAGGGGATAGCGGTCCTACCCGTGAGTATGTGAGACTCTGCTGCACCCGAAAAGATGGTGAATGGGCGCAGCCCCTACTCAATAAAAACTCGGCGGTACTCCACTCCATACCACCCTTGGCGGGCCACGGGATCGCGTGAGCCTGGGCATAAGAGTCTGGCAAGAAAGACGATCCATGCGTCAGATGGGCATATAAAAGTTGGACCTGTGCCTAATCTCTCGACAGTCGTGTCGGTCATCCGTCCCACCAATTCAAATTAAACAAATTTCGGAACTGCTGTTTTAATTGAATCATTATTTCTAGATGTAAAATTGTAAAATGTGACGTCACGCTAGGGAGGGAGGGGGTCTCACAAATGTGACAAGGACGGGGGAGGGGGTCAAAAATCATGAAATTCGTCTGACGTAATTTATGGATGGCCCCTAAAACTCGAGAGCGGCTAGACCGATTTGGCTGATTTTGATCTTAAAATAATTGTATCAGTTCAGGGAAAGTTCAAAAGGTGAGAAATTAATATATATATATATATATATATATATATATATATATATAGATATCCCTTTCCGCACTTTGTTGATCATTCGTGCCATATAGGTAGTAAAATGTTGATCCGTTTTCACTTGTTGATCCGGGCAGTATTTGTTGATCCATTGCGTTTTCACCGTCCCCATGTGGCTCCGTTTGGAGCCAACAGTGTCAGCGAAAGTAATAATAATAATTACGCCAGTTTTATACAAATCCACCTTTTTGACGTTTCAGTACTTGTTGATCCGATACGAATGAGCCAATCAGAGACCACCATATTGTGAGATGCTCAGCTATTGGTTGCTGCTGAATCCTTTGTTTGTTTTGTATTACAATTACATTTATCTTTCATCATGTTCTAAAGGACTAGTTGTTGCCCGTAACTTTGCCGCATTATGTTAGTCTCTCGTGTGCGGTTACATTAGGTTTCGATAATTCCGCCGTCTATGTACCGATTTTCAAAATTGTTTTTTTGATGTAAAGGGTATAAACCCAAGTTGGTCTCGTTTTGAAAAAAGTGGTGACCTGGTGATGGCATCCATGAGGAATCGAGAGAACTCCTAGAAATTTATATGGATACATAGCATATGCTACCAAAAAGTAGCATTTTGTTCGAAGGTATACCCTGGATCCAAAAGTACAGAACGGAACTCCTGACACCTTATAGATACATGTTTGGGGATTTCGGCGTTGTTTAAAGAACTGCAAGCATATGCCACCATGTCAATAAGAGTAATCATCATCATCATCACCACCACCATCACACCATACATCATCACATATAAAAGGTAATTATAGTATTTTACACCAACACGGAGACTTTTGAACATTACTCTGCCGTTTATAGACCTATTTGCAAAATTATTTTGTTGTTATAAAAGGTTTAATTGAAAATTGGTCTTTTGGTCACTAAAGTGGAAACTTGATGGGATCCACGAGGAATCGAGAGAAATCCTCGAAATTTATATGGACACATTCTGAAGTGTCTGTTTGCAATTTTAAATTATTTAATTTGAAAGTATTATATGACTAGCAATAAAAATCTGTTTTTTTATATTTTTGTCTGTCCGACTGTCTGTCTGCTTATTCCGGCTAATTTCTGAAACGGCTGGACTGATTTTCACGTGACTTTCACTTGCAGATAGCTGATGTTATATAAGCAGTAATTTTGGCTACTTTTATCTAAGGGTTCCGTTTAAATAAGTAGGGATCCGTTTTTGTTGGTTCTATGCAAACGAAGTTGCGGGGACTAGCTAGTCTATATCTTCTGTACTAATACAATAAAGAGGAAAAGTTTGTTTCTTTGTTTTTTTTTCATTGAATAGGATCCGAAACTACTGGACCGATTTTGAAGAAAATTGGCACATATGTAAAGTAGACGACGGGGAAGGACATAGGCTACTTTTTATCGCGGAAAAATGTAGGTTTTCTGCGAATAAACATAAATTATGTATAAAAAATAATGTATAAGAATGTAACTCCCAAAATATAGGTACTTAGGTAAGCTCATCACGTCCAAAACACTACACCAAATTGGATAATTCTATTATCTGGCAAACAGAGAAAAAAATCTTAAATCGTGTAAAGCTGGGACTATAATATTGTCCGGAATTTAAAAGACCGGGGAAAATTCAGTGCATTTCAAATAGAACTTTCCGCTAATAGAATAGAACTGAAAAGCAAACACACGACTGCCGAGTTGTCACGACATTGACTTTTCCTCGCCCTTCCGGATTCCGGACAAATACTCCCAAAATTTTAGTAGTACCTACTTAGCCAGACCGCCCGCGCCGCGGATGCCTTGAATTTGGCGGTGAGCGTCGCGGCGCATTAGTTGATATTTGACACAGAATAGAGACTAACTTTCAGTTGTTATAAAAATTAGACCTTATAATATTTTCCAGGCATCCCTGGTAGATACTAGATCGGTAGGTAACTGTGTTGGTGTTGGTACTAAGCAGGCGTAGTGTGTTGAGAGTTGATGTAGGTAGGGTATGTTCAAATTTTACTATTCGAATATTTCGAATATATTGGCTAACCGTTATTCGAATATATTCGAATAATTCAAATAAAACGAATATTGGTAAACTTTTGTAAATACATTTTAATGTCTAAAGGACAATAATATTACAGATTTTTTAAAATTATTTATTTATCAGTCAGTTTATTTAAATTTGGGGTAAAACATTTTTGAGAGTCAGAACACTGCACAAAAATCGGAATATGCTGTAAAAAGTACGCTGTTTTAATAAAATAGAGCTAATTATTATTTTTAACCCTCTGCGACTTACGTGGCTCATTTATTGCGATTGTACTGACGTGGTAGTACACGGGACACCATTTTAACTGTAAATATTTTCACATAATTAAATTATGCAGTTATTTTATTTATACCAATCAGATTTTTAGCATTTTTAGCCTATTCTTTATGATATACTAGCTTTTGCCCGCGACTTTTTTTGAACATTTACTTTGGGATATCGCTAAAATTTACCCACGACTTCATTTACGTAGAAGGAGAAGCGCTTCCAACTCACGACTGCCCGCCGCGCGCCGCACATCGTTTTGCGCGCTGATTATTTTGTTACTGCCATATCTTCTAAAATACTCATTACAAATTATGTAAACGGCAAATTTCTTCTAAATTAAATGCTTGTAAAGAATAACGTATTTATTTGGATAACGATACTTGGATAAGAATAAATATCATCTTTATGAAAACACCCTGACAAATTATGCTTAATTTTAGAACAAATTTGGTTAGCATAAAAAGGTTATTGTGAGCAAATCTTAAAAGATAGACATATACAGTCGCGGACTTTTTTTTTAGAACTTTTATAGGGGAACAATTCTGTCATACATAATTTTAGCGAAACTTTAACCGTTTCCGCAGCGTACGCAGCGAAAGCTCTCAAAAGGAAAAAAAAAACGATTTTGAAACATTCTTGATTGGTGCTCCGATCTTATTGAGCTTAGCATGATGACATATAGCCTAAAGCCTTCCTCGATAAATGGACTATCCAACACAAAAATATTTTTTCAATTCGAACCAGTAGTTCCTGAGATTAGCGCGTTCAAACAAACAAACAAACAAACTCTTCTGCTTTATAATATTAGTATAGATGAGCTTGAAATAGTAAAAACAATTTATATTTTCAACATTAAGTAGGTTTTATTGACTTCACACAAATCAGTGTATGAATCTCTCCTTTCATCTTAATGACATAAAAAAAATATCAAAACCAACTATTTTAAATTTTAACATTGTACATTTTAAAACGAACAATTACAGTAATAAGTCTTGCAAACATGAGATTTATTCATTGGTTCAATTCAAAATTAGAAACTTTCAAAATCACAGGTTCGTTAGACAATTATCACTATTTGACTTAGAGCACTGAAGGCAAATTGGCTACGAATAATCACATCAACAATTGTCTTTTTATTTTTGTTGGACAAATACAACAGTTTTCTACTACTTGATGGAACAGATCGAACTACTGGTGGTGGTGGGGGGATATTCGTACCTAAACCCTATAAACTATTGTACGACGGTAAATTGTTACTTGCGTAGTGACAGTCATGCGCAACTCCCTTGGCAATCTTTCATTTTATACTCGGTTTTTTTCAAAATATGATCCAGCACTAAATCTCTTGCCATTTAATATATTTTTTACTATTTCTACAACGGTTTCTACACATGAAATCATGTCCTCTTCATTGCAATATCGCTAAATTCATGTTCACTTTCGTCTTCTAACTTCTAACCACACTCTCTCAGCACACTCCAGCTGAAGTTCTCTTTCGAGCAGAAGAAGTGCTTGGCATATGGTTGTTAGTTGTTACTTGAGTAAGCCATCTAAAACAAGTTTCCTTTTAAATAATTACTATTCTTTCCTCATTATAATTTATAATTGATGCAAATAAAATCAAATTCTGAAGTGGCGCAAAATAATACAAGCCATAAACGTTTTCGAAAGGTGAGCAAAATTTATTTACTGACGTGGTTGTTTAGGAGACACTATGAAAATATAACCATTTTACTGAGGTGGTAGTATGGTAGACACAGCTCTTATCACTGATGTTGTAGTCTCGTGGACACCTTCTGCCCTCTACGTGCACTAGTTACAACCACCTCGCTTGCATAAACCGATGCCTTAGGTAACTATAGGAAGGTACTAAGAGCAACGGCGATTAAATTTGAAATTTACCGGTAATAAACCGAATTTTATATTACGCGGTGTCTATTGGACTACCACGTCAGTCGCAGAGGGTTAAACAAACAATTAAACCGACTTTCAAAGTAAAAATAAGCAAAAAATATGAAATAAAACTATTTTTCTAAATAATTCCCCTTATAAAATGGCTTAAATTATAACTTAATTTTGAAGTCGCTGCCTGCCCAAACAATACCCTACAGTATTTTATAGAACTTACGTTCAAATTTGCTGGTACCGACTTCAAAATTAAGAAGATTGAGTAGCGAAATAGTTAAAATTTTAGCCAAATTTAAAAGGGGAATTATTTAGAAAATAAGTTTTATTTCATACTTTCTTGTGTATTTTTACTTTGTAAGTCGGTTTAGTTTTTTCTTTAAAAATAATAATTTTACTATTTTTAGTGATATTTGTTAAATTATTATTAATACCTTTTAAGAACGTCTAAAATAAACGATCGAATGTATACTTGAATACGCGCCAAGCTTCCATTAGGTAAAGTTAATAAGATGATGATGATGATTACTCTAAGTTACAAATTGAAATATGCTTGCAGTTCTTTAAACAATGTTGAAATTTCCAAACGCGTATCTTTATAAACTGAGGAGTTCTGTTCAGTGCTTTTGAAGAAACACCATGGCACAGAATCATATTTTATGGTAGCATATGCTTGTGTTACTTCAGAAAAAGTGAAAATCACTATATGTGTCCATATAAATTTCGAGGAGTTCCCACAATTCCTCATGAATCACATCATCAGGTTTCTTCTTTTGTGACTAAACGACCAATTTTGAATTATATCCTGTACAACAACAAAAGATTTTTACAAATAGGTCCATAAATGGCAGATTAATGTCCAAAAGATATCCGTGTAATTCGATTTTTGCAAAACGGGGTAAAACCAGCAGTGGCGAAGGCTGCTTCTCCTTCATAGGGAAGCCGGAGCCTGTATAATAGGTAGGGATTTCTATGAAGGTTTGCAAAAGGTAAGTGACAAGGAAAGCCGATAGGAATGGAGTTATAGGAACCCTTCGCCACTGAAAACCAGTAACTGCCCGATTTTTGAAAATCTTGGATTTTCTTAGCGGAAAGTTGAAAATAAAAAATGTATGCAGTAGAACCGTAGAACGTATTTATACGTTTATTTATATTCATACGGTTATAAATGCCTCCTTTTTGGAAGTCGTTTAAAAATCAACTCACGATGTCGTTCTGTTATAATGATCCGCTCCAGACTAAATCGGTACTTGTGTAAGCAACATAGGTAAGTAAACAAGATAACTGTCAAAAAAAAAGCACTCGAAAAAGAGTGTTGTATCTAAAAAACTTCATATCTGGTTATATTCTTAAAGACGTGTGTGGTAAATCTTTAAAAACAAAAAATAATCGTTTTTGAATTTCAACTTGACCGTGTTTTTTGTATCTCTTTATGTTTTCAATTTTTATAATAATAATAATTTATTAAATAATGTAATTTTTTTCCGCTTTATACAAGTTTTTTACTTTGATTAATAAATAAAAGTATTCGCTTTATTCGTATTATTCGAATACTGGATCCCGTCATTAACGACTACGACTTGGAATAGTTGTTGAAATAACCTTTTTTTTTTTTTTTTTTTTTTTGATATCGCAGGGGAAAGGTCGTTACGCCTTCCCCGGGAGGGGTATCCCTGGGATATGTGGGACTCCCGACGCGACTCGCCGGTTTACCCACTAAAACTGAACCTGCGGATTGCCATCAGCCGCTATAATGGGAAGTGTCCCGGATCTGTCTAACACAGGACACCCCCCGCGACCGGCCGGTCTACCTCGATAGGGACCGGACTTCCACCACAATTAGGGGCCACTCCGACAACCTGAAGTGTCCCCCTCGGCGCCGGGACTAGCTAAGCCGGGGAGGGTTCCATCCTCTCCCGGAGCCCCGTTAGACAGGAGATTGGAGGTTCGCAAAGCGACGCCTCCGTACTCCTGTCCTACGCCGGCGGAGCGGAGCAGAGGATGGGTCTATCTCTCTGTCCCGCTCCGCGGCCTCTTTCTGCGAAATGACGGCTTCGCAGAAAGAGACCGCCGCCTGCCAGGCCTCATCGCTCTCGAGCGTGCAGCGAACCACACTCGAGAGCGAGAGGTCCCGCCCAAGCACTGCCACGAGATCGTGGCGCTGCACGGCCCATCGGTCGCACACCTCTAAGGTGTGCTGGGCCATGTCCTCCGCAGCGCCACATTGGTGGCAGGCTGGCGTAGGCTCCCTCCTGGCGACCTTACACAGGTACGCACCGAAGCATCCGTGCCCGGTGAGCATCTGTGTAAGGCGGAAGGTGAGGGGTTTTCGCTTGCGGCGCATCCACGCCGCAAGGACCGGACGCAGTGCCGCGGCCGTATGTTGGCCGTACGGCGACTGCTCCAGAACCTCACCCCACCTCCTGAAATAACCTAACCTAACCAAGAGCATGACAGGACATGTCCGTATCTGTCAACGCGCAATAGGTTTTCTTTAATTTATTTTAAAAGTTATTGTCCGATTTCGCTCAAAATAATTTTTCTCGAGAGTTTTTAAGCATGATCTATCAGCATGGAAACTTATAAGTTTCTATCTCGTATAGTTTAGAAATGCCGGGGGGAACCGACTTATAAACCATTTTGGAGGCCGATTACTCGAAAATGGTTGACTTTGTGAAAAAGTGAAGTATGAAACCGTACCCTTATTTTAAAAGACCTATTCAACGATACCCCACACAATGGGGTAGAATGAAAAAAAAAATTCATCCCCACTTCACATGTATGGAGAGCCACCCCTCACATGTAAAATTATTATTATTTTATGATGGCAAAACCGAGACCTATACACAGTCTTTAATTATACCATAATTCATCTATTTATATTCATAATTACAGGAGCCATAAGCGCGGACGGACAGACATACAGACGAACGGACGGACGGACGGACGGACAGAGCGAAACTATAAGGGTTCCTCAAGCATTATGGAACCCTAAAAAGGATAAGGTTGGCACAGGGGCTTGAAAATATTCGAATATTCTATTTTTTGGGCACTATTCGAATTATAAAAAACCTTCTTATGTTTTATTATTATTGTCACCGTAAAATTGTAAAAACTGTTAGATTGTAATATAACTAGTAAAATTGTAAAATGTTGATAGACTTCCGACGCGAATATGCTGCCTTATAATATTTTAACACATTATTTTTCGTTAGATTATAAATATATAGTTATTAATCTTTCGACATATTTTTACAATCTCGTTAGTTATTTTACAATCTAACGGTTTTTACAATTTTACGTTGACATAATCACTACTTTATTAGTTTTTAAGTTATTGCGTAATGCCATTGTTTGCCACTTTCACACACTCTAGTTTAGGAGTTAGCGAAAAACAGACAAACAGACGTGCGCCATCTCATTTTGAAAGTAACGCGCGGGGCCCGTCCGGGGCGAAGCAACGAAGTCGCGCGGGCGCCGCCGCCGCGCCGCGACGAGGCCGGGCGGGCCGGCCGCGGCAGGTTCGCGTCGCCGTGAAATAATTTTAAACTTTATACACATATGTATAAGACTTAGTATCGCTGTTTCGAGCGGCCGCGCGGCTGCTTCGAACTTACGATACTGTTTTATAATCTACACTAATATTATAAAGAGGAAAACTTTGTTTGTATGTTTGTTTGTTTGTTTGTTTGGTTGTAATGAATAGGCTCAAAAAGTACTGGACCGATTTAAAAAATTCTTTCACCGTTCGAAAGCTACATTATCCACGAGTAACATAGGCTAAATTTTATTTTGGAAAAAAATAGGGTTCCGTAAGATATTTGGGGTTTTACTTATTTTGCGTACGCTGCCTAAACTATAAGAGATAGAACCATAAAATGTTCTAATTAATTGTAGATCTTATAAATATCTACAAAAAAGTCGGCGACACACTATACCTATCTATGTCGAGTCGAGTGAGGCACAACAACAATTTTTTTATTTAGAAACCTTGATTTTTTTTGGACTACATTTAAACGCGTTTATTTTACTCATGCTATAAATCCTTATCAAAATAAATTACTTTATCACTAAGTACAGTTTATGTAGATAATATTTGGTCTTTGAATGATTAAAATTGGACGTTTGGTTTTGAAGTTATGGCGAAATTAAAATATTACGATTTCTGCTCCACGGCCCGTTGCGAAGTAGGCGTCACCAAGGCGGGGGTGTACGTGCGGGAGGAGAGTTTAGATTTATGAGGTAGGATTAGTATCAGTATTGTACCCATAGATTATACAGATATATACATTGTACCAGTGCGAAGCCGAGGCGGGTCGCTAGTATGTAAATAAAAGAAGTCTGGGAAATATAGTTCTAAAACTATTTCACACTGAAAGTTCGTCGTCGCCCGCTGCCATTCCGATGTGAATCGGCCCTACACGTCTCTATTTGTACCAAATCGCGAAGTAGGTAAATAAACCGTAATACCTAACTAAATCTAAAGTCTTAGAACTGAAACAATGTTATTGCTGATTGTTATTGTTATTGCCTTAAAGTTATGGGAATAAAGTCTAAAACTGTATGATCAATAGCGAAATTGTTTTGTCCTGTGTTTACTTTGCCAATAATAGATAGTACTAGCTACTAGTTAAATGCAATAACTAAAATATTATATATACAAAAAATCTAAGCCTAATATATTAAAATCGAGACATAGGTAATTAATTCGAGTAGGTACAGGTCGCGCAACGAATTAAGATCTTTCGACAAAAGTAGAGGGGGTATGCGCAGAAGTCAGTTTTTCGGTGTGTTTGGCGGTAGCGGGCTCGGGCGGGGAGGTGTGAATGCGCCGAACGTGGCTGCCGACACGCTATTGGTTCGTTAGTAATATATATTTTTTGCTATTGGTCACATGCGCGAACGATCCCCACCACTTTCACTGAGCGCTCATAAACCGTTGCGCGACCTATAGTTAGGTATAATAATTGTACTTGTGACAAACGCAAAATATTAAATTAAGTAGGCTACTAAGTTAACAATAGGTACTTATATAAAATTATTATGTTATAACTTATAAGTAATCTACACAATATTATTATATCATACAATACTTTATTATTGCCACCTATTCGTTTAGAAAAAAAAATTCAAAAAATTACAGCGTTTTCACGTTACACGACAGTCGACACCGATCGCAATATCCGATAAAAAACTGAAGACGCTCTTATGTCTTTGGCATAAGGACGTTTTTCAAATAACCAGACCATTATCGCAGGTCGCGTTAACTTTGTTTTAAAATCCCTTACCTGTCTCTATCACACCTATCGCCTATGTAATTTGTCGGTGCGATAGCCGACATCGTACCACGTGCTCGTGCGGCGGCGCGGGCATAGCTTCCCCGCAACCCGCGCGGGGAAGCAATTCGAGTGAAATGCATGCAGGAAGATAATTTTATAATCCCCAGAAATCAAGAAAGGATACCCATATTAATTTTAATAAAAAAATGTACGTATTTTTTTTTTTTTCAAATTTTCCGCCAATTTCAAAATATATTTATTTTTCACATAATTCTGCACTCCTAAAATCTTTGAAAACGACACCCATACCAATGAAAAAAAAACCTCCTACAGTATCCAAAAATGCGATTTTCAGTAGTCGCAAATTGAATTTTTAGATGCCATTAATTTATCAACCCAATCTGGTTTTACAGCTACTTGCATCGTAGTATGGTTACCAAAACGGAAATTCAGTCTACAACTCATAAATTTCGGTGCCAATTTGGACGACATTTTGCCACTTTCTATCTGGTGATTTTTGTATTTTTTGTCACCTGGATGCTTTCGCCAGTTTAGTAATTTAGTCGCCAACATATTAATTCGCTGCTAAATTCAGTAATACAGTATGCTCATGTGCGGTTGCCAAGTACTTTTTGTTCGCAAGATTAACTTATTAGATCCCAATATCCCATCATGTTTTCACCATTATAAAATGTCAAAATGGCCCCAAAAAATTGAAAAGTCCCCGGCCATTTAACTGACACTTTTTGTCTCAACATGCCTCGTCTTTAATATATAATACGTCACAGTCTGCGATAGATATACTTAATATTACACTTTTATAGGTAAACTGTAAGATAAAAAAAATTTGCTCGACCAAGCGAAGATATTTATATCATATTTATATAGGATCTTCAAAAGTGGACAGCGTTTCAGATAGGTTTTTAAAAACATCGGTTGTTTGTTGACAACGTCGCACCACGCAGTCCGGCTCGCTTGCGAATTGCGACGTTGCCGTTCCGCACTATACCTTTATTTTACAGGTTTAGGTATCGAAATAAAATATAACCTTTTTTACCGATAGTTTTCGGTTATTCAATCCCTGCCACAAACGGCGAAGTAATCACGTAACATACACACAAAAAAACATACACACGAATTGAGAACCTCCTCCTGTGATTTGGAAGTCGGTTGAAAAGAAGATGATTAAAATACGAAAATTATTTTTATTATATTATCTCACTGCCGTCTCTGACATGCTTGAAAACCAACCTTATTGCTCACAAATACAGCTTTATTTCGCTTAGACATGTATTCTGTCGGATCAACATATGAAGGTGTATTTAGTATATAAAATGGGGCCAACATATCTTCTATAAAAATAAAGTGAAACTAAAAATTATCGAAAAACAAAGAAAGAGGTACCAAAACTCGGATCAAACAAGGTTCAAAGTTTCTTAATATAAATGGAGCCACTAAATACACAAAATGTAGCATATATACTGATCAGATCAACATACGACGTTGTATTTGGTATATAACAGTATATAAAACGGAGCCAACAAGTATTCAAGGGTCTCAGAATTTTGTCGGTTACGGAGTCGATAGAGTTCGAAATTATAAGGAAAAAGATGGCGAGTATATGGCTGTCTTATCGAATATATGTGGCCACGTTGCCGCTCCGCGTGCGCCGTTGCCACTCCGGCTCGGATCGACGCATCCGGAGTGGAGTTATAACAGGGAAAAGGTGGAGTCAATAAGGAACGGGAGTCCGGCTGGATCAACTAAGTGCCCGAGAAGGTGTTTATATATATATATATATATATATATATACGTTAGGGCTATATACATATATAGCCCTAACGTATATCCGCCTCCTTTTTTGGATGTCGGTTAAAAAATACTAAAATATTATAGTCAATCTATGACATTTTGTTCATAAAGTTTTTTGTCGAGATCTCAAACAAGTGACTACACCATAAACATAGTTATAAGCGAGGGAAAAAGTAGGTAGGGAGTTTTTTGTATTGTCTTATTTCATCTTTTAAGTTTCATTCAATAGATTAAATATATTTTTTAAGTAGGTACCTAACATATCTGCGTGACTCGTGTTTTATTTCACTATGTAAAACCCATTGTTTAAAATACATTGTCACTAAAATACTGAATTCATTCTGAGCATATTCTATAAACTAAACATTTAGTAATGCAAAAAAAATGTAGGTAGATGTTTCGTATTTATTTAGGTACCTACTCAGTACTCACATTAAAATATTCTTCGCAATAAATGTCTACTGATTTTTGTAGCTATAACACTTTTTTCAACACTTTACACAACTAATTTTCTCAGATTTTGTCGTTGGGCACATGAAAAAAGTATTTTTCTGGAGTGCTAACCGTTGTATTATACATAAAGGTGTTATACAATTATATCTATATGTTATTTTATCACCATAATTCCAAAAATTTCAATAAAACTTCAAAATTACTGCACGAGTTCCTTACCGCGGCGGTCAGAGCCGGCGAAATGACGTCACGCGTTGAGCGGTCAAGCTCGCGCTGATTTTAAAAACATCCAACTTTAAAAATTAATAAAAAATTCAGTTTTTGAGATATCGAAAAAATTCTTTCACTAATATTTTTTAGATTTTATTTTTGATTTTTATACATTATAAAATAATTACACTCATCTAGCTCATTGTAAACTAATGTGTTTGACGTACTTTAATATGTACTTATATCCGAATCCTAATTATGGAGACGTATAAAAACGTATGGAATTAATATTTGTAACACTGTAACATACACATTAGTGATGTAACGAATGTCTATTTTTTAGCATTCGCGAATGCGAATGCGAATGCGAATATTCAGTTTTTGTTCATATTTGGCGCCAATTTGTCTATGGCTTGGCGGCAGTCGCGTTCGGGCAAGGTTTGTTATGGGTTCGTTACGTTCGTATCTTCCGAGTATTGCCGAGTTCATACGAACATATCTATGATCTAAATAAAGCGTCCGCTCCGCTCACTCAAACTTAAACTCAAAATTTTTATTTCCATGTAGGTTATGATATAACGCTTATAAAATTGTCCTAAATTATGCCTACCACCGGTTCGGAAACTAGCCCGGCAAGAAAACCGGCGTAAGAAACTCGCACATTTGCTTTTGTTTTCTGATATTCATATTCACAAAACATTTGCAAAAATTTTGCGAATGCGAATGCGAATATACAAAAATGTGCGAATATTCGCGAATGCGAATATTCGTTACATCACTAATACACATACATGGTACATGATAAAAAAGCGAACGGTCGGGGGGTCGCGAAATATTTTTTCATACAAGGGGGGTCGCATCATGAAAAAGGTTGAAAAACACTGCATTAGGAAATGGGAATGAAATCTTGGTAAAATTTATTTTTTTAAGAAACCCCCAAGTTTTCAAGCAATAAGCGAGCTGATGATGATTAATTACAGCTAACAACACTTCAGCATTACAGCATCATCTCAGCAAACAAAAAAACTAGATCAAAATCGGTTTATCCGTTTGGGAGCCCCGATGCCTTTTTCGGGATAAAAAGTAGCCTATGTAACACATCAGAGATCAAACTACTACCATACTGCCGTCCTAACGAAGAGTGCAGTAAGTCGAGTTTTTGGGCAAATCGAGATAAGACCATATTATACCATGATATAAGGTCTTAATCCAATTTGCCCAAAGGCTCGACTTACTGCAGTCGCCGTTAAGACGGCAGCGTACCAAATTCCATCGAAATCCGTTCATTAGTTTAGAGTAACAAACATCAATCCATCCATCCTCACAAACTTTCACTTTTGAACAGTAAGTACCTAGTAGGATTTTGTAAAACGCGTCACGGGACAAAAAATCTGAATTTGTTGTTGCTACTTTAAGGATCTTTTTTTTTAAAGATTTAACACGTTTAAGGTTAATAATTTTAGTCTGCCTTATCATTGAGCCTCAATGTCCTTCAAATGTACATCATCAAAATATATTGCAGCTGAATTGTAATTATTAACAAACTTTATAGCGCTCATTAAATATACAGTAGGTAGTAGGTATCTACCTAAAAACACTCAATCATGAATATGTAGAGACTAATTTTGTGTGAGGTAACTATAGAGTTTAAATTAGTTGAAAATACAATACCTAATAACTAATAAGTAATAACACTTGCAATAATGAAACTCTCATTTTACTAATATTGTAAATGTGAAAGTTTGTGAGGATGGATGGATGTTTGTTCCTCTTTCACGCAAAAACTAATGAACGGATTTCGATGAAATTTGGTATGGTAGTAGTTTAGGCTCTGGATTAAAACATAGGTTCTTTTTATCTGGAAAAAGTATATTGTTCCCATGGGATTGTAGTAACGCGGGCAGAGCCGCGGGATAAAGCTAGTTTTTAATACGGCGAAGCCAAAACGAAGGGTAATCATTTTGGCTTGCTATGATAATATTAAGATATTCATATGTAACGTGTTCTACTCTGAGATAGTGGGTTCTGATAGTTTAGTAGTTTATTTGAATTTTGGACTGATACAAAGGAATACTTTTACATGTCTTCAGCTCTATTAAGTACCTAGATAATATTTGCAAAACATACTGACAACCCACTGGTTAAACATTCTGTACAACTCCAGTCTCCACAGAATTGTTGACTAGTGTAATTCTTCTGTAGAAGAACTTCCACTACCTGATAGTAGAATACTTAGAAATTTAAGCCATCCATCGATTAAACAATTAAAGTTCATATTTTCGTAAAAATATAGCCGATAATAATCCGTCGCCTCCCGGTTAAAGCTAGCCAGGTAACAAGTTCCTTACTAAAGATACGTGGGGTGGACCGTACCGTACCAAATTAAATACATAATATATATGCAAAACTAAAACAAATTGAGGTAATGGTTATTACAAAATATAATAATTTTAATTAACATATAGTTATATATGTTACTTTTGTTATCATTTCATCAATATCCGTCCAGTAGTCAAAGAGTAACATCCATCCATCCATAAACCCCCCCCCCCCCGGTCCAATATAATGTAATATTATATTGGACCGGGGGGGGGGGGATTCCCAAAATCCAAAGTTAAATTTAACATTAGCCAACAAATAACAATCTGTGTTAACATTTTAACCTAGCCCGTAGTTTTTAACGCCATCGTTATCAAAATTTAAACAGAAGAATGCAGTAAGATAACTGTTTCAAGCCGCCACAATATTGGTTTTACAATACTTGCGCAATATAACACTTCCTTGTACAAGTCGAAACTATTTATTCTGAATTTTTTTTGAGCATAGGGAACTGTAATACTGATTATGAACATTTTGTTAGCTAGGTACAGTAAAACAAATGGTTTTATTGTATCAGGCTAATAAAATCTTCGAGAGCTATTAGCAACATTGCTCTCGGCAATCTTCGTTTTTCATTTGGACATTGAGGTCGCGGTCTGTACTGGATTGGTATACTATATCCCCCTTACTAATAAACGCTGTATAAGCTTTGAATTTTGAGTTATACAGTGTTTTGTTCACGTCACACCAGTGACATTTTTAATTCGATAGAAGGAGACAAAACACTGTATAACTATTCAAAGCTTATACAGCGATTATTAGTAAGGGGGTATGGGTATACTATACTTATGGTAGAGAAGAGAGAAGAAGAAATACCAAAAGGTATATAGCTAAATTTCCAATCCAAAAACTAACTAGTACCTTTTGGGATTGGATAGATAGGCCACTAATTAGAGCATACCTATATTTAATTATACTTTGTTCAGATCTAATACAATCTAAACGTAAACAAAAAGAACAATATAACACATACGCCACGAATTTAAAATATGTACCTATATGTCAACGTAAAATTGTAAAAACCGTTAGATTGTAATATTATTAGATATACTATAATATGCTAACAGATTGTCAAATACAAATTTCTCCATACGATTGTACGCATTATTTTTCGTTATAATTAATAATTATTATTATGAAAAAGCAAACAAATATGGCGGCGCGGGGCACATACCGTTTAACCAATCGGCACGGTAAATATTACAATATGTATATGTTACGAGTAATACTAGAAGATAGAGTAAACCTAGGTTTACTTGGGTTTACCTAGGATTACCCAAGCTTTGTGGATAAAGTCCGAATATTTATTTATATTCGGCGTTTACCCCTAAGTTTACCCAACACTGGTTGGGTAATGTTTGGTGTTGGTCGTAATATTAATGTTGATAGAGGAAGAGGAGATTTTCGGAACGTGCTTATGGCAGTTATAGAAATTACTGATGATCTTCACAAGCTAGGAAACGAACGTGGAACTATCGAAGAAATGTTCTCAAGGAACCAGTTTTCTGTGTGTCAGGATAAACTGATCGACATTGAAAATATATCACCAATATACAAAAAAGTAATGATTGTTTTGTGTACTTTTTTTCAATTAAACAAAAGCTATAAATGCACATGGTTTTTAATTTCATTTATTATTCTAACATTACCCGGCCTGTCTTGGGTAGACCTAGGTGAGTATAGGTAAATTTCGAATTAAAATTTATTTCAATTATTATTCAGACCAACACCGAATATTACCCAACCAGTGTTGGGTAAACTTAGTTGTATACGGGTAAACGCCGAATATAAATAAATATTCGGACGTTATCCACAAAGCTTGGGTAATCCTAGGTAAACCCAAATAAACCTAGGTTTACTCTATCTTCTAGTATTACCCGTAACATATATAACGAAAAATAATGCGGACAATTGTATGGAGAAATTTGTATTTGAAAATCTATCAGCATATTATAATATATCTAGTATAAAATAAAGATAAAGATCTAGTATAAATAAATAAAGATATACATAATATTATTTTGAATTAAATACGACTAAAATTAATAAACATTAATTTGGTCGTATTAAACCTTTTTGTTAATGTTTATATTAAATTGGATCTCAAGAGTCACATATAATTTCGTATCTTCGTCGAGATCAATTTTCCAAAATATCTACATTCTATGAAATTATAAAAATATTTTTTAATGATTAATGACGTTATAGATTTCTGTTGTTTGTAATATTGTGCTGAATAAAATTATTTAATATGATATCGAATATGAAATCAAAACCACTTGTTTGTGCGTCGGATAACGTCAGAAGGTCAATCCAGTGCGAATTGCGATAGAACTGATGGATATAGATAGTTTTTTTATACATTATTATTATATGTTATGAATTATTAAATATTAAATACCTGCCGTAGTAAACTATAGAGTCTGGCAAACGAAAGTTAAACCTAGGTTATTTGCAACCTTTTAACTTCGCCACTCTATTTATAGGCAAATTTTGATTTGTCAATTGAATTTGAAGGTTATATAATATATAACCTTCAAATTCAATTTGACATAAATCAAAATTTGCTAAAGTTTTGTGGTTTTGCCTGAAAGAGTGAAAACATTTATTTCACGTTTTATTTATCATGTTAGTACTAACGGCCGCACTCAGAGACGTTCATTAAATTAGCCCTAATCAGTATTTAACTAATGAACATTAAATATCTTAATGAAGCGTGTCTCCCAGAGTCAACATTTAATGGATCGTTAGCTAATGACAAATTTAATCATTCGTAGGGCGGTGCATCTTCGAAATAAGTTGTCGATTACTTAAAAACTTGGAGAAGATGTAGCCATACTTAAAATTAATTAATATGAAACTGTAAAGTTTGTCTTTGATAAACATCAGAAATCATGTAAAGTAGTAATATAGTTAGAATTTATTTAATTAACAAAGAAAATCGACAAAAAATCATCCAAAATAGCTATTTATCGAATATTTTGGTAAAATAATTTCAATTTTTTAATATGGCATTACAGTTGCTAACTGTCAAATCTTCAGTTCAAAGTTCAAACAAAACAAACAAAAAATCTAAAGTTTAAAGTTTATTGCACTCTACATTTTTAGTATTCTGTAATAATGTAATTTTGAATTGTGTTTCAAATTTTAATATTAATGTGAATATCCGTCTATGGTGAATATATGATTACCAAAATTGAAATTTGTGAAGGAAGATTGAAGAAATAAAACAAGAAGCGGAAAAATATTAGAAAAGTTACAAAATAGTAATAAATAAAAGAAATTATTTTATATGTATTGTCTTTTATTAATCAAATCCAAATTGTGCTACATGAATCATGATGCTCGGCGAGAAGAAAAATTGTTCTTTTCAAAAAATATTTTATTACAATATTATAGTAACTTAATCTAAGACAAAAGTCAATATAGATAATAATAACATACATAGAAACAGCCTTGCAAGGAGCATCTTATTCTATTTATGAAGCTTTGGCACACAAACATTCTTTAACAACCTTTTTTAATTTATTAATGGAAAGAATCTGAACGTTTTCTGGGATTCTATTGTATACACCTTTAAAAATTAGTCTGATCACTCATCACAGGTATATCTAACTAATTTCTATTTCTTGTATTCCTATATAATGTAGATAAGTAGATTCTTTCTGATATACAACACATTGTCCATTGAATTGTGTATTTGTCCAAATGTATTGTGAAGCGACGGTCAGAATACCTATTTCTTTAAACTTATCTCTCAGAGATTCAAAGGAAATTCATGATTTGGTAGCTCAGAATGGAAAGAATGATGACATCTTATAAATAGAACATAGGTATAGCTTGCATCTGTAGCACAAATATTGTATTCTATTTCTGTACACTTTTGAAGTGATTCCTCCAGGACTTTTTATTTTATTAATGATATTTAATTCAATACACCCAATCACCCCAGGAAAGTGTGCAATTTCATAGAATTGTCGTCTGTAACAAGAATATAATATAATAATTATTATTTAAATTACTATTTAAATTACATAATTATAATATAATCATTAGATGTAGTTTAATTAATATTATAATAATACATTATCTTGGCATACATTTAGTTCAAAACGAATAAAATATATCAGTAGTAGTATCAGTACCTGTACAGTAGCCGGGAACTTGACAAAATCTTGCATTTTCATAGCAATTAACTTTGCTGACAATTCGTGAGACCGATTACTGACAGATATTAATATAAAAATAAGATAGCAACATACAAATAATATTATTACAAGCACATAGTAAACTCTCATGATTCTAGTTTTGTTTATTATTTTAGGTAAGTACTATAATTTAGAAACTAACCTGAAAACTGCCTGTAGCTAAATATCTTACAGTAAACAGAAGCATTATTTTGGGAGTAGGTAAATGGTAATCCTCTTCTAATAGGTATCTGATCTATTTAAATCTGATTTCTACTACATATTATTATTAAGTTTTTTACAACATAGGACTTCGGAGTGAATCTATATCTAATATGGAATTCTTGGATTGAATATTTTAGTGAAAGGATCCGAATAATGTCTTCTATAGCGTCTTGGTCATCTTGGTCTCACATTTCTGAATCTTAAAGAATTTTTTTCTAAATCTATAAAGTAGGTACATCCGATTAGACATTTTGCATAAAAATGCTAAAAACAACGTAGTAGTAACTGAGGTAATAACTACAATAACTAGTAATAGCGTATTAGTAAAATTCAAATGTAAATTATTTACAAAAACAAATAAATAACCTCAAATTCGATCGACTTAATCCACAATTAGCAAGTTAAATAGTGGTTTTGCGGTACTTAAATTTAATGATCATTAAGTCACGTTAACGATCCGTTAACTGACTCTGAGAGTGAGTTTTTTTAAATCTATACTAAGTAATGGTTTAAGTAACAATTAAATGACTCTGAGTGCGGCCGTAATTAATTAATTCTCAAGTAACTCGTCAGTTTACTTGAATTATTTTATAGGAATAAGAATGTTTCACTCTTATATTTTAAAATTTGCCGCTATTTCAAATTACGTTTGCCAGACTCTAATTAACTAGCTTATCCCTGCGGATTTGGTTGCTCCGTTCAAACTTGAATCCCAAGTCTACTTCACAAATCACAGGTGAACTTTTGAAAGTCCATTCTTAGTGAGCCTACCTAACTTAAGAAAAAGTTACTTTCTGCTTGCTGAAATTCAACTCTATCTATATAATAGTTTTAAATATATATATTTTTATATACCTATATAAATAATTTAAAATATTTGTTTGTTTGCATTAGGCTTCAAAACTACCGATCGACCGATTTTGATGAAATTTCCCAAAGATGTAGTGTAGACCATAGGGAAGGACATAATATGCTTTTCATTGTGGCAAAACGCACAGTTTCTGCAGGATTTACATTTGCGTGCACAAATTCGCGGGAAACATCTAGTCAAAAATTAAACACTTCTTGACAGTGGCGTGGGGTTCCTATAACTCCCTTCCTATCGGCTTTACTTACCAGTTACCGCTTACCAATTGAAGACCCTCCAAATCCCTACATAGCTATTATAGGTACAGGCTAGGGCTTCCCTATGAAGGAGGACCAGCCTTCGCCACTGCTTCTTGATTACGAATTGTATATTTTTATTTTTTACTACATAACAATAGAGATTAATGTGCGATCATTGTTCCAGATCATGTCAATCTAAATATGCAGACTTCAAGAGAGCCAGGTAGACAGAAGCGAAACATCAAACGGCGGAATTCTCGCAAGAAGTCCTTATCGCCTTCAGACTTGAAATGCACGAGAGGCGAGCCCAAGAACGAAAACAAGCTAACAGGCAAGAGATCCCTTTCCGAGGGTTCCGTGAAGGTTCGCCACAAGAAGAGCAATATTCAAAGGACTTTGACCCATCCGATCACGTGTGACGATGTGCCTATAGTGTTCAGTGTTAAAAGTGAGGTTCCTGAGAGTGACGAGTCCAATATCCCCGCGAGTAGCGACAGGGATACGGAGGATGATAGGAAAGTGGTGCCGAAGAAATGGGATTCCGGCAGTGAAATGGATTCGGCGGTGACCATCGCTGTAAGGAAGGCTCGGAGACGACGCACGTCCGCTTATCCTGGTGAGTGACGAATTTCTTGAGCAACCTATCAATGTTGCAAATAGCAAATATCAATTTGAGAACCATAACATTTTGACTTTAAACAAAATTTTCAAAAACAATCTTGATTCTTGACAGAAAGTAGGTAATATAAAGCCCATGCAACTCTTGTATCAAACGATCAGTCTGCTGGTTCACTTCTCTAAACAGTATTTATTGTACATTGAATATTCATTATGTAAAGTACCTGGGAGACTGAGCTTTTCTTGGAGTTCTAGTACCTACATAGTATTTTTTATAAAAAAAACTACATCCCGACTATAATATATTATATTATATATTATATAGCGTAAGTTATTAAGGCTATTATTACAAATCTATTGACAACACATTAATTAAAATCGGATTAGCAGTTTAGTCGCTACAGTAGAGCAAACATACATATATACAATCACATAGACTACCAAAATCATTACCTTCCTTTTAGCTTCGCCTTCGCCAGGGCCTAGGGCCTAGCCCTATTTATCTAGATTCTTTCAATAGATCTCCACTAGGTAAGTGGTAATACAGTGAATACTTTGTATATGCCGCTTATTTTACGAGATCTCTCTAAAAGCAAAGTTACCCCATCCCATCTAATGACATTGAAAAAATTCAATATCATAATAGATGAGATGGGGTAAAGTAAAACAGCTGTAGTCCATTACATGAGGTAAACATTGAACAATATTAACGATCTCTTCAGCAGGGTGATGGCGATGATGCAAGTTTATCGTTCAGTCTTAAACTCGTTTTTTATCTGTCAATATAACGATTTTACTTATACGCTTTATCGCCACATTAGGACGGGCGTTAATTGAGTCAGACATCGTACCCCTAAAGACTGAGTTTAGGTAGCCTTCCGATGCAAGCGACGCGTGACGTGAGAATGCGACCCGAGATCGAAATAGGTTCGCAGAGCTTATGGAGCACTCAACAATTCCTGCAACACACGTCGCGCGACTGGTGAGGGTAGCCCGACAACCTGATTAGCTGGGTTGTTGGTCGCGGTTAGGGTTACCAGGGATTAATATCGAAAAGCCGGTTGCGTTGAAAAATCCTGATTTCAGTTAAAAAGTCCGGTCCGGTAAAATATGAGCTGGACAACCGACAGTAACAATTTCTTGATCAAAGTTGTTATTCAAATCTGTGATCACATTATTACCCACATTTCTAGCAGAACCTCCAAAACTCACATATTAGCGTTATCGCCAGTGAAAGACACGTATTTTTCTTTTAAATTATTCTTTTCAAGCGTCAGTAGATGATTAGCAATGGTTATCATTGACTATTTATTAACATGATTAAAAATCCGGTCTCGAATAAAATCTGGGCGGAGTCCGGTCTATATCCTTAAAATCCAGTCTAAACCGGATTTATCCGATCAGATGGCAACCCTACTCGGGGTCGCATAGATCGGAAAGCTTTAGGTTCATTCCTAATTCGGCACCTAGATACTTCCCTCTAGGGATGCTCGATGTTGCAAAAACATCGATGTTGGCATCGATAATGACATCGATAGCTTATCATCGATGTTCGATGTTTATCGAGCTCTAAACATCGATGTCAGGCAACATCGATGTTTTTTGCAAACGTCTTCACGGCCGCGCCGTCCGTCATCAATACATCTATACTACTAATATATATAAATGGGAAAATGTGTGTTTGTCCGTATTTCACGCCAAAACTACTGAACCGATTGAAATGAGGTACAAAGGACATAGGCTACTTTTTATAGCAGGGAAATGTACGGTTCCTTGGGATAGTTTATTTACAGTTTGACGTTAAAACTACTAAACCGATTATGATGAAATTTGGCACAGATATTAAGTAGAACATGGGGAAAGAAATAAGCTACTTTTTATCGCGGGACATAAAGGTTCCCGTGGGTTACTGTCTCCAATGGCGTTGATATCACAATAGTGTTTTCAACCCAGTTGAAAAAACTTGCGGTAAAATATTTTCCGATTATGTGTGTCCGTGACATCGATGTTACGATGTTTTGAATAATGCAATATCGATGTTAAAACATTTACAACATGTCGATGTTTTATCGTCTAACATCGATGATCATCGGAAATCGATGATCATCGATCATCCCTACTTCCCTCGTCCTTATAATGACGTTACGTAGAATCAGCAAGGTTAGAATTGAAAGATATGTTCTGTTTTCTCTACACATTCCCAATATATATTTATAGAATTTCTTGTTTTTGCATTCTTTAAGTTCCTGGTGAAATGTAGTTTGTGCAGAGAATCAATGTGAGTACAGTAAAACTAAGTTGCTAATGTAAATGGCCCTCTGAAATCTTCCATGGAAATGACAGACGATGTTTGAAAAACGACGGTTGCCGAAAGACATCAAAAGTTCAGAATCTCGTCAGAAGGTTTTTGAACATGTTAGTATAGTTTAATTCCTTTATAACAACATAACATTTTGTATCGACGATGACATTTTGAGGTATGTCATGGTAAAATATGAACAATTTAATGTCGGCTTTGACGACTATCGGCTGTAATAATTATACGATACATAACGGTTACAACAGGTTTTCACTGGTGAAGTGATGATGATAAATATTTACGTATGGTTATGCTCCCCGTATGAGCGGTATCGCCACGGAGCAGTGTCGTTCACACAGCCGGTTTGTGCAGTATCTGCGTATTACCATTACAATGCGATGGTGAAACACCAACCGGTAACACATCATCATCATCGCCGTTAGTTTCCTTCTATTCATGATCGTCACTACCACAACTACCTTGGTGAATATCGTTACCAGTAATGTTAAGAATATGACATTTCGGATCTGGATACGGATACGGATAAAGGACAATAATTATATCGGTTTCGGTTACAGATATTTAATTATTTCGGATTTTCCGCTAGTTTCAGATAAATTTACGGATGTTAGGTTTACGACGAATGTATGTAAAATACTTATTTGAATTACTTATTATACTACTATGTATAGGTAATATTATATAAGGTTTGGTAAAATCAATTACGAATACTTCGGGCACATGATCTACTGCTTATGTAAAGACGTTTAAGCAGAAAAATAATTGTCATACTCGAAAAAAAAATGTTTTCTTTATATGGGCGATTTTGCGTTTTGCAGAAAGTCACCCATACATGAGATGATTTTTTACTTTGAGTATGACAATTATTTTTCTACCCAAACGTCTTTACATAAGCAGTGGATCTTGTGCCCGAAGTATTCGTAATTGATTTTACCAAACCTTATATATACTTATTTGAAATTTATAAGTTTAGGTAATCATTTGGCCTAAAAGTCGGCAGTGAGTCGGCTCGGCCGGCAAAGTCATATTATAAATCAATCAATAAAGATGTCATATTATTTATACTCCATCTAGATATATTATGTATAATCCGAAATTATCCGACGCTTTTATATCGGATTCGGTTAAGGTTACGGATAGTTGATAGATGTTTATTTCGGATATCCGATTGTTTCGGTTACGGTTGCGGAGCTCCACAACATCACTGATTCCCTGTTCCTGAATCCCATTTTAGACTACCATTAGCAGTGCTGGCTTATATAAACCTAGTGATCCAACGTGTTGCTTAAAACTACCATATTGTACTAGACTTTGCTAAATGACATTTTACCCCGTCTGCGTCTGGATTTTGGGTGTTATTACTTAATTAATTTAGTTAAGCTATGGCCTATGCGTAGATCGGAAATTAAGTATTATTTTCATTGAAACCTTGATTTCAGAACTTTTTGTCTATTAAATGCGTCAATGAAATGAAACATGATCCAAACAACGCCAAAAGTAGGGCAGTTTAAGTGTGTCTATAATATCTAAGAGTGTTTATAGTAGAATGTATTGTCACCGTTCAATTGATTCAATTACTTTAATTTGTAGGATCACTATTCACTATCCATAAGCACCGAGACCGAAGAGAATGCTAGTTTTTGTACCAACTATTTTCATTACATGGTATTCCAAAAACTTTAGTACAGTACAACCACGTTGTAAATGTCTTTCGGGAATCGTCGTTTTTATAAACATCGTTTGTCATTTCCAAAGAAAAACGATGATTTCATACTTCTGAGGGACATTAAGAACGAACTTGTTCTGCAATAATTTCAATATTTTGTTTATCTATTCCTTGCTAATTTAAAACATTCTCATTTAAAACTTCAACTAGTTTTATTATCATTATTAAAATATGCTGTAGAATAGTTGCCTATCATTTTTGAAATGCGATACATCACGTCATTGCAGCATATCTATACTATAATAATATTATAAAGCTGAAGAGTTTGTTTGTTTGACCGCGCTAATCCCAGGAAGTACTGGTTCGAATTGAAAAGTTATTTTTATGTTGGATAGTCAATTTTTCGAGGAAGGCTTCAGGCTATAACATGTCGCTGCGACCAATAGGAGCGTAACATCAGTGGCAATATGGAAAAAACGGGGGAAATGTTGAGGGCTTCCGTTGTTTGTTTGAATGCGCTGATCTCAGGAACTGCTAAATCGTTTTTTTTTTTTGTGTTGGATAGTCCATTTGTCGAGGAAGGCTTTAAGCTATATAACATTACGCTGCGACCAATAGGAGCAAAACATCAGTGAAAAATGTTGCAAAAACGGGGAAGATTATTCATATTTGAGGGCTTCCGTTACGTGCGCTGCGTAAACGCAGGATCCAATTATTCATAATATTGTTTTTTAGACACAACAAAATAAAACTAAAAATACGCAGAAGTACTTTAAAATATATTCTTTTAAAAACTTCTTAATCGCGATCATAATAACAGAAATTGACGCGGACGCATATATATTTTATACCTTCCAGATTCCAGCAAAACCTTTCTTCGAAAACTTGTCTTAATTAAAATTTGTCTTAATTTATTTCTTGTGGTACCGTCTACCGTGATGTTAGAATGTAGAGTAGCCAGACGATTGTATTGCAGCCCAAAATATGAACCAGACGAAGAACAGACTTGACAGATTAAAAAAAACCGGCCTAGTGCGAGATGGACTCGCGCACGAAGGTTTCCGAAAGAAACTGCAAAAACGCGGACGAAGTCGCGCGCAATAGCTAAAGACTAAGTTATGTATGGTTGGACAAACGTAATTTATAGGTAAATATTAACAGAAATTTGCGGATTCGCTAATATTTCTGATGACCTAAGAATAGTTGAAGTCGGCATGAACACGTACCTACCTACTACCTATTATCTACAGATAGTACCCACATAAGCGTAGAAATTATTTAGTAATATGTGTAAAATTCTCTAAGTACAATTTAAAATATGGGGTTTTTGTTTGAATTAATATAAGAATCATTTACATTAACATTTTCCAAGAATACAAATTAGCACGAAGTAATTTCAAGACAATATAAAGTTTAATTTAAAAAAATAATTAACCATGAGATCATTCTCAGGTAGTGACTAGTGAGTACAAAGGTAAAATAATAAAAAATAATATGATCAAATTAAATAAAAAATATGTATAATTTTCTGATTCTCCATATGAAAATAACTTTTTACAATAAAAATATTCTAAACGACAGAGTAAAAAATAAGAATGATTTATTTCTTTAAAATTGAAATACATAGATGGCGGCTCATTTTCAAGTACCTAACTACCTAGTACCTGGATAGGTACTAGGTACTTCAAAGATCTTTCTAGATAGAAAGTAAAACTTTTAAGTGGATACTTGATCAAATACCCGCTGAAATAGTAGCGACTACTCTGTGTAACTCGTTTGACCAACAAAATTACGTACTGACTATCTATACTAATTTAAAGAGGAAAGGTTTGTTTGTTTGTTTGCATCGAATGGTCTCCGAAACTACTGGACTGATTTTGATGAAATTTGGCACAGATATAGAATAGGCTACTATTTATTGCGGCAAAATGTACGGTTCCTTCGAGATTTCCTTAAGCGCGCACGAAGTCGCGCGCAACATCTAGCTAACGAAAAGTTAAAGGTAAATTAAGCAACATATTTTAACATTAAAAATTAAATTATAAATTTACTTAGTCAATAGATATTATCAGCAATAATTATTTTTTGCATTCCAGTACGAATTGAACGGGCCTCGGATTCACGATTTCTCAAGGTTTTCGTTATTGTGATAGTAAGAAAACAGTACCTAGTAATACAGAAATACGTCATACTGAATACTTAACAGTATTATAATCTGTTATCTACCTTAATGCATAATATTATTATGTATGTGTTATTTATGCAGGCTAAGGCTGGGACTATATTATTATCCGGAATCCTGCGGTCCCGGGAAAATGACATTTTCAGATCTCAAGTACAATTTACGGACGCTCTAACGGTGAAGAAAAACATCACGAGTAAACCCGCACATGGTTGGCCCCAGACGTATTGACCAGTCATTCCTCTGAGCTAGGCTGACTATGTTGTGAGAATGCCGTATGTGATGGGCAACCATACGACATTTAAACACGACTGTCCCAGGCACTACAATATTTCAAGAGTGGTTAGTTCGCTCGGAGAATACTGTATAAATCGTCCAAAAGGGAGGAAAAGGCCTAAGTTTTTAATATAATAGAGAGTAGAGAATTATTCCCGGCTTTCCGGATTCCGAAACATTTAGTCCCAGCCTAAAGAGGATCTAAATCCTGTTACAAACGAATTTTTCTTAATATTGGGGAAGATTTGGATATTTGCGTCATAGTAATTACTTTTAGTTACCTCAGTAATGCCTATCCAAAGATGTATCTCACGTAACTGTATCGGAAACTTCTATTTTTATATGTACTAACACTTCATAAATAGGGGTAAGGTTATAAGTTTTCCGAAATAATATCCTCCTTAAAGTCCTAGCCCATTCCTTCGTGAATCCCGGCCAAATATACAGTAAAGAGTAGAGAATGTTATGATGTGCGCTCACAGTACGAGTAACGAGAAGAAAATCTGTTGTTTTTGTTTTTGAGGGATACACAAAAAACTGCATTAGGTACTCACATTTACATACATCATCAGTATCAGAATAAAAAATAATGTATAAAAACGCTTTTACCCATTGGTAAATATAAACAAGCTATTTGTCATTACAAAACAGCGTTTATCATTTCTGCCCATCCTCCTTTTTAAATGAAAATAAAAATTATATAAGTTTAAATAAATTAAGCCGACTTTCAGAGTAAAAATACACAAAAAAGTATGAAATAAACTTATGCTTTAAATAAAATTTTGCTTTTTAATTTCGGATTTCCAAATCTTCCCCAAAATCTTAATTTTAAAATCGGTGAACATACAAAAAAATATATACAGTCAAATGTATAACCGCCTCCTTTTTTTGGAAATCTGTTAAGAACAAATAAAGTTATTTGTTTTTAACCGACTTCCAAAAAAAGGTTGCGTTTACCTAGAACTACCTAGTTCTAGGTAACGCAAACGTGAATCCGTGTAGCGCCATCTATGAGGGACATAAGGTAACATTACAACGTGAACTGTATGCGCGGAGTAAGTAATGTATTAGCGGACCAACAGATGGCGCAAGATGTCACTTGAGGTCGTAGTTTTTCTATACAACGGCTTCGCTGGGGTAGGGCGTAGGACTGGGGTATTTAGGCTGTTTATTAAATTACGTAGTCCGGTTATTGATTGTCTTTTGCTTCCTCGATCAACCATTGTCATTTACGCAATACGCTCAATGCCCCTACATGTACGAGTAGGTAGTGCAGTAGGCAGTAGCTATGACACATCAGACCCTTCCATCTTCGTATCAAGGTTCATGACGTCATAATGTCATGTTAAGCGACGATTACGACCTCTATGGCTCAGTTTAAGCGCGTGGGCGCTCATGCCAGAGAAGATCAAAAATCAAAAAGTGTTCACTGTTCCTGGGTCATAGATGTGTGTTAAATCCTATCTACTACTATTATAAATATGAAAGTTTTTGAGGATAGATGTATGGATGGGTGGATGTTTGTTACCCTTTCACGCAAATACTATTAAATATATAAAATACACTTATTTCACGTAAATTTCTATGAAAATTGAAATCCAATTTACGGATGGATAGAAATTTACGGATGGATTTGAATATAGGCTTCTTTTTAAAATATATTTATGGATTTAAATATAGGCTTCTTTTTATTCCCAAAAAATTGTGTTCCCGAGTGTTACTGTATATATGGGGTTATATTAACAGCCTCCGTGGTCTAGTGGTTTAGAGCTTGGCTCTCGACTCGGAGGTCGTGGGTTCGATTCCCGCATTGGAACAACAAAAAATGTTGTTTCCAAGTTTGGTTAGGACAATGCAGGCTGATCACCTGATTGTCTGACAAGATGATACATGCGTCGGATGGGCATGTAAAAAGTCGGTCCTGCGCCTGATCTCTCGCCAGTCGTGTCGGTTTTCCGTCCCACTGGGTTAAGAGAGTAAAAGGAAAATAGAGTGCTCTTGTGTACTGCGCACACACTTGGGCACTATAAAATAACTTCTGCGTAGCTGGCCTGGTTTTCAATGAAACCGGCCACCAATCATCGAAATCGGTGTGGGGAGCTATTATTATATATGGGGCGGAGCCGCGGGCAAAAGCTAGTATGTCTATGTGTATATAAAAAAAAATTCTAGTTTAAAAGTTTTAAATAATATACTTCCCGTTGTTTGGTTCATGTAACACAAGTCCTTCGAGTACTGAGCACGGGACCAGATTGACGTGGTGTGAAGCATCCATACTCCATAGTTATTATTATAATTATAGCGCCGCACGCACAAATGAGTTTAACTAACTATTCGCTCCTATATCGAATCTGAATGTCTGACTTATCAGCCATTTCAAGATTTGTGTGTCCAATCTTCAAATGGCTTAGGGTCAGCTCACACTTAAACGAGATGATACGGTATGCGACGCTGCAATTTTAAGATAACCATTTAAAATTCAACTTTAGTCACTAGACAAGAAGACACACGTTTATTTGCAAGAGTTCGAATTTCGAGCCGTCACCGCGATGTATAATATGCCGCTCCTCCAATGACACGTGTATATTTTTGTTTAGGGAATAAACTAATAATTAATCTCTAAAAATGCAGCGCCGCGTCTCGTTGCCTGTGGTCGCGGTATTAATTGACCCTTACGTAATATTATAGTTAGAAACTTGTTAGCGCTTGCTTGTGCTAAAGAAAAAGATCATCGGCCAGGACTGAGGACACGTTTGCTAACTTCAATACTGCCACAGAATAGATATTTGATACTGCTAACATAATCCGCCATATTGCTTATTTAACGCCAGCGGTCGCCATTTTGTTACGTTTTTTTGTAAGCGCTATTATCCGCGGAACACATCCAATGTTTCAATAAAGATCATAATTAGTTTAACTCGTACTTCTATTATTGGCCGGCTCGAGTATACGGGCCAGTTAACTAATTGATATTTATTGTGGCCATGTTGCCATCTTCCCAATATAAGTGCATGCGCGCACTGGCAATAAAATTGTCCCTGTCGCCCACAATTTGCATTCCGATTATGAACTTTAGCGCACGAAAGATAGAGTTAAGTTTTCCGCTAAACGTGACTGTTTTCCTATATGGTTATGTTTTGCGGAAAAGTTGACTTTATAATTCTGCACTATACTTTTTCTGGATAAAAAGAAGCCTATATACTTGCTCGTGGTCGACACTATATTATCTGTGCTAATTGTCATTAACATCAGTCCAGTATTTTCATCTTTATAATATTAGTATATATCAGATTATCTATACTAATATTATAAAGATGAAATATTTGTTTGTTTGTTTGTTTGAATTGAATAGGCTCCAAAACTACTGGACTGATGTTAGGTAATAGGTATATAGTTGAGTCCAAGATAGAGAGTTGGTATTGAACCTAAAAATGGTCATGAAAGTTCGTTATCTCGTTGATGTCTTTTGTACGCGAAATGTATTAAGTGCCCCGACCTAAATAAATTGGCAATACTACACCCGCCGTCTTTTATAGGATTTAAATTCATACAATAATAATTGCCCGTGTATAAAACCCTTCGTGCGTGAGTCTGACTCGCACTTGACCGGTTTTTTTTTACTGGGTGTTATTAAATTATTACTTGCGCAGCGCTACAATAATAATGTCGATTTTAATCGAATCATATTAATTCACGAAATATGTTACTTGAGTCCAGCATCAGCGGCTCATAACGAAATGTTTGGATGTGAGAATGTTTTTGCAGTTATCGGCCTTCGTTGCACAAAAACTTGGCGTTTTTTTTTTTTTTTTTTTTTTTCGATAGGGTCTACGCTAGCGGTCGGGTTAAGACCGCTCTAGCTTTGTCGGGCTATAACTAGCCTGGTGGCTAGTTGGTTAGTTTAGAGATTTATGGGAGGATTGGCCCTCCCTAACTTCACCCGGGTGAAGTTCAGATCGGTTGTTGGGGACAGCTACGGGTAAGCTATTTTTAGGACGGGAGGGACTCGGGTCCCCCCCGCTAAGGGGTCCGACCCCTTCCTCACTCTCTGATGAGTGAGGTTGCTCGCGCGCGGTAGCAAAAACTAGCGGCGGAGTTATCGCGATAGAGGAGCTCGTGTAGTTAATGATTTCGGAACTGAGAGGGCCGTCCCTCTCCCCTTCCGCGTGCGGTCGGGATGACTCGCGCGCGTAAGTCCTAATGTCGATGAGGTTCGCGGTATTGGTAGAGCTCTCTATAACAATATCGCGGTCGCGGACACTATTTTGTAGTGACACTAAGCTACTGGGATGCGAACTCGAGCTCGGGCTCGGGTTCGGTCCCGTATTTGGGTCGGTCTGTACGTTGGTACGTGTGTCAGTGTTTGATATGGGTCCTCGGGGTAGGCGCCGGCGTCGACCCCGGTGCTTTACTAACAAACCGGGTGCGTGTGATTTGTGTTTACGTAACTGTACACAGTACGTTACGTATTTTGTGATCGGGTCTATAGGATCGGCTAAGATATGCTTAGGCCGTTTGAAGGGGTATCTAAATGTCATTGCGTCATGTTCGTAGTCCTGGGCCTTTCGAATGAGAGGGTTTGGGTGAACTTTGCTTCTATCAAAGAATCTCTCTACGAGTTCTTTGATATACGCTTTAATCGTGACTAATTCGCAGTCTCTATGCAAGTCGATGTTTCGCATGTACCAGGGGGCACCTGTTGCCATGCGCAGAAACCGGTTTTGGACTTTTTGCAATCGGTCCATCTGGTTATCACTTATTTGTGCGAAAGAGACGCACGCATAAGTGAGTATCGTTCTAATGCAAACCTTATACAAAGTAAGCTTATGTCTTAGGGACATTTTGCTTCGCGAATTTAATAGCGGATATAATTTGTAGAGTACAAATTTCGCTTTTCGTATCGTATTTGAGATGTGATTCGTGAAGGTCATCGACTTGTTTAGTACTACGCCTAAGTATTTGACTTTATTAGTCTCTGGGATGATGTTACCGTGCAGGCTAATAGGACTCATATTTCTACGGGCACCATAACGTATGGTTTGGGACACCTTTCTGTCAAATTGGATGGCGTGACTTTTGTCGGGGTTTACTTCTATTCTCCATTTGGAGAACCACTCACCGAGATCGGTGACTGACTCCTGGAGTTTTTTAGAAGCGTAGGAGGGAACCCTATGCGCGAAATAGAGGGCTGTATCGTCCGCGAACATGGCTAGTTGCACCTTAGCGTGTTTAGGGATGTCATAAGTATACAGGTTGTATAGGGAGGGCGAGAGGACCGAGCCCTGCGGGACTCCCGCCTCCATATATCTTGGCGATGACAGTGCGCCTTCCACGCGGAAATGAAATTTACGGTTTTTTAAATAATTACTTATTAACAGTACCAAACTATCGGGTATGCCCATTTGGTAAAGTTTGTACAACAGTCCGTTGTGCCAAATTTTATCAAAGGCTTTTGCAATATCAAAGAAGACGGCGCATGTCATCTTCCTGTCATTCTTATTAGAGATAATGTACTCCGTTAGGCGGTGTACCTGAGCGGGACAGCTGTGCATTTTGCGGAAGGCAAACTGCTCGTCTGGGAAGAGTTTTTTGTCGGTAATGACGTCATTGAGGCGCCTTAGAATAACTCTTTCATAGACTTTTCCGAGGGAGCTAATTAGACTGATCGGTCTGTAGCTACCAGGTGCCCTCCGGGGTTTCCCCGGTTTATGGATACCTATAACAATAGCTACTTTCCAAAAGTCTGGGAATGAACATCCTACTAAGAGGGCGTTAAAGATGTTCACAAGGAGTTGAATTAGTTCGGACGGTAACATTTTAAGTGTTTTGTTAGAAATACCGTCGAGGCCTGGGGCCTTTCTGGCATTTAAACACTTAATAATGTCTTGGACTTCCTCCGAGTCCACCGGCCTCACCCTGTCGTCAGCAGGTGGCCTCGAAAGTCGTCTTTCGACCTCACTATTCACTAAGCTAAGGTGCGTGGGATCAATCGGGAGGGTACTCGGCCGGCACTGCTGTTCTAAGTTATCGGCTAGACATTCAGCCATGTCGATATCTTCTAGTGCGGGAGGTCGATTTAATCTGTCTAAAGGAGGCATATCGCTCTCTGTATCTCTTTTGAGGGCCCTCGCGAGCGGCCAGTAGGCCACGTGTGACGGCTCTAGATCACTGAGAAGTCGATCCCAACTCTCGGCTTTGTGTTGTTTTATTTTATATTTAACTTCCCTTTCGTAATGGCGGAGGGCTTTTCTCCACTCTTCCGACGGGTAGCGATCATAGGTGCGTTTGGCCGCATTTCTGAGTCTGATGGACTCCTTTATGTCCTCTGGGAGGGGCCAGCGAACTTTGGGGTTCGTTGACACATCCCTAGATGAATTTTCTATGGTCGCTACCAAGTGTTCGGTCAAGTGGGAGGCGGCCTCTATGGCGACCTCTTTACTATCTATTGTATCGGGAATCTTATCGAGGTGACTCGATTGAAGGACTTTAATGTTCTCCGCCAGGGATTTATAGTCAATGATCCTTCTAGTACTGGAATAATTTGGGTTAAAATTACCAAGTGTAATCATAACCGGTCTATGGTCCGAGTTAAGCTCGTGGAGAGTCTCAATAGAGATATTGAGAGAAACGTTTTTTATTAAAGCTATATCAATAGTACTAGGATCGCATATGACACCATTGATGTGTTGGTTTGTGTCATAACGAGTGGGGTCATTGGGGGCTAGAATAGCAAAATTAAAAGAATCGATTAGCCTTTGTAGTATAAGGCCATTTGTATTGTTATAAACATTTCCCCACTCGCGGTGTTTACAATTTAAGTCGCCGGCAATTAGGACGGCATTTCCTAAGTCGAAAAGCGATTGTAAATCGCTAGAAAGTAATTTTTTAGTACCTGAAAGGTACGCGCTTACTATAACAATGGGCTCATGGCCGGACATACTTAAGTGACAAATGGAACACTCCATTGTTTCTAGGGTCGGTACTTCTAAAGGAATACAATGGAGGGATTTTTTATAATAAATAATAGTACCTCCGAGTTGGGATCGAGTTCTATCATTTCTGATAATTTTATAATTTGCTATTTTTGGGCTCCTCATACTAGGTTTTAAGAACGTCTCCTGCACTAGAAGAATATCTACATTATGCCTGATGACAAAATCGCGGATTTCGTCAATGTTATTACGGATGCCGTTCGTATTGAACGACACGACGCGTAATGAGTGCGGCTTAATCCTTCCCGAAGGATCCATTAATTACCGGCGGGGGATGCCTTGATCTTTTTGATCAAGTCTGCGTGGTCTGACAACGCCATAATGCGGTCAGTTTTCGAGCCTTTAAGCTTCGCGGTGAGAATAGAGAGCTCAACCGGGTCGATTGGCTCCATTTCACTCAGAAAATCGGTGACGAACGATAGTTCCTCAGCGAATTTCGAAGTCGGAGGGGGCGTGACCTTTGGCGCCTGTGGCGCGGAGGGCGAGGCCTTTCTAGGGAAAGCGGGGAAAGCCGCTTGAGAAGGGGGCTGGGTGGGTTTGGCCCACGCCGATTTAGTGGGTAGGGGAGCAGGGACGAATCTCTGCTTTGGCGGGGCACCTCTAGTTTGAGGTGCAATTCGCCTCTTTACTTTGGGTGCTTTTTTGCACCCTCTGTAGTTGGCTGGGTGGCCCTGCGTCTTACAGAGGACACAGCTGGGAGGCTCGACCTCCTCAGCTGGGCTCTTGCGAGTGCAGTCAGAGGTGCCGTGGTCGCCCAGGCACTTGACACAGCGTGGCCGTGCTTGGCAGTTTCGCGCCGAGTGCCCGTAAAGTTGGCATCGGTGGCATTGGCCAGGGATGCCCCTTTTACGGGGAGGCTCGACGCGAATGCCGGTGATATGGCAGACGGCTCGGATATTGAAGATATCCTTGCCCTCTGGTGTCAGGGGGAGCGTTACCAGTACCATATTGTACTGGTGTTTTTTAACTGGATGGTACATCCTGTGTACCTCCGTGGCAGGGTACCCTTGGGACTGAATGTCCAAGAGTACTTCAGATGTAGACAGACACTTGTCTACACCGGTGATTACGACGCGCAACATGCGCTCGTCTTCTAATGCATTGGTGTGATAGCCTATGTTATGATTGCGTAGAAACGCAGTGAGGAGGCGGTGGTCCTCCGAAGTCTTAGTCTGGACTTTAATCCCGACTGGAGTTATAGTAACTGCGGAAGCAGGGCGAAGCTTATGTTCGCTAAGCGCCGCACTTACTAAGCTCCATTTTTCTTTCTCCTGTACAATTACAGGAGGTGGAAGTTTGGGTGTCGGGGTGGCCAGAGGGGCCTGAGAGGCCGGGAGGGCCTGAGAGGTCGGGAGGGCCTGAGAGGCTGGGAGGGCCTGAGAGGTGTTAGACACCTGAGATAGCGGCGGGGCCTGGGAGGCCGGAGGGGCCTGTGAAGGGCTATTAGCCTGCAGGGTTTTCCTGGCTTTACCGGCCTTTTTAGGGGCCGGCTTAGTGGGGGAGGAGACTGGAGAGGAAGTGCCCTCTGGGCATTTCCTCTTTTTAGTCTTTTTATATTTGACTGTAGTGAATTCACCTTCACTACGGTCAGAGTCTTGCTCCGAGCAAGACATGTCAGAATTGTCATTTCCAGAGACGGCTCCGGAAATGACGGGAATTTCTTCCGCTAAAGGGCGGGTATCTACATCCGCAGAGGCCGGAGAGTCAGCGTCGTGGTTGCGCAGAAAGCGCTCCCACTTAGTCGCGGCGTCGGGGAGCTCATGGCTCAGAAAAACCAGGAATTTCTTAATTAAAGCTTCCGCCATAATTAAGAAATTTATCCCGGTTGGGGGATTCTGCTCTCTAAAATCGAATGGTTGGGGGTACAGCCCCGCCCGGCATCCGGGAGGGGAGGTGTGTAGGGAGGAAACCCTCCTCGTGTAGTGTGCCTAACCGTGTCACGGTACTTACAGTTCCTCCGGGAGGCTGGAACGCAATCCAAAAAAAGGGCACTAGCACTGGCACTAGCACTAACACTAGCGAGCACTAACACCTCGGAGCGTGAGCAGAAGGCTCACGCTAAAGACCGAAGGGACGATGCGACCGGTCGCACGCTCGTCCTGCGCGGCGGGCGCTACGCGACGGGGTGCGAGCAGAGGGCTCGCACCAAAAAAGAGACGGACGATGCGAGCGGTCGCAACGATCGTCCTACAGGGGGCGCGACGGTCGCGGTGCGGCGCGAGACACGGTACGGCACGGTAAGGGCGGTGCGGCCGTTATAGCAGGCCGGTATAGCCGATAAGGGCGGCTAGGTCTTCTTTCTTGAGCCTTGATTCTTGAGGCTTCACCCTCTTGAATCTTGCACTTCAAGTCTTGACTCTTGAAAGCTTCTGTCTTCTTTCTTGAAAAAGATGTTGTCACTTTCGCGAGCGGTTAACACTCGCGAGAGCGGAACGGGGGGCTGCCCGCGCGAGAGCGAGAGAGCACTACACGCGCGAGCGAGACGGAACAACCGGATAGCGCACTCACAGGGAGCGAGAAACACATGCTCGTCGGACGGAGGCCGAGAGCAGAATGAAACTTGGCGTTTTTTTTTTTTTTTTTTTTTTTTTTTTTTCGATAGGGTCTACGCTAGCGGTCGGGTTAAGACCGCTCTAGCTTTGTCGGGCTATAACTAGCCTGGTGGCTAGTTGGTTAGTTTAGAGTTTTATGGGAGGGTTGGCCCTCCCTAACTTCACCCGGGTGAAGTTCAGATCGGTTGTTGGGGACAGCTACGGGTAAGCTATTTTTAGGACGGGAGGGACTCGGGTCTCCCCCGCTAAGGGGTCCGACCCCTTCCTCACTCTCTGATGAGTGAGGTTGCTCGCGCGCGGTAGCAAAAACTAGCGGCGGAGTTATCGCGATAGAGGAGCTCGTGTAGTTAATGATTTCGGAACTGAGAGGGCCGTCCCTCTCCCCTTCCGCGTACGGTCGGGATGACTCGCGCGCGTAAGTCCTAATGTCGATGAGGTTCGCGGTATTGGTAGAGCTCTCTATAACAATATCGCGGTCGCGGACACTATTTTGTAGTGACACTAAGCTACTGGGATGCGAACTCGAGCTCGGGCTCGGGTTCGGTCCCGTGTTTGGGTCTGTCTGTACGTTGGTACGTGTGTCAGTGTTTGATATGGGTCCTCGGGGTAGGCGCCGGCGTCGACCCCGGTGCTTTACTAACAAACCGGGTGCGTGTGATTTGTGTTTACGTAACTGTACACAGTACGTTACGTATTTTGTGATCGGGTCTATAGGATCGGCTAAGATATGCTTAGGCCGTTTGAAGGGGTATCTAAATGTCATTGCGTCATGTTCGTAGTCCTGGGCCTTTCGAATGAGAGGGTTTGGGTGAACTTTGCTTCTATCAAAGAATCTCTCTACGAGTTCTTTGATATACGCTTTAATCGTGACTAATTCGCAGTCTCTATGCAAGTCGATGTTTCGCATGTACCAGGGGGCACCTGTTGCCATGCGCAGAAACCGGTTTTGGACTTTTTGCAATCGGTCCATCTGGTTATCACTTATTTGTGCGAAAGAGACGCACGCATAAGTGAGTATCGTTCTAATGCAAACCTTATACAAGGTAAGCTTATGTCTTAGGGACATTTTGCTTCGCGAATTTAATAGCGGATATAATTTGTAGAGTACAAATTTCGCTTTTCGTATCGTATTGGAGATGTGATTCGTGAAGGTCATCGACTTGTTTAGTACTACGCCTAAATATTTGACTTTATTAGTCTCTGGGATGATGTTACCGTGCAGGCTAATAGGACTCATATTTCTACGGGCACCATAACGTATGGTTTGGGACACTTTTCTGTCAAATTGGATGGCATGACTTTTGTCGGGGTTTACTTCTATTCTCCATTTGGAGAACCACTCACCGAGATCGGTGACTGACTCCTGGAGTTTTTTAGAAGCGTAGGAGGGAACCCTATGCGCGAAATAGAGGGCTGTATCGTCTGCGAACATGGCTAGTTGCACCTTAGCGTGTTTAGGGATGTCATAAGTATACAGGTTGTATAGGGAGGGCGAGAGGACCGAGCCCTGCGGGACTCCCGCCTCCATATATCTTGGCGATGACAGTGCGCCTTCCACGCGGAAATGAAATTTACGGTTTTTTAAATAATTACTTATTAACAGTACCAAACTATCGGGTATGCCCATTTGGTAAAGTTTGTACAACAGTCCGTTGTGCCAAATTTTATCAAAGGCTTTTGCAATATCAAAGAAGACGGCGCATGTCATCTTCCTGTCATTCTTATTAGAGATAATGTACTCCGTTAGGCGGTGTACCTGAGCGGGACAGCTGTGCATTTTGCGGAAGGCAAACTGCTCGTCTGGGAAGAGTTTTTTGTCGGTGATGACGTCATTGAGGCGTCTTAGAATAACTCTTTCATAGACTTTTCCAAGGGAGCTAATTAGACTGATCGGTCTGTAGCTACCAGGTGCCCTCCGGGGTTTCCCCGGTTTATGGATACCTATAACAATAGCTACTTTCCAAAAGTCTGGGAATGAACATCCTACTAAGAGGGCGTTAAAGATGTTCACGAGGAGTTGAATTAGTTCGGACGGTAACATTTTAAGTGTTTTGTTAGAAATACCGTCGAGGCCTGGGGCCTTTCTGGCATTTAAACACTTAATAATGTCTTGGACTTCCTCCGAGTCCACCGGCCTCACCCTGTCGTCATCAGGTGGCCTCGAAAGTCGTCTTTCGACCTCACTATTTACTAAGCTAAGGTGCGTGGGATCAATCGGGAGGGTACTCGGCCGGCACTGCTGTTCTAAGTTATCGGCTAGACATTCAGCCTTGTCGATATCTTCTAGAGCGGGAGGTCGATTTAATCTGTCTAATGGAGGCATGTCGCTCTCCGTATTACTTTTGAGGGCCCTCGCGAGCGGCCAGTAGGCCACGTGTGACGGCTCTAAATCACTGAGAAGTCGATCCCAACTCTCGGCTTTGTGTTGTTTTATTTTATATTTAACTTCCCTTTCGTAATGGCGGAGGGCTTTTCTCCACTCTTCCGACGGGTAGCGATCATAGGTGCGTTTGGCCGCATTTCTGAGTCTGATGGACTCCTTTATGTCCTCTGGGAGGGGCCAGCGAACTTTGGGGTTCGTTGACACATCCCTAGATGAATTTTCTATGGTCGCTACCAAGTGTTCGGACAAGTGGGAGGCGGCCTCTATGGCGACCTCTTTACTATCTATTGTATCGGGAATCTTATCGAGGTGACTCGATTGAAGGACTTTAATGTTCTCCGCCAGGGATTTATAGTCAATGATCCTTCTAGTACTGGAATAATTTGGGTTAAAATTACCAAGTGTAATCATAACCGGTCTATGGTCCGAGTTAAGCTCGTGGAGAGTCTCAATAGAGATATTGAGAGAAACGTTTTTTATTAAAGCTATATCAATAGTACTAGGATCGCATATGACACCGTTGATGTGTTGGTTTGTGTCATAACGAGTGGGGTCATTGGGGGCTAGAATAGCAAAATTAAAAGAATCGATTAGCCTTTGTAGTATAAGGCCATTTGTATTGTTATAAACATTTCCCCACTCGCGGTGTTTACAATTTAAGTCGCCGGCAATTAGGACGGCATTTCCTAAGTCGAAAAGCGATTGTAAATCGCTAGAAAGTAATTTTTTAGTACCTGAAAGGTACGCGCTTACTATAACAATGGGCTCATGGCCGGACATACTTAAGTGACAAATGGAACACTCCATTGTTTCTAGGGTCGGTACTTCTAAAGGAATGCAATGGAGGGATTTTTTATAATAAATAATAGTACCTCCGAGTTGGGATCGAGTTCTATCATTTCTGATAATTTTGTAATTTGCTATTTTTGGGCTCCTCATACTAGGTTTTAAGAACGTCTCCTGCACTAGAAGAATATCTACATTATGCCTGATGACGAAATCGCGGATTTCGTCAATGTTATTACGGATGCCGTTCGTATTGAACGACACGACGCGTAATGAGTGCGGCTTAATCCTTCCCGAAGGATCCATTAATTACCGGCGGGGGATGCCTTGATCTTTTTGATCAAGTCTGCGTGGTCTGACAACGCCATAATGCGGTCAGTTTTCGAGCCTTTAAGCTTCGCGGTAAGAATAGAGAGCTCAACCGGGTCGATTGGCTCCATTTCACTCAGAAAATCGGTGACGAACGATAGTTCCTCAGCGAATTTCGAAGTCGGAGGGGGCGTGACCTTTGGCGCCTGTGGCGCGGAGGGCGAGGCCTTTCTAGGGAAAGCGGGGAAAGCCGCTTGAGAAAGGGGCTGGGTGGGTTTGGCCCACGCCGATTTAGTGGGTAGGGGAGCAGGGACGAATCTCTGCTTTGGCGGGGGACCTCTAGTTTGAGGTGCAATTCGCCTCTTTACTTTGGGTGCTTTTTTGCACCCTCTGTAGTTGGCTGGGTGGCCCTGCGTCTTACAGAGGACACAGCTGGGAGGCTCGACCTCCTCAGCTGGGCTCTTGCGAGTGCAGTCAGAGGTGCCGTGGTCGCCCAGGCACTTGACACAGCGTGGCCGTGCTTGGCAGTTTCGCGCCGAGTGCCCGTAAAGTTGGCATCGGTGGCACTGGCCAGGGATGCCCCTTTTACGGGGAGGCTCGACACGAATGCCGGTGATATGGCAGACGGCTCGGATATTGAAAATATCCTTGCCCTCTGGTGTTAGGGGGAGCGTTACCAGTACCATATTGTACTGGTGTTTTTTAACTGGATGGTACATCCTGTGTACCTCCGTGGCAGGGTACCCTTGGGACTGAATGTCCAAGAGTACTTCTGATGTAGACAGACACTTGTCTACGCCAGTGATTACGACGCGCAACATGCGCTCGTCTTCTAGGGCATAGGTGTGATAACCTATGTTATGATTGCGTAGAAACGCAGTGAGGAGGCGGTGGTCCTCCGAAGTCTTAGTCTGGACTTTTATTCCTATAGGAGTGATAGTAACTGCGGAAGCAGGGCGAAGCTTGTGTTCGCTAAGCGCCGCACTTACTAAGCTCCATTTTTCTTTCTCCTGTACAATTACAGGAGGTGGAAGTTTGGGTGTCGGGGTGGCCAGAGGGGCCTGAGAGGCCGGGAGGGCCTGAGAGGTCGGGAGGGCCTGAGAGGCTGGGAGGGCCTGAGAGGTGTTAGACACCTGAGATAGCGCGGGGCCTGGGAGGCCGGAGGGGCCTGTGAAGGGCTATTAGCCTGCAGGGTTTTCCTGGCTTTACCGGCCTTTTTAGGGGCCGGCTTAGTGGGGGAGGAGACTGGAGAGGAAGTGCCCTCTGGGCATTTCCTCTTTTTAGTCTTTTTATATTTGACTGTAGTGAATTCACCTTCACTACGGCCAGAGTCTTGCTCCGAGCAAGACATGTCGGAATTGTCATTTCCAGAGACGGCTCCGGAAATGACGGATATTTCTTCCGCTAAAGGGCGGGTATCTACATCCGGAGAGGCCGGAGAGTCAGCGTCGTGGTTGCGCAGAAAGCGCTCCCACTTAGTCGCGGCGTCGGGGAACTCGTGGCTCGAAACTTGGCGCAACTAATTCATATTATATACGCCCCCTCGATGCGGCTATGAAGCCAAATTCTCGTAATTATTTGTGATCGCTCACTCACTCACTCACGCGCGATAGACGGCAGTGTGAGTGCGACACCGCACGGGCCGAAATAGGATTATAATCACAATCCCTTACTCTCGAAACCTAGTGGGACGGATAACCGACACGACTGGTGATAGATCAGGGGGGCAATTCTGCTAAATAAAACCTGCATTAATACAATTACAATCAAGTCTCGACACGCTTGCACTCTCAAAAAGGTGTTTTTATGAACGTTAAACTAACGTGAAACGCGCTCTGATTGGTCGAAACGGCATAAAATCCGTTCACGGTAACATGACGCTACACTTTCAATCCAAACAAAGTGAAGTTGACTGTTTAAATTGTTTACTTTAAATACGAGAATTGAGGTTCTGGTTAGGCAAATCCGACTATTTACATGCCCATCCAATGCATGGATCTTCAACCTACAACCTACACGTACTATTTACCCCTACACCTACACCTACTGGCTACTACCTACCCTTACAACAAAGTTATCGACAACAGCCAAGGGTTGAAGATTGTTACAGTACTAATATAACTATCAAACAATTGGGATTTGGTGTTAGAAGGGTGAAAATATGGGAATATGCTATGTATTTTATACCAAATCAGAAAATAATAAAAATAAAGTTAAAGAAATTGGGATGGGTCTATCATTTACGGGTATAAAAATAGTTTACAACTTATTATCATAGGTACTTATAAACGCCTGCAATATTTCATCAAAACCGTCGAGCCGTTTCGGAGAAGGTCTATAGGTAACAAACACACACTAGATTTTTATATATATTTAAAAGTTTAAATTTAAAACTCATTAAAAATAATTATTTGACTGAAAAATAGGTACGTTTACGTGTATCAATAATATGGTTTGTCGTATTTTGTTCTACGAATTGGCTCGTCTTTCAATGCCTATACACAATCTATGCATGTTAATTTGCAATTGCATTGTCCATTAAGACTATTGTCTACTTATAATCCAGTCTTGCTAAATCTACATTCCTTTAGCGATATAGTTTTCCTTGTCGTGTATAACACTGGGTGTTGCCCGTGTCTTCGTCTCCTAAATCTCTCGCGGGAACCGTAAATTTTGTAGCGATAAAAGTTTGCCTATGTATTCTGAAATCTCTAAATCTGTACCAAATTTAAACAAAATCGGTCCAGTAGTTTCCGAGCCTATTTAAATGAAACATACAAACGATGAAGTCTTTATAAAATTAGTATTATGTTATAGATCCCATCCTTATCTATTGTAAATAGCTAGGAAATAACATCAAGCCTTGGTTTTATGATTTTTTATCAGTTGCAAAACACAAGTCACGGTGTGAGCATAACTAAAGCGGAAACCTTTTGATTATAGCACAGTTCGTTTGTACTGGATTGTGGATTGTGCAAGTCGTTCTCTAAGAAAAAAGTTTTTTGACCTTCAAACTGGTTTTAAATGAAGACAATATAGAATATTAACCTATAACTTGTGCTAGCGTTTCATAAGAATCTTGCCACTAATGGCATTTACGAAAAAATAAATGTTTATTTCTAGCTGTATATTTTAAAACCCACCAAAACCATTTTCATGTAAGTGATGCCAAGGCGATACCACATGACTCGCACTGTCAAAAAGCTATGATCTCATGTAAAACCAAGCTTTTGACTCTACACGCCTTAACTTTACAAGCCTAACTTCACAAACTCTACACCTTAGTCTAGTTATGTGGCCTGGCCATTTACCTACAATAAAACAATATCTTTTAAAAGTGTATTTTTATTAATAAGCACAATAAAAGTACAATGTAACATTTACTTATTAATTACTTACATATAACAAGTGAGTATAATTTTATATTACATAAAATATAAAAAAAAAGAAAAAATCTATTATGGGATTTTAATAGCTCATTAATTGGTCAGATCAGATTTAATATATATCGTACTAGCTTTTGCCCGCGACTTCGTCCGCGTGGAACAATACTTTGGGATATCGCTGAAATTTACCCGCGACTTTATTTATGACTAACGAAAGCGGAATCCTATTTTTTTAAACGGAACCCTAAAATAAAAGTAGCCTATGTACCCTATAACATCAGCTATCTGCTAGTGAAAGTCCCGTGAAAATCGGTCCAGCCGTTTCAGAGATTAGTCGGAACAAACAGACAGACAGACCGACTTACAGACAGACAGACGGACAGACAAAAATTAAAAAAAAAATGTATTTTATTGTAAGTACCGAATATACTTTCAGATTCATTATGTAAAAAGCTGTTAATTTGAAGTTACAAACAGACACTTAAATTGTATTTAACTGTATAGATGTATAGATATTATAATGTATTATATTTTAAGATATTATCAATTTGATGTTTATATTATAAAATAACTAAACTAAACATTAACCCGCACGCGCACCCCGCCTTGGTGACGCCCACTTCGCAACGGGCCGTGCAGCAGAAGTCGTAATATTTTAATTTCGCCATAACTTCAAAACCAAACGTCCAATTTTAATCATTCAAAGACCAAATGTTATCTACATAAACTGTACTTAGTGATGAAATAATTTATTTTGATAAGGATTAATAACATGAGTAAAATAAACGCGTTTAAATGTAGTCCAAAAAAAATTCAAGATTTCTAAATAAAAAAATGGTTGTTGTGCCTCACTCGACATAGATAGGTATAGTGTGTCGCGGACTTTTTTGTAGATATTTATAAGATCTACAATTAATTAGAACATTTTATGGTTCTATCTTTTATAGTTTAGGCAGCGTACGCAAAATAAGTAACTTTTCTGGTTGATTTTTTACACCTTGTGTCCGAAAAACCCAAATATCTTACGGAACCCTATTTTTTTCCAAAATAAAATTTAGCCTATGTTACTCGTGGATAATGTAGCTTTCGAATGGTGAAAGAATTTTTGAAATCGGTCCAGTACTTTTTGAGCCTATTCATTACAAACAAACAAACAAACAAACAAACAAACAAACATACAAACAAAGTTTTCCTCTTTATAATATTAGTGTAGATTAGTGTAGATATATAGAAGACAGTTGAAGTCTCATATCGTTCGGCGTCCAGTCTATTGCGGTATTTTAATTTTTTTCTAAATTCTTGTGGAACCCCAACAGGGGTATCGCGGAGCACACTTTGAGTATGGCTGCTCTAGCCTAAATTGTTCAAAAGAAGCTTAGTGTACCAACACCCTATTTTATGAACGCGAACGGACTTATATCCAACTGAATAACATCCGTGTGCGTTTCTTGTATCGTGTAGTTTTTGCTTGAATTATCTCTATTAAAGGAGCAGTCATAAGTTAAGTGCAGGAAGCGTCATTAACTTCCATGGCCGTACTTAGCTGAGACCGTGGCGCAGATTGAAGAAAGAGGAACGGATAAACAGCTACATAGTTAGCGTTCGATTTGATTGCATTGCTACAAGCATATGGTGTGTCCAACTGTCCACGATTGTGTGAAAAATTATTATATATTAATAACTTCCCACACCGATCTCGATGACGGTGGCCGGTTTCATTGACAGGCCTGTTACGCAGGAGTTTTATAGTGCCCAAGTGTGTGCGCAGTATACAAGAGTACTCTCTCTTCCTTTACTCTCATAATCCAGTGGGGCGGATAACCGACACGACTGACGAGAGATCAGGTGCAGGTGCAGTCAGACAATCAGGTGATCAGCTTGCATTGTCCTAACCAAACTTGGAAACAACATTTTTTGTTGTACCATTGCGGGAATTGAACCCACGACCTCTGAGTCAAGAGCCAATGCTCTAACCACTAGACCACGGAGGGTGTTATTATAAATTATATAATTCATCATCATCAGCTCGCTCACTGCTTGATAATTCGGGGTAACTTAAATTTTTAATTTTGTTTTTATTATTAAAGGAGTTAGAGTTTGGGAATAAAATCCATTGTTAAGTTTAAAATATTATTATTATGTCTTTTTTATAAACGATTATTATATTTTTAGTAACGTTACAAACGCCAAAGTTTGTTTGTGTGACTAGGTACTCTTTCACGCAGTAACTACTGAATGGATTTTGATGAAATTTTGTAGGTACGGTATTAGTTTAGAGTCTGAGAATGTACGGTTCCCGCGGGATTTCTTTTGCGCGTACGAAGTCGCGGGCAGCATCTAGCCATAATGCAAAATCTCTATAATTTTATGTGAGAGTTTATAATTTAATCATTATAAACTTTCTTACAAAAACTTTCTTATTAAATTAATAACGATTAATAGAGTCGGTATATAATATTATACTTTACTAGCTTTTGCCCGCGGCTCCGCCCGCGTATATACAGTATCCCACGGGAACACTGTACTTTTTCGGGATAACATGTAGTCTATGTTTTAATCCAGAGCCTAAACTACTATCATATCGAATTTTATCAAAATTCGTTTAGTAGTTTTTGTGTGAAAGAGGAACTAACACCATTCCATCCATACATCCATCCGTCCATCCATACATCCTCACAAACTTTCGCATTTATAATAGAAGTAGGATTTTTCAATCTTGAATGTACCTCTACCTACCTATCAGGTAACAAGTTCTATGGATACTTACCACGGCGCCAGATTGACCTGGTGTGAAGCGTCTATAGATAAAAAAATGCCTGACATGTTTGCCTCCTACATATACCACATTATCATGTCGTGTGTAGGAGGCAAGAAGGTGTAAGTAGTGCAGTGTATTGCTAGTTGCCACATATCTGTACTAATATAATAAAGAGGAAAAGTTTGTTTGTTTGTTTGTTTGCGTCGAATAGGCTCCGAAACTACTGAACAGATTTAGAATAGACCACGGGGAAGGTCATAGGCTACTTTTTATTGCGGCAAAATGTACGGTTCGACGAGAATTCCTTTTGTCGCGCACGAAGTCGCGCGCAACATCTAGTATATTATAATATTACAGATTTTTATAAGGCTCGTCGTGGGAGGAACTATTTACGTAGTAACTATGTATTTAATATTTATTGTGATTGGAGATAGAATTTATACTCAAGTGTCTAGCCTCATTTATATTTCTGTATTTCAATTTTATTTTACAAACCGACTTCCAAAAAGAAGGTAATATAAGTTCGGTTATATTTACTTAGTAATATCTACAGTAAGTTTTCCGTTCATCTTAAGGACAGAAAACTTTTCATAATACGAGTATAATTCCGTGCATAATATGAACAGAAAACTTACTGTAGATATTACTAAGTAAATATAACCAAACCGCCTGTTTTTGGAAGTCGGTTGTTAAAATTAAATTAGAATAAAATTCCCAATGCTTCGGATGCTGCTCTAAAATTAGGTTTTGGGCAAAGATTAAAAAACTCAAGATAGACTATTGTGGGAAATATGGTGGCAAGCCCCAAAGGGAGATCTTCGACCGAGCGAAGTGCTATGCTCGGTCAGGCCGAAGCCCACTGTAGTGGTTTTCAGATGTCGTATATAATTATGTCGCCGATCTTAGAAAACTTCGATAGCGCGATTCAGGACTGTGCGCTGATTGGTCCGCCACATCACTCCCCCCTAAGACCGGCGGTCGAATTTTTTTTTTTTCTTTTTGAGTTTTTCTGACTTCTTGCTTGAGTCGCCAGTGCCAGCGAGTTCCAGTGAGTCGGAACTGTACTGTCGTGCGGGGCCGATGCTACGTGCTGACCAGGAGAGGTGTGCTCTGCTTGCTAACCGATCGTTGTAGCTACGTGTGACGACCAGGAGAGGTGCCGCGTACTCTGTTGTTGATCGTGTAGCTACGTGTGCTGACCAGGAGAGGTGCTTCATGCTCTGCTTGCTGACCGGTCCGTGTAGTGGACTGCCCGTTGAAGCCGATGAGGGTTCGACCAGGCCGCGCTGCGTTGCGACTGGTGGTCGAAATACCCGATGAGGCTGAAAGCTGGCTGGCGTGGTGCGGAGGGGTGAGGAGTGATGATGATGATGTCCAGAAGGAGGCGTGTTCTGTCGAGGGTCACCAATGTGGGAAATATGGTGGCAAGCCCCAAAGAGAGATCTCCGACCGAGCGAAGTGCTATGCTCGGTCAGGCCGAAGCCCACTGTAGTGGTTTTCAGATGTCGTATATATGTCGCCGATCTTAGAAAACTTCGATAGCGAGATTCAGGACTATGCGCTGATTGGTCCGCCACACTATGATGTACATTTGACAGAGCAAACCTTCATGCATGAAAAAGTTTCGCCATCTTGGTTTTCACACTTCAAATGTCAAAATGGCCCAAAAATCTCAAAAGTGGAGACAGTTTTTGCCTCAACATGCCTCGTCTATAATAAAATTATATACGTCTATGGTTTAGGGCCTGTTTCACAATCTTCTTATTCTATCCGGAAGTTTTGTCGCTGCTTACTTTATATAGAGTGACAGAGACAAAACATGCCAATAAGCAAGACACAGAAGATTTAAAAAACGGGCCATAAACTACTTAAACTACATCTGCCTGGGGCGGGTGTGCCGCTTATTTTATTAGGCTCGTTAAATTAATACCTATAGTTTATGCTCATTTTTTCGTTCTAGACAAGTTGCATGGATGCTGAAGATAATCTCCATCAACATTATTTCTCCTACGTACAACAATATTTAGTAAAATTACTAATAACTAGAGGTCGCCCTGTGGTCGAAATTTGATTTATAATTCATATTCATTGACATTGGTCAAACCAACACCTACTGTTTTTGTTATAATGCGAGTGAGGTAGTGTGTGCAACTTAAGTTTTATTAATTTTATTATAATTATTTTTTATTTTATGTATTTTAAAGCAATATTTAAAAAAAATCCTTTCTACATACCTTTCTCTACACACACTTTAACTGTGCTAAATTTCATACTCCTTTATTCGCACAATTCTCGTAAAACTGTTCTCAACATTTTTGCTTCACGTTTTAATATCTAACAATATTTTCAACAACAGATTTTTCTTTTTGCCTCACTTTTACATTATTCTAGTTAGTGTATCTTTACTAGGTACTTAGGTACCTCCTACGTTACATACATACACGCTTAAGGCTGTAGGGCCTGTAGGTGGCCATACAAACTGTTTCACTTCGCGTGCTGTTTGGTCTAGTTCGCCGAGTTCATTGTTCAGCTCGCGTCTGAAACCAAACGGTCGCAAGTGACAAACGCTCAAAACTTGTTTTTTCGTTCCACTTCCGACGCACGGCGTTAAGGCGTTTTTTGTTTGGTCGGCGTCTTACGACTTTTCGGGTTTTAGCTAAGATTTGTTGTTGGTGTTGAGACGCGAGTGAGTCACGAACTATAATGTTGACCATATCGATAGTATATTATCGATATTACATAATTTTTTGAACATGATGTGTGAATATATAGGTACTGAATTCCCGATTTTGTCATTTGGATTTAGAATAATTTACTATTGTCGATATTTGTAATGCACTACGTACAAATCATTAGAAGGATTGTTTTGTGCCGAAAGATTTTTTATTAATAATGATTCCATAATAGGTTATATGTTATGTCACCGTAAAATTGTAATACTTATTGTTTTTTTTTATTTCTTGTGTTACTAACCGTTAGTATAATTCCTAAATGTTTGTATTAAATATAATCATGGCATCTAATCCTATAGGACTCACGTTCGTAAACCCTCCGTTAAATATCATATTATGTCTCTCGTTCTTCGTATTTATGAAAAATAAGACATTATATTTTAACCCAGGGTTAACTTTAATCCAGATCTCCGCAATTAGGCCTTACAGACTTAAATAGAGTCAATGCATTAATTTTTTTGAGTTGAATTCTCTTTACCTTCCCGCAACATAGCCAAAAGTCGCTCGCCAAACTATCGACCTCGCACATCACTAGCGTCGACAATCGCAGCAGTCGGCTAGTTCCCCGCGCACATCCGCCTGCGCGCTCGGCCCCGCGCCCGTCTGAAAACTGACAAAACTGACTTACTGCCTTTGTGTATACAGTATACCGTTAGTGAAGTGAAAAGGTCATAATATCAGTGTTTCAGTTCAAATGACCGAGGTGTAGTTCTGTTCTGGTTACGTAGAATATTGAAGATCCTGTGCGCGTACTTCTACGAAATCTGCTGGTATGTTCTTTCAAAGTTGTGTTGGTAAACTTTTTCGCTCTCAAACTTTTGGAGATTTTAATTTGTCGATAGAAATTACTATACTTGCTTAGGAGGTATCGATAATTTATTTTACTATTTTTATGTAAATGTCACCGTAAAATTGTAAAAACCATTAGATTGTAATAAAACTAGCGAAATTGTAAAATGTTGATAGACTTCCGACGCGAATATGCTGCCTATAATTTAACACATTATTTTTCGTTAGATTATAAATATAGACTTTTAAATCTTTCGACATATTTTTACAATCTCGTTAGTTATTTTACAATGTAACGATCTTTACAATTTTACGGTGACATAAATACCAAATATGGCAGATTCTGGGTCTGTTTTATTTTAGTTTGTAGTCATAATGACCATAAACTAAAATTATGTAACTAAAAACTTTGTCGGCTGTCTGTATTTATGCCTTAACTGTATATAAATAGCAGGGCTGCCAGCAAATAAATCGCGATTATACGGTTTAGTATCAGCAATTATACAAAAGTTGGTCGCATTATACATAACCATTCTATATGTAGTTTTTTTTATATTTTAATAGAACTACTGTTGGATAGTATATTTATCGTGGAAGGCTCTAGGCCATGGGCGTAGCCAGGTTTTAGTTTCGGGGAACCCTGCTTTAAAAGCTTTAAAAGAGTAATTCGGAAAAATACAAATATCTATAGTCTAAAACTAAACGTACGTACTAAATTTTATAATACGTTTTTTAAGCCAAAAACGAGCGAGCGAAGCGAGCGAGCAAATTTTTTTCGTATTTGACAGGTTCAAACGTTCAACTCTGTTCAAACGTTAAACTAAAATATAAACTTCGGAAAAATAAAATCAACCGGCTAAAACAGAACATCAGTAATAAATAGTATTAGGCCTTTATGTCAACCGCGAGCGAGCGAAGCGAGCGAGCAAATTTTTTTCCTATTTAATAGGTTAAATCTGTTCAAACTTTAAAGCCGAAAAGACTGTGGATATAGGATTATTTTATAATATACATTAGAATAATGGCGCCCTTTTTTTCGTTTTTACCAGTTTAAGCTTTAAATCACAGTCTTTCAGGGTTTCTCCTTAAACACTGAATAACGGAGAACTTCGAAAAATATTATAAAATGAACTGGCTAAAACAGAACATTGCTACTAAATAATATAATATGTTCTTTATGTTAAACGCGAGCGAGCGAAGCGAGCGAGCAAAATTTTGTTCTATTTAATAGGTTAAATATGCTCAAATTTTAAACCCTAAAAGACTATTACCTTGAAAGAATGTGTAATTCAAAAAATACAAATATCAAAAACCTAAAACTATTATGTTCTTTATGGTAAATGCGAGCGAGCAAAATTTTTTTCCTATTTAAATTTAAGTTAAATCAGCTCAAATTTCAAACCCTAAATTACTGTGAAAATAGGATCATTTTTTAATTTAAATTAAAGTAAAATTAGTGTAATTTCTGATGTTGCAAAATAGATGACAAAAAACTTTTTATGTTAGGTTTGTCATATAATCTTATCTATTTCACACTTTTTTCGTAGTACATAATTACACAATTTTGTGATGATTGAAGTGCTCAAAATATTGTGTCGCATGCTATACGTTCGAGATTTAGGCTATAAAACATCACGCTGCGACGAATAGGAGCGAAGGACCAGTGGAAAATGTGGAAAAAACGGGTCAAATTTTTCATCTTTGACAGCTTCCGTTATTTGTTTGAACGCGAACTGCTAGATCGAATTGAAAAATTATTTTTATGATGAGTAATGTAACGCAGCAGTTGACGCGCATTCAATTCTCCATTACGCTCAACGCGCCAAGAATGAAGAAAACTTTTCTTCAAGAAAGTCGAAATTCGAAAATTAAAAAAACATACGAGATACGAGTACGACAAAAACAATATGACAACTTTGAAAAAAAATTCATAGACTCCCAAAATATGAAACATCAACTCACTCAATCGGAATACTGTAATTTTATTTGTCAAGGTTGGCAATAATTTATTTCCATCTCTGTTCATCCTATACGGAATGAGGCGAGAGCGCACAATTTTGAAAAAAGTAAGAGGCGAGCTCACTTTTCATTTTATGCCGCGTGTATTACGATACATGTATTATACAAAAGGATCATGGATACAATACACCGTCCGATTATACATAAATTGTATCCAATTATACAATCTGGCAGCCCTGATAAATAGAGAAGTGCTTGAACTCTTCAGTCCTATTTATAACAAAGAAGCCTTAGTAAAGCGGCTTAGAGTCATGTGGACCAGTTGCGAAATATTTGGACTTAGCGATTGGCCTAGTTGTAACTTGTAACCAAACACCATCTGATACAATACGACTAGGCACTAGCTTTAGTTATTAGTGTTACAGGGTTGATTAAGGTAAATTGAATTATACAAAATAGTACCCGGGTAACTGAGTTTTGCTTGGAGTTCTGATGAATTTAAAAAAAATGAAAAGAATCACAAAAATATAAATCAGACCGGAATTCTAACTCGCCACATTTCGAAATTTCGAACAAAGCAAAAATGTAGACATACGTGTACCTAAGTGGAAATCACTATCGACATACCTACCTTTTTTTTTCGGCGAGAAAATGCGTTTAAGCATCCCACGGGGGATAGGGGTCCTACCCGTGAGTATGCGAGACTCTGCTGCGCCCAAAAAGATGAATGGGCTCAGCCCCTACTCACTAAAAACTCGTCGGTGGAGCCACTCAATAACCACCCTTGGCGGGCCACGGGATCCCGTGAGCTTGGGCGACATGTACCTACCTAATAGAGTCAAAATTATTGATATATTTTTGCACAACACATGAAACGACGTATAACTTAAAAATGCGCAATTTCTCAGGGATAAGACCTAGCTAGATATTTTTCTTCTCCTAAAATCCGTGCATACTAAATTTCATTATGATACTACACTGACATGCCATTGACAATTGTATTGTGATTTGTGCATGCTTCGATCAATAATACAATGTTGTATTAATGATCGAAGTGTGCATGCCGTCATTATTATAATTATAAGAACACTCTACCTGCTTATGAATTAGATTCTGATAGTACAAACTTATTATGTACTCAGCAAATACTTGCTGCCGCTGCCCCTGTTCATGTAATGAACAATCTTCAAAAGCACGACACCAGCAAACCAAAATGAGAGCGTGGTGGTCTACACCCTAAACCTCTTCACTTAGTCCTGGGACTATATGCTCCAGAACCGGAATGCCGGTGATAATTCATAGCACTGAAGACAGAACTCTTCGCTAATACAATAGAGTTGAAAATCGAACACATGAGTGTCGAGTCAAATGTCAATGTCTTAAACGACATCTCGACACTTTCATTTTCAACTCTATTGTATTGGCTCAGAGTTCTATTTTCAAGTGCTCTGAATTTTCACCAGCGTTCCGGATTGCAGAGCATATAGTCCCAACCCAGCCTTATATTGGAAATCCTACTAATATTATAAATGTGAAAGTTTGTGAGGATGGATGTATGTATGGATGGATGGATGCATGGATGTTTGTTACTCTTTCACCCAAAAACTACTGAACGAATTTCGATGAAATTTGGTATGGTAGTAGTTTAGGCTCTGGATTAAAACAGGCTGCTCTTTATCCCGGAAAAGTACAGTGTTCTTTTGGGATACCGTATTTACGCGGGCGGATCCGCGGGCAACAGCTAGTCGGATAATGTTAGTCACCAGTGTTAGTAATATATTATATTCTTTGCCAGTGGCGTGTGGTTCCTATAACTCCAGTCCTATCGGCTGCACTTACTACTTACATGCCTTTTGAAGACACTCGGCTAGGGCTTTCCTATGAGAAAGAACCATCCTTCGCCACAGATAGTGACCGAGCTAAGCTTTTTGCACGGTATAGGAAACATTAGTCCTAATTTCACCAAACTTATTAAGCCTCAATTTCACCAACGTATTGAAACGATGTTTAACGCTGAACTTTGGCTTAAGATCTGTCTGTCCGTTTTAACATTGAATGAGAGTGAGAGAAATCAAAACAGAGTTTAGCAATAAACGCGTTTCAATAACTTTGTTGAAATCGGGGCTTAAACGTGCTTAACGCTAAATCCGTATCCTTTCTCCCTTTCTTATTCAATGTAACCTCTAACCATGGGACAGACAAAACCGTACCTCAGCACTAAACGTTGGTTCAACTCGTTGACGAAATTTGGGCTTACACTTGTAAAAGTTTTTTCTGAACTCCACCTTAATAGCAATATATTTCTTTATCTATAGTAATATTATAAAGAGGAAATATTTGTTTGTTTGTTTGCATTAAATATGCCCCGAAATTACTAAACCGATTTTGAAGAAATTTGGCACAGAATATATAGAGTAGACGACGGGGAAGGACGTAGGTTACTTTTGATAGCGGAAAAATGTACGGTATGCGCGAAATTTTACTTCGTGGAGTTGAAAAATTCATATTTACTTCCACGGCTAAAGTTAAATATTGCGTTAATTAAAATGAGGCTTTGATAAAATCCCGTTACTTTGCCCCTGTGCTTCGGTTTTTGTCCGTTTCGGTAGCTGACCATGCCTAAGTACCCGAAACGCCGTCGTCAGGTGGTCTGAAAATATCAAGTTACATATTATGATTTATCGTTTGACATCTGAACCTCAATTCTCGTATTTAAAGTAGACTTTCATTTTACTTTGATTGTATTCTAATTTCAAAGTGAAGCGACATGTTATCATGAACTGGTTTTATGAAGTTTCGACCAATCAGAGCGCGTTTTACGTTGGTTTAACGTTTACGAGACTACCGTTTGACAGTTTTAGCGTATCGGGACTTCGGTAGTTAGTATTCGGATAGGCCGCCAACGCTCTTGTGACTCCCACTCCTCCTCCTACTCTACTCCTCCCCCTTCTGCTCATTTCCGAGTCCATTTCATGAGTAATGTTATTTTCAAAAGCTGAACAAAGTTCCATATCTAAATATAATCTACTCCGGTTTCAATTACTGACACTAATTAAAATTAGTTAAGGGGTAATAGGTTTTATTTTAGCATCCATTGATTATCCACTGCTGTTTGGGAAAGTCCCCTGTACTCTGAAAATGATATGAATCATGTTATTATTATTATCGTCTTTTCGAGCTTTATTAAAACTTGCGATTTGACCTTAATTCAGGAAAGTGGAATTTTTTACTTTAGCTGGGATTTGGGAATTTGTTATAATTAATTATGTTGTCAGTTGTTTTTACCTGACTTAAAATAAATATATCCCCTTACTTATAAACGCTCTATAAGCTTTAAATAGTTACACAGTGTTATTTTTGTCTTCTTGAATAGAATTAAAAATGTCACTTAGGTATGTGACGTGAACAGAACACTGTATAACTATTCAAAGCTTCGTTTATTAGTAAGGGGGTTGATGTTTTTCAAAATACAGCAGATCTAAAATGGCCATATTAAGTGAATCGTACTATTAAAGTTGTTGAAACATCAACTTTTGAAGAAGTTGCTCTTACACTAACTTCTATCAATTCTATTTTGACAGTTTTCAATAGAAATGCCTAAGATGGTAGTTGTTACCTGGTACAAATCACAAGAATTGCTTAATTGTCAATTATGAAAATTATTAGAAGTTACGGTAAGAACAACTTCTTCAAAAGTTGATGTTTCATAGTACGATTTACTTAATGTGGCCATTTTAGACCCGCTGAACGAACCCAATTTCCGCCTAAAACCGGTTAGTAAAGACGTGACGTCACAGCTCTGGGAATACTGGGTAATATAGTTTTTAGTATCAGCTTCAGATAAAAAGTAAAACTGACGTTTTGGCAAATTGATCATAAGTTTAGTAAAAAACATTGCATGTTAGTATTTTAGTCTTATATATAAAAATGTTATGTTGGTTTGTGTACGCTTCAAAAACACAAAAAGTTCTGCACCGATCGAGCTGAAATTTTAGCATGATATATAATCCGCATCAAGGATTGTTTTTATATATTTTTTATCCGCGACCGCGAAAAAACTATATTTACGCGGGCAGAGCCGCGGGCAACAGCTAGTATTATTAAAAGAGTATTAATATGGTATTAGTTTTTGTGCGCTTCTGTCCGATTTGGCCAGCGAACTCTACAGACTTTTGTTAATCAAGCGTTGTTGATTTTGATTTTTTTTTTGTTTATTTTTATTTAATTGTATAATTTACAAAAATTAAAAATACAATTTTTTATATGTTTATGAACTCGGGTGTCATAATCGCTTTGCGATAAAACCCTCAAATAAAGAACTAAATAAAATAGCTGCGCCCGGGGTGGCCCGGGTAAATAAAACAGTATCTCACGGGAACACTGTACTTTTTCGGCATAAAAAGTAACCTATATGTTAATCTAGAGCTTAAACTACTACCATACCGAATTTCATCGAAATCCGTTCTGTAGTTTTTGTGTGAAATAGTAACAAACATCCATCCATCCATCTATCTTCACAAACTTTCACATTTATAATATATTAGATGTTGCCCGCGACTTCGTGCGCGCAAAAGTTAATTTCGTGGAAACCGTACATTTTCCGCGATAAAAAGTAATTTCCCGTGACTTAATACGCGCAAAAGATGTCTATGTCCTTCCCCGTAGTCTACTCTAAATCTGTGCCAAATTTCATCTAAATCGGTCCAGTAGTTTCGGAGCATATTCCATGCAAACAAACAAACTTTTCCTGTTTATTATATTAATATAGAAGTAGGATATTCGACAGCAAGTCTCGATTACTGGACTTTTTTGTTTTTTTCTTTTCAGTTGTTAGTTTTTACGGAGTAGAGTTTTAATTTTTTTTTGTCTTATAAAATATTTTACATAGCCAGCTGTTTTAAAAATAGAATTTACTAACTAGTAACATAGCTCGTGTACAAAAATTATCTTAAAACATAATATACCTAGCGATTATTTTATGCGGCATTAAGTTTATACATACAATAAGTATTATGTTTTAAGTTATATTCTGATGTAATATCACATAACACATTACTACTTAGCAACATAATAAATGCGCTAGCGCTACATAAAATCATCATGTTTATATCTCGAAAACTAGTTTTTAGGCTAAACAGCGGGTGGCCTCGGTCTAATGTCGTTATTCCTGTATAAGTTCTCCGCACTTCCTCTGATTTATATGATCTTAGTACATTTATGTTTATAATAGGCAAAGCTCATATTCCAACAGACCCGCCGTTTAAAAAGGTGTCGACTATTAGCTGGCGGGGCCGTTCCGTCGAAACGGCGTTGGTGGGGTCGCAGAGGAAGAGGCATGTCGGTATTGCGGTGCGCCGCTTGCCCTATCCTCTGCGACCGAGGTGTGGTCGGTGGCAGAACCACAGACCTGATCTGCCACCGGGTACCAGTTTATCTGGTACCCATGGCCTCCTAGTAGCAGACTCAGGGGGAGTCTGCTACAGTACTGGTGGAGGCCGAGGAGGAAGCGCACCTAATACCATCTGGTGCGCCCATCGTGGAGGGCCTTCGGGCTCTCAAGATGGAGCCGCTTGTAGGCGGCTGCCGCCGGCGGGGTCGCGGATGTGTGTATCGTTCCCGTGGCCCCGTCAGAGGGCGGTGAGGAGGAAGATGGGGGGGTTTTTAGTGGGTATACCATGAGTCCCACATCACCACTTGGGTGCCCCCTGCGCCTGGGTGGTATGCGTAAAGCATTTCCCCCCCCCCGGAAACAAAAAAAAAGGTGTCGACTATTAAGAGCTTTATTTAAGAGCGTAATAAGAGTGCATGTTGTGTTCACTCTAGAAGCACAGCCTATGTCTTGTGATACAGCCAGTTTGTAAACCTTATAAATAAAAAAAGACTATTAGGCTGATACTACCTTTTTTTTTTTTTTTTTTTTTTTCCGGAGGGGAAAATGCATTACGCATACCACCCAAGCGCAGGGGGCACCCGAGTGGTGATGTGGGACTCCCGTATAGGCTAATGAGACCCACGGTATACCCACTAAAAACCACCCCCCCACCTTCCTCCACGCCGCCCTGTGACGGGGCCACGGGAACGATAAACACATCCGCGACCCCGCCGACGGCAGCCAACAAGCGGCTCCATCCTAGGCCCGAAGGCCCCAGGCGCACCAGATGGTAGGGTGCGCCTCCCTCCTCGGCCTCCACCAGTACTGTAGCAGACTCCCCCCGAGTCTGCTACTTGGAGGCCACGGATACCAGCCACCATAACCGGTACCCGGTGGCAGATCTGAAGTTCTGCCACCGACCACACTTCGGCCGCAGAGGATAGGGCAAGCGGCGCTCCGTAATACCAACTTGCCTCTTCCTCTGCGGCCCCACCAATGCCATTAACCATACGGAACGGCCCCGCCAGCTCGCAGGAGGGTAGGGAAAGTGGCACAACACCACCACGCCTCTCCCCCTGCGATCCCTCCACGGCCGCAGAAGACAGGGAGTACGGCGCACCGTAATACCGGCACTCCTCTTCTTCTGCGGTCCCACCTCCTAGCGCGTCCGCAGCGGACTCCTCCAGCCCGCTGGGAGCGCCCTCCTCGGGCCAGCCGGCGGCAAACAAGCCGGCCCTGGTTGCCTCTTCGCTTCACCGTGGGTGTCCAAACCACGGTTACTAAGCCCCACCGCCACGTCAAGGCGTGCAACCATCGGGGGGAGGCTGATACTACCTACACCACAGGTGTCGAGTCAAATGTCAATGTCAAGTATGACAGCTGGACACTCGACATTTCAGTTTTTAACTCTACTGAATTAGCGCAGAGCTCTATTTTCAATGCTCTGAATTTTATCCGGCCCGCCGGATTCTGGTTCATATAGTCCCAGGCCCAGCCTTAGATTGTACAATTTTCGTTCACATTTCATTTTTTAATTCAAATCCATGGAGAAGTAGAGATTATATCAATATCTTATTGTTAATCATAATATTTTCTATGAATATTCGATGAAATGAGTTAAAATTTATGGGAATTTATCCAAACTCCTGCAGATATGCGACCTGTCACCTGTGTCGTTGTAATCCAGGTGTAATTACGGTTGCGTCTAGCCTAATTTTGTCTTTGGTCGCCGTAGCAAATTGTTCCATATAAAATATGCTATGTACCGAAACTCCATTTTTTTTTATAAAACTAGGGGGCAAACGAGCAAACGGATCACCTGATGGAAAGCGATTACCGTCGCCCATGGATTACCCGCAACATCAGAGAAGTTGCAAGTGCGTTGCCGGCCTTTTAGGAGGGAATACGCTCCCTTCTTGAAGGTTTGCAGGTCGTAATGGTCCGGAAATACTGCTGGCGACAGTTCATTCCAGAGTTTTACAGTGCGCGGCAGAAAGCTTCGGTTAAAGCGCACGGTGGAGGACTGCCACTCATCAAGGTGATGAGGATGGTAAATATTTTGTCGTTTGGAACGGTGGCGAAAAGTTGCAGCAGGTATAAGTCCGAACAATTCATGAGGAGCACTCCCCGTAATATAACCGATAGAGGATGCAGAGCGATGCAGTAATGAGTGAACAAGGAGAAACACATTCTGCGGTGTCTTTGAAAACATTACATGGTATTGCTTGTAACTCTGTACTTATTATGTGGCCGTTATCGTAATCAGATAAACAGCTTGTCAGTGCAAAAATTACGAAGGATTGTGCAATGACATTGCAAATTTTGAGGAGCAAAATCATCTTAAATACAAGCAACCTTTTTATTATTTAAGCAGGTTAAGATGTAAAAAATTCAGTCTCACTGTAAGTGCACACTTGACTGAGTTTTTTTGACCCGGTCCACACTTTGCTTTTTGGATCTCAAAATATGACGCAAGAACCGAGATGAACAATCAGCTTGTTATGCCCGCCATACACGGTCAATCACGAAAAATATTAGAAATATTTTCTGTGCTGCTAGACAAGACATACACGGTCAAACACGAAAAATATAAAAAAAAATTCTGTACTATTTTAAACGATTTTAATAACGCTGATTGGAATCATTACAAATGCCAACATTTAGGGATTATTGTTACATTGGTTGAGTCCCGTGACTTCGTACGCGCATAAGGGAATCCCGCAGGAACCGTACATTTTCCCTTGATAGAAAGTAATCCATATCCCCGTGGCCTATTCTATGTCTGTGCCAAGTTTCATCAAAATCGATTCAGTAGTTTCGGAGCTTCAACGCAAACAAAAAATATTTTCCTTCATATTTTAATATAATACCTATTTAAAATTATCCCGAGTCCCGACGCGACGTTTCGGACGTTTCAATATTTCAGCCAGCCAAATTGTTCAAATAACTGAAACGTGTGTTAACGTCTTAACTCCTAAGCTATAAAACTACTCCAAGTGGCCGGCACCATAAATCTTATGTAATCTTATGTAATGTAATAACGTATTGTTTGTAACTGGTTTCTGTCAAACACGTGATGGCACCTCGCAGAGGAATACTCTGGAGTCTGGTGTAATGTTTGCTTAAAGGCTTGGTTTTAATGTGAACATAGTTTTACAGGGCTATTTTGAAAATATGAAACCGATCATGTTTCTTTTACTTTCCTAAGTATCTAAGGGTCTCCTATATATGAAAATCGGGTCCCGTACGCCCGATTTTCATGCAATAAATATAAAGAACTTCACATTAAAAAAAATTTGTCATGTAGATACAGATAAATAAAATTGAAGTGTCTGTTTGTAACTTCAAATTAACTTTTCACACAATGAATCTGAAAGTATATTAAGTACTTACAATAAAATACCATTTTTTTTAAATGTTTGTCTGTCCGTCTGTCTGTCTGTCGGTCTGTCTGTCTGTTTGTTCCGGCTAATCTCTGATCCAGCCGGGACCGATTTTCACGGGACTTTCACTAGCAGATAGCTGATGTTATAAGGTCTAACATAGGCTAATTTTATTTAAGGGTTCCGTTTAGAAAAATATAGGGTTCCGCTTCCTTTAGTTCTGCACAAACGAAGTTGCGGGCATCAGCTAGTTAATAATAATATTATACACTACAATGGAGAACATACATATTTTTTTTATTGAATTTTTGAAAAGTAAGCAAGAAAATATTGTCTGCAATGGCATATCTACGATGAACCGTTGACGAAATACAGTCATAACTCATAACAAAAGTGAGATCTTTGGAAAGCATCAAAACCGCTCTATACTAAATTTGATATTATTAACTTAAATACTGTGTTTATGTGGTTTTATTGTATATCATTGTAATAACAAAATAACCTAACCAAGAGCATAATTATCAGGACATGTCTAAGGAGGGTAAGTTAAGCAGTAACTACGAGTATAAACGCGTAATATGTTTTTTTCAAATTACTTCAAAAGTTACTGTCCGATTTGGTTCAAAATAATTTTCCTAGAGAGTTTTTAGCATGATCTATCAGCATAGAAATTTGCAAGTTTCTAAGTCTTATAGTTTAGAAATGCCGGGGGGAACCAACTTATAAATCACTTTGGAGGCCGATTACTCGAAAATGGCCTTTATTTTAAAATACCTATTCAACGATAGGTTAAAAAAAATCATCCCCACATATGTGGGGATATGTATGGAGAGCCACCCTTAGAATATAACTATTTTATTATTTTATGATGCCAAATCCGAGATCTACACACAATCTATGGCTATACCAAATTTCATCCATTTATATTAATAATTACCGACGCTAGAAGTGCGGACATACAGACACACAGGCGGATGGACAGAGCGGAACTATAAGGGTTCCTCAAGTATTACGGAACCCTAAAAATGACAAATAACATATATAGGATTTGAACAGTAATTTTCTGTTTTGCGTTCAAAGCAAAAAAATAAAACGTTTTTTTTAATCCTGTAACTTTTTAATTTAACACTAATTACTGTACTTTATGTGTTTTTCGGTCTATATAATATTTTATGTTGCCTTTCGGAAAATATAAGAATTTTGCTAATTTAAAACAGATGCACGTTCTCTATTATTACTTAGGAATACTTTTTGCCTGTTTCACAATATTTTACTTTTTAGTAAGTGTGGGATAGCTTATTCGGATGTTTTGTTTTAGCTTACTTTATCGAGCAACAGAGATAAAATACATCTTACTCTTATCAGTAGATTGAGCAACAGACCTTAATCTTTTTATAATTTATATTACAATTAAAACTTTAATACTAGGTACAAGAAGTTATTGCATATACTATAATTACAATAAGTAAATAAAATATGTATGAAGTTTTTTTTGTTTGGTTTTATGTTCCATTGTCGCCGCATCCGCATTAAGATTCGCAGTATTAAGTTTTAAACGTTAATTATGATTTATTCCTGTACCTATATTTAAATATAAACATGAAAATTGTGTGGAAAACCTTATTTACTTCATTCAGTGTCTCTTACGGATAAATATTGTAATATAACGCTACTTGAAATTAGAGACCCTTTAGACTCTGTCCAGAAAGTGCGTAAGCCTGCGTAAACCTACGCACGTAGAGATTCTTATCTTATCACAACAAAATTTCTGCCGGTCTATCTGTGATGCCAACTTGGGACTTTTTCCCTAAATTTAGGGAGAAAAGGTATCTGAAGGGGTTATTAGGGGGTTTTTATACTTGTTTTATTTAAATATGCAATTGATTTGCTTGACGATAAGTAATATAATATACTATTATTATTTAATTACAGCTGACCTATCACTTATTGGTATAAGAAATGTATTGTATAAAAAACCAAAATTCTTATTGCAAGCGTCTACCTGTTGCCAACTTGCCATTAAAGAATCACGCCAAAAACGTCAAAAAATTCACGTTTGTTGTGTCTAAGGAGGGTTCCGTTACTATCAACGCGTAATAAGTTTTTCAAATTACTTCAAAAGTCACAGTCCGGTTTGGTTCAAAATAATTTTCCCTTAGTTTTAAGCATTATATATCAGCATGGAAAACTTACAAGTTAAACCTATAATTAAGAAAACTACTCTACAACTACTCGAAAATTTTGAAAAAATGTCATGTATGAAATCTGGACTCTAATTTAAAGCGCTATTCAACGTTATGCAATACAACGGGGTACAATGAAAAAATATTTTTCATCCTCACTTCTCATGTATGGAGAGCCACCCTCAAAATATAAAATTATTATTATTTTACGATGCTAAATCCGAGATAATATAATACCTATACAAAAAAACTATACCAAATTTCATCCATTTATATTCATAATTACAGAAGCTAGAGGCGTGGACAGACAGACAGACGGAGGGACAGAGCAAAACTATAAGAGTTCCTTTTTATTGCGAAATCGACTATTTTTAGTAAAGGTTATCTAAAAATTTTAACTGTCTAGCTATCAAGGATTATGATCTCATGAGACATAGCCTGGTGACAGATATACAGTTTTTACCCTCTAGATATCTACGAAATAACTTATAGTCTGTAAGTGTTAAAAAAAGCAGTGAATCATGCATACAAATGTCAAAATTGACGCATTAGCTGTGATTACATTAACTTACCTATTAAAGTAAGCCATTTTGACATATAATATAATAATTATAATAATATAATATATATGGGCGCTTCACACCACGTCAATCTGATCCCGTGGTAAGTTCTCGAAGAACTTGTGTTACGGATACCAGACAACGGAAATATATTTAATACTTTTATACTATACACATATTTAAGATTTTTATTATATTATACACATATTTAATACACATCCATGACCCAGGAACACAGAAAAACTTTTTTGTTCCTTCGGCGGGATTTGAACCCGCGACCTCCGGCTTGAGCACCAACATGCTCAACCAATTGAGCCACAGAGGTCGTCAATAGTATGTAGATACGCATGATTCACTGCCTTCATAACGTGAATAGGCTAAAGTATAGACTTTATATGACACGAATAGGACGCGACCGCGTCATTCAATGTGCTGCGTACAGTGCAACTAATTTGTTAATGCCTTCGGCAATCATCGTTTTTTTTTTCTACGGAAATGACGGATGTTGGAAAGCATGTGTGGGACTTCCGAAAGATATTAGCAAAGTAGTTTTACTGTATAAAGTATCTTTTTAGGTATGTTTTTCTAAAAAGGTAATACTTACATATTTGGTATGTAACTTTTTTGATTTTAACGGTACCTATATATTTTATCGTATTATGTAACTTTATGAAGTTTCGATGAGGCATAAGTACTGTAATAATTATATTTGAGAGTATTCGCATGCTAGGTAAAATCTACGGGAACCGTACTATTTGTTTTAGGGAGAAATATTTTTTGAAACTTGGCAACTCGATCTTACTACGCTTTCATTGCACTCCAAAATACAGGGGATGACACTTTTGACTATTTCAAATCGATATCAATTGTGTGTTGAAGGTTTTAATATAAAGTGTCTTCAGAAATAATTGGTTTTGACAAAACATTGACAGCACAAAATTTCGGAACACTCTGTAAAGTAAAATGCCAACAGTGTCAACCGATCTGAATGCTGTGTAACGAATGAACTGAATACTTCTGTCTCACTCTGAATCATACAATCGGAGCGAGAAAAACATTTTTCTTTCACTTTGTGTCTCGCGCATACTCGAGGTAGCTGCGTATTACTGCGTAATTGCTGCATCTATTGAGTCAGGGGCGGAGCACCTATACGTGTGGTATGGGCATACCCACAACCCCAACAGCCTTGTGAGTGCATACTTTCAAGGTTTATTAATTTATAATCAAAATAGGTTCAGTGGGTAGTAGTATTGGTATTGTTAGCCTTTTGAGTCTTACCTGGTGCTTTTTACCTGCTGGTCATACTTATATTATTGTTAAAATACATATTTATAGTAGTGGATTTAGTGTTAAGCGGACCTTTAGTCAGGTAGATTGAAGAAAACGCAAAATTTGTCACCTCTCCATAAATTTTCGGCCCTTTTTTATTTACTAACCAACAGATTTAAGAAAAAATAATACTTTGTTTGAACCGATAGGAATTACTCCTGCCGATGTTATATAATCTAATAGGTTGGGGAAAAAGTCTTTTCACATTATAGTATGTATGAACTTGTCATAAAATATCTTGGGCTATACCAATTGTATCTGGCTGATTTTGGTATCATTAAAAAGTTTTAATTTTACGGAAGACAATTTCAAATTCAAATTAGGTAAATTTGAGATTTTCATTTGTTTTTCTTATTGTTAAAATGAGTGATTCTTATGAAGAATTTCGATACATTTTAAAATTTTATTACAAAAAAGGTAAAAATGCAACACAAGCCGCGAAAAAAATTTGTGATGTTTATGGACCTAATGCAGTATCTGTGAGAGTAGCGCAAATTTGGTTTAAGCGTTTTCAATCTGGAAATTTTGATATCAAAGATGCACGTCGCTCTGGTCGCCCTGTTACGGACAAAACTGTTGCCATTTTTGAAAAAGTGGAGCAACATCGGCATATTAGTAGTTACGATGTAGCTGAAGAACTGGGGATTGACCACAAAACGGTTTTGGCGCATTTGAAAAAAGCTGGGTACACAAAAAAGCTCGATATTTGGGTGCCTCATGAGCTCACTGAAAGAAACCTAATGAACCGTGTACTCATTTGTGATTCTTTATTACGACGTAATGAAACCGAACCATTTTTGAAGAAGCTGATAACTGGTGATGAAAAGTGGATCACGTACGACAAGAACGTGCGAAAAAGATCGTGGTCAAAGGCCGGTCAGGCTTCACAGACTGTGGCGAAACCCGGGTTAACTCGCAACAAGGTGATGCTGTGTGTGTGGTGGGATTGGAAGGGCATTATTCATTATGAGCTGTTACCGCCAGGCAGGACCATCAATTCTGAACTGTACTGCGAACAACTGATGAGATTAAAGCAAGAAGTTGAGAGAAAGCGGCCGGAATTAATCAACAGAAGGGGTGTGGTTTTTCACCATGATAACGCTAGACCTCACACATCTTTAGCCACTCAGAAAAAATTACGGGAGTTTGGCTGGGAGGTGTTAATGCATCCGCCGTATAGTTCTGACCTTGCACCTTCAGATTTCCACCTGTTTCGGTCGCTTCAGAATTCCTTAGGCAGTGTCAGGTTGACATCATAAGAGGACTGCCAAAACCACTTGTCGCAGTTTTTTCATCAGAAGCCCCAAAAATTTTATAGCAATGGGATCATGTACCTACCAACAAGATGGCAAAAAGTTATCGAACAAAATGGCACCTATATACTTTAGTCACTTGTAAATAAACTTTATAAAAAAACCTTTTGAATTTTTATATAAAATGCGAAGAAACTTTTTCCCCAACCTAATATAATTTGTGTATGTTTCTTTACTATATATGCATATATTTTTTATTTAATTAATTTATAATCTTAGTTGATGTTAATTTGTTTAAGGTACCTATATTGAAAGCTTATTTTTTTACCAAACATAAAATAATTTTTTTGCTAAATAAGCGAAAAACTTTCTCACTCACTCCGCGCGTTAGCTTTTAATTAACATAATATTATAAAGAAAATAATAAAATTCTTTTTTTATATTCTAATAACCTGTTATGAAGGAAATAATAAAATCAAAATTTTCGGGCCACATCTTCGTTTGAGAGCTGGATCCGTGCCTGAATCAACCAAAGCGGTTTAATAGGTCAATTTTGTACGATACGCGCATAGCTAAAATAATACGCACGTAGCTTCTGGACGCAATGTATGGGGCCCTAGTACCTCGACTACGTGCGTAGACCTTGCGTGCGTAAGAATACGCAGTTTCTGGACATAGTCTAAATCACTGGCTGTCTCTGTCTCCGCTGGGCAAAATGACAAGAACAGCATGTGACAGGACATTCAGCTTTGGAAAATTTTAGTAATGTAATTTTAGTAAAGGGTAGGGTTTTAGTGTAGTCTGTAATATACTCGTATATAGTGGTGCAATTAAAATCGGAAATTCGTCCTCTTCTAATTAACTAATACTGAAACGCTAATCAAAATTAAGAGTCCTCCTATTCACAGGCTGTCGCTGTCTCTGCCAGCCGATAAATCACTGGCTGTCTCTGTCTCCGCTGGGCAAAATGACAAGAACAGCATGTGACAGGACATTCAGCTTTGGAAAATTTTAGTAATGTAATTTTAGTAAAGGGTAGGGTTTTAGTGTAGTCTGTAATATACTCGTATATAGTGGTGCAATTAAAATCGGAAATTCGTCCTCTTCGAATTAACTAATACTGAAACGCTAATCAAAATTAAGAGTCCTCCTATTCACAGGCTGTCGCTGTCTCTGCCAGCCGAAATGATAAGGACAGCATGTGACTTAAGCGTCACTTCATTTAATAATCGTTACAGTATTCGGCCGTTATCGTCGTCTCGCCAGTCGTGTCGGTCATCTGTCCCACTGGGTGACGAGAGTAAAGTAAGAGAGAGTGCTCTTGTGTAATGCGCACACACTCGGGCACTATAAAATTAACTCCTGCGTAGCTGGCTTGATTTCAATGAAACTGGCAACTGTCACCGAAATCGACCACTAGCGATGCTTATGTCAAATCCCATACACTTGTTTTCGAACTTCGTCATCGTAATTATCGATGGCAACTTGGCTAAACACCGAGTAGTCGAATGTTTCTCAACCAGTCAGTGGGAGTTGTAGACTGTAGTTGCGTGTAGATGGTAATAACAGATTTGATGTCACGGTAGGATGGTTGTATCGCGTTCCCATCCGCACAGATGTATAATCTGTGTAGGTATTAGAAAGTAATAAGGGCGAGCACATACCGTACAGGAATAAGGTCAGCTACAGTTTACACGAATAGAACCAACTGCGACGGCTTAATAATAATAAAAAAACTATAACCCGACTAGGTACTCGGTAGGTAAATAATATAGCCTGTTACCCGACCAATATTACGAACTTATTAACATTTCATTTAGACACTACGGTGGAACAAGCATATCAACATAATATTTTATATATAACTAGCGACCCGCCCCGGCTTCGCACGGGTACAATGTATATATCTGTATTAGTGATGTAACGAATATTCGCATTCGCATTCGCGAATATTCGCACATTTTTGTATATTCGCATTCGCATTCGCATTCGCAAAATTTTTGCGAATGTTTTGCGAATATGAATATCAGAAAACAAAAGCAAATGTGCGAGTTTCTTACGCCGGTTCTTCTTGCCAGGCTAGTTTCCGAACCGGTGGTAGGCATCTTTTAGGACAATTCTTTAAGCGTTATATCATAACCTACATGGAAATAAAAAAAAATAGTTTAAGTTTGAGTGAGCGGAGCGGAATGAATGACGCTTTATTTAGATTTTAGATCATAGATGAGTTCGTATGAACTCGGCAATACTCGGAAGATACGAACGTAACGAACCCATAACGAACCTTGTCCGAACGCGACTGCGCGACAAATTGGAGCCAAATATGAACAAAAACTGAATATTCGCATTCGCATTCGCATTCGCGAATGTCGGTAGCACATATTCGCATTCGCATTCGCATTCGCGAATGCTAAAAAAGAGACATTCGTTACATCACTAATCTGTATAATCTATGGGTACAATACTGATACTAATACTGCGGCTACCTCATAGATCTAAACTCACGCACGCACACCCCCGCCTTGGTGACACCTACTTCGCAACGGGCCGCGGAGCAGAAATCGTAATATTTTAATTTCGCCATAACTTCAAAACCAAATGTCCAATTTTAATCATTCAAAGACCAAATATTATCTACATAAACTGTACTTAGTGATAAAATCATTTATTTTGATGAGGATTAATAGCATGAGTAAAATAAACGCGTTTAAATGTAGTCCAAAAAAATCAAGATTTCTAAATAAAAAAATGTTGTTGTGCCTTACTCGACATAGATAGGTATAGTGTGTCGCGGACTTTTTTGTAGATATTTTTAAGATCTACAATTAATTAGAACATTTTATGGTTCTATCTTTTATAGTTTAGGCAGCGTATGCAAAATAAGTAACTTTTCTGGTTGATTTTTTACACCTTGTGTCCGAAAACCCCAAATATCTTACGGAACCCTATTTTTTCCAAAATAAAATTTAGCCTATGTTACTCGTGGATAATGTAGCTTTCGAATGGTGAAAGAATTTTTGAAATCGGTCCAGTACTTTTTGAGCCTATTCATTACAACCAAACAAACAAACATACAAACAAAGTTTTCCTCTTTATAATATTAGTGTAGATGTAGACTGCAAAAATCCCCTTACCAGTTACCTTACTCTTCCTATTGGCTTCGCCGTAGTCGGGTAAAAAACCGCTCGGTAACTTTTATTCCTCCGACAAACTTAAGGTGCAGAATGACAATAATTTTAATAACTGTTTTTTTTCTGCTTATTTTATTAATGTTTCTATAAAATTTTATTGTACCTGCTACCAGAAATATAGTATGGTCTCGTCTGACACAGGATCACGTTTGTCGTTTGGTAGCCTCCCTTAAATATTAATCTTATTCTGTTTTTAGTATATTTTGTTGTTACGGTAACGGAAATAAATCACCTGTGAAATTTTCATTTGTCTAGGTATTACGGATGAGGAGATACAGCCTAGTGAGTGACGGACAGACAGACAGACACTATTACTGAGTCTTCGCTGTCCGACCATTGTTACCCTTTGGGTACGGATCCCTAAAACTTAATTTCGTAACTAAAGTTTAAATCTTTGTATTGCCCTGCGCTCACAAATGAAAGCAATAAGCAATACAAAGAAAAGCCGCTTAACGCCTTTAAAGCTTTAACATTAACTTACAACAATGGAACTTACGTTTCAAGTGAATTATTATTACTAGAAAGTGAATGGTCATAAGGTTGACTACACATTTACATCATCAGCATGAATATGGACCTCACAATGGCCGCCATAAACTTACCTAATAAGTAGGTACATTCACCGAGTGTAATGGATAGTTTCTAGAAACAGACTGTTAAGAAAAGAACCTTATGTGGGATTTACACGAGTTACTAAAGCAGCATGACGATTAAATGGCAAAATCGATCGTTTAAAGCTGCGCGTCCACTGCGTCGGAATCGGAGCGTACGGAGCGTACGGATTTGTTGCTTTGTATGGATTTCTATGGTACTGCGTCCACTGGATCGGCATTTCTGCGCCTGCGACCGGTATTTATGCCGATGACGTCATCGGTAGTGAACCCGTCATTCGGATTCATAACGTTTCAAGTTCTGACGTGTTTGCGACGACGCGACGGCTATACATAAATACTTATTCACGATGACTGACGATATTTTAATTACTTTAGTGGAAAAATATGATGAACTTTACAATCTAAAACATCAACATTATCATAACCAACTGAGGAGAGACGATATTTGGGATGAAATTGGGAAAATAATAAATAAAAATTGTAGAATATAGTGAAGTTCAAAAAACTTTTTTCGTGTCATATGAATGTACCCAAAAAATCTATTTTCATCTTCTAATAAATCAGAATATAATGTATGAAATTCTCCAAAAATTAATCTTTTTGAATTTATATTATGATTTATGAACCCATATCTTTCGTTTCCTCTTGTTTCTCTTTTCCTCTTCTGATAAAATACAGCTAATTACAACAATATCCTCGTCACTATCCTCCATAATGCAAATGCACGTTCAGGCTGACGGACTAAAAGTAACTAAATTGCCGATGCTGAATCCGAATGCAGTGGACGCACCCCATCGGCATTTTGTAAATGCCGACGCTCCGTCCGCTGCGGACGCCCCGATTCCGATGCAGTGGACGCGCAGCTTAAGCTGCGCGTCCACTGCATCGGAATCGGAGCGTACGGAGCGTACGGATTTGTTGCTTTGTATGGATTTCTATGGGACTGCGTCCACTGGATCGGCATTTCTGCGCCTGCGACCGGTATTTATGCCGATGACGTCATCGGCAGTGAACCCGTCATTCGGATTCCGAACGTTTCAAGTTCTGACGTGTTTGCGACGACGCGACGGCTATACATAAATATTTATTCACGATGACTGACGATATTTTAATTACTTTAGTGGAAAAATATGATGAACTTTACAATCTAAAACATCAACATTATCATAACCAACTGAGGAGAGACGATATTTGGGATGAAATTGGGAAAATAATAAATAAAAATTGTAGAATATAGTGAAGTTCAAAAAACTTTTTTCGTGTCATATGAATGTACCCAAAAAATCTATTTTCATCTTCTAATAAATCAGAATATAATGTATGAAATTCTCCAAAAATTAATCTTTTTGAATTTATATTATGATTTATGAACCCATATCTTTCGTTTCCTCTTGTTTCTCTTTCCCTCTTCTGATAAAATACAGCTAATTACAACCTATTCGGTCTGAGATTACAACAATATATCTCGTCACTATCCTCCATAATGCAAATGCACGTTCAGGCTGACGGACTAAAAATAACTAAATTGCCGATGCTGAATCCGAATGCAGTGGACGCACCCCATCGGCATTTTGTAAATGCCGACGCTCCGTCCGCTCCGATTCCGATGCAGTGGACGCGCAGCTTTAAATGGCAATTTTGACAGTCTTATCCATTCACACAGTCGAATTTCGGTCGAATTTCGCCATATAATATGTTCGTTCCAACCTAGCGCCTAAACTACTGATCCGATTTTAATGAATGTCAAAAGATTCCCAAAAATCACCCGGGTAACATATTATTTACGTAGTCTGATTATAGTATTTATAAAAAAATGTAGTTATTGTAATGTCTCGAACAGGAGTGAGGAGATAGAGTCTCTATTTTTCAAGCATAGAGAAAAGTTTGTATGCGAGAACGATTCGCCGGTAGTGTTGGCAGTTGGCTGGACTTTTATTTACATATTTATTTATTCTTTATGTAAATAATTTTAAAACTAAACAAGGACACACAGTGATAACGGCACATAGGTGTGCTTATCTCTTCAAGAGAAAGAAAATTTCATTTCCTTTGAACGTAAAATAATAACCATTTTTTATAGACACGCAGGTCTCCGTTCTCCTTAACTTAAAAAACTCATTGGTACAAATACAGAGGATATATTTTAAGCATACCTTTCATGTTTGTATTCGCTCTGAGAAATTATCGATTATTTGAGAAATATTCGATAATATCTAGTATAGCAAGAAAAAAGAGACGAAATAAAATCTAAATTGAATTAATTGTCGAGCTTTTTGTTCATCTACGTGACAAAGTCAACATTAGCGATCATGAGTCATTCAATTGACCATGACCAACTTACTATTGCCAAAGTTTAACCTAATATTAATCCCGGGCGTGGGCTCCAGGCCATCCAGCGTGGGCCAGGCCTTGCCGACACACTTTCATCGTAGTGGCCTTGATATGTTATATGTTTATAATTACTATGACATTTGCAGAGGCCTTCACATTAAACGGTTGAAATAAAAACATATTGATATCGATTGATTTAGCGTTGCAATTAAATATTATATATTGCATTAATCTATACTACTACTGTTAATATTATTGAGAGGGAGAGTTTCTTTGTTTGTATATTCCGCAACTACTGGACCAATTTCGATGAAATTTGGTACAGATAATAGAGTAGACTACGGGGGAAGGATATTTTATCGCTGTTATTAAGTAAATTGATTAAGCGGCTTTGAGATGCAGAAAAAGGTTTTAAAGGACGTAAGCATGTTCTTAGGTCCTTTAAAGGACCTATAGGTATAGCACTTATAAATTTTATATATAATTGCTTAGGTCTATTTTGGTAAATTTTATACTAATTTTTTTCAATAATGTAATATATGCAGGCGGCCGGCGCGGCGGCAGACAAGTGAGTTATCTGCCTTTGAAATATAATATCCAATATTTGTAATATACAAACGTTATTTCTTGTTTCTGATATTATTATATTAAATCCAGTTTCGAAAAACGTGTAGCCTGTTGTACGAAAAATCTGAAGAATAAGAATACGCTTATTTGAACATCACTCAACACATATTATTATCAAATGAAATACAGGGAGAAGATATTAAACAAAATTAGATACATTGATAATAATCTTATTATTCTATAATAATATGTATGTATATACTATGTATGCATATACTGGAGATCGCCCTGGGGTCGAAATGCGTCCATAATGATTCGTAATAGGTACCATAACAATTTTTTTCAAAATCCGTTGAGTAGTTTTTACGTGAAAGAGCCACAAATAGTTATGCATTCATCCATGACATCTAGCCATCCTCACAAAGTTTCACATTTATGATAGCATGAACTTAATTTCGATGTTTGATTTTATCAAGTTTGAACTTTGGACGTTATAAAAAGTTACCATTTTAGAAATAAATAACACTACAGTCTATGGAAGTGTGAAGAATTAAATCTACCCAGTAACCCTAATTCACTGATATTATAAAACAATGTAACACGCGTAACACATTCGCATAGTAATCATTACCATCTTTGTGTGTATGTTAATATAATCTAATACCACAAGTTGCATTATCATGCATAATGTACAATGTATACATTATTACATATGTATAATTATATACATTGCACATTATGCATGATAGGTACCTACGTTATCATATCGTTTACCTGTCAATTAATAAGTATACGCAGTCGGAAAAAATAAAAGCTATTAGCTTCCAACACTGATTTCGGTGGCGGTGGCTAGTTTCATTGAAACCAGTGTTATAGTGCCCAAGTGTGTGCTCAATACAGGAGGTTTCTAATTAGTGTTAAACTTGTGCCGTAAATTTCTGTTTCTAAAGAAAGAAAATTTTTCGGAACCCAGACGGATGACTGACACGACTGACGAGAGATCAGGCGCAGGACCAACTTTTTGCATGCCCATCCGATGCATGGATCATCATGATCAAACAGGTGATCAGCTTGCAGTGTCCTAACCAAACTTGAAAACATCTTTTTTTGTTCTTCCAATGCGGGGATTGAAGTCCTCCGAAGTTGAGAGTGAAGCTCCAAACCACGGGACGACGGACGTAAAAAATAATACTTACTAACGTAATAAGAAAATGGAGTTAATTCGGCGACGAGGTTCACTGCCCGTAATGTAGAATTCCGCGTGGGCGAATAGTGGGTTACAAATGGTCTGCCCAGCAGTGGCGAGGGGTTCCTATAACTCCATTCCTATCGGCTTCCCTTACCGCTTACCTTTTAACGACCCTCATCCAAATCCCTAGGTACCTATTATACAGGCTAGGGCTTCCCTATAAAGGAGAACCAACCACGGCCACAGGATATTTGTTATGGTAGTAGGCTCTAGATTAACATATTATAGGCAACGGGCGGAGCCGCGGGCAAAAGTTAGTTGTATAAAATAAAAAAGATTTGTTTGTTTGAATTGAAAAGGCTCTAAAACTACTGGACTGACTGATGAAATTTTGCACAGATACAGAGTAGTGCAAGGACATGGGCTACTTTTTTTTTTTTTTTTCATGTACATGACAAAATCAACTAAGTATTACAAAATATATAAAAGAGATGGTAGTTGATGGTACATAGGCGTGCTTATCTCTAACAAGAGATCTCTGCCAGCAGACCTTAGACAGAGTTCAGGAAAAATAAAATAAGAAGGATACAGGTAGTACAGCAAAGAATAATAACAGAGGAAAAGAGACAATTACTTACAAATAATAATTATACCTATTACCTATCTAATTTATCGCGGTAAAATAAACGGTTCCTGCGTAATTTCGCTTTGCTTTAATGAAATCACGGGCATAATCTAGTTAGGTATCTATATATAACACAATTTGCTACGAGAATACTCTATGTACGGTGTCTTGTGACACCGCAGCATTTTTACTTTAGCTTTGACTTTATACAGTCAGTACGCATTCATAACTAGCAAGCACCGCGCGTGCTCTCCAGCACCTTTATATCATAGCAAAACTTATGTGGGAAAGTTAATAAAATTTAATTATTGGGCAAATTCGGTTTTATTAGCAAAACCCCCACATAATTTGGTCCTTCGAGCCGGATGTCGAACCAGCGACCTATGGATGTGGGAAAGTTAATAAAATTTAATTATTGGGCAAATTCGGTTTTATTAGCCAAACCCCCACACTCTACATCTACACTATACTCTATTAAGTAGATTATCGTATCTGAAGTATTCGTGTGTGAAGATAGTATCGTGTGGCGCGTCGCTTTCCACTCACGACAGCAGTTCATGGTGCTTTCTACTAGTTAACTACTGGCATATCCGTGATCGAATAACTATAATTTTTATAAAAGCGATAACCCGACTACTCAAATTACACTACGGCCGCTGTATCTTGACGGGTCTGAACATAGGCTCTGCGAACTTTAACGCATGTACAACTCGTGAAGAAAACAGTTATTGTATTATTTTTATATACCTATGTACTAATAAAATTCCCCTAATACAGTTGACCAATTAGTACAAATAAAATAAATACGAAAACGCTTAGAAACAGTTATTGCGCAACCTTCTGCGCGAAGTTCAGACTCGCCAAGATACATCGGCCGTATTGTATATAGCCTTCATAAAATGTTACCTACCCGAGCTTTTATTGCGATTAAATTGACAACTAATTTTATTAAAATCGGATTAGAGGGTCAATTCTGCTAAATAAACCTGCATTCATACAATTATAATCAAGTCCCGATAAGCTAAAACTGTCAAATGGTATTCTTGTAAACGTTAAACCAATGCGAAACGCGCTCTGATTGGTCGAAACTTCATAAAATCAGTTCATGATAACATGTCGCTTCACTTACAAAGTTACAATACAATCAAAGTAAAATGAAAGTCCACTTTGAATACGAGAATTGATTTCTGTTTCTGAATTGAGTTCTGATTTTCAACCGACTTCCAAAAAAAGGAGGCGGTTATACGTTCGGCTGTATATCTACATCTACACTAATATTATAAAGAGGCAAAACTTTGTTTGTATGTTTGTTTGTTTGTTTGTTTGTTTGTAATGAATAGGCTCAAAAAGTACTGGACCGATTTCAAAAATTCTTTCACCATTCGAAAGCTACATTATCCACGAGTAACATAGGCTAAATTTTATTTTGGAAAAAAATAGGGTTCCGTAAAATATTTGGGTTTTTCAGACACAAGGTGTAAAAAATCAACCAGAAAAGTTACTTATTTTGCGTACGCTGCCTAAACTATAAAAGATAGAACCATAAAATGTTCTAATTAATTGTAGATCTTATAAATATCTACAAAAAAGTCCGCGACACACTATACCTATCTATGTCGAGTGAGGCACAACAACCTTTTTTTTATTTAGAAATCTTGAATTTTTTTTATGACTACATTTAAACGCGTTTATTTTACTCATGCTATTAATTCTTATCAAAATAAATTATTTCATCACTAAGTACAGTTTATGTAGATAATATTTGGTCTTTGAATGATTGAAATTGGACGTTTGGTTTTGAAGTTATGGCGAAATTAAAATATTACGATTTCTGCTGCACGGCCCGTTGCGAAATGCGCGTGCGGGGGTTCAGATCTATGGTATTTCATACGATAAAAGTATACCCACCTACTTATTTCATTGAGTTTTAGTAGGTACCTATATTAATTTGTTTCTGTTTGTTTTGACTAGATTTCGCCCGTTTTGTTAGAGCAATGACTTATAATTAATTACAGCAATGACTTATATATATACCTTTCTTATCGTACAAGCTATAGCGCGATGTAGGGCCGCGCGAGCGCCATCTATGCAACAGACATCACAATGTTACATAAGCCGATCAATAAGGGCTTTTCGCATTGTATAAAAGACCTTATTTCGTTCGTAATATAGTTGAATTTAAATATGCCGTCCTATTGGACGACCAGTTCGAATTTTGAAAATCGTAATACGGTGTCTGAGCGTTTCAGTAATGAAATATATATTTCATTCTATAATAGTCATTATTGCGTTTGTTTTAAGGTTAAATTTAAACTATAGGCCTAATGGCTCTTAATACGTTTTGGAAATGAATGACAAAATATTATTTATATTTTAATTGGTCGAAATTATCATTCAGTAAGCCGCTCGGATACCGGTTATGGTCTCTCATTGGTTGAAAATCCCAAACATTAGAAAATTATTTCTGCCATTTTTTGCATACAGTCGACTGCATATTGTTTATTATGCGTAATTGTAATATTTTGTAGTGTAGACTGTAGTGTAAAATAGTATACCTATTTATGTTGTGAAGTTGTGTAGTGTACCTATTTGGATTGTAAATTGCATTATTGTGGTGAGTAGATTAGTGTGTGAGTAGAAAATATTAACTGGCTTTTCCAAAGCCGCCTTTTGTCATTCTCGAAAGACGCTGTTTTATAATATCAGTGCTTACTTGTATAATTAAGGTGAGCTGCGGTTGGTACATCTCGAAGAACGAAACTCTAACTCTGTACCGAAATAGATAGAATCCCACGAAGCAGCCTCTAGGTATGTAGGTACTATGTACTTGCTTAATATGCATAAAGACCATAGTGGCTTCCCTCTGCGGAAAAACCACCCTTCGCCACTGGTCGCTAGTATATATATATATATATTTTTTTTTTTGTATGTTCGCGGATAACTCCGCCGTCTGTTTGCCGATTTTCAAAATTTTTTTTTTGATGTAAAAGGTATAATCCGAAGTTGGTCCCATTTTCAGAAAATTGGTGACCTGATAATGGGATCCATGAGGAAACGAGGGAACTCCTCAAAATTTATATGGAAATATATGGTGATTTCGACTTTTTCTGAAGTACTCCAAGCATATGCTACCAAAAAGTAAGATTTTGCTCCAAGGTATACCCTGAATCCAAAAGCACTGAACAGAACTCCTCAGTCTTTAAAGATATGCGTTAGGAAATTTCGGAATTGTTTAAAGAACTGCAAGCATATGCCACTTTGTTACTTACAGTAATCATCATCATCATCTTAATAACAATACCTAATGAAAGATTGGCGCGTATTCAATTATACATTCGACCGTTTAGTTTAGACGTTCCTTATAGATACATGTTTAGGGATTTTGGCGTTGTTTAAAGGACTGCAAGCATATGCCACTTTGTCAATTAGAGTAATCATCATCATCACCACCACTATCACAGCATACATCATCACATTATGATGATAAAGAAGGTACTTCTCATAGTATTTTACACTAACACGGAGATCTTTGAACATTACTCTGCCGTTTATGGACCTATTTACAAAATTATTTTGTTGTTGTAAAGGGTTTACTTCGAAATTGGCCCTTTAGTCACTAAAGTGGAAATGTGATAATGCGATCCATGAGGAATCGAGGGAACTCCTCGAAATTTATATCGACACATATAGTGATTTTGACTTTTACTGAAGTAATACAAGCATATGCTACCAAAGAATAAGATGCTGTACCAAGGTATACCCTGAATCCAAAAGCACTGAACAGAACTCTTCAGTCTTTAAAGATATGCGTTAGGAAATTTCGGAATTGTTTAAAGAACTGCAAGCATATGCCACTTTGTTACTTACAGTAATCATCATCATCATCTTAATAACAATACCTAATGAAAGATTGGCGCGTATTCAATTATACATTCGACCGTTTAGTTTAGACGTTCTTAAGACGTATTAATAATAACTTAACAAGATATATCACTAAAAAGGGTGAAATTATTATTTTTAAACTAAAAATTAAACCGACTTCCAAAGTAAAAATACACAAAAAAGTATGAAATAAAACTTATTTTAAAAATAATTCCCCTTTTAAATTTGTCTATTTCTCTACTTAATCTTCTTAATTTTGAAGTCGGTACCAGCAAATATGAGCGTGAGTAATTCTATAAAATATTGTAGGATATCGTTTGGGCTGGTAGCGACTTCAAAATTAAGAAGATTAAGTAGAGAAATAGACAAATTTAAAAGGGGAATTATTTTTAAAATAAGTTTTATTTCATACTTTTTTGTGTATTTTTACTTTGGAAGTCGGTTTAATTTTTAGTTTAAAAATAATAATACGCGCTACGGCAGAACATACGCAGAGTGCCAAAATCTTTTTTTTTGGCTTCGCCTTAGTCGGGTAAAAGCTTAACGTAAAGTTACTACTTGGTTTTCCAATCGTTAGGATTCCGTAGTATTACAAGGAAGAGGAACCCTTATTAGATTTGCTATATCCGTCCGTCTATAGACGGGACGAATTTGGACGTTAAATATTGTCAAATTTTTTGAAGTTGCTCCGTATCGTTCAATATTGTAGTTGCAAAACATTTTCCCAAATTGATGTCTGTTGCCGTTGCAGTAAATTGCTTGATATTTTGCCACGTTCTGTCGCAATCGACCATAACTGCTCATAAATCAAAATATTCTTAATTGATCAAATTTTGAGCGTTTATCTGTCTGTATGACTGTAATTTTAAGTTTATACTTTTTCCCCAGTTGCAGCGTTGTACATATTGTAAAATATGTACTTTATAACTTGGATGTGCTTCAGTATTATGTAGTTCTTGAAGTGACATACATAACACTAACAGTTAAACCCGTGGTTAAACCATTTCTCCTACTTTTACGTCATGAGACGTTTTTTTATAAAATGGACCAGGAAACGAGCAAAACGGATAAGCGATTACCGCTGCCTATTGACACTTGTAACTCCTCTGGTGTTAAGCACTTGTCGAGCCTGCCTATTCGCGCTGAAGCACGGTTCACACGAGTTACGTGATTTGAAAATTTTACGTCACATTAACGCTATCTGTTCTACTTTTTTACTATTATCATGCTCTTATTAATAAAACAAAACGTTAACCTTCAACATTAAATATAGTGCCTGTCACTTTTTAAAAGCAATAACACCTAATCAGCGTGTCTCGTTTAATGTTAGGCGTTAGCTCTGCAGCACTGTGCTCATATTAAGGTTTTTAACTGGTTATTACTTTATAATATATTACTAGATGTTTCCCGCGACGTAATATGCGCAAAAGATTATATCCCACGGGAACCGTGCATTGATGTGTAGCGTAGTGCATTAAAAGTAGCCTGTCTTTCCCCGTGGTGTACTATATCTGTGCCTGTCATCAAAATCGATCCAGTCGTTTCGGAGTCTATTCGAGGCAAACAAACAAACATACAAACAAACAAACCCTTCCTCTTTATATTATTAGTATAGGATTACAAATGACCTATGGAATTTTAAATTTGTCACTAATGATGACGATTGAAACGAATATGGATGTTCTGAAATGTCATAATGATAATGATTAATAATATTTTCATTATGAACTAACGTCATGCTAATTGATCTATATCTTACCCTAGTACTTATCTACTTTATTTAGAAAATATATTTTTTTGTAAATATATATTTCAATATAAAATGTAGTTTTCTGTGCTCTGACAATAAAATATTTGTTACAATTACATTGTACGTCACGATTGATAGTTGATACATGACTATAATATTTATTTTACCTTTATACATAACAATTATTGAATTATTGCTACAATTTTTATTTCTTCATATTATTATTATTATGAATATGTGGTTGATGCCTTGATGGTAATGTATTCATTCATGTCCGAGATATTTAACCAATGAATGAAAGGGAAATTGGATAATATTATCATGTACACATACCGTTAAGTTTAATAGTACGGAGTACCTAACATCTATCCTTGGTGTTACCTCACTGAGTCTGACCTGACGTTGTACGTGTTAATGTTAAATAACTTTCTATAAAAACATATTTTTTATTTACAGATTGTGTGTTAAGCAGCGAAGCGGGTGAAGCGAGCGAGCCGGAGGCCGGGCGCATGCGTCCTGAGGACTACCGCCTCGTGTTCCTCAGCTCGGACTCGTCGTGCCGCGAGGACACGGAGGACAGCGCGTCCACCGCCTCCTCCGCCGCGCCGCCCGCGCCTGACGACTGCGACTGGGACTACTTCGAGCCCGGCGCTCCGCCGCCACCCGCGCCCGCGCCCACGAGCCGCGCGCCCGCCCCCGCTCCCGCCCGCCCTCGCGCCTGCTCCTGCGGCGCCGAGCCCCGCATCGTCGCCGTGCCCGTGCCCGTGCCGGTCCCCGTCCCCGCCGCGCTCTGGCCCGCGCTCCTCGCCTTCCCCCAGGCCCCGCCCGCGCCCCATTGGCACACCTACCCCGGCCTGCCGCTCGATGCCGCCGCCCTCGCGCGGTTCACCACGGCGGCCGCCGTCGCCGTCACCGCGGCCGCCACCGCCACCACCCTCCCGCAAAATGAACTGAGGACAGTGGAAAAGTCGGATAAGGCGATCCAGTCCGAGGCGCAACCGGAGCCCCGCGATAACGATAACGATGATAAGGATATCGAGCGCGCGCGCGACGCGTCAGACGGTATCAAGGTGATCGCGGAGGACGTCGTGTCGGACATGCCGGACCACCTCGATGCGGAGAAAGCGTTCGTCTCGTCGAACGAGTCTGCCGACTCCAGCGACGAGGGCGAAGTCGAGAGGCGCAGCTACGACCTGAGGAGCGGCGCGCCCGAGGAGCCCGCGACCTCCGACGAGGACTCCGAGGACTCCGGCGGCGTCGGCGGACAGTTCTCGCGCGTGTTCGTCGTCAATCCCGCGGATTCCTCGTCGGATCTCGAGGACAACGCCGACAGCAGCGGGATCGATTGCGACGACTCCTTCGATAAAAAATCGGACAGCCTAGAAATAATGGCGGTCGAGCGGATTATGCAAAACAATGCTAATTTCGTCGCCGAACCGAATCAAGATAACGCCGCCAGCCATAATGTTGTCATTTTGGAATCGGTCAGTTTTTCTGAAGATTATTCGGAGCTGCCTTACACAAGTAATAATAGTAGCGACTCCAGCGGGGATAATGACCTTAAATCCGGAAACTTTAAAGAAATTTGTGATGATAGTATGCTTCAAAGCGAAACCTGTGAGAAGTTCAATAGTTTTAATGCCTCGTATGACGTAAATAATTTAAATTGCGTAAGTAACGAAGAAAATAATCGAAGCCGAAGCCCGTCTTTGAATATCGAGTGCGACTCTTTAGATAATTCGTTCAACTCGGAGTGCAATATTAAAGTGTCCGTGGAGCTGCCCGACGATCAATCGAGCACGGCAAAAAATATTTCAAACGACTCTCAGCCGTCACTATTGACAAACATCACCGCGGAATTTCAATCGGATGACATAAGTACACGCCACCCGCCCGCCGCGCAAGAAAAAATAGACCTGTTCAAAGGCATTGAACGTACGCTCAGTGAGTTATTGAAAAAAGAATCGCTAGAGGAACAGAGGGAGGTGAAAACGTGCGGTTCGCAGCCGGTTCGCGCGGGGGAAGGGGGCGACACACCTGTGGCCGCGACAGTATGCCGCTCGCGCACGGACGGCGTGGACGGCTCCGCGCGTTTCACTAGCCGCGTTATGATAACGCACGATCGCGTCTCCGTGGTCACGTCGGACACGACGCGACTCATGCGCGACATCACCGTGCACCACACCAACCTGCAGGACCAGCCAGAGCCGCGCGCGCACGACGACTCAAACGAACGAAATTCCGACACCGACTCGCCCCAACCTTCGGGTGGTGTGACCGTCGTCAGCAACGCCGACACTCTCTCGGCGGTCGTGTGCCTGGAGGAGGGGCTGGCGGACGACGACTCGTGGGTCGAGGACGTCAGCCATGATGACGACGAAGCCACTTCCACGTCGAACTCCGACTCGGGCGACGAGGCGTCTCTGCCCACCCGAGGCGAAGACTTCGCGTACTGTCGACGCTCCCTAGACTTTACGTTGCATACTATAGTCGAAGAAAGTTGTGAAGAAAGCGAAGCGGAGCAGACGACGAAAAAACCGCGACCTATATCCGCAACTGAACTCGAGAAGTATTTCTTTTTCGGATTAGGTGAAGGAAAAATTGTACGAGACGATGAGGAGCACGTCTCCGAGACCTCTAGTGTGTGCAGTGAGGGCGCAGAATCTATTGTCGATATCGAGCAACCGAAAAATAGTTGTGATAGTGATGACCTCGTGTCGTCGCGCTTGGAAAAATATTTTCTTTCCGGTTTTATGGGTTTCAATCAAGAGAGGCGTGAATCGGACGGATCTGGTAGTGTAGGTAGTGATAGTGAAGGGAAACAGAGTCCGGAGCAGAGGCGGAAACGGCTGGTTCGTGCTAGAGGGACGCCGCGATCTCATTCCTCCTCGTTAGATAACCTGTTGACTGGCGAGGAGCAGTCGCAAGAAAATCAAGATGTATCCGACGGCTCCAGCACAGAGACAGAGGACAGGCACGAGTCCTTGGAGAGACTGGATATGTCCAACGAAAACAAAAGGAAGAAACAGAATAAGAAGATGCGCGGGTCGCCGGCTGATGAGAGACGTCAATCCGCGGAATTTCCTGAGGAGGCGCGAGACGACACGAGATCCGTTTCGGAGGGTGAAGACGGCAGGACGTCGCCGCGACCCGAATTCCCACCGCTGGGCTCGGAACTCTCCGAGTCCAAGAAACAGACGAGTCGAGATAGCGGCTTTGTAGGCAGCTGCGATGACCTACTTAGAAACGGCGATTCGAGCTCCGAATTCTCCAGATCTCACGAACCTAAAGTCGAGCTAGAGGAGATTATTGAAGAAGTGCGACCAGATATAGAAGAGCGCGTTGAAAGGCCGCCCTCTTCAAGACCTCCACCGAGCCCCTTAAGTCGTAAAGATAGCTTTAATAACTGGTCCTCCGACGAGGAGACCAATCTCATGATGACAAAAATGCGACAATTTTTCAAGCAAATGGTAAACTCGAACGTGAGAACATCAACGCCTGCATCTAACTCGAACTCAAATGCGGAATCCTCGCGACCGCCTAAACCACCCCAACTATTGTATTTCGAGAGCGAATTAACACGTCTAATGAAAACTGTACCTGGCATAAGAGACGAGGAGGTACGGGAAATCGTCGAGTACTTATCTAGCGAAGATACTTGGAGTGATTCGTACGATTCATCCGACTACGCGGGCTCCGACTTGGAAGGAACATCCGCTAACAGGTCAGCGCTAAGAAAACAAATCTCTGAAAGCTGTAGAGAGATAATAGACGAGTTCGATCGTGGTACCAGTGAAGCGGGCTCGCTAGAGCGAGATGCAGTAGGCGCATATCAAAGACTGGCAGCTACTCTTGGCAGGGCAGGCGAGGGTTCGCCGCCTCTATTCGGCAAAGTAATGCGGCACATCGGCGGGAGACTAGTAGCTTTAATGCACGAAGTATCTGCGGGCGCATCACCCAGCACGGACGAAGACAGTGCGTCCGAACCCGGTGCGTTAGCTCGTAGTAAATCTCACGACATACTCGAAGCGGCGGCGAGTAGGGGTAGTGTGGCTAGTGACTGTGAGCGGTTCTCGTGGCGGGGTAGCTTCGAGTCGGCGTTACTCGCGGCCGATTCAAGGGGGACTCTGGGAGGCGTGAGCGAGGCTAGGAGGTCTCCTGCAGGGGCGGATCTAGCCGCGCAGAGATCTCATTCCCGGAGCTGTGGTGCTATTAGTGGTAGTGAGGACAGACTGTGGCGGGGACGGAGACGTGCTTCGGCACCCGATGCAGAGGTAAGTTTACTTTTTTCATTGTATAATTTCTTATAGTTTTATCTGAAACTGCCTTAGAGCAGGGCAGTCGAATAGCTACGGAAATAGTCTAACGAAACCGATAATTCACGAAGAACATCTCTATCTTCTTATATATTACTATACATACATATTTGACAATGTAATAGCACTGACATTGACATTGATATCCGGCTATTTCCGTACACATTCGGCTGCCCTGCTCCGGGGCAGTTTTGGATGCCGAATCGCCATAAATTAAACACAAAAGATTTATTAAATAATATTAAACACGAAGAAGAAGAAGAGAACAAAAACACCTTTTCAAAATAGATGCTACAATTTGTGAAAAACAAAGCCTTCTTTAGTTCTTTCTGTCATAGTGCTCGAGTAAACTGTCAAAGCAGGCAATCGTCCTATTCGTTATTCCTATTATACAGAAAACAAGTAAGCAGGTAACCTTATCTAGCCCTCAATACCTGCTCAGTTTGAAATGTTTCAAACAATTACCTTTAACAACGTACTTAAAACCTGATAAGGCGCTAATGGCTCCAATTCCCTTCACTTTATTACATTATAACTCACGGGCAACAGCCAACAGATACAAAACTCACGGGCAATAGGTTAGGAAACAAAAAGTCACACGCATAATTTGCGTTACACAATTTAGAAACATAGTGTGTGTGATAATAAGACAATGCAAGTGAGACATTCCTCGTGTTTGAAATTTGAATGTCATATAAAAATATGTAACTTTATATGAAATACGAATATAATTTAATATCTGTAATAACATTAAAAGCGTGTACCTACAATCTACACATACAAAATCTCGAATTTAAGTCATTGAAGATCATCTAACAATATGAGTAAATCATCAGTGTAACTTGTTAGTATAAGGACAACAATTGAAACAAATTAAGTCTACATACAGTTCATCTATCATATGTAGACTTCATGTGTGTCAATTCCTGCCTTTTTATAAACGAATACTTATACGTAATACATTTTAGAAATAATATATTACAGATTTTGTAACTTTTTACACAAGTAGGTACACATTCATATAATATTTTATACAATACACATTACAATTTAATATATCTACATTTTACGGAGCCCCCATTATATAAACTGTATGCATTAGAAACTTTAATTAATAAAATAATTTATCGACTATCTAATAATAAGTCTGTATTTTCTAGTACTAAAGTTTCTAGTCAAATATTAAGATTTCTCTCATACAAAGTTTGTGATTAATTTCTAATTTACGTTAGCATAGTATTAAATCAATAATAAAAGTTATTATAACTTACTTGCGCCTATTTTAACTAAGCAACGTTTTACAGCATCTAATAAAACGATATGGCAGCTTTATGACAAACAGACAATTCAATATTTATTAAGAAATAATAATTATTATGATATATATTAATGGTTTATGAAGAAACTAATCGAACATTATGATCAGTCAATGTTTCAAGCTAATTGTTTTTTCTAACGTTTTTTCTAAGGTAACTACGCATGGGTTTTTTACAGACTTCCAATTAAGCACAGATTTATAATATGATATACATTGGAATTTGGACATCAACTATTTTTGCAGGAAAATTCAAACCTTTAACGTTTTCAACTTCCCCTCTTACTAATAAAAATATTAACATAGTGAATAAGCTATACAATATTTTGTCCTTATCTTATACGTTGGAAAAATCGCTTGACAGACAAGGACAAAACATTGTATGCTTATAATCTGTATAGGTAAATACTTTATTAGTAAGGCGGTACGTGTATAAAGCCATCATAGTTTACCTAGCTATCTTCCTTTTGGTATTAGGTACTATTTTCCAAAGATACATCCATACTAATATTATAAATGGGAAAGTATGTTTTCACGCCAAAACTACTGAAGCGATTTAAATGAAATTTGGTACACAAATAGCCTAGAGCCTGAGAAAGGACATAGGCTACTTTTTATTGCTTTATTTACAGTTTCGCGTAAAAACTACTAAACCGATTATCATGAAATTTGGCACAGATATAAAGTAGACCACGGGAAAGGATATAGGGGTACTTTTTATCGCTGGACATATTATACGGTTCCGGTGGGTTACTGTACTTACGCGGGCGGAGCACCTCAGCTAGTTAGGTAATATATTTGAGGACACCGACTATACTGTTAGTCTGTCATTGGAGTAGTGTACGATATTTACAAGGAAAACAACATTTCACAAGCGACAGTTTCGCAAACACGTGCCCGATAACGAGCTTCGTCGCAGATTATGAGAAGTGATTGACATTAGCACGTAGAGTGCGAAACAAGCGGCCAGCCGGTCTAAAATGGCCGCATAGTACTATGGAACATCTATTAAATTTTTGATATGTGGGTCTAGCATTTGATAACGGCGTAAACGTAACGTTCTCGAATAAGAATTGTATAAAAGTCTGACAAAATCGTGACAGCGCCCATACAAATTTCATTCGTTAACGTTACGCCGCTATCAAATGTCTCTGCTCGGCCCCCTGCCCACTTCGCATGACCACCGCGTAAAAATGAGTTTTTTCTAGGGTATCATAGGGAAATTAGTTTAACTTAACAAAAATTTTTTTTTCACCGAATTGTCAAGCAGTCACGCGAAATAATGATGATAAATAATAAATTATAACTAACACTCTCACTATGCCAGCTTTTAAACAAAAACTAGATCAAAATTGGTTCATCCGTTTGGGAGATATGCCACGGGCAGACACATACACATAGACAGACAGACACATATACAGAGACAGACACGACCAACTTATAACACCCCCTGTTCTCGTCGGGGGTTAAAATAGATCTTAATCCAAGCTAGCAACGTCGTCAAGGGAAGTCAACATTTCTTGGCAGCCATTATAGACGTACCTATATATTTTACGAGACATGTTCTGCCAAAAAGTGTCTCCAGTTAAATGGCCCCACTTTTGAGATTTTTGGGCCCATTTTGACATTTGAAGTATGATGAAAACCAAGATGGCGTAACTTTTTACTGTATGAAGATTTGTTCTGTCAAATGTATATCATAACCTATATTGAGTTTTGAAATCTTTGTTGGCAGCCATATTTTACTGTCTACTTTTAACAGAAGCAATCAAATTTATAGGTAAAAGTAGGTAAATACCTACAGTAATTGTTTAAATTGGCCATTTACATGAAATAGTGTTTGGAAATTAGTTAATAGCAGACATTAACATAATTAGTAGAAATTCGATGGTACTGATTCATACATTAGCATTGTAATGAGCGTTTAATTGATTTATTATTGGCTCAATTATTTCCTTACTGCAGCTTGAGGCGCTGAAGGTAAACTTTCTATTCGCCACTTAGGTTTTGCTAGTTCATTCGTTCAGTTTATCACCTAGTTCGATCACTAGCATGATGTAATATGTATATGTTTTTAATTAAAGAGATAAAACAGTGTAGCTTGTAATGTAATTTATACTTATAATATAATAAAGAGGAAAGGTTTGTTTGTTTGCATCGAATATTGCTCCGAAACTACTGGACCGATTTTGATGAAAATTGGCATAGATATAGAGTAGACCACGGGGAAGGATATATGCTACTTTTTACTATAGCAAAATCCTTACCTTTTTGCGCTCACGAAGTTGCGGGTAACATCTATAATATACTCGCTTAAATTCCATTGCAAGGTAATAACTTATTATTTACCTTGCAATGGAATTTTCCTTAGTTCTTAAACCATATCCATCATTATCTCCAGTTCTGGCATTATCCCCAAAACACTCCCCACTAGAGTCAGAACACTCGACATTCACCCATCTCATACATAACTTTGCAAAAATCAATCATCATAGTTACGTGTCGAATCGTAAGGAAATTCTTGAGAATTAATTAACGTTACAGTACATGAGATTGGCCACAAGCCCGCAACTTTAGTAGAATACCGTAAAGGAGATTTCAAGAAATTTCAATTACCAAAATAATAATAATAATCTAGGTACTTAGGTAGGTATTCATCTTCAGTGTCCACATTTTGAACAATCTGTGCCATGTTCTATGTAACTCATACATGCGTTTGTTTAAGTGCTCTGTTTATAAGTCTTATATATACCTAGCTGCTAGTCCATTTACACTACACACTTGTGTCATCTATGCAAGACGCAAATGTTCCTTCACCTGCTTCGAAAATATTGGTATTGGTTGTCCCACACTAATGTATTTAATAACACACTTCAAATTACAAACTATCAATCTTCATCAAATGCTAGTTTCTACATTTACTTACCCTACTAATAATAACAACTGATTAGGTATTCAATATTGCTGTCTTTATCTGTCAAGTGATTTTTCCAACGTATCAGACTAAGATCCTGTTTTACAATCGGCTTCTGCTTACTATTATATATCGATCGACAGAGACAAAACAAGCAAAAAAGCTAGCTGACGCTTATCAGGGGGCTTAAAAAGGCCACTTTAGGTGTTTCATATTATATTTCATTTTTTTTAGAAAACGTCAATTTTGACAGTTTTCAATAGAAATGCGTGGAATGGCGCACTTATTAGGGGCCGTACATTAATCACGTGATGTTTTTAACAACTTTTTAGACCCCTCCCCTCCCCCTGGTGATACGTGGTGAGGTTTTATACTACCCCCCTCCCCACCTAAGATCACGTGTATTTTTTTTTACATAGTAAGCAGATCATGTTTGAAGAAAAACTTTAACTTAAAAAACAATTTCGAGAATTTAAGCAATTAAAAACTATACCTACGAGTCATTTGTCTTGTAAGTATTTAAACAACACTCGAATCTACAACCGATAATAATTTCGGTATCCATAAACTAGATTCGAAAATTAATACACGTGATGTCTCCTTATACCCCCTCCTCCCCTTGGTGATACTTGGTGATTTTTTTTCGGACCCCCCCTCCCCCTTTAGGCATCACGTGATTAATGGACGACCCCTTATGAATTGCATATGATTCATCTAATGTTCACCTAAAGTGGCCTTTTTAGACCCCCTGGTGATTGTGAAACAGACCCTCAGCACAGGTTACTAAATAGTTAGGTAACCCACAGGCCGGGAGTATATGCTCCGGAATCCGGAACGCCGGTGAAAATTCAAAGCACTGAAATTAGAACTCTGCGCTAGTATAATACAGTTGAAAATGGAAGTTTCGAGTGTCGAGCTGTCATTTATGACATTGATATTTGACTCGACACTCGTGTGTTCGATTTCATCTCTATTGTGTTAGCTCAGAGTTCTATTTTCGATGCCCAGAACTTTTACGGCCTGCCGGATTTCGGAGTATATAGTCCCAGCCTAAGACAGCAACATTGAATACAGTTGTGTAAATATTTTTATTACCCAAGTCTCCCTCACTCGAGTGTCCCAGTTGTGAAATATTTTTATAAGTAGCTGGGTTTTGTACAAGTGCATTTACCCGAGTCTCCCTCACTCGAGTGTCCTAACCCTCCACGCTTATCCAAGTGCTAACTCAAGTACACTTCCAGGAGGAGGAGCAGCGGTCCGGCTCCCTACCCCGGCTGCCGGTGTCGCCGCCCGGGCCGGTCAAGTCGGCCCGGTACCGCGCGCCCGGGTTCCGCACGGCCACGCGCGCGGCGTCCGCGCCGGGCTTACACGTGCCCCGCCGGAGACGACACGTGCAGCCGCCGGCGAGCGCGACCAGTCTGCAAGGTGAGTTCTGTTTGGCTACCTAGAATCTAGATATACATAGCCTATGTGTATATTCTATTCATCTTGTAAGTACCAAATAAAAAAAAAACGCCTCTTGCTCCCATAGGAGGCCTCAGAGGTTTCAAACAAATGCGAATTTTGATGTTAAAAAAAACGAAAGACAAGTTTTCAAACTCTGTGATTTATTGCTAAGCATTGAAAAAGATTATATAATGTCAAATTTTAGGTAGGTATTTCTGTGGTTCATGGCTATTTACAACAAGTACTTAATTGATTTAAGTAAAAAAAGAAAACACAAACCTATAAAAATAACCCTTAAAATTCTTTTCCCTTAATTTAAGGGAGAAATCACTAAGTTGGCAACCATATCCGTGGTCTATTCCGAACCAAAACTGTACGTGTGCTAAAGCTTTTAAAAGTACAAAATAAGCGAAACTCATTTTTTTTATTTCCATGTAGGTTTATAATAATATAACACTTATAGAATTGTCCTACATGATGCCTACCACCGGTTCGGAAACTAGCCCGGCGAGAAGAACCGGCGTAAGAAACTCGCACGGGGCCACCTTTTACCAAAATGATGGAAAATTGTTCTTTTAAAATAAAAAAATATATATAACAATGTTATGACTAAAACTACATAACAAGAGTACAATAGTAGCGAAAATCATTTAAATATTAAAACATAATTAATGTTAGGAGCAGCGCTCCCGTTTAAGTCTTTTCGTGAAGCTTTCGCGAAGTGAACGCAGCGCGCGGAGTGTGGACTGTGGATCATATTATATTATTATAAAACTACTTACCTACTTTTTAAACAGTAAAACCAATTTCTTAATGTCCCTCGGCAATCATCTTATATCTAACGATGTAATGTAAAGAACAGGGGCCGTATTATGATCTTTTAAGAAACCAGTCAGTTTCCAGGCAATTCAATATACGGCCCTAAAGTGCCTGGTTCTTTTTTCGTATTACAACGACATTTGATTCTGACTGGATTCATCCTAGTTTGGTTGTCGCTGGCTGGTCATACGAGCATGAATGTGACGCACGGAAACGTCAAATTCGACTCAAATTTGACAGTATGTTTTTTATGGCGTGCTCTCGTAGGCACAGAGTTAATAACGAACGGAAAACTTGTGCTGTCGGAAGGGGCTATTTGAAATAATGAGATATTTGGATGATGTATTTAATGCGACATGGGGCAATATTTGGAAAGGCATTTTAAAAGTAATATATTTTTAACTATATTTAAATAGAATATTTACAGTTGTAAAATATAAAAATAAAATTTAAGGGCTACCCAAAAAATTATGTTAAGGTAATAACCCAATTTATTGTAAAGAAAGGGTTACGAAGATTTTGGAAAAAGGTATTCAGTTAACCTCGAAGTTTCTATGGTAGTATCGTCGGCTTTTAAAGGACCTGTCAGAAGTGAAATCAGTATTGCCAATTTACCTGCATACTTCATAGCTAGATTCTGGCTAGCGAATGATGAATCTGAAAAATGGAGGCAAATTTAAATAATCTAGTGTGGTAACACTGATCTGTCCGGATTGTACGATATGTATGATTTTTCTGTAAAAGAGTAACAAACATTCATCCATTCATCCATCCATCCATCTATACATACATCATCACAAACGTTTACATTTATAATATTATTAATTAATTAGTTAAATTATTATATGAATTATTTTCTATGAACCTAAGAATAAAACCTCAATTTTAAAAATAAACAAATATTGGCAATTATTTTAGCGTTAAATTATAATGTTAAAAGAGAACACTTTAGAATAAACCAGTATATAAGTTAATATTTTGTGGCGTAAACTGAACGGCTTTGTTTGACGTAAAGACAAGCCAGCTAATGTCAGTTATATTGTCGTAATACGAAAATACCATTCAAGTTTCAATGCAGAAGCAAGTCAAGTGTCACGTGACCGCTGACTGGCTGGCAATAGGTGGTCATAATACGAAAATGCAAGCCAGTTTGTTATAAGGCGTAAACTGGCTGGAATTAAGAGCTTGTAATACGCCCCCAGATGCTGTATGAGAATCGACGATTTCCACTGTATGGAGGTATTTTCCAAGTTGTACAAACCTCTCCAAGTTGAACAAACCTCGTATCTTGATACACAAACAGTGTATAATATATTCAACCCACAATATTTATTTACTGTGCCACAGCACCACGAGGCTGCGCAAGCGCCGCGCCGCTGTCGTAACATTCTCACTGCGCCATTGTGGTTTATCTAGATTCGGTCGCGACTCGCGACTCGCTCTGGAGCCCATTGTAATATGTTTGTCCTACTACTTAGTTGTACTGACTTCGAAGTAACGAAGATTGTGTAGAGAAATAGTCAAAATTTTAGCCGAATTTAAATGGAATTAAATGGAAACATTGAGAAAATAAATATTATTTCATACTTTTTTGTGTATTTTTACTACGGAAATCGTTTTTTTTTTGTTTATTATACCTATATTATTATAGCCATCTAAGATCTAAGACAAAGTCTCAAATGTTTCTAAAGTTAAGAGGCTCGCAAGTGTCTGCACGGGTAAACTCTTGCCTGCACGGGTAAACACTTATCTGCACGGGTAAACAGTGACAGTCGGTTACTGAAACAGCCCCTAACTTGAGTAGGTATTTGGTCTTTGAGCTGATTATATAAATAAAATATAAGGCAAATTGTCAAGCAGTGAGCGAGCTGATGATGGTGAATCATAGTTGAGAATGCAACTTTCGAACAAAAAAATCTAGATCAAAAGATGTTACTACTGATGGGAGCTACGATGCCACGGACAGACACACACAGACAGACAGACACGTCTAACTTATAACACCCCTCTGTTTTGCAAATAAGATATTCTTATGTTTTCGTTGATATAAAAATTGAAATGTAAACTTCCTTTTCTGCCTTTTGAGCTTTGTTTACTAAATTCCAATGGCATAGGTACCTGTTCTTTGAAAAGAGCAGGTTTGCCATTAAAATGTACTTACGAAAGTAGAGACCGTAAACATTTTTATCTCACCTACTAGAAAAAACTTCATTGATGTTTAGGATCCATTGTCTCACTCTAACATTTTGACGACCTCTGTGGCTCAGTTGGTTGAGCGTGTTGGTTCTCAAGCCGGAGGTCGCGGGTTAAAATCCCGCCGAAGGAACAAAAAGTTTTTCTGTGTTCCTGGGTCATGGATGTATATTAAATATGTGTATAATATAATAAAAATCTTAAATATGTGTATAGTATAAAAGTATTAAATATATTTCCGTTGTCTGGTACTCGTAACACAAGTTCTTCGAAACATACACATAACATACTACGAGAACACAAGACAATTAAATAAAATTATAAAAAAAAGCCCCGAATAATCAAGCAGTACAATTCTGCAAAGTGTTGTTGAACACTTTCGCGACTGTAACGAATTAGCAAAGTGATTTCAAATTGATATGTCACGCGCCACGTTTGCCAGTCATGATCAATTGCTAAAAACTATCTTATGTAGGTAATGTATAGTCCGTTTAGATCAAATTTAATCTAAACGTAAATAAACAGACATTTGTGCACTGTAATCCTACGAATTTAATGTCACTTGTTTACCGTTCACGGTGCAATAAACGCTGACCCAATGACACATTCGTTTGGTCGAGTTTCATATTTTTCATTACGTTAAGATTCGATTGGAAACATAGTAGATGATAGTAGGAAACACAATAAAGATTGGGGAACCTTTTTCAAATTCTTACTACTATTATAAATGTGAAAGTTTGTAAGGATGGATGTTTGTTACCCTTTTCAACTTCTACGCAAAAAGTACTGAACGATTTTGATGAAATTCCGTATGGTACTAGTTTAAGCTTTTGATCAATACATAGAACGTACGGCGTACAGTGTTCTCGTGACATACCTACTGCATTTACGCAGGCAGAGCTGCGGGCAAAATTTAGTCTTCTTAATAAATTCTGTCGCTGCTTGCTTTATGTCGAGCGAAAGAGACAAAACATGCAAATCAGTACCTACATTGTGGAACAAGCCCTTGAAATATTGTCACCATTCCAAATATTATATTAGTATTGTCAATAGCGACAAGTTGGTCTATAGCCTGTAGGTACTGATGATAATGTCATATAAAAAACATGTCTTTTGACCCAGAAAGGAACATAAAGCGTATGACATGCCCCTCTTTTGGAATCTCAACGAAATCGTCATAACAATTTGTAGGCCAAAAGGTTAATTTTTCATTCATAAAAGCTTCCATGAGTCATAAGTCCAAACTTATTTATGATTCATAATCACCCCAAATACGACTTTTGTAATAAATTATGTATGCCAATAGTAATTACGTATCATTATGCGAAATAATACTTATTGTTGCTTATTATTTGTACCATATTTAGCGTTTTACTCTATTTACTATGAACACATAGATATACATGGCTTATTCATACACATTTCAGCCATATTATTTACATTCTTTACGCCATCATTTAGGGATATAGTACTAGGAGTAGCAGCAAATAATATATTTATTACTAACGTAAAGAATCGTCATTTATTACACTTACAAGAATGACAGCTCGGGGCCCATGTGCGTGTGGCTAGACGTATGCGGGGGCCGCATGGCGCGCGCAGGACGTCGGTTTTTTTTTCATACCAGGACTAAGCATTCACAAGCTCGTTTCCTGTTTTGATATAATTGGCAATAATTAAGATTTCTTATTAAAAATATTCGACTGACGCGACGTTCGAACCTATGTTTCTAGAATGTTTATTTCGGTGTCAACTAGTGTCAACCCTAGGCTTACAGCTACAGTTGATATTCGCCGATGCTCGAAGTATCATTTGTAGATAGTGCCGCCCCTGTGGTAGTAGGTCGTAGACCCCACAATTATCGGTCACGGACCGTGCAACCGCTTTCGACACTTTACCCAATTTTGAGCTTACCTTACCTGTGTTGATCTTCTGTATCTTTCCTATTATATAATTTACAAAACCGAAACAGGTATTATAAGTTTGACGTGTCTGTGTGTGTTTGTGTGTGTGTACCTGTGTCTGTCCGTGGCGTCGTAGCTCCCAAACGGATGAACTGATTTTGATGCAGTTTGTTTGTTTGAAAGCTGACATGATTGAGAGTGTTCTTAGCTATAACTCAGCATCATTAACTCGCTCACTGCTTGACAATTCGGGGGCTATTCAACATTTTTAATTGGAGATTTTCTATGAAAACGAAATGTTTTGGAGATACCTACACCACAAATTAAAAATCAGTTTTAAGTAATAATAATCAATATTTATTATTGATCAACGAAAAAATTTTTTTCTTTTAAGACAACCGTACCCTAAGTTTTTAAGTTAACCGTACTTTCCCAAGGCACCACAACTAATGACCACGGTACACCAGTGTTACGTTAGTAATATATATTCTTTGCCAGTGTGCCGCGGTAGGTATACACTTTTTTTTTTCGAAAGGGTCTACGCTAGCGGTCGGGTTAAGACCGCTCTAGCTTAATTGGGCTATAACTAGCCTGGTGGCTAGTTGGTTTGGTTAGAGTTTAATGGGAGGGTTGGCTCTCCCTAACTTCACCCGGACCCGGGTGAAGTTCAGAGGTACACACTTTGCGGCGGAACACTGTATGAGTGTGACAATATTGATCCTAAACATCAATGAAATGTGTGAGATACAAAAGGTTTACGATCTCAACTTTCGTTCAATATAATGGCATACCTATTCTCAATGAACAGAATTGGAATTTACCAAAGTAAACAAAAGAAAGGAAGTTTACATTTCAATTTTCATATCAACGAAAACGTAGATTATTGTTTAAACCCAGTTACAACGATCGTTGGTTAAATGATAGAAGTATCGAGCTATTGGAATGTAAGTTCCTTATGGGGCGTTGAGGAGACTCTAGTCGGCAAAAAACGTCCGTAACGTTAAATAACCTAACCAAGAGCATGTCAGGACATGTCTAAGGAGGGTTCCGTAACTATAAACGCGTAATATGCTTTTTTTTTTAATTACTCCAAAAGTTACTGTCCGATTTGGTTCATAATAGTTTTCCTAAAGAGTTTTTAGCATGATCTATCAGCATGGAAATTTGCAAGTTTTTATCTCCTTTAGTTTAAAAATGCTAGGGGGGGGACCAACTTACAAACTACTTTGGAGGCCGATTACTCGAAAATGGTCAACTTTATAAAAAAGTAACGTATGAAACCTTGCCTTTATTTTAAAAGACCTATTCTACGATACCCCACACGATGGGGTAGAGTGAAAAAATATTTTTCATCTCCACTTCACATGTATGGAGAGCCACCCTTAAAATATAAAATTTTTATTTTTTTATGATCCCGAAACCGTGATCTATACACAATCTATAACTGCACCAAATTTCATCAGTTTATATTCATAATTACAGGAGCTAGAGGCGCGGACAGACAGACAGACAGACAGACAGACAGACGGACAGAGCGAAACTATAAGGGTTCCTTAAGTATTACGGAACCCTAAAAAAAGCATAAGATTTTTATGTACCTATTGTGATATTCTTTTTTTTTTTAGTCTTTATTTTTAAGAGGCTTTTGCCATACAAGGCATACCAGCCCCATCATAACTCATACAAATATTATTATATAGAATTTTATATAAACATTTTGCACAACAAGAATGCACATATACAAACCTAAATCACATTTATTTAATTTAAATTTATTTAACAACTCCTTTCTTTCATCAGCACCACCTTCCACACATTCCATTATCAAGTGGTGAATATCCTCCACCACACCACACTCATCACAGTTAGGTGAATCAGATATTTTAATCATATAGCTATAGTACTTACAAGGATAATGACCCGATCTTAAACGAAATGCCAAAACAGTATCCCTTCTTGACATATTGCAATTTAAAAACCAAGGTATCCGAGGAGGCTGACTCTGAATAGCTTTGTACCAGATCCCTTTCTCCTGACTTCTTTTATCAAAATATTCATGAAACATATCACGGCATAGTCTCTTAATATTAGGTAGGTGTTCTGAAAAATATGGCTATAAATATCTTACAGCTCGAAAGACCCGAAATTTCGCAGCTCAATTAGTATCCGATATGGCTAGGTTACCTGGCTCTCATCCAGGAGGCTCGGGTTCGATTCCCGGTGTCCGAATTACCTTTTTAAGTTAAGATAATTTTGTAAAGTACTTTTTTTATTTTTATCGATTAATAATCATAATAAAAAATGTGTACTTACCCGAATAATTATTTTCTTTATACCTCGAATAGAACTTGAAATTGATATTATATAATAAGGAACTTCATTCATATCTGGTGTCCCCACGTCACCACACGATTTAAATAGATGTCTTGTAACATTTGTGACCACAAGAATGCACAGTTCTGTTGCATTGATCATAGAATATGTGGCGTGTTCTCCTAAATTTGTGTTAACGATAATAATCGATAACATTCAGTCGCAAGTCACAATATTGAACAGATAAACTACCGAGTAGTCTAGTTAGAGACCTAAGTGTTTTCTCCCATACCATCTTTTTGTTGCCCAAAAACTATTTGCCAAATTTAGCACAATTCGTTAAGTATTTTTAACTTAGTGATGTTCCAGTCTAAAATTCACTTTTTACGAGACCATAACTTAGTGTAGTATAAAGCTATATTTCCGTAAACAAACTTTGTAGATTACGTATGTGTAAAGATGTATCGAATACGATGCGGTAATATATGAATTAATATTAATAATTTTGATCTCGTTATGAAGTTGTATTAGGTCAAAATGTGAAGAAACACTTACAAATCAGGTTAAGATTCTATGTGTAATAAATATAAGTAATTATATATCTACCAGTGGGCTTAGAACGAACAATTGACAATAACGTATTCGTTATGTTATAAAATGAGAATTGTATGTTTTTTTTTTGTTTATGCAATTTTTATTCAATAACGTGACTTGAATAAATTGCTGTCAATTGTTCGTGCTAAGCCCACAGTAGGTAACCTAAGCGCGGACAAGTTGCGACAAAGTATCCGTATTGCCATCCAATAAAACTGTGATAATCATGTCAGCGTCTCTTTTTCATTCAATAACTATTAACTACTAATACGTATATAAACTTTTTGCAATTCGTTCGTACCTACTTGGGCTACTGGTAATCTAACCTGTTACATGGTTGTATTACAGGAAACAAAATACTTTAGAATTCAAATATACGATAAAAAATAAAAGTATGTTAAAACGCGCTATTATCTGAAACTACTGCTTCGATTTATTGGATAGTTAAAAGTCAAGTCAAGGGCAAGAACTTGTATAATAAATTGTATAAACGATAAATAAAAATAAAAAAATAACTTTTATTACCTACTATTTTTTTTCCGTATTATAAGAGGCGAGCTATGTAAGCATTGTCAGCCTAACTAATCATTATTGTTGATAAATAATAATTAAAATACTAATATGACATCTAGTTTCTAGATACATGCCGTTTCGAGAATCGAGATTTAGTAACAAACATCCATAAAAACTTTGCATAATATTTTAACTTTGACATGATAACCGTCTTATAAATCGATGAACGCCGGCTGCACGCGCACTAAAAATTGTCACGTTCCACCTGATTGTCACGTTCCGCCTGAGCCAAGCGTGCAAGCGAGAGCGCGGAACAAGCGATAGAGAGGCAAGATCGGCCTAAGCGTTCGGCCTGTGATGACGTTATCACGTAAAATTATCGTCCGTAAACTGACTTAACAGGCAACCATTTTTTATTTTAATGTAGTAACTACTAACAACACACTACCACAGATTAATAAATAGTTACTTCGTAAACACTAAACACTAGCTAATAGGCAATCGGACTAATTTTTATTATTGCATAAATGAATAGTACCTACTCTTAAATATGAGTAACTTTTTTTTTTTTTTATCTTTTATTTTATAAAGGCCATACATCTTAAGATTAAGCCGGCCTAAATATGAGTAACTTCTCAGAAGAAACCGTATATCAAAAGTCAATATTTTCAAAGGTACAGCGATTTGTATAAAAAATTTCGCGAGCCTCCTAAAAACGCTCCATACTAAAGTCGACCTACAAATGACGTCACTTATAGGTTATAGTATATGAAGTAGTATATAATGAAGTATATGGCCGCCGGAATATATTTGTAAATATGTCCCATATTTGTGCGTTTAAGTTCATACTTACCATAATGAATGTTTTTGTATATGATGTGAGTAAACTAATGATGTAGGTTTTGTTTACCAATTTCGCAAAAAAAAAAACTTTTTTTTTGGTACTTTTTAAATGTATTTCAATTAGTAAACTACACATAAAATAATATTTTTTTACATGTATCAAGTAGTAATGGCACAATATTTCTGAATATATTAATGGAACTAAATATTTCAGATGTAGTCCGATCCCCTATTATTGAGGTAGGCATTCAGTTAAGTAGATTGTTTCAACTGGCTGTTTTGGCTTGTCATTTAGATTTCACCGTCGAAATTGGAGCTAACTGTTGTTAAAAATTGTCGAGCATTCCTTTGTGCGGTAAACGTTTACACTGACACCGATATTACTAGCCTAACTGTCGCCGAACGATTCGAGTTAGGCTATTTTGCGGTAAGCGATTAGTATTAGTAGATATTAGCGTACTGTCATGTTATTATGTTATAAATATGATATCAAGCTGAATTGTATTGTGACAGCATGTCGTCCAAATCAATTATGATATCACTCTAACTGCTTATGAATTTGATTCCCTGATAATGTATAGGCTAGAAATATTTAAAAAAATATGATTGCCATGGCATGTCCACTTATAATCTTAGACAATTATTGTCAGGTTCCGTAGCGGGCATTTTGTCAAAGAGTATTTGTATTTCTCATCAGATTATCTCCATTTAGTTACATGGCCTCAATAAACGAAGGTTTCAACTTAAAAACAAAGTTAAAATAAACAACAGTTCGCCTTGGGTTATCTACTATCTACATCGAAACGCAAAAGGCAACGTCGCGTTTTGGAACTTCAACTGTGTTATTAAACCATCGCGTAGGATTTTTTAAAATGCAATGAACCAGGAAACGAGTAGGCGGGTCGCCTGATGGTAAGCGGTTACCGCCGCCCATGGACACTCGCAACACCATAATAATTTGTAACTCGTCTGGTGTTGCGACTTGCGTTCCTAGTCCTTAAGTCCCAATCCCCCACTTGGGCCTCCGGTAACCTTCACTTGCTCGGCGAAACACAACGCAAGCGTTATTTTACCCCGGTTTTCTGTGAAGCCGTGGTATTTACCCGGTCGAACCGGCCCATTCGTGCTGAACCGTGGCTTTTCTACGTAAATATTCTGTAATAAATTTCATTGTAAGTACAGATTTTACTGTTGAGAGCGACAAATAAAACTACGAATATTTTTATTAAATTGAATTCTAGTACCTTATCAAATAACTGAATAAACTAAATCCTTTATACATTTTTGTTTTCTTCAGATCATGATGAAAATATTTAGAAATTTCGTGTTTGAATTTCTGTATTTATCATACGTTCTGCCATAACCATAGATGATGGAACCTCTGATAGTAGCAAAGTGTAAACTTTTATCTCCATATAAAATTTATCGATACTCTTAAGACATTATTTTTTTTGAATAGTTATGGATACTAAATTAAAGTGAACGAAGTCGCTAACAAAAGCGTCTATAAGCCATAAGCCGGTTTATAGGAATTATAGGGTTTAGAAGCCATACAATATACGTATTCCCCACATATCGATGTCCTGACGGCTGCAAGCTGACCGCAATGTTGTTAAATAATAATAATAATATCTATGGACGCTTCACACCGCGTCAATCTGGCCCCGTGCTAAGTATCCGAGGAACTTGTATTACTGGTACCAGAAACCGGGAATACTTTTATACTATACATATATTTAAGATTTTTATTATATTATACACCATATTTAATACACATCCATGACCCAGGAACACAGAAAAACTTTTTGTTCCTTCGGCAGGATTCGAACCTGCGACCCCCGACTTGAGAACCAAAGCGCTGAACCACTGAGCCACAGAGGTCGTCAAATAAATATATGAAAAACTTTTATTACTTTGTTAAGGCTATTCTGGTATTTTATATTTTTATCTTAACTTTAAATCAAATAATATGTCGGACAAGAATAGTAAAACACTCAGTTTATAACATTTTCTCCGGCTAGATTTGGACCAAATATAAATTTTATAAGAGTAGTTTTATATTTATTTTTTAGAGCATTGAAAATATAACTCTGTTCTTATATAATAGAGCTGAAAATCGAACACACAAGTGTCGAGTCAGATGTCATATTATATGACAGCTAGATACTCGACACTTCGAGTTTCAACAATTTTGTATTAGCGCAGGGTTTAATTTCCAGTGCTCTGGATTTTCACCGGCGTTCCGGATTCCGGAGCACATTATAATCCCAGCATAACGATTCAGATCGTAACTCGTAACTCAAATATAGTGCCTGAACGATATGTAATCTATAGTTTAAATTCGCCGTAACGAGAACCAGTCACAACTCACAAGAGTTGAACAAAAAACCGGTAAAAGTTATTTAGCATACCATAGCAAGTTATGATTACATAAGTGTTACCTCTGTTACATTATTGATAGGTACATTCTTCGGTTTAGAAACCAATCGTTGTGACCCGGTTTCTTGATAACGTTTGTAATAGGGAAATGATTTTTATGAACGAACTAGCTGTTGGCCGCGGCTCCACCCGCGCAAATACAGTATTCCAGAAGGAACACTGTACTTTTTCGTTATAAAAAGCTTATGTTAAAATCCAGACCCTAAACTACTACCATACCAAATTTCATCGAAATCCGTTCAGTAGTTTTTGTGCGAAAAAAAGTAACAAACATCCATCCGTCCATACATCCATCCTTCCATCCTCACAAACTTTCACATGCGTCGATTTTCGCCGTGCGGCGTGTCGCTTGAAAATTCGCGTCACCATTTTCTGTTTGCAAATTAATTGTCTATTAACCTAGCCGAATTTTATTTATTTACACACGGTTACTACTATTATAAGAAAGTTTGTGAGGATGGATGGATAAATGGATGTTTGTAACTCTTTCACGCAAAATCTACTGAACGGATTTTAATGGGCTCCGCGGGCAAAAGCTAGTATTAATGCGAGATTAAAATGTAAGGTTTAGTTGGGTCAAGAATTTATTTTACTTATTTAATTTATGGGTCGAGTAGAGTATCTATTTTAGATTTTAATATGGCACTGCAGCCTTCCTACCCCAAATGTTAGTATTACGTTACAATTACCGATTATCTTATGTATCAAATATTATACCTCTCTATTTCATCTGTTCCTAAGATCGTTACATGCGCAACATAAGTTATGCTTGTTTTCACCAAAATATTTTAATGGCTGGTGCAGGTAATGATACTATTGTCCATGATGTTGATGATGATGACGACCATAAAACATTTTGGCAGCAAACTTGACCGTAAACAGCGCGGCGCGTACTTACAACGTAAACAGCACGTGACAAGCGTTCTTAATTATCGAAACGGACTACTGGGTGAATCTGTAATGTTTCATTATTATTTGTGATTCAAATATTTTGCGTTAGATAAAGTCAGCAAAACATTTTAAAAGAGCCGCCCCCGATTGCAATCGCAAAATAAACTAAAATAACCTAACAAGAGCATGTCACTAACTCAGGACATATCTATGAAGGGTTCCGTAACGTAACCCGTAACTATTCTACTTCATAAAAAAGTCGTATCAAACCTCGCTTTTATTTAAAAAAATACCAATTCGACGATACCTACATGTAGGCCTGTAGCCACTAGCCTATACGATGGGTTAGAATAAAGAAAAATTTTTTCATCCTCACTTCACATGTACTGAGAGCCATCCTTAAATATAAAATAGTTATTATTTTGTAAAATCTTATAACACAATCTATAACTACACCAAATTTGATAGTTTTTATTTATAATTACAGAAAGTTAGAAAGGCGAAATGACAGACAGACTGACGGACAGAGCGAAACTGTAAGGGTCCTCTTACACTCGTAGTACTACAGACTCGATCACATAAATACTACGGACTCACTGAAAATCGGCGTAAAACGCTTGCGTTGTGTTTCGCTGAATATGTGAGGTTACCGGATACCAAGGAGTTTGAGGATTTTGAGGACCAGGAACGCAAGAGCACAACACCAGAGGAGTTACAATAACTGCTCTATCTATCAGCGATCCGTCTGCTCGTTTCCTGGTCCATTTCATGCAAAAACTAACTTCTATGTAGGTAAATACTTTGAGTTACAAACAACAAGCTATTTTCAAAGCAACTTGCCTGTCCAGTAAAAGTTACCTTCATATACATTACTACAACTAATATTAAACGTTAATATCAACGTAAAACGTAGAAATGAGTGAAAGTGGCGTATTTCGTAACATTAGCTTCGTTCATTTACTCTTGTATTGTTCTTGTAACAATGAACTTTTTACAACCTCCGTACTCTTGCAACAACTTTTAGATTATGTTGTGATTGCATTTAAGTTAAAACAAAGAAATTAAAAATAAGTTTCGCCAGTTTAGTAATTTTGTCGCTAACATAATATTATAATTTCGTTGACAGTAGTATAATCGTAACGTTACCGAGTGAGAATTGTATCAAAATTATGACAGCGCCTATACAATTGACATTCGAAAAATTTACGAATACGTACGTACTTGTCAATTGTTCGTGCTTATCCCTCAGATTTAGTTTAATTCTTTAGTCACACATACCTACATAAAAATCATCAAGTATCAACTAATATAAAAGTAAAAAATATGTAGCCGCCAACTTATTTTATATTCGCCCTATTAATTAGTAATTACAATTAGTATCGTTTCTAATTAGTAGAGAATTTAGGGTAAAGTTCAAATTATATAATCTCACTAGGGTTTTCATTATAACCTTCGAATCGAAGTAATAGGTTTATCTGTCTTGTTGCAAAACTTCGAAATACTTTGGTTTCAAAATTTTTTATTTTAACTTGCAATATATTTTGAAGGTTTTGTTAAAGATTTACCTACGTCATTTTTAGTATTCCGTAACCAAAAGGAAAAAACGGGACCCGCTACCGATACTCGGCTGTCCGCCCGTCCGTCTATCTGTCATCAAGCTGTATCACATGAACCGCTAGACAGTTGAAATTTTCATATATGATGTATTTCTGTTGCTGCTACGAGTATAACAACAAAATTCAAATACTAAAAACAGAATAAAGTAATTATTTAACGTGATTTTTTTGCCGTTTTATACGGAGCCCTTCGTGCGCGAGTCCGACTCGCACTTGGCCAGTTTTCTATTCTCTTTCGAAGTCTTTCTTACAAATGGTATCACCTCAATATTACCAAACAAAAGGGCACCCAACTACTAAAAGAGTGTCAATTGGCTTTGGTGTGAAATTCGTCCGTGACACGCTTGTCACAGAGCACTGAGTTGCCCGACCACTCTCAATTAAACCTTCGACCTTCAGACCTCCCCCTCCTGATCTCTTTGGGGGGGAGCTGCCCTCTTTAGGAGGGGAGGTGGGGGGGGCGATGACTCGTATTGTATAACCTTGAGTCACGCCAAATAAAGCGAATTAGATTTAATCTCAGGATTTAATTGAGAATTTGTAATAGACGTAATTCCAATTTTAATTTATTTGCTGACGTCATGCTTTCTAAACATTTGTGGTTTTGTTAATTGTAATTATTAGTCTATCTATGGTTTTTTAATAGCTGCACTGTGCACACTACACAGTTTCAATGCTGGACACAGGCCTTCCTCGAGGTCTTCCATGTAGGGCGAGACATGGAGAGCTCCTCCGTCAAAATTGGTCAGCTGGTCTGATCTCTGCCGCGCCCTGATGGTCATATTATTAAGTTACTATGGCTAATATTTTTATATAATAAAAATTTAATGGTCACGGTTTAACGCAATACATATTTCCTTTTTTGAGGTCCTCCTCGTATTTAAAAGACACATCGTCCATTAGGATTAGAACCCGCGACCTCCGGCGCTAACGCGCCAAACCACTGAGCCACAGAGGTCGTCAAAATGAAACTAGGAAATATCCGTGTTGCCGCCGCGCCGGTACTCTTAGCTAATGGCTCGGCTAATCGACATGTTGCTTTCTCCGCTGGTTTCATTTCAGTCTCAGCAGTCAGCTGATTGTTACGAAATTGTTTAATTGCAATGTTTTGAAGACTTGTGTTGATTGTAATTGCAATATTTTCTGTGTTTGATTTGAACACTAGAGTAACAAAGTTTACAAAATTATTTGCTCTTTTATTTAACCCGCGATATATATAAGTTATTAACCCCCGACGCAAAACGAGCGGTGTTATAAGTTGACGTGTCTGTCTGTGTGTCTGTCCGTGGTATCGTAGCTCCCAAACAGATGAACCGATTTCGATCTAGTCAAGCTAACAGTGAGAGTGTTCTTTGCTATACATTCATCATCATAAACTCGCTCACTGCTTGACAATTCGTGGGTTACTTAAATTTTTAATTTGGTTTTGTAATCAAGAATTTAGCTACAGTCAATCAGGGTAACTTTGAATCATCATCGACATATTTTTTAAACAAACTTTTACTATGTTAAGAATTAGTCAAAAGAGTTTAGTTAATCTGTGCTCTCAGGTTGGTTTTCATGCTATAAAGTTATAAAACGTCTTTAAAAATGACTAATTATATTAAAAACTGGCAATTTTGTCGTGTGTCAAAGTTACCACCTAACTTGGGTAACTTTGACACAGACTAACTTTTAATTATTTTACAGCTTCAGGATAACATTAGTTTATGTTTTTATCAAATATTGATGTAGTGGGGTCATAGACAAGTCAAAAAAACCATAAAGTTATTACATTGCATTATGTTTTTATATACCTTGATAGCAGCAAAGTTAACGAGATTTTTTTTAAAAGTTTTGCACTGATTTTTACCCATTATGTTGCGCGCGGTTAAAAACAAAAGTTTTTGATATTATCTTCTTTTGACAGCTGCTTTTTTTTTAGATTTCGTTTACGAAGTATGTTACGTACACGAATTGTTATTAAATTTTAAGCGCCAATTGTTTCCCACATAAAACAATAGAAAAGAATTTTGTGAACAAACTGTCAAAGTTACCCTCGTTATTCAAAGTTACCCTGAATGACCGTACTTATATTGATTTATACAATATTTTGATGAATGTATATTGTAGACTGTAGAGTATCTTGTCTTGATAGTTAATCAATATAATAGAACGTAGCTGGGTCAATAGAACTCTGGACTAATACAATAGAGTCGAAATTCGAACATTTGAGTATCGAGTTGTCAGATTTGACATTGACTTGACACTCGTGTGTTAATTTTTTTTAAAGGGCAATTGGTCCACCACACTTACCCACCACTGCAACTCCTGTGAAGCCAGGATCGACAGCGGTAACCAACAACAAAAAACCCTTAGATATGATCTCAGGGGAGCCCGAGGGACATGCTAAATCTGTCTTGGGACCCGCAACGAAATTAACCAGAAGATTGTAGGAGGAGTAGGAAGTATTCCAGTTTCCCTCCCCAAGCAAAGCGGGAGACAGCAAAAATTGTAATGACATTTTTGACATTGAAGACGCTCGAGTTAAATGTCAAACGGATCTAGATTCTAGATTGGCCGTGTAATGGCTGACTTAAAGTCTGCGAAGTCCCAAAACTATTGGCTACAACATTACGAAACTTGTTCAGCCCACTGGCCATCTGTTTAAACAAATATTGTACAACCGGTCCACTGGCTGTAAATCACATGTAAAGTAGCCTTAATTCAATAAGTAGGCCTGTAAATCACTAAACGTAATGTAGCCTTAATTCAATTACTATTGGGCAAGCTGTCACACCAAAAGGTCGTTTAGCTGCTTATTAAATCTTACAATAGGTAGGTACTTAAGTACATTTTTTCTATCATTGACAGATTGACAAACGGCAACGTGTAACAAAATTAATTACAATGCCACAGCAAAATAACCCTTGTAGAGTTCAAACTCCAATATATTTATTAGATACTTTATAGATTAATTTAAACCACTAGACGACCACTGTAATAGTTTATTCGCGTTAAGGTAAATATTTAGCTGTTGGTAGTTTGTTACAACTTATTATTGAATACAATGTATTATGCATTGCAATTGAATCTAATACCCTGTGGACTGAGCTAATACCATAATGCTTGACTCGATAACCTTAATGCTGTCGCATTTGTGCACATTCTCGAGAAATGTCGTGACTGTTCGACTAATACTGTATATCTGACACAGGTGCTGGTGTATACTGTATTCATATTGCGAATGGCATATTAATCATATTCAAACGATATTTAATTGGAACACTTCCTACTCCTCCTACGATCTACATTCTTCTGATTAATTTCGTTGCGGGTCCCAAGAAATATTTAACATGTCCCTCGGGCACCCCTGACCCTGAGATGTTGGTGGTTGGTTACCGCTGCCGATCCTGGCTACACAGGAGTTACAGTGGTGGGTAAGTATGGTGGGACAACCGCCCGTTAAGAAATTATGTATATGTATACGCATAACTTCAAAGTTTAGTTTAATTGTATAAAGTTATTCAAAAATATTGAGGTACTAATGGTATTCTCCTACTTCCATACTAATATTATAAATGCGAAAGTGTGTCTGTCTGTCTGTCTGTCTGTCTGTCTGTCTGTCTGTTACCTCTTCACGCCCAAACCGCTGAACCGATTTTGATGAAATTTGGTATAGGGATACTTTGAGACCCGAGAAAGGACATAGGATACTTTTTATCCCGGAAAAATGTACGTTCCGCGCGATAAACGAATTTTGGCGCAACGGAGTTGCGGGCGTCATCTAGTATATTATAAATGTGAAAGTTTGTGACGTTGGATAGATGTTTGTTACTCTGGCACATAAACACTACTGAACGGATTTTGATAAAAATTTGGTATGGTAATATTTGGACTCGGGATTAAATCACAAGCTACATTTTATCCCGAAAAAGTACTATTTCCGTGGGATACTGTATTTACGCGGGCGGAGTCGCGGGCAAAATCTAGTATTTGTCGCGGGAAAAGCCAGCAGTCTGCCACTTGCCATGGTCTCCTTGGCTAAAATCAAATAATGCAAAGTAAACTATTTTGGCGTGCTTTATTTTCCACATAAAATATTATGTGGAAAATTTGAAAAAACCTGATTTTTCGTATTGCGTACCCCCATTTTTTGTCAACACTGCGTAGCCCCCGTCGAGTCCTCCATAGCCCCCGGGGTCCACCTGGACCACTTTGGAAATCAATGGTCTAGCCTATTACCCACAAACTGTTAGGTTGTAATAGCAGAATGACCCAGCGACATAGATCACTAATATACATAGTAGAATGACATAGATCACTAATGACTTCACATAATACCTTCCACTGAAGATTACTTGCACAAAAACAAGTAGGTCACTAGAAAATAGTTACGTACTATTTGACTAATCTTACTTTGTAGCCATTGATACACATTACACAGACTACTTTTACACCGCAAAATGTAAGGTTCTCGCACGATAAACGTATAATTCCTTATTGCACGAATGAGGTCTCTGGCAAGATCTTGTTATTACGAGTAGTTACTCGATATTGAAAAGGTAGAGATTTCAAATTCACTTAACTGTGGGTGCACATAAATTGTTTCCTATATATTTAATCTACTGCCTATATAAAAACGGTTAGGCCAAAAATTATTAAACAAAAAAAAAATTGCATTACGCTCTCTAAGGCGTTGAGGTCATTAAGATTGTTGTTTAATGACCTCAACGCCTTCAAAGCTTTGCTTTACGTAAGCAAAGACTTTGCCAAAATAACATTAATACAATCAGATGTGTGAGGTCAATGGACAATGATACTAGTAGTTTTTTTTTTTTTTTTTCATTTTTTTCTGTTAAATGTCTTTACAAAAAAACCCATATGCCAGCATGATTATTGATGATCCTATGCCCAAAATATCAGTAGTTAGTTTTCAACAACCTTATAATATGCATTATTGTATCACCGATCACGTATGTTGCAAAGGAGTCTCATCTATTGCAAGCAAACCACTACTGCTGCCGCTGACGATAATGACAGTGTTTTACCCAAAACAATCGCTCCATTTACCCACAGCGGGTGCACCTAATATCCTACACGTTAGTATGTAATAAGGACACGTTAGCTGAGGCGTCTCGTCGCGTGCCATAACACATCGCGGTCAGCGCTCGGCCTATATACCGCTCACGAGAAAGAGTTTACTTCTTTAACTTTGTTGAATGCTGTGTCGCATGACGCATCACATGTAGCGTGTATTTGTGATATGGTCAGCAAAAGAAATGGTTAAATTGGTAGGAATAAGTAAAATAATACTTAATATATGTATAAAATAAGTAAAATAATAATGTCTCTAACACAAGCGTCGCTACTAAAGATATTTAGAGCGAGTTTTACGTGGGGCTACATTCCTCTGGCAATGACCCAAAAGCCTCACTTTTTTCATATATTTATACGCAAGTTATATAGACCCAAAAGCCTCACTTTTTTCATATGTCGGTGTGTTAATTTTCTTAACTAGGTACGTTTTTCCTGGTTTTATCCAGGCTTTTGTAGGACCAAGAAAAGGAAACGGACCGCCTGATTGTAAGCGGTTTTTGCAGATTCGGCTGCTGCCTGCTATGATTGATAATTCGAACTCAATAGTTTATAGAAAGCTACTGTATTACTACATGAAATCTTATTATTTTATTTTGTCGTAACGTCTTTAAACAAAAAACCCAATTTTCTTAACTATTTTCGATATAATCTCGGTTCGGTAAACTGACTCATTCGCAAAGGCGACAAATCGTGAGCGTGCGAGCGGGACAGCCTGAAAATACAAACGAGATTTAACCATTAATAATTACGAGAATTGCCCGCCAGAGTAAATCAATTTGTTAGATACTTAATTCTAATTAATGTTTGGTTAATTTTTTTGTTTCATCTCAACAGAAGTCTCTGAAAGCCTTAAATGTAACTAAATAAATAAATAAATATTCTGTAAGATCCAACATAGCAGCGTTAACTCCAGCCTACTTAACTTCTTTAAATGAGAGTTCTATCAAAACATCAGGCATTTCTGTATATCCACTGGTTGTCTGAGTTGTCTGACATTATATTATTGAGTTACATCTTTACGTCCGAGGCCGCCCGGTTCGAGAGTGATGTAACCAGACCTCTAAGTCTGAACAATAGATGCGTCTTAAAGCTCTATTACACATATCCTTCAAGTCTTGCTGTTTCGACAGCCTGGGATTGACCTCGTAGCTTTTAATGACGTGTACAGAGCACACAGGCAGAAGTGAAACTTCATACGTCATTTAAATTCAAAAATACTCTCGTCGTGTCTAAAGAACACCGCTTCAAAAGAGAATATAAAAATCTAATTTGTAAATCTATCGCCATCGTATAAGTAGCTTCCGACAGATGGCGTTACGTCCAAAATCTTACGGAAAAACGGATTAACGCATTGTATTGCGACGACGCGACGCAACGCTATGCATTAATGGGGATTCAGCCTAAGGATTACGCCTACACTTTTGACGGATGAACGGTTTATAACAGATCATACTTGGTCAAAGAATACCATGTTGTATACTCTTATCAGTCGGCCTAACAGGAACATTCGAATAAAATTTGTATGGACGCTGTCATGGTTTTGACAGATTTTCATACACTTCACATACGATAATAGGGAATATGCATAAAATATAAAAATAGCTTAAAATATAATAATATGATACTAGACTGAAAAATAAAGGAAATAGCGAAAAAAATTTCAATATCTGTTGATAAATGAGCAAGATATGAGCGGTCAAAGTTTGTAATCTATCTCTTTCTAGCAAAACGAAATTTAGTATGAACTTTCTATGAAAGTCGTGTTATGTGACGTCACGATACACGTCGGATCTCTCTGTCTAATAGACCACTTTAAACGTTCATATCTTCGTTATTTTTAATGATATCAAAAAACTGATTTTACCATACGGTTTACCAAACAAGATAGATTTATTAAAATAAATAAAAAAAATACGTGCATATTCCCTACGCCGTTGTCAAACGTTCCTGCTAGGCCCATTGATCCAATAAAATTTTAACGTGAACCAAAAATTGACTGAAATAATGTCAATTAATTTCTATATTGCACGGTAAATAAGTGACGTTAAAATTGGTAGCATTTGAGCGCGCTATTGTTTCTTTGTTTACGTTTCTTTTTCGAACAGAGTATTGTGAACCGTATTCGAATCCACGACCTACATCTCACTAGCGCCATGCGCCTATCCGGCTATATCAAATGTCATTAGTATTTGAGGTATTTTCCTATCTCTTCTGTGACAGGAAGGTCACTTTAGATGGCAACTTAAGTTTATAGTTTTAATCTTATTTAATCTTACTAATATGTACCTATATTGTATACATACATGGAAATATTACAAAGATTGTGAAAATTTACATTTTTTTTTATGAAATAAGGGGGCAAACGAGCAAACGGGTCACCTGATGGAAAGCAACTTCCGTCGCCCATGGACACTCGCAGCATCAGAAGAGCTGCAAGTGCGTTGCCGGCCTTTTAAGAGGGAAGAGGGTAATAGGGGAGGGTAGGGAAGGGAATAGGGTAGGGGATTGGGCCTCCGGTAAACTCACTCACTCGGCGAAACACAGCGCAAACGCTGTTTCACGCCGGTTTTCTGTGAGCCCGTGGTATTTCTCCGGTCGAGCCGGCCCATTCGTGCCGAAGCATGGCTGCAAGCATGGCATCTACTAGCGGACCCGACACATATTGTCTTAAATACAAAAACTTTTTAAATACATACATACATACATATAATCACGCCTTTTTCCCCTAAAGGGGTAGACAGAGACCACTTTTTGCCACTTGCTACGATCCTCGTTTCGCTTCGTTCACTTTCATTCTTACCATCCATTCCTCCTCTTACATACAACGTAGCGAAGCGGCTCTCCATGGTCCGCTTTTCACCTCCGCGAGAAACGAGACGTGATGGGTGGTGAACCACATCGCCGCCATTTTGGATAATTAAATTATTTTTATGATTATCCATTGCGTTTCCGCGGATTGGTGGAGAGGGTAGGAATAGGGAAAGGGAAGGATAGGTGGTGTGGAAAGGAAGATTGGTAAGTTAGAGTGGTAAATAGGAAATGTAGGATATTACCGCCCAGGAGGGCAAGGGATAGGACAGTAATAGCTAGGGAAGCCGGGGTCGCATACCCGTATACTATACCACAACTACCGGACAGGTAAGTTGGGATGAGTATCCCATGACATAAATAACATTTTTAAATAAACTGTAATAAATGTTTTTAGTTCCTGCTGTCCGTGTCATACTCTTTTTTGCCAAGCTGTAAGTCGCTAGCAAAAGCTAGTATGTCACGGTTTTTGGATCATTAGGTGCCTTATCGCCTGTACTTGGCTACTTACTAAATAACCTATTATTATGAATCAGGTTAGACAGAAGTTAAATTGGAATAACGATTAAGGTTTAGAGTTAAACCTGTTGAACTACTTTTAATAATAATCAATGTATTTATTCGTAGTCATGGCATTTTACGTGGGAGATATGAACATTCCTTTTATTATGTGTGAATTATCATAATCGTTAAATGTTAGCAATGTTGTTACTAGCCGATGCCTATGAAGAATATTGAATAATATGTTAAATGTATTTTATGTAGCATTTTATACGAACGAAATACGAATAAATTTTAAGAAACACGCCTGTATATGAGGTTGTTTAAATTAAATTACGGATATATTGGGCATATGATCTATATACTGTATGTGTCAAGATGTCTAGGCCGAAAAAATATACTAAACAATATTACATTTCGCTCTTTACTGAGCTGTTAAGGTCATTGACATCACTCGGCTGATTTAATTGGTGTTATTTAGGCAGTCTTAGCTCCCTCTTTAAATCACCAGTTTCTGTGAGGTTAATGACTTTAGCGGGTTTAACTCTGGCTTTATTTATTTAACTCGGATTGGCGCAAGTGGCCCGAAAGCGCTATGAAATTTTATTTAGTATCATATATTTTTTCGACTTGTTTTATTAATTTTGTGTCTAATCTTCTTTACATAAGCAGTAGATCATATGCCCAAAATATCCGTTATTGATTTTTGACAACCTTATATGAGACATATTAATTATATGAGTATATTAGCAGCCAAGTGCGGTTGAGTCAGTCTAGAAAGTTTTATGTATTTGTCTAAGGGCAGAATGGATTAGAATACTTTTCTTCTATACTTCTATACTTAATAATATAATAATAAAAAGTTTGTTTGTTTGTATTGAATAGGCTCCGAAACTACTGGACCGATTTTAATGAAATTTGGCACAGATGTAGAGTAAACCACGGGGAAGGACGTAGGCTACTTTCCATCGCGGAAAACTTAAGGTTTCTACGAAATTAACTTTTGCGCTCACGAAGTCGCTGGCAACATATATGTAGTTTAAATAAAACCAAACTTCCTTTGTCGCTAGCTTTTGGACTATAATTCATTACTGGAAGACCCTGATAACATACAGGTGCGTAACATGCACCCCTTTGTTATTGTGCCTTATCACTTAGATAATAATAATAATAATATCTATGGATGCTTCACACCACGTCAATCTGATCCCGTGGTAAGTTCTCGAAGAACTTGTGTTACGGGTACCAGACAACGGAAATATATTTAATACTTTTATACTATACACATATTTAAGATTTTTATTATATTATACACATATTTAATACACATCCATGACCCAGGAACACAGAAAAACTTTTTGTTCCTTCGGCGGGATTTGAACCCGCGACCTCCGGCTTGAGCACCAACGCGCTCAACCAACTGAGCCACAGAGGTCGTCATGTTCAGGTCAGGTCGTAATGTTTCTTTTCTTATCAACAGGAGATAATAATGTTTCTTATCAACAGAATGATTATTGTTTTCTTTTTCTAAAATCTATTTCTTACGCAGTAAACGGCTAATAATCAATAACTTCTTTACCTATGCACAAAATATATTATTATTATAACTTTATTATTTTGCCAATACCCTTCCTTATTAATAAAAATATGTATTTACGTAACGGGTACGCGAATCCATGTTGCTGTATTTTTCTGTCAAGTGCATTTTCCTACGTATCAGACAAAGAAGCATTGATTAGCGTATTTTATTAATAAAGGGGATAAAGTTGAGTTTAAATCTTTACTTAATATTATAAACGCGAACGTTTGTTACTCTTTCACGCAATAACGACGGATTTTGTCGAAATTTGGTACACGGAAGGTAGCGCTATAGTTGACCTATTTTATACCGGCCGAAAATCATAACAATAATAGTTTTCCCCTAACACATAACAGTTCTGAACGTCAGCTGCTAGGATAACTGTGGAGCTATAGATGACAGCATGACAAAGTCATTGGAAATAAATCTGCTCCGATGATACCAAAAACGAAACTGTATTAAATTATTGTTTCAATCATATTTAAAAAAATAATATCATCAGCTGTATTGGCGAGGGGGGGGGGGTGCAATGTCAGTCACGAGCTGACGCTCACTTTACTTATTTCCGAACATTAAACAACTGTTTGAAGTAAAATTCATTCATTCGGTATAAAATTCCTAAAAAAATTGCAGCGCTACCTCCCGTACTATATGGCATTACTTTAGACTCTGGATTAACACATAGGCTATATTTTACTGCAGCAAAACGTACGGTTCCGGGGGATTTCTTTTTGCGTGTACGAAGTTGCGGACAGCATGTAGTGCTGTGTTATTCACACGCCTCCCACAAGTTAGTCCACGATTGCATTAGAAACGCGTGTTAATTATTACAAGCGTTTCTTAACGTAGCTAATAGCAAGGTAATAGCAGTACTGCCAGCAAATAACTTCATTTTTTCTATAAAATTTGAAGTAGAAACGCAAGAAAACATCATATTCAGTTATGTGTCAAAAACAAACATCTTATTAAGGTTAGGTAAAAAATGCGATATAAAAAATTATTGTAATAACCAATAATTTTAAAATTATTAGACGCTTTTCATTTTTCGCATGTTCATATTTTTTTTACAATTATTGAAGAATTAAAATGATATGTATAAATAATAAATTTTGATTCAAACTATGCACCTTCTATAATAGCAACAGCTGGTAAATGTTGCCCGCACTTATTAACGTGCAAAAAGAAATCCCGCAAAACCGTACATTTTGCTGCGATAAAAAGTTGCCTTTATGTTAATCTAGAGACCACTAGCACACATAACTTCATCAAAATCTGTTCAGAAGTTATTGCGTGAAAGAGTATTTTATTTTTTTACTTTATTTTATTTTTCAAGGAAAACTTACAGCTAGGTAGTACAAAATTAACAACAGAGTAACAATATAGAGCCAATTACAAGTTTTCACGATTAACTTATAGATACTATAATGTTGAAGTTAAGGTAGACATTACATGGACGAGCAAAGGATAAGGAAGTAGATTTGACTTAAAATAAAATACAATATTAGCAATTATTACTAAAGAAATGGTCTGTCAGAGATTTTAACAAACATCTATTAGCACAAATGTTCACATTTAATTAATATTGGTAAGGATATGTTTTCCTACAAACACATACCTATGGTACTTTTGTGGACCCTATCTTCAAACACATATAATAGACGGGTCTGGATAAGTTTTGAGGGTGCAAAAATTCTAAAGTCTTTTATTTTTTGCATATAGTTTCCGGACCTTCTTCTTAGTCTAAAATTTGATTTTGTGCCATTTTGGATGGCTGCGTTTATAGCAATTTAGGTTTTTGTGTCTTTCATGGATATTGGCCCAAAAGTAAATTATAGCTAAAAATTTTACTTTCACGATATTAAGGAAAGAGTAACCGATGCACATATGCAGTTTGAGTCGTATCCAACCAGGGGTTTCCTGGTATTCGGCTACTATATAAAACATGGTCCTACCAGGCCCACAACTATTCTAATGTCTGACAAATCTTAAAAAACTGTTCAGAGTGTTAATATCTGAGTCTGTAAGAAAGATGTGCCACATTCAGCAATTTCGTATAAAGATATTCCATTTTTTTTCCTCAAACTCGCTATAAAAACTACTAATGAAACTTTTAGTTAGTAGAGTTCATATCTATATGATGATTATGGTGTTACAAAACACTTTCTATAAGTTTAATCATGTTTATCCGCGGGATTTTTTATTAGAATGTAAAAAAACAACTTTTATCATGTATCAATGGCGAATACGGGGTGCGGGCCTCTCGCCATGCGGGGAGGGGCCCAAGTTTCATATTAATACGACAAAATGAAATGACAATTTATGTGACAACTTGACAAGTAATAATGTTCTAAATGCGAAATTTATAATTTCAACTTTAAATTTATTTCATGTTTAATGATGGCAAGACGAGACCATAATATTATGACTCGCCAGTAAAAAATGTCTTCAGATCTCGTCTAGAACCTTCTGACTCCACTCTACGTTCTCTAACTCTATAAAGCTTGAATTTACAAACTCGTAAAGTAGAAAATAGGCTTAAGATAAAAAAATATTTTAGTCACTGTTCGTAGCTTTTCTGTTAGAGAACACAATGTTCTGGCACAACGACGACGCTCGAATATTGCTAGTGTGGGGTGTGCCTTATACAAAAGCTCATGAAGTAATGAAACGCTCAAGCTATGCATTTTGACTCATTATAAGGATTGCGCTAGCTGTTTTTTAGTGGGAAGTGGAAAAATTCTAATGTTGCTGAATTTTTTCTGTACCTATATGTAGTTGATAGAGTAGTCCCTAGGGAGTTAATAATTAAGTTTTGTGCCATGTCTGCCTATTGCCTTTTCAGCAATTCGATTATTTGTGGTTAATTTTTCCGTGGCTGCGTAACGTGAGACTTTAAAAAAATAAAAAGTCAAGGAGTGTTCCCAAAAAGGCAAGCAAAGTTTAAAATTGATGTAATTGGGTACACGACTACATCTAAAATATTTAGTTTCATTAATATACTCAGAAAATTTGAGGCATTACTACTTCGTAAATGTAAAAAATCATAATATTTTATTTATAGTTTAGTAATTAGATACATCTAAAAAGTATAAAAAATTTAATTTTTTTTTTGCTAAATTAGTTAGTCATTAGTTTACTTACATCATATACAAAAACTTTTATTATTATATGTATGAACTTAAACGCACAAATATCGGAGATATCTACAAATATGTTCCTGCGGCCGTATACTTCATACACTTTAACATGGACGTGACGTCATAGCTACGTACGACTTTAGTATGGAGCGTTTTCACGGGACTTGCGAAATTTTGTAAACAAATCGCTGTACCTTTAAAAATATTGACTTTTGATATACGGTTTCTTCTGAGAAGTTACTCATATTTAAGAGGACTATTCATTTATGCAATAAAAAAAATTCAGTCGTCTAGCCTATTCAAAGGTCAGTTATACAAAAAACAAAATAACTTAAAGATACAAAAAATCTAGCTTCTAATACTACTTACTGTACCTACGCGGGCGGAGCTGCGGGCATCAACTAGTTTTAACATAAAACTAACAAGCAATAATAAATAAATAAAAAATCACCCCGCTCGACTTGGCGGGGCCCTGCCGTGCCCCTAGATATAAAATTGTCAACGGGATGAATAACAATATATACAAATATTATTTTGTTGGTTTGTAAAATGTATTTAATTATATAAATTATTACAATCAATTAATAACCTAATAAATAAGTCCTTAACCACGAGTATTAGAAACATGTATTCAGCAACCTACGTATAAAATTCAAGCGTTGAAATAATTTATTTATTTTTTATTAAATAATACTATTTAAACAATAAATATGATGTAGCTGAAGAGACTATTCGGTTAAACAACTAATTTCAAGAACTAAAATTAGGTATTTGAAATTGTAATTTTTTTGGTGTTAGATAACCGAAGTTTCATGTGGAAGCCTATCGGATATCAATTTTTATTGTGCATTTATGTATTGTATAAAATCAGGCGACAATTACATTCAGCTTCATCATTCGTGCTACGCAAACAAAGTTGCGGGCAAAAGCAAGTTTAAATTTTGTAATCGCTGTAAAATGCGAAATATAATAAAATTTTTGAAATGTAGTCGAATTAATGACATTTTATCACACACATTTACGTATATGTGTAATGTGTATGTTGTAGTGCGAATATTCCACAATACTTCGATCGCATATTATAATAATATTATTTTTGCATTTTATTATTTAAACCCTCCATGAAAAAGGCACAAACTTGGAATATAGATTCTTTATGACTTAATAATATTGAATACGTGAACTTTATTTAACGATTATGTGTTTTTGGAGCGCTTTTAGCTTAGGGAAACTAAAAAACTTAATTTCTCGAATCGCAGTCGCTTAATGTGGCACAAAATTTGGAATTAGGCCTATTTTAGTGGTCTTAAACAGAAAATAGTCGTTTATCACACTTTAGAATTTTTGCCGGTACTGTTTTCAAAAAATGACCCTAAGTAATTTTTTACTGGACGAAAACGACGCAAATTAAGTCTCCATACTCTGGAAGCTGTCCCAGTTAAGATACCATTAATACTTTAAACTTTAAATCAATATTGCCACTTTTATAGCCATATAAAAAAATCAACCACAAATAATGGAATTGCTGAAAACGCAGTGGGCAGAAATGGCACAAAACTTAATGAAAAGCTCCCCAGGGACTACTTTATCAACACACAAAAATTCAGCGACTTTAGAATTTTTTCCACTTACCACCTCGAATACGCCTAGCGCGACCCGTCTATAATGTCTCCGAAAAATTACGGATACTTCGGGCACATGATCCACTGCTTATATAAAGACGTTTAGTTAGGCGTAAAAATAATTATCATATTCAAAGTAAAAAATCATCTCATGTACCTATGGGTGACTCTCTGCAAGACGTAAACTCGCTCATATAAACATTTTTTTTTTCGAGTATGACAATTATTTTTCTGCTTAAACGTCTTTACATAAGCAATAGATCATATGCCCAAAATATCCGTAATTGATTTTACCGAACCTTATATAGTACAAACTACAAAGTGCCCATTACGTAATCTAGCGTATAGGATTCTGTGAAAAAGTGGGACTTTCTATCGACATGGGAAACCGTGGCGTGGCGTGGCGTGTGGCGACTTTCTCTCTGGCCGTCAGCTTTTTACTCATTACCGAGTTTCTTTGAATTAATTGTAGGAATTTTCCGTAAAGCATTGCTCCAGTAAGTTCTTGGAGAGATCGTGGATTTTGATCTGACATGTCATAAAGTAATTTATCCAATATGCAGTTGTCTAATGTCTGTACAGCGGTACAGCCTGCCTGCCATAAACGCCGTTGACCGTCGCAAATTCGTAACTTCGTACGCAGAAAAATAAATACAGCGGGAACCGTACATTTTGCTGCGATAAGAAGTAATATAATATGTGTCAATCCAGCGTCTAAACTACTACCATTCCAAATTTCATCTGAATAGCTAACAAAATCACTGACAGATTGTGAAGACAAAACGGTACATTTCCTTTAATTACAATCTGTCATTTTGTATATTGTTCGTATTATTATTCGATTCTTCGATAGAGTCGTATGTTATATTCTTCGATAGAGTCGAATGAAAATTGTATGAAAATCACGACAGCGCCTAATGCCTATACAAATTTCATTCCATACAGTTACGAATACGTTAGTAAAATTTGTACAGAAATACCTGCATTTTGTGTAAACGTGTACGGAAGAGATAATTTAAGGACGCGTGACGTTTCCTGAACGAAAACGTTGTCATGTGTGGCCTTGGTTACCCATACACAGTACACAGTAAACTACTTGTATGTAAATTGTAATTGTGTATGTAAATTGTAATTAACTATGATATTTTAATATCACTTAATGACTTATTCATCTCGTTAGAAATAAAATCAATCTCCATATTCTTAGAAGGAACGTAAGATTTAAGTTATGTTTAATATAATATAATAATATCTATGGACGCTTCACACCACGTCAATCTGGCCCCGTGCTAAGTATCCGAAGAACTTGTGTTACAGGTACCAGACAACGGGAAGTATTATATATAATACTTTTATATTATACATATATTTAAGATTTTTATTATATTATACACATATTTAATACACATCCATGACCCAGGAACACAGAAAATCTTTTTGTTCCTTCGGCGGGATTCGAACCCGCGACCCCCGGCTTGAGCACCGTCGTCGTCGTCGTCGTCGGTCGTCTCATTACTGAATACTGATAAGTAATTACGTTACATAAAATACTAGCTTTTGCTCGCGCCTCCGCCCTTAGTAAATACGTTATTCCACGGAAACACTGCAATTTTTCGGGTCAAAAAGTAACCTATGTATTAATCCAGAGCTTAAACTACTACCATACCAAACTTCATCAAAATCCGCACATGTAGTTTTAGCGTGAACGGGTAACAAACATCCATCCATCCATCCATCTTCACAAACATTCATGATATTACAGTTCAGTTCTGAGTCAGTACTCACTCCACAGTCCACACTCGAGTGACCCCCGGCCCCGGTGCCACTTCCCGGCGTCACGCACCAGTGGCCACAGTCAGATAATGTGAACTATGGTGGCTCAGGTGGCTGGTAAATTTTGAGGTTTTCGAATTATAGCCTTTTGGTTATAAAATGCTTTGTAGGTTAGGAAATAGGTTAGCCACTATATCTTTGGAGTTTTAGTAAGCTTTTGGTTTCACGCATCCTTCGCAGTCGCTTGAAGTACGTAACCTTAATAAAAAATTGGTTAAAAAAACCATTGGATTTATGTTATTTTTCTTCGGGAATATCTACCAGGTTATGCCTTATCATATTCCGTGTAACACTATTCCTAATTCCTATTGCAAAATATTCTAGCTATAGCAAAATATAGGTAGGCAAGTCACGACTCTTACGAGTGTTTGAAAAGGAAATGAGCGTAATAATAAATTAAAGATCACATAATACCTACGATTTTTTTTAATTGTAAACACATAGAAAAAATGGCACATATTATGCTCGATACTGTTCTTATTAGACCTCAATAGGAATTGACTACATATGTACATACATATATTATAATCACTCCTCTTTTCTGTACGGGTACGAGAGACCACTTCTTTCCGCTTGCTACGATCCTTACATACTTGTTTCGCTTCGTCCACTTTCATTATTCTCTTCATACATGTTTTTCGGTTTAGGGTACTCTTGACAGAGCCTTTTTTCAAGACGTCCCTGATTTGGTCTCGAAACGCCCGCGTAGGTCTACCCCTTCCAACACTTCCATTTACATCTGCCTTATACACTTTTTTCGTCAATCGTTCTTCATTCATTCTCTCGACATGGCCAAACCATCTCAGTCTACCTTTCTCAATTTTTGTTACTAAATTTTCTTTTATTGACTACAATATGTAAAATATTTAGTTTAATAAAGAATTCGAGTGATTAACGGCTATATTATGTCATGACCGAACCTCACCAATAGCCTGTATTTTAGCTACTCAGCTACTGACTAAGCTGCCTAAACTAACCGACTATTTGAGGCCAAGGCCCGGGTATCGATTGAGTATTAGCGAGAGTGGAAACTGTGGGAGTTGCCACACAATAGCGCCTCTCTCTACAGTCTCGACCGATACATGGATGCACGACGAATTGTCATACAAATGTACAATATCGACAATGTTCCTGCTCGACCAGTTTCTGAACACTTTTCCTTTGCACTAGGATGCCTCAGTATTTAAATACTAGATGTTGCCCGCGACTTCGTGCGCGCAAAAGTAAATGTTGCAGAAACCGTACATTGTTTCGCGTTAAAAAGTAGCCTATGTCCTTCCTCATGGTCTACTCTGCACCTGTGCCAAATTTCATCAAAATCGGTCCAGTAGTTTCGAATCCTATTCAATACAAACAAACAAACAAATTTTTTTCTCTTTATTATACTATACAATATAGAAGTATAGACAAAGGAAGTGACCACAACGACTGCAGACGTGGTTGAACTACGTATTTACTTACACGCATACCTGCGTACGCACGATTCAACGACTGGTCGAGCGGAAACAGCTGCAAGTATTTCCATGAAATTTAATATGCAAGGGGTTTTGGGGGAGAAAAACCTATCTAGCTAGTGTTATCCCCGAGAAACCGCACATTTTAAAGTTATGCATGCATATGCATAAGCATTTTCTTTCGTCGTGAAACAATATCAATATTTTTGAGTCTATCCTTGTCAGTCCAAAATGCAAATGGTAGTTTGGTTTGCGTAATGTATAATTTTTATGCTGTTGGTAGATGGAGTCTCGGGTTCAAATACCGATCAGATGAATATTTTTTTATTATTTTATTTACGTGCCAAAGCGTATCTATTGGGATAGATACGCTACTACGCATGTATAATTATGCATTTCAATGTACATAATATGCGTCATACACATAATGTTATGAACACAAGTGTGAAAGTTTGACGCATTTAAAACAATTAGGTAATATTATTTATAAATACGTGAAGCAAAGACTTTGTAGTCCGTTTTACAAAAATAATGTGAACGCGGGAAGTTTGGCACAGTTAATGTTTGTATTTTTTTTAAATAAAGCTTAAAAATACAATTAATTAATAAAAAGAAAGTTGTCACACACACTACCTCCGATTACTCACACCACCATGCGTTTAATACAATTTTTCACACGTTGACATTTGTCGATATGTATCTCACATTCAATAGACAATTTTATTTTTATTTATCATCTATGAGGCAAAATAACCCTAATAAAGTTTAAACTCAACTATTAAATGAATTATGCTTGAAATTCGCACACTAGGCGACTAGTTTTAATTAACCAATCTTGCTGATCTAGATTGGACAATTACCTACACCTATCTGAGTGGTATCACATCTTTGGTGTTGCGGGTTCCATTGGCGGAAGTCGCTTACCATCAGGCAATCTTCTGTTAGGTTAGTATGTCGGTCCAATATAAAATGAAATTGTAACACTTACTGAACCACAGATATCAATTTATTATTACAAATATTGTCGTTATGAAAATTCGAGTGGTGTGTGGACATCGGTTATCAAACAATAGCTTGTAAATTGAAATGTCAACGTCTTGTGCAAGGTCCTATAGGTCAGAGGCGAGGAACCTTTGGCTCGCCATTGTGTAGGTCTAAGGACAAAGAAATGACCACTTTCGCTAATGCCCATCGCAAAATCCAGCTGTTGCTCTGCAAGTTTTTTTTATGAAATAGGGGAGAAACGAGCAGGCGGATTACCTGATGGAATGCGATTGCCCATGGAGTGGGTACGCTCTTTTTTTGAAGGTGCAAAAGTCGCTTTGGTCCGGAAATACCGCTGGTGACAGTTCATTGCAGTTTCATTGCGCAGCAGGATGATAATAATGATAGTAATAAGGCATAATATGATCCGGAATCCGGAACGCCGGAAAAAATTCAGAGCGCTGAAAATAGAACTCTGAGCTAAAACAATAAAAGTTGAAAACTGAACATACGAGTGTCGAGTCAAATGTCAGAGTCATAACTCGACACTTCCAACTTGTTTTTTTTTTTTGACACTTTTAATGTAAATGTTAGTATTAGTACCAAAGATTCGTACATTAATGTAAAGTTTTGTTAAAGTCGTTGCAAAACCAATAAAAGTTTTAAATTACATCAGATTTTGTAACCGCAAAGTGCTTGGCTCGTTTTAGGGACCAATATTATTATATTTGAAGTGCCACTGTGTACACTGTCCCTGACACACATTCACAAACGTCAAACACACACATACACAGTACACACACGGACTCAGATGTAGAAAACTTCACATATTGGCGTGTACATCGTACTGCGTATAGTCCGTTATATCCTTTATTTTATATCAGAGTCCTTATCTATCTATAAGAGACCTTATGTCGTCGGCATAGAGGTCCTGTCAGAGGTAAAATAACTCTGAACGGACTGTAACACGAGATTAGTGGAATTATTATCGAATCTAAATATCGAATTGTTTAATAAAAATATACTTAATTTTAAGCATCATTAACGTTATTTATAAAAGGAAAATAAGATCTTCCCACACACATCTGAAACTCAATTCTCGTATTTAAAGTAGACTTTCATTTTACTTTGATTGTATTGTAAGTGAATCGACTTGTTATTTTGGGCATGTATTTAAAACTTGCGACGAAACAATCAAATTTTGGATGTAAAAATACCTAATATTGAACACTAAATTACCAAGTTGCCGAAATAATGTAAAAAACAAAAAATTCAAAATCTGGTGACTAAATAATACCAGTTTTGTTCACTGAATATTCCAAACTGACAGACATATATTATTTTAGCGAACAAATAACCGTCTTGGCGACAATTTGTGAGTACACATTTAATTCAAGAATAGGCACATAATATCATATTTTCCCTGATGTAGGTAATTCAAAAACCCAACAAGCAGCAAAATGAGCGCACATAAAAAACACATATAAAGGAGCGTACAAATTTCCATTTTTAATTTTTCTCGGTTTGGGGAGGGGCGGGGGTGTAAATATTGTGTACATTCATTTTGTAATTTAAAAATGGCGGATATTAATTTTTCGTAAAATTGATATGAGTATCGTTTAGCAGGTTTTTGGGGGTGCTGGATACAAAAATGACATTCATTGTGAAATTCCAATATCCACCATATACATACTTATTTTTAATAAAACATGGGTGTCCTTTTTTAGATTCGCAATTTTTCCTTTATCTGTGCTATAAGACGTTGCTTCGTGCCAAATTTCAAGATTCTGAGTTCACGGGAGATCTGTAGGTTTTGATTCCCTTGCGAGGGTCGAAAATTTGCGGCATAAACGGCTGTATCTTTTGATTGCGTTGAATTAGAAGTTTGATTTTTTCACACCTCCCAGGGACAGTAGACCCGAGTATTTGATATAAATTCCAGCTTGATACCTCCACGCGTTACTAAAAAAAGGGTCTTGACAGACGGGCGAACGGACGGACAACATAGTGATCCTATAAAGATTCCGTTTTTTCCTTTCGAGGTACGGAACCCTAAAAATCAAAAAACCACTTTAAAATACCACGTATGCCACGAGAACACTGTAATTTTTCGGTATAAAAAGTTGTTTTAAACTACCTACTTCTATACCAAATTTTATCAAAACCCGTTCAGTAGTTTTTGCGTGAACGAGCCTAAGAGTAGCTATCACGGTTCATGAGATATAGCCTGGTGGCAGACAGATGGACGGACAGCGGAGTCTTCGTAATAGAGTCCCGTTTCACCCTTTGGGTACGGAACCCAAAAAAGTCAGTCAAAAACCATAATTGACAGCCCTGTCAGTAATTATGTTAACCTATGCTATGATTCACAGGAAATTAACAAGCTCGAGTGTGCGTTAGTACGGCGAGACCACTAACAATGTTAAAATTCTAATTTTGTTAAGGATATTCCATAAAATAATTATTAAATTTTAATAATTATTTAATTAAATTTGATTTTGGGCCAGTTCTATGTACACTACATAGGTAAATAGGAAAAAAATATGGGAATACCATAAAAATACGAAAAAAATAATTTGAAGAAGGGTACATGCGTACAAAAATTATTATTTGAAGAGTTTTTTATTGCGAGAACACTATTTTTAGGGCGGCCATGACAGTTGTTTTTACTTGACTTTTGACGTAGTAGACAGTTTTACGAAGAGACGTCGTCTTGAATGCCATACGTCTTTCTTTGTCAAAAGTCATCTCATTGACAAAATGACATTCTTTAGTTAATTCTGATCTGATCCGCCATGTTTTATTTTACTTTGTGTTGCTCTCCTTGACGAAGTTAATTTAAATGTACATGGAACTGAAGTGAAATTAAACAAAATAAATAATAGGAAACGGTTATTATATTATGTAGCTATATTTACATATCCTGTACGTAGGGCTGGCCCAGGCCTCATACATTTCTTGAACATCTCTTTCATTGTTATTGGCTGTAAAATAAGACCTACACGAATTTATGTACAATCATAAAACTGTTATTAAATCTAATATTACATATTACATTACACAGTTTTTTCTTTCTTTTTTGTAATTAGTTACTAATAATAAGTTAATTGCTAACATTATTTAACTCACTGCCCTTGGAATATTATTTATTACTTTTTATCTATTAATTTTATTTTAATATGAATTGACATTTAAATGCAGATGCCAATAAGAGACCATTAAGATAAAAATCACCAAAACTGGTATTGCATTCACATATAGGTACTAACTTGTTATTATTAATACCTAATGTCAACTAAATATCCATATTAATAATTTTATTTAATTGGCTTGTTTGTGGATACACAAATTAGTCTAGGTTTTTTTAAATATGTCAAGTATTTGTATTTTGTACCAATTTTCTTGGTTATTTATTTAAATTCTGTTTCTTACTTTTATTTTTTTCTTATCTAAGTGAATTTATTAAAAATCTTATAAAAATAAATAACTTAAAACCTGAACCTAAAACCTAACTATAGTTAATAATGTTTTTGGAACTACAGATGAAATACAACATAGATACGTAATAGCTACACTCTTTTTACTAAAAACAAATACCAAAAATGTTTTCTAGTTTCCATGATTATGCAATATTTTCCATATAAAATAAAGGGTCCGTCCTACGTATCACCTTCACTTAATAAATTACCATATACCATTATATATCTCTAAGTCCGGTTTAAATGATGGACACGATAAATACATGTTTGTTATGTTATGCAATAAAATTTAAATTTATAATGTCGTAGGTACATTCTAGATTGTCCCCAATGTTGCGTAATATTATTAAGTACCAAGCTGTGTATGTTAATATAAAAACAAATTATTAAAACCAGCTCTACCTCATTAATGCATAGGAAGCCTCGCGGAGGTTTAGTTTAGTAGCGATCGCTCTATAAGCAATACGTGTCGTACATATTTTTATTTATAATAGTGCTAAAATGAGAGATATTGACAAGGATGGAGAAGTCATGTGCTGGAACTGCTTTACCGTGGACAACGTGGATAATGACGTAGAACCAATTACATTGAAAAAAGTGAGAATACAACAACGTGAAAAATTGAAAGTGTATCCCTTCTTGGCATCGGAACTGTCGAAACCGAAAGCTGTTGCACTCAAACAAAAACTAAGTAGCCATTACCAAATTGGCAAGAAAAACAGCGAAAAAATACACAAAATTAAGGAGCTCCATAGCGATGGAAATATCAATGATCCTCAAGAGAATGATGAGTTAACACAACAGGGTGAAAATACAAGTGATGAAAAATTTGTGCCACCTCACGAATCGAAATTATGTCAAAATGATAACGACAACAAATATTTAGAAGATAAAATTAACGAAACGATTAAAATTCAATCAAACCAGTTTGTGGTCAGCGATGTAACAGTAAATAGTAACAATGAAGAGGTTAATAACGATTTGATAAAGGCACACAAAATGTGTTATGCGCTAGGTGCGACTACATTAGTTACTGATAAAGTAGGTATTGAGAATAATTTAAAAACTACTATAACTCCAGTTTGTCAGTCAGTGACTTGTGAAACAGTAAATTATAACACTGAAAATGAAGATAAAGATTTAGATTTGACCTTACATAAAACATGTTATGACTCGGCTCCAATTGTTACTAAAATACTAGGTGTTCATGAAAATACGAATATACCCTGTAATAAAATAGTGAATTATAACATCGATAGTGACTCAGAGGTATTGCAACAAGCAACTTTACATAATACAAGTAACGTAGTAGATGCGGTTTCAAATGTAACTGAAAGACCTGTTGTAAAAAATACACCTCCCAAGTCTCCAATATCTCGAATACCCCTCAAAATTGAAAGATTAACACCAGAAAGTGGTAGAAAAATACTCAAGTCTAGAAACTCATTCGAAAATCCTAAAACACCTGAAATCTCAAGCCCATCAAAGGGTTTAAAAAATGTACAAATTAAAAACAATAGTCCAAAATTAGGAAAATTAGCGTCCGAAACTACTGTGAAAAAAAAGTCGGAGTCCTTTTTAAAATATTTGGGAGTATCGAAAAAAAAATATCAAGAGCCTCTAAAGACTCAAGAACAAACACCTTCAACCAGTATAGAAGACAAAATAAAAAATATTTACTTTAAAATGCCAACCTCTGAAACATTGAATGAAGTTAATGTAGATGATGGTGAAAGTAGAGAGAAAGTTAAAAGTAAAGAGGAGGTAATCGATAAAAGTAGCATCACAAATTCGGAATCAGGATATGCAGGGTCTTCAGGGACTCTCAAAGATTTAGATTCGAATAATGATACCACTGATAAATCATTGCAATTGCGAACAAAAAGTGTAGAAGTTATAAAACACCAAGAAGATGAAGATACAACAACAGTAAAACGTGACGAAAAAGTTTTCACGTCATTATCATCATTGAGCAACATACCGAAACTATCATCGTTATCGAAATCTTCAACAATTTCACCAATTAAGAAACCACTTAAATCACTTCGTTGGAGTACATTGTCTATGCCGGCTCGGAAATTCAGTTTCGAAGGTATTTCATTTTTTTTATGTAATCCTACCATCATAATGCACGTTCAGTTTGATTCGTCTAATTGTTCTATTATTAGCTCAGCTCACAGAAGTACGTTGATTAAATCGGCGAGTGGCGGGCGATACAGCAGGAAACGATGGCCAGGACGCGATAATGTGGATTCGTTTTTGTGTTATAATTATTATTCGATTTAGTTAACCGACTGACGTGCTACTGAATAACGTAAACATGTCTAAAGTGAGTAATAATAATCAGTACAGTGCGCTGGAAAGCAAACAAAACTGCAATACCAGCGAGCGAGCAGTACATCCTGAGTCGCGATATAAAATTGTGAATATTTATAGCGTGGAAAGGGACAGTGTAGTGCAAGAAGAATTTGATTTGTGCAAATATATTCGGATGTGTTTATGCTGTCATAAGCGAAACGTTGTGGCTCCGATGGACGACCCAAATTCATCTCTAGTTGGTCACATCGGTCGAAGCTATACATTAAATTCTAAGAAACGATCCTATCAAAATATACAGACTCCAGTCATCACAATTACTAGAGCGTTCGATGAAGATTCGATTAAATCTACTACGCGACTACTGCAATCTGAGAAAAAAGCTACGGATGAGTCGAATACCTTTCAGCGTATAACCGTGAAGAGGAAGGCATCTAGTAGCTCGAACAAAACAGACTCCGGGAATAACAGTGGTAGCAGCACACTACGAACTGGTGAGAAATCGTTCATTCGCGACATCCTGGCCTGTCGGGACACGTTCTTGAAATCTCTGGAATGGTGTGACAATTCCTTGACAAGAAACAAAAAACGATGCCATATTAAACGTGATGAGTGGGTGGAAATGAAAGCGGGTAGAAAATCTGACGTGATTTTAAAGCACTGCAGTCTTTTGCACTTTTCATTTTTAAAGTCAAACTATCTATCTTGACAGTTAAATAATCATTTTTTATATTTTTTGCTAAAATTTACACATTTACTTTTATGGCCACCTATATCTGCCGCATGTTATTTTCTGTCTTTCTTATGTTGGAACTGTTAATTATTTTCCTCAAAACTACAATAATAATATGCATTTCGATTATGAACAGTACTTCTTATTGCTTGATGTCTTCAAAATAGACACCACCTTAAACTTATTTTTTTGCTAAGGCTCCTGATTAAATTATATAACTTCCAACTTTAAAGAATATAAAAGTAATATCATGTATTTCCTACTTCTCTTAAGGTCAAGTGAAGTTATTTCTTCACTATACTCGTGGGCGTTAAATAAATTACTAATTGCTAATCGCTATGTACAAAGTGACTGGTTACTGGGAACTATACAAATGTCATACATTCTATGACCAAATAAGTAAATAGCATGTGAGTACATAAGAGACTTAACTAATATTTCTTATATTTATTTATTTGATCTGCCAAAGTTAATTGTCTCTGACTGGTGATTTTAAATCATCATCATCATCGACGATTCCTAAAATTCCCACTATTGGGTTTGGATCACTCCTCAGTTTAAGAGTCCACAGTCCGATACCACGGTATTCAACTGCGGGTTATATCTGTACTGTATTAAATTGTTTCTTTAAACTTGACTATTTAGTAGTTACTGTAAAAAGCGGTTAGCGCAGTTAATTGGCTACAATAAACCACGTAACAACTTTAATCTAACATTACTAACGGTTTGTTCCAACCTTGAATTTATTTTGAAGCAATTATTTTTAAATATCAACAAATATAATCGACGAAAATAATTAATTACATTAGTACCTGATTAGATCGAGGGAAAAGTATTTTTGATATTGCTAGTACTATATTTTGATACATGATATTTTTTACGACATAACATATCAGTGCATATCAGATATAATTCTAAAATCCGTAATCTATATTATATATTATATATATAAAAGAAAGTCGTGTTAGTTACACTATTTATAACTCAAGAACGGCTGAACCGATTTGGCTGAAAATTGGTAGGGAGGTAGCTTAGAACCAGGAAAAGGACATAGGATACTATTTATCGCGGGAAAATGTACGGTTCCCGTGGAATACTGTATTTACGCTTTTACGTAAAAACTACTTAACCGATCATCATGAAATTTGGCACAGATATAAAGTAGACTACGAGGAAGAACACAGGTTACTGTTTATTGCATAAAAATGTACGGTTCCCGTGGAATACTGTATTTACGCTTTTACGTAACTACTTACCCGATCATCATGAAAGTTGCTATAGATACAAAGTAGACCACGAGGAAGGACATAGGCTACTTTTTATTGCAAGAAAATATACGGTTCCCGTGGAATATTGTATTTACGCTTTTACGTAAAAACTACTTAACCGATCATCATGAAATTTTGCACAGATATAAAGTAGAGCACGGGAAAGGACATAGGCTACTTTTTATTGCAGAAAATGTACGGTTCCCGTGGAATACTGTATTTACGCTTTTGCGTAAAAACTACTTAACCGATCATCATGAAATTTGGCAAAGATATAAAGTAGACCACTGGGAAGGACATAGGCTACTTTTTATCGCGGAAAATGTACGGTTCCTGTGGACAACTGTATTTATGCTTTTACGTAAAACTACTTAAACGATCATCATGAAAATTGGCACAGACATAGAGTAAACTACGAGGAAGAGCATAGGCTACTATTTATCGCAGAAAAATATGTTTGGGGATTTAGTAATTAAGGGATTTAGGGATTTACAAATAATGTGATTTACGCGACGATACTCAAAGGAAAATTCAAAGGTGAGGAAGTTCTCATTCCAAAGATCCCGATGATCTCTACCGAATACCGATATGCCGTTTGAGTTCAAACGACTTCAATTTCCGATCCGTCTTGCATTCGCCATGACCATTAATAAGTCACAAGGCCAATCTTTGAAAGTTTGTGGTCTGAATCTACAAAATCCATATTTTTCACCTGGTCAATTATATGTGGCATATGCACGGATCGGAAGACCATCTGCGTTATTTATTCTTGAGCCTGATAATAAAACGAAAAATTTTTATTTACTGAAGATTGCAACCCATGCAACAAAATACATGGCCCATTTTAACGATCTTTAAAATAATTGATTTCTTTTTAATTATATCTATTATCCTTATGAAAAATTGCACTTAATGAAATCCAAAATCTGCTCATTTATTGCCTCTAAGGTAGAACAAAGTTTGCCGGGTCAGCTAGTAAATACTAATGATAAGCGTCAAAATATCCCATTTCTATATTTTAATGAATTTTTCATTTCAATTTTCAACTTATATAACAACAGAATCCTTTAATAAGCAGGACAACTGCTTTTATGGCAGATTTTTAAAATCCCAAAAAACATTTTATATGTTCTTCGTTTAAAAAAAACATGGCGTATGCTTTGTTTAAGGCTGCGCTAGTCGGATTTTTCTCCATACAAACGCTGTTGGTGATTTACTCCAATGTCAAACATTGTAGACCCAAATTCTAGCGTAATATCGATTTTTATGACACTTATCTAGGTCGGTATTTGCTTATATTCCTGAAATTCAAATTAGTGTAGAAAATAATAGCCTCCAAACATCGCATTTTTAGCGCAACTTTGAACGTAAATAAAAATTAAACGAAGAATGATAATAAAAAAATCAAGCACGTACCGACACAGTTTAATTATTCAGCAATTGAGATAATTTTACTTCAGACAAAAATATATAGTTTTTTCATAAAACACCAACAGCTGAGTGTCGATTTGCGTAATTTGAAGACGCCTTTTCTAAAATACTTTACACAGCTGCATAAATGTGTGCAGTATAGCTTCTCTTATAAGTATAGATTACTATTTTATGGGTATATCCTTTTTTCCCCAATATTAGGTGAAATAACAATCATTTTTCCCGCGCGCAGCACTGAGTTCGAGCCGTTGACTAGCGCACTCTTAAGTATTATTGACCCGACAATCTGATGAGGGTCTCCTCATCAGATTGTCTGATGACTCAGTTCCATAAATGCATTTTACACCTACACAGATACCAATTCATCTAACTCCATTCTCTCTGGCCACACTGGATCTGCAATGATGGGTCTATACTATACGTTCCACTTTAGAGATATTGCCTACTTTTTAATCGCCATTACAATTAATCCTTCATTTTGTGTTCAATATCTATATTTTCTACTGCCCCGTCCAGACTACTCGCGAAGTAGGCCGAGGAAGTGCTCCGCGAAGTAACCCGAAGTATGAAAAAGCGAAGCGAAGTGCGTGCCCACACAGTCTTATTCGGCCAACCTCGGCCTACTTCGGGAGTAGACTACTCCCGAAGGAAGCACGAGGCTTACCATCGACCTTATAACGGCGTAACTTAGAGGGTGGAGAATCTAGGTTTCGAACACGGAATAATCACAGAACATCACGACCGTCGACTTTAAGGGCCAATTCACACCGAAACGAAACGACACGCGACACAGCGCTGCATTTTAAGATACCTAGCTGTTCAAAATGGAACTTTATTCATTATACAAGAAGATACACGTTTTATTGTAAAAGTTCGAATGTCAAATTGTACCGCCCTGGAAAGCGCATGTGCTGTGTATGACTGACTGTCTGATATAATTATATAACGTTTATATTTTTGTGTAGTGAATAAATTTCCATTTTGAATCGCTATCTTAGGATGGATCTATACTGTCCGGAATCTGGAAACCCTGAGAAAATTCAGAGCATTGGAAATAGAGCTCTGCGCCAATACACTAGAGCTGAAAATTTAACACACAAATTTAGAGTCAAATGTCAATGTCATAATATATGACAGCTCGACACTTTCTCGACACTCGATTTTCAACTCAAATGTATTAGAGCAGAGTTCTATTTTCCTGGGCCCACCGGATTCCGGATCATAAAGCCCCAGCCTTAAATTACAGCGGCGCAATGCGTATCGTCTCATTTCGGTGTGAACTGACTCTAATTTGGTCACGGTCAATCTGCGGTCATAATCATCATAAACTTTATTGCTAGAATATATCAGGTTTTTTTTTCTCAACGTGTTTTCTCTCTTTCCAGATGACATCTACATCTCGGACACGTCCACGCCGCACCATGGCGCCACACTGCCGCGCCGGTCCAACTCTCCTCTGCCCCACGAGAGAGACTTCGACAGAGAGAGATTCCCCATCAACAGGAGTGGCCTGCAGGTAATTCATACGCATTATAGTGGAATTTGAGTTACTTTTTCCTACTTCATGTGATTCATACTCATTCTGACTTGAAGCCAGCTTGTTAAATAAAATGTAGTAATCATTTTTAGGGTTTTAGGCACCTCAAAAAAACAGAACCCACTAAAAGTGATTTTCACTTTTAGGGTTCCATACCTAAAAGGAAAAGCGGAACCCAAATATGATCACTTGTTGTCCGACCGTCCGTCCGTGCATCTGTCTGTCTGTCAAGACTCAAGACCCTTTATTTCGAGAACACGTGGTGGTATCGAGTTGAAATTAAAACGGTATCCACATTACTCAAACTCAAACTCAAAATTTTTATTTCCATAAAGGTTATGAAATACTTAACACTTATAGAATTGTCCTACATGATGCCTACCACCGGTTCGGAAACTAGCCCGGCGAGAAGAACCGGCGTAAGAAACTCGCACGGGGCCACCTTTTAGCAAAAAGATGGGAAAATTGTTCTTTTCAAAAACATATTTTTACAATGTTGTAACTTAATCTATATAACATTAGTCATAAGTACATAGAGCATACTTAACTAAATAAAAGCAGCCTTGCAGGGGGCCATCTTATTCCCAAGGTGTGCAATCGTTAATGAAATCACTGACTTTATAATAAGCTTTAGCACACAAACGTTCTTTAACAGTTTTTTTAAATTTATTAATGGTAAGATTTTGAACGTTTTCTGGGATTCTATTGTAAAGGCGTATACATGAACCTTTAAACGATTTACTTACTTTGCTTAGTCTGATCACCGGTATTTCTAACTTGTTCTTATTTCTAGTATTCCTACAATGGTTGTCGCTTTTCTTTTTAAAGTTATTTAAATTCTTTCTGACATACAACACATTGTCCAAAATGTATTGAGAAGCGACGGTCAGAATACCTATTTCTTTAAACTTATCTCTTAGAGATTCAAAATATGACATCTTATAAATAGAACGTATAGCTCGCTTCTGCAGCACAAATATTGTGTTAATGTCCGCAGCGTTTCCCCATAGAAGAATGCCATATGACATTATACTATGAAAATAACTAAAATAAACTAGCCGCGCTGTGTCCTCATCGGAAATTTCTCTAATTTTTTTCACTGCATATGCTGCAGAACTAAGCCTATCAGCCAGATTTGCAATATGGGGACCCCACTGTAATTTACAATCTAGTGTTATTCCTAGAAATACAGTGGTGTCCACTAGGTTCATTTTCTCATCGTTTAATAGTACATTGGTTTGTGTCTGCCTAACATTTGGCAGGCTAAACTTTAAACATTTTGTTTTATTGGAATTTAAAAGTAAATTATTAACATTAAACCAGTGTACCATTTTCGAGAGAGCACTATTTACCTCGTCGTAATTTGACTGTCGTCGCTTCACATTAAAAATTAGTGAAGTGTCATCAGCAAAAAGTACTCCTACCTACAGTTCCTTGAAGCGTTAAAAAAATCAGACTATAAGTCTGTGGACGTGCATATATTAAATACGTTTGTTTTTGCCACAAAAAACGCATATGCCAACACTTTGAAAGGAATCAAGATTAAAATGCATTCCTATAATTAACCTGATACAAAAAACTGCATATTTGTACTTAATCAAATCATAAAATCACGTGGTAGAGCCATGCTTCGGCACGAATGGGCCGGCTCGACCGGAGAAATACCACAGGCGTTTGCGCTATTCCCTTCCCTACCCTCCCCTATTCCCTCTTAAAAGGCCGGCAACGCACTTGCAGCTCTTCTGATGCTGCGAGTGTCCATGGGCAACGGAAGTTGCTTTCCATCAGGTGACCCGTTTGCTCGTTTGCCCCCATATTTCATAAAAAAAAAATCGGGGGACTAAAGCCTAAGAGGGGGTCGAAATTTCAAGTTTGGGCGGAACCCTCGGTCCGACTCGCCCTTGTCCGATTTTTTTGGTGAGGCTAGGAGGCTAGTAATAATTATAATATGTCTAACTAAGCGAAAGATGGGGTCTACAAAACGTGTAATAAGGTTTTTTCTTCACAAATAAACAAACAAAATAGTAATTTATCCAGTTAATGTGAATATTGCTTTTAACCTTGATCTGATAAAAATAATAACAACGCATTGATAATAATAATAATACAAAAACCGTTTTAGTTCACGCTTCAATGTATCAAATGGCAGGAGATAATGCAAGTTAACAAATGGCTAATGTTAGTTGACACCACAGTGTATAATAATACAGTACACAGTACACACTACTCAGAACTGTTATGTACTTTATTACCTATATTATACGCTTTTTGCTTTAGTACTGTGGTCTGTGCAATGTAAGTGACAAGCAACAACTGCCTTTGACGGTATGACTTTTCTTATTGTTCGGTTTTCACAACTTAATTTCCAAAGAAGTAAAAATTGTTTTTTTTTTGCTGCTTTCACAACTATGTTTGATATACTTATTTATGAAAGTGGTGGACCTTTCTCACTTTCATAAGTAGTACCGAAACTGTTGGTATCTCCTAGTCTTACCTTACTCCTTTAATGTATTCCTTTATATTTAAAGTGTTTTCTATTGTGGGTACATGATGGATAGCATCTTTTGATACTAGTTACGAAAGTGAAAAAAGTCCTACATAGCTGTGAAAGCGAAAAAAATAATTATACCTAAATTATTTTTCAAAACTTCTTTGTGAATTAAGTTTTGTGTAATTTTCTTATAAGGTCATTTAAATTGCTTTTTATGTATCAATGATTCAAGTTTAGATCGTCTTCCTGCAGTGAAGTGTTTCTTTAATAATTAAAATTCAAAGTAGTAATTGGAGGTGGATATTGAGTCTGTTTATTCATAATTATATGAGAGTATTAGTATGATGTATATTTTATTCAACAATTTGAAATTTAACAACAATCTTAGATATAAACATTGTAGAACACAATGGCGGCCTTATTACTATTTAGTAATTTCTTCCAGGCATCATCCTATTGTCCTAATAATAAATAATAATCACATCAAAATTAAAAAAATACGATTAATAAACCATTTAATCTGAGCATGTATAATGTCTATAGATTACCATAATATTATTATGTAAAATTTACTTGAAATTGAGTAGCACTAGGCCTCTTTCTGTGCTGATGTTTACATAATACTTATGTTTTTGCCTTGTTTTTCTGTCGTGTGCATTTTTTTATTAATTAGATAATAATTAATTTCCAGGCGCGTTCGGAGTCCATGGCGTCGGTATACTCGGGCGCGGGGGAGGCGCGGGGCGGCGTGGCCGTGCGGGGGGAGGTGCAGTTCAGCCTGCTGTACAACTACCGGCTGGGCGCGCTGGAGGTGGGCGTGCGCGGCTGCCGGGACCTCGCGCCCGTCGACGTCAAGCGGAACAGGTCCGATCCCTATGTCAAGGTACGTGGCACATGCAGCTCCTCCGGTGAAGCGAATGTGCGATGATAATAAAACCTGCATCAACACGATTACAATCAAGTCCCGATACGCTAAAACTCTCAAACGGTGTTTTTATAAACGTTAAACCAACTTGCAACGCGCTCTGATTGGTCGAACGTCATGAAATCTGTTTGGTAACATGTCGCTTTATTTCAATCCAATAGAAGTAAAATGAGTCTACTTTAAATACGAGAATTGAGCACAGGCTTGTCGTAGTGGCATTTAAGGCAAAGCCCAAAGGTGACTCCTCTAGTGGTGCAGTTTTGTGATGAGACAATAATATATTCTGCGACACTAGGCCTGTCGTAGAAAGTGTCGGCGATCACTTACCATCTGGGGACAAATCTAATCAATTACCGATCTAGGGCGTATCGCGCAGTAAACCCTAGCTTGTAGATGTAAGAACTGATCCTCAATTCTCGTAAAGACTTAGACTTTCATGTTACTTTAATTGTATTTTATGTGAAGCGACTAATTAATTATTATCATATACTGATTTTGTGAAGTTTGGACCAATTAGAACGCGTTTCACGTTGGTTTAACGTTTACGAGAATACCGTTTGACAGTTTTAACGTATCGGGACTTGATTGTAATTATATTAATGCAGGTTTTATTTAGCAGAATTGATCCTCTGTTGCATAACTTTTTTTTGTACCTACCTTAAGAAATTTGGTATTTAGTACCACGGACAAAAAATTGTCATGTCCGTTAAAAAGTACAAATAGATATAAAGTATTCCTGATCTATAATTCAATGTAAAAAACCTACAGTTATGAAGTTAGAAACTAATCTGTCATAGTTATTGTTTCATAATTAAACGTGACAACGGTGAATCGTGTTATATGCAACGTCGCTCCTAAGTATTCCATAAAAATAATTATTAATATCTTCCAATCCCATTCCAGGTGTACTTGTTACCCGACAAGTCCAAGTCTGGCAAGAGGAAGACCAAAGTCAAGAAGAACACGCTCAGCCCCGTATTCGAGGAGACCCTCAGCTTCGTCCAGCCCCTGTCGTCGGTGGCGTCGCGCACGCTGTGGCTGAGCGTGTGGCACGCGGACATTTTCGGCAGAAACGACTTCCTGGGCGAAGTGCGGCTGCCACTGGCCGATATCGTGTTCGACGACCCCGCACCCGTCTGGTACAAGCTGCATGAACGGGTGAGAATGGGAATATTATGTCAATTATTGTCTATACTAAGTAATATAATAAAGTTTGTATGTTTGTAAGGCTCCGAAACTACTTGGCCGATTTTAATTATATTTGGCACAGAAGTAGAATAAACGGCGGGGAAGGTCATGGGCTACTTTTTATTGCAGCAAAATGTACGGTTCCCTCGGCAGTAACTTTTACGCGCACGAAGTCGCGGGCAACATCTAACTGTGGGAGAGCCACGCTTCGGCATTAATGGGCCGGCTCTACCGGGTAAATACCACGACCTCACAGAAAACCGGCGTGAAATAACGCTTGCGTTGTGTTTCGCCGAGTGAGTGAGGTTACCGGAGGCCCATGGGGGGGATTGGGGATTTTAAGGATCAGGAACGCAAGTCGCAGCACCAGAGGAGTTACAAGTGTAACTCCTCTGGTGCTGCGAGTGTCCATGGGCGGCGGTAATCGCTTACCATCAGGCGATCCGTCTGCTCGTTTCCTGGTTCATTACATTAAAAAAAAAAAAAAAATCTAGTACCAGTAATTATAAAATCATAATCATATTCGTCACCTGATGATGACGTTGTCGAAACCGGTCGTGTAACATATTAAAATTAATGTAAAATACTTATTAAAGTGGAAATAGTGCAAGAAATTTTGTGTATTATAACTGTGAAACATGAATTTCCACCAAGAACCTACAGTACAATCAATAACATATTATCATAATCATATTCATAAAAGTCCGAGATGATTTTGTTGGTGTAGATTAATATTAAAAATTGTGTTACAACTACGTACTGTTTTAAAGCCACTCACGGTTTTAAATATGATTTGATTGCTTTTCAATGAAAAATTGTACCTAACTACCTACACTTATTTCAGTTGAAACGGTGTCACTAGTGTCATCTATCGTAAAATTACGTAAACTACAAGATGTTTGACAGAGTTTTAAAACTATGCCAATAGATGGCACTATATTATTTGTTTTTTTTTGTAATTTAAAACCAAAACACCTGCCGTCAGTTAAAATTACGGGTTAAATATATTTATTCAATTATTTAAATAAAGTTAAATGACGCTGAATTTTTAATATTATTAAGATTGTACTAGTGGTTTCGTTACACAAGTATACACATTTAATTGTAAGGTTTTATTTTATTTTAATTTTTAATAGGTAGGTAGGTAGGTATATCTTAAAATTGACTGCACCGCTTAGCATCGCCTACCGACGCAGTGTGAACCCATCATTTAATAACATAATTAAAATTGTTTATTTGATTATTATTTTAATTTCGATAAGGCGCCAGAGACGCTTTTAGTATTCTCATATTTTATTTAAACGTTTTTGTTGTACTAATTGACAGACGGAGCAGTTCGACGAGCAGCAGGGCTCTCGCGGGGACCTGATCGTCGGTCTCAAGCTGGAGCTGCCCGACCCGCGGGGCAAAGGCACGCTACGCGTCCTCGTCAAGGAGGCCAAGAATCTGGTGGCCACCAAACCTAATGGACTGGCTGATGTGTTCTGTAAGAGGTAGGTAGTATAATTTACATATATCATGTATATTTTTTGGTTGAGTCAGATGATTTATTACTTTGTTGAGAGAAGAGAGATGTTATATTAATTACTCAGTATACTCTGAATTTGTGTGTATGATGCACGGGCGTAGCCAGGTTTTAGTTTCGGGGGGGGGTTCAAGAAAATAAAACGACTACGGGGGGGGGGGGGGGTAGTATCAAAGTTCTGATTTAGGCTGTTGATTATTTTTCTAAAATAACTTAAAAAAAAGGGGCGGCAAAATATTTTAATTGGCCTCGGGCGCAAAATTTCTAAATACGCCTCTGTATATTGGTCAGATCTCTGTATTATATATACCAGCCGGCCCATTTCGGGGGGGGGTTTGAACCCCCTAAACCACCCCCCTGACTACGCCCATGGTATGATGTAGAGTAGACTACGGGGAAGGACATAGGCGGAAATATTTATCGCGGAAAAATTTACAATTTCAGCGAAATTAACAATTGCGCGCAAGAAGTCGTGGGCAACTTCTAGTACGTAATAAATAGAAGCTATAGGCTACGTTTCCACAAACGTTTTTAGTGGTCGCGACAGAAAAAACTACACTGTATATAAAAATGTCGCGACCACAAAAAGACTCGTGGGTACGAGGGCTAAGATGTCTAAGTTGAACCTGTCAGCAACTATCAGGGTGTTCCGTAACTTTAGTAATTAGTTAATTACAAAAGTTCTCGTCAACCTATAATAGTATCAGAATCAGGACTATCGTTTTTTGTCTCACCTGTACCCCAAGCAGGAACATTTTGCGGTTTCGTTGCGTGTACGTAACTGAGAAATATGAGGAATATTGTATGAAAATTTTAGTTACTTTTACGTCCGCTAGAGGTGCTTTCATGGTTTTCATACAATATTTCTCGCTTACGTACCGCAAAATGTTCCTGCTTAGGGTACAAGTGGCCCACTGTAGAGAGAGGTCCTAAAGTACGGCTGTGAAAGTTTGTTTTTGCGGACGCCAAAACAAAAATCTACTTTAAATCATATTTAATAAAATAGAACACGTATGGCCCCGATACAGTGTTGCGCAGTGTGTGTGTTTGCTCGAAAAAAGGCAAATTTTTTTCTTAGCTCCGCTTTTAAAGCATTCACATTCGTTTATCCGTAACTTTGCCACAATTAATCTGACGTATTGCTAAATATTCGCAATAGTAATATAAATAGAAATAAACCCTTGTAGCCAACCCGCAAACAGTGACATTTGACATTTCGGAGACCCATGCTACACAAGCGGCCCTAGTGACGAATCCATACGCGATATCATCACGGCGATCATTACAGTGGCTTCAAATAACATAATATTGAGTTGGTCTGTGATCTGTGAGTAATAGCTTAATAATCTCTTGCAGTTACTTACTCCCCGAGCGCGGCCGCTTGGGCAAGCAGAAGACCGGCGTGTGTCGGCGCTCGCTGTCGCCGCGCTGGGACCACGAGCTGGTGTACCGCGGCGTGACGTCACCGCAGCTGGCGGCGCGCGCGCTCGAGCTGAGCCTGTGGGACCGTGACCGCCTCGCCTCCAACGACTTCATGGGCGCCGTGCGGCTGTCGCTGGGCACAGGTATGTTCTGGAGTGACGTCAGTGAAGTCGAGCTGACGTCCCTTAACCGACCATAACCTATATCAAATAACTTTTACCCAGCTGCAGCAGCTATACGTAATAGAAATAGCGCCATCTATAGACCTAACTCCAATTTTACGCAAAAGCGCCATCTTTGATGAAAAAAAAGTTCTTTGATTGATTTTACGAGTGTTACGAGAAGACGCTAGATGGCGCTAATAATCTTACTATTATAGCTATGTAAAAGTTTGTGAGGATGGATGAATGTTTGTTACTTGTTCACGCAAAAACTACTGAAGTGATTTTGATGAATAGTATGGTAGTAGTTTAGGCCTCCAATTCTCGTATCTCGAAACCCGGTTCGGTTGTCAGTCTGTCCCGCTCGCGCTCGCATCATTGCGAATGAGTTAACGCGTTAACCGAACCGAAATTCGGGGTAAGAAAATTGAGTCAGTCAGGATACGGTAGGATTTTAAGGATTTCCATCAAACTATTACATAATATCAAATAAAATAGAAAACTAAAGATTTTCTCTTTCACAGGCACATACATGGGCGCTAGTGTCAACTGGATGGACAGCGTGGGCAAGGAAGTGACCCTGTGGCAGACCATGTTGGACCGTCCCAACTTCTGGGTAGAGGGCTCTCTGCCGCTGCGGCCGCAACTAAACAACTAACTGTTTTGTCTTTGCCGTTAAGTCTTGCTTAACGATATTTGTGTGAAACGTATGAAAATCTCATTTTAACATAGAATACTCTAAGCGCGGAGGGCGAGTTTTAGACACAACTCGCCTTTGAAGAAGGTAACTACAAATTACAATTTATATGGCATTGAAACAACGCCCCTAGTGGCAAACAATAGTAACTAACTCGATGACATACAAATTGTAGAACTAACTTCTTCACGACGAGTTGTAACAGAAATGCGCACTCAGCACACTTATAAATTTTCGAGTAATGTGTGTATTAAAACAATAATGTGTGCCAAGCTTTAGATACAGATTTTCTATTATATTTAAAGTAGACTATTTACATTCCAACGTTATACAAAATATATTATGACAATATCTTTTTCTACTGCCTATTATGTAAGTTTCGCATTTAATATAGACGTTTAATGTACAAATATAAGTGTGTTTGTCCTAAGCGTATGCGCCGCATACTGTGATTGTACTGTAAGGTATTATATATTTGTGGATTTTTAATATTGTAAATGGCATATTTAATTTTTTTATAAATAAGATATGACATCGAATGTTATACATACGTCCATAAGTGGTATACAGCTACTTAACTAATAATAAGTGCCTTTTAGTGTGAAAAATATTTCGTATGATGTGAAGATACTGAAAGATTGAATAAACTTATAAAATAATTGTTTTGTTTCATTTTAATTATTATTTCGTGAGAATTATTTTTATTTAAAAAAATCATAGCTACCTCAGATCGCCACTACTTTTCTCTAGGTTAAAGTTGTGGACTACATTACGACTCACTACTCAGTATCAACGACGATGAAATCATGGAACTGAATTGCCACCAGCTCTAGTTATAACTTATAAATAGAGATACAGGGCCTTTAGTCACGAGTCACGACGTGACAACATCTTTTTGATTCAAATTTATTCCTAACGCTCGATTTAGTGTGGGCAAAAGAAGTAAATCACTACTATAAGGCAAGGAAAATACAAGGCGAGTTTTATCGATATTATAAATTGAAATACACAATAGTAGAAATATAAAAACAAAAATGAATTGCACGACACTGCAATGAACACGCGCGGGCGGTCGCACCGCTCACCGCTCGTTGTCCGCGCACGCACCGCTGACGCGCCGCCGTTTTCGAGAACCCACGAAGTACGAGAACCGATCCATTTGATTATACCTCAGATTAAAAATAATAACAGATTATACGCATAATATTATGTTCCCACCGTGCCCGCGCCGCTGCCCGCGCCGCTGCCCGCATAATTTGAAGCAGCGGCCTAACACTGAAATACAAATAAGAAAAAACTGAAACACATTTGAATGAGATGAGAATTTATTATTGCCGTTGGAAATTTTTAATATACGATGTTCCTTCTTTTAGGTACTGAATAGCCGCGCGACTCTATAATTATAATATTATTATATATAGCTCTACCAGAATCTGATGGCATTTTAAAAAAAATAAAAAATGTGATTTTCATATGGCAATGTCAAGTATAACCCGTCAAATCAAAGTACGTGATCTGTCAACCGCTGCTAAAATTTTGTGATTATGTTCTTGGAATTTGTTGTTTTTGTGAAAATATCCAAAAAGGCAATTCGATCTCAAGCGAGAAATATTGTTTTTTTTTTTTTTTTTTTTTTATTTTTTTTTTTTTTTTATTTTTTTTTTTTTTTTTTTTTAATGAAATAAGGGGGCAAACGAGCAAACGGGTCACCTGATGGAAAGCAACTTCCGTCGCCCATGGACACTCGCAGCATCAGAAGAGCTGCAAGTGCGTTGCCGGCCTTTTAAGAGGGAATAGGGTAATGGGGGAGGGTAGGGAAGGGAATAGGGTAGGGGATTGGGCCTCCGGTAAACTCACTCACTCGGCGAAACACAGCACAAACGCTGTTTCACACCGGTTTTCTGTGAGCCCGTGGTATTTCTCCGGTCGAGCCGGCCCAATTCGTGCCGAAGCATGGCTCTACCACGTAGTTTTCTATGTCTATAGTAAAATACAGAAAGAAGAAGGTGTAAATCGAACTCAATCTTATAATTTAAAGCTCGTCGTAGAGTTGACCGGTAAGTTAGAGTGAGTTGTTTTGATACCTTTAGTTTTTTTATATTTTCTTAGGTAATTATTGTGACTTCTTTAAATGTGTTTCCAGTACTACTATAAGGTGAATCGTAGCTGAAGGCACATCGAATGATGGTTTGTTTTCCATGCCTGGTAAAAGGAGGAGAGGAGGAAAAAAGAAAATCAACATAAGACAGTTTCGATTTATAGTTGATTAGGAATAAAGTAAACGAGTTCTATACAGTTCGGAAGGAAATTCCAACATTAAACTGTTGCCAATTTAATTGTATGTTATTCGTAATAAATAAGTATATAAAGTAATTCACGATTGATTTATTTTTCATGAAATATCATTATATTACATAGTATAAAACAAAGTCCCTTTTTTGTCTGTCCCTATCTTAGATCATTTAATACAGGATCAGGCACGCGGGGAAATTTTCAAACAAAACTTTCTGCCGATTTTGGTGCGGGGAGGGTAACTCCCACAATGAAAACAAAATCACACATTCACAAAAATATTGTAATCGTTACAAACTCACACATTTATAAAACTGCAACACTAGCTTATTTATTTCACACAAATAAGACTCGCGCTAATATAACAGTGTAGCGTACGTACTAATACACTGGCATGCTAAGTGATGTTACCAATACAAATTATATCGATATATTGTCGATATGAATTTGTATTGGTCACATCTTCGTTATTTGAAAATAATGTATTTTGTTGAAATAAAACCATTCCGAATAATTCCGATATACATATTAATATATTATATTATACGTAAAAGTTATGGCAGCAATAAAAAACTTCACATAGGTACGTAAGTAGTAAATACAGTCTATTCACGTTAAGTTTGCAGTGAGTCGTCAGTACAATTTGACGATGTTAAACTGGCTTACCTTTATTGTCAAACGTGAACACGAGCTAAGCGTCATTGCTTTCTAAAGACATTTGCACTGATGACTCACTGCAAACTTAACGCGTACCTATAGGGTGTATTTACCTACCACTTATGTATGTGAAGCTTTTTAAAACCGCCATAGCTTCTACGTGACTATAGAATGCACATACGCACATACTCACATACGCTAATACATAACACATACGTAGATATTATTATGAACACTAAACATACAACTCTCCTTTTTTGCAAACATCAAAGCAAAGAATGACCTAATCTAACCAAGAATATATCAGGACACGTCTAAGGAGGGTTCCGTAACTATAAACATGTAATATTTTTTCAAATTAAGTACTTCAAAAGTTACTGTCTGATTTGGTTCAAAATAATTTTCCTAAAGAGTTATTAGCATAATAATCTATCAGCATAGAAAATTGTAAGTTTCTAAGTCTTATAGTTTAGAAATGCTAGGGAAGACCAACTTATAAATCACTTTGGAGGCCGATTACTCGAAATGGTTGACTTTATAAAAAAAATATGTATGAAACCTTGCCTTTATTTTAAAATACCTATTAAACGATACCCCACATGATGGGATAGAAAGAAAAAAAAATCATCCCCACTTCACATGCATGGAGAGCCACACCTAGAATATCTTATACTTGGAAACGGCTCAACGATTTCGCTGAAATTTGGTATATGGGGGTTTTCGGGGGTACACAATCGATCTAGATTAGTCTTATGTTTGGGAAAATGCGTGTTCGTGTTTTAATGCGTTTTTCTTTCCACGCAGAATATGGTCGCTAATTTCGTCCTGCCGGCCACTGTCCGTTTGGTCCAGCGGGTTAAGACGCGCATGGCAAGAAACGAGTGTTACGGGTTCGAAACCTGCTCAGTGCCTTACTTTTGTTTTTTTATATGTTCAAGTATATAATTATATTATTATATTTTTTTATTTTTTATAGTTTTTAGACAAGTTTAAAAAAAATGTAGTTAATGTTTCAGATCAAACACCTGATCTACACAGAAATCTATTGTAAATAATAATAATTGTCAGTTCACATTTTACTTTTTAAGTTTACTGTTTATGTAGATTATCACCTAAACACCACCATATTACAATAAATAGTCGCCCAGGTACTAAAATTATTATTATTTTATGATGCCAAATCCGAGATCTATACACAATCTATGATCTAGCTACATAATACTAATCTGTGATCTATGACTGTACCAAATTTCATCCATTTATATTCATAATTAGGCTAACGGTAGAAACGCGGACAGACAGACGGACAGAGCGAAACTATAAGGGTTCCTCAAGTAAACCCAAGGAACCCTAAAAATGACTTGCGCTTCAAAAAAGGAAAACTAATAACTTGTGTCCCTCTGGCTGGGAACATCTTGATTTTATAACGATACCCATCTTGATTTTATAACGATAGTCCATATTTCAAACATCCAAATAAACTGTTCAGCCTTTCAAGTTTCAAAGTTGCGGTAGGGTAAATAATAAACATCACGTACATACATGCATACTTTATACTTCTTGCTTGATCTGTCGTATAAAGTGTAAAATCAATCCAATATTTTTACATCACAAAATATAAAATTAGTATACCAAGAAAAAAAATATTTTTTATCGACATCGTTATTCTAGTGATTGTCACGTCACTCAAAAAGTAATAAAAAAATTCCGCCATGTTTCGAGAATTAAGTGCCATAATAAAATTCGAATCTATTGTATAGGAAATAAAGACTAAAATTCTATATCTAACAACAATAGTCTCGTGGGGAGTGCGCCTACGTCATCATCGAATGTTCTCCGATTTTTTGTCTCGTTTACACCGCTATTCGATACATCGTCAATTTTTACGAAATTACATTTAAATAGAAATATACAATAATTAAATTAAAAAATACTCACAAATGAAAGGTCATTCCATCTTTTTTAAGATTCGACGTGTTGGACTTGTTTTTACAGGACATAAGAGCACAAATCGGCATTTTTAGCGGAGCATTTCGGACGTCCTTTCGATGCTATACCGATGCACATAATGGTTAAAATCGATTACGCAAATAGTTTTTATGAACGCATTAGATTCAAAAATCTTATACCTCGGCAGAGGGGAAATCTCATGTAAGGCGTATCCCGTATTAAATGATCTAAGGTCCCTATGTATGCTTAAATCTTTAAAACTACGCAACGGATTTTGATGCGAGTTTTTAAAATAATAGTCTTTAAGTATTTAATAGTCTTTAAGATATTATAAGATTATGGTAAAATTTATATTCAAGTACTTATTATGTAAGTATATTATCAAGTGGTCGCGCATGTCGTATCGAGGTGATAGGGTCCCATTTTTAACAATTTGCATTGGGCAAACCTAAAAACATGTTCAATATTGTATCAGTAGTATATTGCTGTAAGTAGGTAGAGAATTATTCGCCGCAGTAGTTTTTTCTCCAAGAACACTATTCCACGCGGGCGAAGCCGCGGGCAAAAGCTAGTTTTCTATATTATACACCGAACATTCTTCATACAGTCTTATTATAATTCATGTTCAATAATACTAAAGACATAATTAAATATTAACCAGTATCAAGATCGTTCCAATTTCCCCAGTATTGCACACTACAAATTTTTTTTCCCTATTTGCCATGAGATTCTGGTACACCTTATAGTGATATTACTGTAAAGTCTGAGGTTACTCAAGACCGACCGTTCAGGGATAGCCTTTGGAAGTTTGGACGGTTGACGATTTGACGCGCGAGCCGCGACACATTGTATTAATTTAAGAGTTTCAGTTCGATAGATCTTTCAAATGTATTGTATAAACAAACTATTGATATTATTAAAACTTTTACGATATGATCTTGTTAAACATAATGAAATTAGTGGCTAGCAAGACCGCTGGAATTTTTTATTATCAGATGATCTGGCTGCTCATTTCCTGGCCTCATTCCATAAAATTAGAAGGTAGTTTGGCTATAGAACTGTACTATGTATACAAAAGGGTGAAAAAAAATTTACTTCACAATCACTGATGTGTCAACTGTCATCAGTCAATTGCCTGTCACCTGTGTCAGTTGCTACTTGTTTCTAAATTCTTTTTGAATTCATCGATTTTAAAATTGAATATTGTTATTTCTTACTTATTTTGAAATAAAAATAGTTTTTTTGAGATAAAAGCACTAAGTTTAACAATGGATGGCAGTGTAAAATTCCTCTTCTGTTTTTTAGTTTTAGTTGTTTCAGTTGCGCATGGTATGTAAACAATAATGGAACAACGCCTATTTGTTGTTTGTTCAAATTAAAATCAATATTATATTGTTTTCATTATTTTAGTACATTCTATTAACTGTTACCAATGTACGGGAACAAACTCGAGCGATCCCTTTGAGTGTAACGAGTATTTAGACGCCGATTCTAATATATTGCCGAAAGATTGTGAAGCAATTCATGACGCCCAGTTTTGTATAAAACATGTGGGGAGATTCGAAGGTAGAACTCACATAAATATGGGCGACAGGTTGCTTGTCTCGGTGTCATGGCATTGTTAACATTCCTAACATAAGGCTTATTATTAACAGAAATCCTAACATGTAACTAACATTTTTATTAGGTGGCATCATTTCTTGCTATCAATGTAACTCTTCCTCGGAGATGGAATGTGGTGATGGACTAATGAATTTAGATCAGGGAATATTGAAACCGCAGCCTTGTGACCATGTTTACAATGCTCAGTTCTGTATTAAGCAAATAGGTTAATTAATACTTTCTCTACTATCTAACACTGCACTATATGGTTGCACAACAAGCTGGTACACCACTTGGTAACATTAATAATAACTCCCCACACCGATTTTGGTGTTGGTGACCAGTTTCATTGAAACCCTGCCAGTTATGCAGGAGTAATTTTATAGTGCTCAAGTTTGTGCACAGTACACAAGAGCACTCTCTCTTCCTTTACTCTCTTAATCTAGTGGAACGGATAACCGACACGACTGACGAGAGATCAGGTGCAGGTCCAACTTTTTACATGCCCATCCGACGCTTGGATCATCTTTCTTGTCAAACAATCAGGTGATCAGCCTGCATTGTCCAAACCAAACTTGGAAGAACATTATTTGTTGTTCCAATGCGGGAACCGAAACCACGACCTCCTAGAGCCAATGCTCAAACCACTAGACGTTACTACTATAACATTGTTACTATAGTGTTAAGTTCTCAAGTGATACACCAGCTTGTTGGTGACATGTGTTTTGAGCAAAAAGCCTGCTTAGAAAAAGGGCTCCAGTTTGCATAGCACTAGTTTTTTATGCATTTTACTATTTTTCTTTAAGTTTACCCTTCTAATGCACTTGCTTAAGATTTTTCAACACCTCAGGCCTTGAATAATTGCTTCTAATGTGGTAAGTAAAATTTGGGTTTGCATACTTACTTATGTACAAGTTATTCTGTTATTATATCATTTACAACTTTTCAGGTGGCATAAGTACTAAAAGATATTGTTCCTCCTTGGATTTGGGTAATTATTGCAACTATGTCCAGCAGCCTGGTGATAAATTGGAATACAGGACTTGTATTTACACCTGTACAACCGATGGATGTAACTCTGCAACTGCTATGAGGATATCTAGTATATTTCTTATATTATCATACTTATTGAAGTGTTTATATTGATATTTTATATTTTACAATGACTACGCAGGCACTTTGAAGTATTCCATAGCATTTATTTTAACTTAATTGAATGACTGATTTCTACTCCGTCCATTTTGTCTAATGATAAATGTTTACTTACATAAGACACTACTAGTGGACTGAGAACCCAGCGCCACCAGACTCCCCTTATATTCTTACTGATAAAATGTATGTCATATTGTAGTATTATTGTACAATGAACATTTGTATACCTGCCAGATTGTGCGGTGGACCAATTCTCAGTTACAGGGCACCAAAGGTACAAACAAAATTGTACTAGCTTTAGATTCTGGGATCTCAGTCCATAGACAATATGTTATGACTTTGACATTCTACTCTACATGTATTTTTAAGTTTACAACAACTTTTATTTTTAAGGCTGCGCTAGTCGGTTTTTCCTTCATACAAACGCTGTTGGTGATTTACTCCAAAGTCAAACATTGTAGACCCAAATTCTAGCGTAATATTGATTTTTATGACACTTATGTAGGTCGGTATTTGCTTATATTTCTGAAATTCAAATTAGTGTAGAAGATAATAGCCTCCAAACATCGCATTTTTAGCGCAAATTTGGACGTAAATAAAAATTAAACAAAGAATGATAATAAAAAAGCAAGCAAATACCGACACAGTTTGATTATTCAGGAATTGAGATAATTTTACTTCAGACAAAAATATTATATAGTTTTTTCATAAAACACCAACAGCTGAGTGTCGATTTGCGTAATTTGAAGACGTCTTTTCTAAAATACTTTACACAGCTGCATAAATGTGTGCAGTATAGCTTCTCTTATAAGTATAGATTACTATTTTATGGGTATATCCTTTTTTCCCCAATATTAGGTGAAGTAACAAGCATTTTCCCCGCGCGCAGCATTGAGTTCGAGCCGTTGACTAGCGCACTCTTAAGACTTCTGTGTCCAAGATCTTATACATTCTAATCTTTGTTCTGTTGTATTTGTTTGATTATACTTTTAATTTTGTAATAGTATGAACTGTGAAAACTTCGATAGTGCAATTCAGGATTGTGTCACAAATTGGTCCGCCACAGAACTAACTAAACTTACAACATGTGTAATTGCATATAACACACAAAAATCACAGATTATTTTTAAGACTTCGGTGTCCGAGATTTCTTCCGTACTTCTCTTTGTTAATACAACACAGAGAAGCATTCGTTTCATTATACTTTTTAATAATTATAATGAACTTAATAACAACTTGTATAATTACATAAGAGACACAAAGATTTCACTTATAAGCTGACTTAGAACATCATCATCATTTTCCTGCCCTTATCCCACGTTGAGTAGGGTCGGCGCAACATGTTTTCCCCTTCCACGCATTAGAGCTGACTTAGAACATACTCGTCATAATTATATAAGGTTTGGTAAAATCAATTACGGATATTTTGAGTATAATATGTTCTACTGCTTATTAAAAAGACATTTAGGCAGAAATATCATTTTAAAATTTCGAATAAAATATATTACTATATAAAATTTCATTGCACTCTCTAAGGCACTGAGGTCATCAACCTCACATAAACAACTCTTCTCAACTTTAAAGCGAAAGCAAAGTCTGCCTAAATAATATTCATTTAAGCAGCTGTGTGAGGTGAATAACCTAGTGTTTTCTTTTTAAAGATTTTTTGATTATTTTTCTGCCTGCCTAAATTATCCGTAATTGATTACACCAAACCTTATATAATTTTATGCTTACTCCCCTCACATATTTTTATTTATTTTGCATATAATATATTTTGCATTTAAGAGATGCAATCCATGCCGTCCAATTAAATATAGTTTAAGGGAAATGAATCTTATGAAGTGAATTTTGTCCAAAATAATATGATAATAATTATTGTAAATGAGATGAATTTTAAAAGATATGAGTATATGAAATAAATTCTTTTGATACATTTGAAATGACTTTTACTGTAGACACCACTTAATAAGTTGCTTTGCGTGGGCTTAGGAAAAGGTCCGAAAACTATATGCAAAAAATATGACTAGAATTTTTGCACCCTCACAACTTATCCTTTCCAGTTAACATTAAAACAATATTTTATGATAAGGCATAGAAAAAAACTAAGTAAATGTTCAAACATTTATTGAAAATTTGTGCTACACAAGCATTATATAAAAATAAATATCAACATACTTAGCCAGATAACTAAATGACTATAACTAATATGCAATAATACTTATGTTCTCACTTAATCTACGCTATGCTTTTCTTTTATGGAATGTTTAATTTTGAATATTCAATTAGAACCTTATGATATTTTTGTTGTTATAAAATTAAAAAACTGATGGCGAGAAACTCGAAATTCGCCCATGATTTGTAACCTTTGTTAACATCTTAAATTTTTAATAGAATTCCTTTCAAACATCAAATTCAAATTATTGCCATAAAATGTACCTGACGGGTAATATTTTATCTAATCTCAGTGTTATAAAAATAACCTGCAAATTTATTTTTCTGTAACAAAACAACCATCAGATGCCTAAGCGATAACACATTTGCAGCCAAAAAAAAAATCCATAATACTTTGCAAAATCATATTTTAGACAGGCTATAACTAGCCACAATTTTTGTCATTGCAACACTTGCATAGCATTTTACATTATAAAGCATTCTAGTTTAAAACAACTACGGTTTCAGCTTATAAAACACTACAGAATATTCATTATAAGTTTATACATATAAGGCGAAAATACTTCTAGCATCTACTTAGATAATATTGCTAGATATATTATGTGCTTTTCTAGCCATCATTACAACTGACATTTCAAATGTCAACATGGTTTGACGCTCCTATTGGCCAAATCCATCTCATAAAAAAATGTACATTAGTTTAACATTCAGGTAACATTTTTGTACAAATAGAGTTAGAATGTCAACTTAAAAGCCAATGGCATTATTAAGATTGTAATAAATTAAATCTAAAATAACCTACACTTAACATTACAAGTAAATGTTTCAACAGGTCCAAATTGGTCGTATGACATAAATAAATCATTAAACTGTGCAATAATAATAAAAAAACACATTATAGGCAAATAATGTAAATGTCAAAAAAAATATCACTAACAAAATCATTGGCTATTAAAATTAATTCAAAATCGACACACAAAACACATCAAAATTATGAACATTTAACAACAAAATAGAGGAACTAAGTGTTCTGTTAAAAGGTGAAACACAACCCTGTTAATCATTGCACATTTTTAATTTTCACAGTGGTCCTTGATCTGAGAGCTTGATTCAGACTTAAAAAAAAAAAAGAACTTTATTCTTTGTGTCACATTGAAATAGTCTTTTTCTTCTAAAGAATTCTTTAAACATGCTTTAATCCATTCATACTTTTCCCAGAAAAATTAAGTAAATACAGAAAAAAGTCTGTAAATATAAAATACATGTCATGGAAATTTCCAGAGGCCGAAATTTAGGCTTTAAATATTTGGAATGATAAAATTTGATCCCATTATCAGTGTTGCAATATCATTAACAAATAATATTGAACCTTGGTTGTGAGTGCTTTGGGTAGCCAAACACCATACTTCTTATCGTCCAATCGGCCGCAGTATGTCCATTTACACCGCTGTCATACCATACCACGGTCAGTTCTAACCGGAGTAGGACGAGAGGTGAAGTATTGTGTATAGCCATCTTTCTTCTCATAAACAATAAAAATACATAGTAGCAATCACAAATAATATCAACATCAGCCCAGCTTATATTGAATTACTAAAGAAAAAATATTCGTCCATGATTTATGTTACCTTTGTAACATCTTATAGATTTGGGGTATATAATTCTCGCCAAAAAATCAACTTTTGAATTATTGCCATAAAATTTACTTTACAGGTAATATTTTATCTAATCTCAGTGTTATAAAAATAACCTGCACTTTAGTTTTTCTGTTACAATCATCAGTGATCAGATGCCTAAGCGATAAAAATATTTTTTGTCATATCCGTTTAGCGTATCAAAGCTTTATCTTACAAAAATAAATCCATTCATTTCATTGAAATATTTCAATAATACTTATACATCCTAAAGTTTAAAGTTGCTGTTTTAAGCTTGGCACATACAAAAAATTGCCAGGTACAGTAAAATAGGTACATACAACTACGAAAATATTTATATATAGGTAGTCTGTTTTTTTAATATATTTGAGACCTTCAATTTTAGACTTAATCGTTATAAAATAAGTTTTGGTTTTGTTTTAATATTCAAAACTAATATTAAACACCATAGACAGGCTCATGTCATTCACTTTAAGCGATACTTTTAGCCAGAGCAACATCAAATATTTTGCCAATTTAAGCTGCCATTATAGTGGTAAAGCATTATGTGATAAGGTTTAGATTCAACAGGCCAATACATAAATGGTTACAGTGGTGTGAGCGTATTTATTGGCAGATTTTATTGTGGATTTCACACCTATAGCAATGTCTACTGCTGTTATTACAAGTGGTTTTAGTGGTTGTTCTCTGTAAAGCCCCGTCCAGACTGCTCGCGAAGTAGGCCGAGGAAGTGCTCCGCAAGGTAACCCGAAGTACGAAAAGGCGAAGCGAAGTGCGTGCCCACACTGTCTTATTCGGCCAACCTCGGTCTACTTCGGGAGTAGTCTGGACGGGGTATAAAGGTAGACTTTCGAACCGAGCGTCTGCGGCCACAGAACCGCCGCGATCGTGATTCGTGACGCCGCGGCTGAATTAAATGAACGCCGAGAGTACCGAGTTGTTTGGTGGCTTTCGAGCGCTGCTACAAGGTCGCGCCGTCCCACACAATAGGGGAGATGACTACATCTAAAATATTTAGTTTCATTATTATTTAAAAAAATATTGATGCATTACTAATTGGTAAATGCAAAAAATATAATATTTTGTGTGTAGTTTAGTAATTAAATTTTTTATTAGTGATTAGACACATCTAAAAAGTCCAAGAAAGTAAAATTTTTGTATGAATACAAATATCGGAGATATTTACAAATATGTTCATATGGCCATAAATCATACACTTTAACTTAGGCGTTACGTCGCAGCTTTACGACTTTAGTTTTGAGCGTTTTCACGAGACTTGCGAAATTTTATAAACAAACTTTGGAAATATTGACTTTTGGATACTGTATCTTCCGAGAAGTTACTCATATTTATGTATACTATTCATTTATGCAAAAAAATCTGTCATCTAGCCTATTCATCGATATTGATCTGTCGTGGCGTCATTGTCGCTATTCGATAGTCTACCATAAGGCTACATTCCCACGAGTGTTCTTACAGTGCTGTTTTTTCAGTCGCGACCACAAAAATACTCTATAGTAATTTTGTAGTCGCGATAATGGACTGTTTTCTTCAACCGAGTATGTAAGACTGATGCAGCATAGTTACACACTAGGCCAGTGTAGGTTTCCCAGTTGTTCTAATGGTTGTTCTCTGTAGACTCCGAGTAGTGGTTGTTCTGGAGCTGCGCCTGAAGCGACGCCACCAGCTGTTCCAGCTCCCTGACGCGCGTCTGACTGTTCTGCAGCTGACGTTTCACGATCCGGAGCTCCTCGCCCTGACGATTGAAGGCTAACCGCAACTGAAAACATAAAGCAACAAAATTTAATGTGGGAGAGAGAACTGTGGGAGAGCCACGCTTCGGCACGATTGGGCTGGCTCGATCGGGTAAACTCCAAGACCTCACAGAAATAACGCTTGCATTGTATTTCGCCGTGAGGTTACAGGCAGGCCTAAGAGGGTTGGTTATTATAAGGAAGGACCCAGGAACGCAAGTAATACTTGCAACAGCAGTAATCGCTTACCATCAGGCGATCCGTCTGCTCGTCGTGTAAAAAAAATAAGTGTGGTCTTTTTAAAAACTGGTAAAGTAATAAGCACGCCTTACGTGGCATATTCAACGTACACTAAGTGTCAATTAATATCGAAACGAAACGACACGCCGCGGCGCTGAATTGCGTCGAAAGGCTACCTTATCAGTATAATAATAGCTTTATTTATATTATGTTATTTTATTTATGCTTTATTTATACTGTTAATTTTATTTTTCGGTTTACGGTGTATTTACGATTTATTTTTACTTACTATTGATCACTAGTAATTTGTACAGACGCATAATCCGACTCGCACTTAGTCAAGTTTTATCTGACCGTTTTGCGTATACTATGATCGTACAAGGCATGACGCGGCCCGCGGAGACGTTTTCGATGTTTTGGCCGAGTGCGGGGCGGTGTGAGGCTCGCCGGTGAAATCGATTTTTTTCTAGCTTTGTGTGCACTCTTAAGGTTCAAAAAGTACACACCTCGTTCTCTGTGGAGAACACGTCGCCCTGGTTGATCTGCTTGTACAGCGGCACGGGCTCCGCGCCACCCGTCTGCTTGCCGAACATGCGCTGCAGCTGGTGGAACTTGGTAGACTGGTTCGCGCTGGTCTTCTGCGACTTCTCGTTCACCTGAACGTGTTCGGAATAGATTTATTGCATGATAAAAATACTAGATATTGGCGCTAGTTTAGTACATTAATGATATATTTTACAGGAGGCTTCGTACCACTAATCTCCCAATGACTATATACAATTTACAGTACTTTTGCAAAAAGTAGGTAATATCTTTATCATAGCCAACTATTGCTCGAAACATCTAGCTTGTCACGCCACGTGATGTACACGTGATTTACATGTGTGTCACCCGTCACCCCCGACCTCATATGGCACCTGTTTGTAGACTCGCAGCAAGCGGTAGACGGGCGTGGTTTCGATCTCGTGGAACTGCACCTACCTCGTCACAGCGCAGTACCGTGACACCGTTACCAGTACCGTGTCACCGTCACTAGTACCGTATCACCGTCACCCGTACCGTATCTGCTACCTATATCTCGTACCTCAGGCCGGACAGCGGGCCGTAGACCGTAGTCGGGTGTGGCCTCCCGCGCGAGGCCATTTTGCCACTGTCACATGCACGTCACCTCGCTGTACCGTGTCACCGTCACCAGTACCGTCACCAGTACCGTGTCACCGTCACCAGTACCGTGTCACCGTCACCAGTACCGTGTGACCGTCACCAGTACCGTGTCACCGTCACCAGTACCGTGTCACCGTCACCAGTACCGTGTCACCGTCACGAGTACCGTGTAACCGTCACCCGTACCGTGTCTGGCACCTGTATCTCGTCCCTCAGGCCGGGCAGCGGGCGGTAGTCGGGCGTGGTCTCCCGCGAGAGGAACGCGAACTTCTTGCGCGTGTTCGCGTCCTGTCCCTGCAGCGAGTTGTCGGTCTTGCGCGCCTTGTGCGTCGATATTGTTACGCCTGAAAAAAAAAAACATTTCAATATTCTGATACTTATGGGCATTGTTGGTTAACCCTTTGACGGCCACGGGGAAACATGCTTCCCTAACAAATAATTAGAAAAATATCAAAAGTTATAAGGCCAATGCCTAAATACTTTTCTTTTATTAGTGGTTGAATGTTACCTTAATAATTTTTTTAATGACAAAATAACGTAGGCATTGCAGTATACTTTTTATAGAAATTGGAAAATAACAGTTTGCTTAGCACCTTTTCAGTATTTTTTACAAAAGTTTTTAGTGACGTTAAAGCGTTTTATATTGTTTTTTATTGAGCTAAAATTATTCCCTAGTAAGTATTTTTATATTTGAGATATTCTTCAAAACCATCATTTATGATTTATATTGAAATAAATCGTCATAAACTAAAAGGGAAATCAGCTTCCCTATGGTCGGTAAGGGATACTAATTCCTCCATATATTACTCTATTGTATGCACAATTTATATGAAATTATTTCTATATTCTTGTATTGATTTTTGAAATTACGCTGGATATTTTATCGATATTGTAGTGAAATATATTCCGTAAAGGACTTGAGATGTATAACCTCAAGAATTATGAAATTCTACTAATCTTGGTCGATGGTAGTAGTGACTAGTGATGAATAAAACGATTTGCAACTCAAAAAAGCCGTAGTAATTTTGATGCATGGTATGATCAAGAGGTTCCTGGTATTGAAATTAAAGTTGACTTTCAAGAACACGTTCCTCCTTCACCAATACCATCTACAGCTGTCTGCGCGTCACCCATGAAGCAAATTATAATTATTGCTCCATGGCGTCACCGGATTCGCTCGGTTATCAAGTAAACAAATAGTTTTTCTATGGAAGTCTCTACTACTAATTTATAGGTATTAGGTTGTTTCATCATTTTGAGATTTGGTCTACATAACCTTATATGTATAGAAGTACCATTTATGACCAACATTATGCCAAATATTCGATTTGAACAGATACACTAAAATCTACATTTCTTTAGTAGGTAATGCAGAAGTTAGTGATGCAAAAAGAGTTATGACATAGATTATCGTATTCGCTCAATAATAGCTACAGTATCGACTGCACCTGATGGTAAAATCCCCTATGCAAAGTACAAGACTAAGAGGAATTTTGTTCTATGTAAAGTATTCTTTGTCTAATGAAATACACTGTTTGGTTAAGTACTATGTAATATCTAGTTTTTATATTATAGTTATATATAAATGAATACTTTTCCTACAGTATTAATAAAGTTGAATAAAAATAGTTCAAATATTGGTAAAATATCGAATATGTAAAGTAGCTGTTGTAGGGCTAATGTGTTACCGTTATGGACCATAGGGAAAATTGCTTCCCAACAATTCCCAAAAAACCTATAAATATTTTTTTGATTTTTATTAAAGATTATGTTTATTATGTGCATAATTACCTATTTTGTACAACTTTCATATTTATATACCCTCCACTTTTCTTATGGTCCTCAAAGGGTTAAATCCGTAATAAGGAGTAGCGAAAAATGCTCCAAAATGTCAGGCCAATTTTGATATAAAAATATTGACGAAATGAACAATATTTTATTTACCGGTATTCATTTTGGCTGTCATTTGACTGACTGAAACATTTACTTTGATTTCTCATGTCAATAAAATAGCATTTTTCTATTTCAGGATTCATCTCTCATTCTTAATTTATTAAGTTAGTAGCGACAGTGTTTTGTGTAGGTTGTCATTTCACTGAATGAAATTATGAAATTGACTGTCAAAAGAAGCAGTACTAGTGTATACCTGTCTTCATGCTGATCAATAGAGGCGGCGCGTTGACACCACTGAACCAGTCGCGAGCGCTCAGGGCCGGCGTCGGCGCCGCCGTGTCCGGGTACAAGTCCTCCTGAAAATCAACACAAATGATAATACAGTGGACTTACAAGGCCGCTACTTCGAATGCGGTGAGCAGCGGCCAAAGTCTGTGTTAATATTATTATAATGTAGTCAGCAATAGTGCCGGTTTTAGCAGGGTTAATATTAACAGGGCCCTGGGCGATTATACAAAAGTGCTAAGGTGCCTTCGCACTTTTGTATGAAAAAGCTGTTTTTTTTTTCAAGTAGGAAAGTTGACTCCATAATAAAAAACATTTGAGGCGGTCTCTAATTGCCCCCAGTATACTACATATCGACCTTTATTATCAATATCAATTTTATACATAAGAGGCTGTTATATAAAGCCCAAGTCTGATATACTAAGATATCATCCAGACTCACAGAGGAGCCGCAACCTTGCATGTACCTACATGAATGTGGACAGTTTCTCGTACTTCTTGCACACACACACAAGACTTCTCTAGAGAGAGACAACTTTTCACGAGATCTCTCCCCTATTGGATCATATAGCTCACCTGGAAGCAGTCGGACTTGCGCGGCACGATCATCGATATGGGCTCGCACAGGCCGCGCGCGGTGTGCAACTTGTAGAAGCGGAACACCTCGCACACGGCCGTGTTGATGCCGCGCTTCGGCATGTAGCCCAGGCCGCGCTGAAATATACGTATATAGATGTAAAATAAGCCGTCGCGTGACTCCTGGTAGATATGAAGCGTAGGAAATATAGTATGCGCAAGTTCGACGGCGCGACCATGATATTTTCGACAAGATATGATGGCACACAGCATTCAACTCGAATGCCGATAAAAAAAATATGTTTATATTACAAGTTAGAAAGTGGGAACGCAATGGATAATCATAAAAATAATTTAATTATCCAAAATGGCGGCGATGTGGTTCGCCACCCATCACGTCTCGATCTCGCGCAGGCGAAAAGTGGCCCATGGAGAACCGCTTCGCTACGTTGAATGTAAGTAAGAGGAGGAATGGATGGTAAGACTGAAAGTAGACGAAGCGAAACTAGTATGTAAGGATCGTATCAAGTGGAAATAAGTGATCTTTGCCCACTCCTACGGGAAAGAGGCGTGATTGTATGTATGTATGTATGTACTAGCTTTTGCCCGCGACTTCGTCCGCGTGGAACAATACTTTGGGATATCGCTGAAATTTACCCGCGACTTTATTTATGACTAACGAAAGCGGAATCCTATTTTTTTAAACGGAACCCTAAAATAAAAGTAGCCTATGTACCCTATAACATCAGCTATCTGCTAGTGAAAGTCCCGTGAAAATCGGTCCAGCCGTTTCAGAGATTAGTCGGAACAAACAGACAGACAGACCGACTTACAGACAGACAGACGGACAGACAAAAATTAAAAAAAAATGTATTTTATTGTAAGTACCGAATATACTTTCAGATTCATTATGTAAAAAGTTGTTAATTTGAAGTTACAAACAGACACTTAAATTGTATTTAACTGTATAGATGTATAGATATTATAATGTATTATATTTTAAGATATTATCAATTTGATGTTTATAAAATAACTAAACTATTTAACTAAACTAAACTAAACATTAACCCGCACGCGCACCCCGCCTTGGTGACGCCCACTTCGCAACGGGCCGTGCAGCAGAAGTCGTAATATTTTAATTTCGCCATAACTTCAAAACCAAACGTCCAATTTTAATCATTCAAAGACCAAATATTATCTACATAAACTATACTTAGTGATGAAATAATTTATTTTGATAAGGATTAATAACATGAGTAAAATAAACGCGTTTAAATGTAGTCCAAAAAAAAATTCAAGATTTCTAAATAAAAAAATGGTTGTTGTGCCTCACTCGACATAGATAGGTATAGTGTGTCGCGGGGATTTTTTTGTAGATATTTATAAGATCTACAATTAATTAGAACATTTTATGGTTCTATCTTTTATAGTTTAGGCAGCGTACGCAAAATAAGTAACTTTTCTGGTTTATTTTTTACACCTTGTGTCCGAAAAACCCAAATATCTTACGGAACCCTACTTTTTTCCAAAATAAAATTTAGCCTATGTTACTCGTGGATAATGTAGCTTTCGAATGGTGAAAGAATTTTTGAAATCGGTCCAGTACTTTTTGAGCCTATTCATTACAAACAAACAAACAAACAAACAAACAAACATACAAACAAACAAAGTTTTCCTCTTTATAATATTAGTGTAGATATAACGTCAGTCACAATATGTCGCTAGTAGTTAAATCATGGTATTTTCACCTGTGGATTTCCTGACAGGAATTGGTTCAGGAAGTGTACATATGGCGGCTCGTCTACGACCTCGTAATAGCGAATGTTGCCGTCGCCCTTGCCGGCTAGATACACCTGAAAGTAGATACGGATTGCTTTCACGAGTTTTAAATATACTGTAGAATAATGTTTTTAGTTGCGGAAGAAAATACATGTAATAATGCACAAAAACTAGGGCATTTTTGTATGGAGCCCGTTCCCTCCCTGTAGTAATACAAGACATGTTATATCAGTTGAAAGGAAAAAGTGTAATTTTATTGTATGACAAAAATCTCTAAAACATGGGAGAAAAAAGTTAATGAGGTTGCTAGTAAGGAATAATCTAGGTTTGCAGCTAACTTCAGAAAAGTGTTGTATTTTTATAATATGCCTCATATTTTGAAGAAATGTATGGGAAAATAAAAAAATGGTAGAAATAAACTTTTTTCGGGACGTTTTGCCCCTTCTTCTTCTACTATGCTTTTTTTGCAAGATTCAGATCCATGCGGATCGGTTTCTGGTTATTTACGGCGATATAATAAGGCTTTAAAATAGTTTGATTTTATTAAGAGTAGCTGACGTCACTGTTCACTGTTATAATAACAAAGTAATTTCATAAATAAGCAGCCTAATAAAAGGTAATTTCATAAAAATTAAAAGTTTGACACGTGTGTGCGTGCGTCCTTGTCTTGCGTGCGTACGTTCGATCGTGCACGCAATTGCGTATGTGTTCGTAAGTATGCGTACCATGTTGGTGTCGGGGTCGTAGTAGGGGAATACGACGCCGGAGGAACTGTCTATGGTCTCGAGCACGAGCGGCGCGCGCAGCTCGTGCGGGTCCCACACGGCGTACTGGCGGTCGCTGTGGCGAGAGAAGCCCGTGGTCAGCACTCGCCCGCCGGCGCCGAGGAATGTGCATTTGGACGCCTTGGTGCCCGTGTGACATTGGCCCTCCTGGAATATAATACATTGATCAGGAATGGCTTGAAAATACATCAGTAATATGACTATAACATAAATGTCTCAGTCTCAAAGGTGTAGTACATGAGAGCCATGTGAGATATTTATTTAAACCAGCGGCGTGCACACGGTTATGACACTGGGTATGCGGCGGAGTAGTCGGTCACAAAAACTTTTTCTTTTATAGATTTTTAGCAATTAGCCATAGATAATACAGATATATATTAGTATAGATGCGCAACTCTAAAATTGAAACTGAGTCTTACAAAAGTTTCGGAATGTCGTTTTTAGATGGCGTTGTACCGTTTTAGTTACTATCAAACCCGCTAGATGGAAGTAGTACCGCCTGATAATTTTTATTGAACTGAATTATGGACAGAAATTAAGTTTTATCGAATGTCGTAGACACAACAACGACCAAGTTCCTCTTTAATAGTGGGATATGGTTGCTGCATAGTAAAATGTTCGCGAGCCCTTATACTGTATACGCCTTGTGTTACCGATAGCGCGATGTAGAAGTCGCTTAGTGGCATCTGTTGTGACTATCCGAAAACTTTCAAACTGTTAGTACCGGATATTCATTTTTAGATGTCTCTGTTCTCTGTTAATTTGTGCATGTATGAGAGTTTCACCCCCCTGCAATTAGCATAGCCACAGCCAAGCGACGGATTTCTAAATCGGAAACCATGCCAACAGAACTAACAGAACTTCATAACTTTTAACAGTGATTTGCTTTTTAATTGATTTGAGTGATAATAAGTTCTCACAATTGTCATTCAGTAAAAAGATTCAAATTGTGTCTACTAAAGGTAGGTGTGTATCCGAGTTACAATAATTAAATCAGCAAAAAGGGAATGTAACTCGGATACACACCTACCTTTAGTAGACACAATTTGAATCTTTTTACTGAATGACAATTGTGAGAACTTATTATCACTCAAATCAATTAAAAAGCAAATCACTACCTACAATTTTTATAGAACTTCAGTAATAAACTGTTAAATGTACACACTTTCAAATGTTAAAATGAAAAATCTTTTAAGAAAACTATAAATATTAAATATAATGGCAACCGAAAAATAACAATGCGTTTTCACATGAAAAAATGGCTTCCTTGAATCTGATATTTAAACAAATAAAACCTTACTAAAACAAAAACGCATCATGTGCGTAGTGAGTAATTAGATTTTACGTCAATTATAATTACTCGCATTATAGGCCACCGTGCCACGAATATACCCGATTACTTCCGTGTCCCGACAACTGCCGAACTTCGCCGAAGTCTATAAGCATGCCGTAGGAGTTGGACGACTCGCGCCTTGGGATATTCATAGGTGTGTGCGTTTGCGAACTGTGTACGGACACTAAAATTACTACACACATGCGAACAAATCTACTGCTACACGACAAGGCAGGAGTCGCATCACCAACATGTCGCTAAACGCCTGCCAAACATAATGTACTTGTAAATAGGTGCTATTATAAAATATTAGGCGTTTTTAAGTTATTATATTTTGTTTATTCATTTATTTACTATTAATAGGGTATTATCCTATGATGAAAATATACATCAGATTGTTGATATTTTATCGCTAAACATTAATTTAAACCACTTTAACTAACTTTTTACACAAAAATATGTATGATTTTTATAAAATACCAAAAATAAAATTATGAATTTTTCACGTTTGACCACGTGACTAAAAACGCACAAGATTGGAATGTGACGTCATATTCTTGTACTTCTTCTTTTTTTTTAATGGCCTCCCGATTTCCATAAAGAATAGCCAGCATCAGAATCATTAACGTCATGCGTCAGCGAGTAAAAGCCACTTTTTCCGCATTTCAGTGTTCTTTTGTATGGTTACAGAGATTTTCCCCGGTGTTTTAATAGACGTATTAGTACATTTTGGCACTGCGTACCATTTATAAGGCATTTTAATAGGCTTAAAACATTTACTTTCAAACGTAAACAGTAGGTATTCTAGGATTTGGCATTTTCAGTGTAATTTGACAATTGACACTTGACAGTTACAATGTAACAAGAATGTGACGTCATGACAACACATTATAGCGTTTTCGCGCCTTTAATATTAATTTAAACTTTTACGCTAATTTGCAAGGAAAATAAAGAAATTCACAAAAAATGGTTCAAACTGCTAATGTATTTTGGTATTAGGAACAATTTGACATACTTTTCAAAAACTTGGAAAATACCCTATTAAAGTCATATAAAACGTCCGAACGTTTTATTAAAATATCTGTGAATGGTAAGTAAGTAAAGCACTGCATTTCTGCCTTTATGGAGCGCACGCCACTGCAATCCATATACATGGATTAACCCGTTTAAATTTTAAACGGGTTAATCCATGTATATGGATTGCACGGGCAATACTACTAGGACCGGCCGAAAATATGTGTGAAAAATTATTTCCAAAGGCTTTTTACCAGAACCTTAATTCTCGTATTTAAAGTAGACAATTTAAAAAGTCAATTTTACTTTGTTTGGATTGAAAGTGTAGCGACATGTTACCGTGAACGGATTTTATGACGTTTCGACCTATCAGATCGCGTTTCACGTTGGTTTAACGTTCATAAAAACACCATTTGAGAATGTAAGCGTATCGGGACTTGATTGTAATTGTATTAATGCAGGTTTTATTAAGCAGAATTGCCCCTCAGAACATACGATTACATACATGTGTTTTCTTAAGATACTATAGGCGGTGTAAATAGTTTAATATTAGGCGATCTGTCTCCTCTTTCGCCACTATCAACTCGTAGATATACTCACAGATAACACAATCCCCCGTCTCGGCTCTATCACCCTCAGCTTCTTGTCCTTGCACGTGGTGGCCAGGAGCGAGCCGTCGCGGTTGAAGGACATGCAGTAGATGACGTCCGTGTGGCAGTCTATCACCTTCACCGCCTCGCCCTTGCCCACGTCCCACACGAAGATCTGTTAAAAAAAGTTATTCAAAATCAATTACGGAAACTTCTGGGGAATTACGGAAAACGTGATTTTTTGCTCATGTAAAGACGTTTAGGCAAAAAATAAATATGTTACTTCAAATGTTAATTAAAATCATATTTTAAATTAAATAAGATTGCAGCCTCGAAGGTCATTGACCGGACATAGCTGATTTCAATAAATTGAATTAATATTAACTATCCAGTATTTTATTACAAAAAAATATTGAAATGTGCGCAAAGAGCTGTCGAGAGATAAGCAGTGAGCAACACACAGTCGCTAACTTGTCTTGCTCTTAACTCGCTCACAAATCACTACTATGATAAGCTTCAGAGAAATTTACATACATTTTTGAATCAAAATTTATGTACGCACGTTTGACTTGGGAAGTAAGCTGGTGAATGCATGACGAGATCGTTACGAACAATGTGATCGGGCTAGGCAAACGGAAGTTGAGAGGGAGATATAAGTTAGTGAAGATGGAACGAAAGAGAGTTACGTTTCGTATATTACTGTAGGGGCAAGAGAGAGAGAGAGAGGTGCGAGCACACATTTTTTCTCTTTCTGTCATAGCCAGTTACGTTTCGTATAATATATCAAGACACAGTGCAGTTGCCTGTATTTAATATGTGTATAATATAATTTAAAAATATATATAAATATAGTATAAAAGTATTAAATATATTTCCGTTGTCTGGTACCCGTAACACAAGTTCTTCGAGAACTTACAACCGGACCAGAATAAATGTGACGAGGTGTGAAAGCGTCCATAGACATTATGTACTATTATTAACAAGTGTCGGTGTACCAGATAGTCGAACCCGGCAGACAGCAGCACGTTCTCGGCGGTGGGGTGCCACTCGAGGTGGGCGACGCGCCGCCTGTGGCCGCTCAGCTCCACCAGCCACTCCGTCAGGTGCATGGACAGCCCGCCGTCCGGGATATGCCACAGCTTCACCTGGAACGGACAGATAAATTTTACCTTACTAGCTTTTGCCCGCGTAAATACACACTTCCTACACACTGTACTTTTTTGGGATCAAACTAGTAAGCCTTATGATAATCTAGAGCTCAAATTACCATATGGTATGGTATATACCTGATACGTTGGAAAAGTCACTTGACAGATAAAGACAGCAACATTGAATACCTTAACTGTTGTGTAAATATATTTATTAGTATGAGGGAAATTGCAATATTTTTTTGAAAAAGTGAAATTGAAAACGATGCCACGCTGAATTAAATAATCCGAACAAAAGTGACAACTTTCTCATGGAAAAACAATAAAATATAATAATAGATATAATATATTTTATATCCATTATTGTTCATTTTCCGTTACGCATTTTAAATGAAAGAGAAAATGTATGTGATTGTTGTACATACTATCATGTCTGGAAAAACTATTATGATTTATTATTGTATTCAATTAAAGTAACTCATCTTGTAACAATGAACAACTTCAATATTTCACATTCATAGCAATATTAGGTAAAAATAGTTTTTATACAAACACAATAGGCCATTAGAGGACAAAAATCATAGCTGCATATTAAATTACTAGCTTTTGCCCGCGGCTCACCCGTGTCAATACAAATAAAATGTAGCCTATGTACATTCAGAACCTCAATTCTCGTATTTAAAGTAGACTTAATTTTACTTTGTTTGTATTAAAAGTGTAGCGACATGTTATCATCAACGGATTCTATAACGTTTCGTCTTTCAACCAATCAGGGCGTGTTTCACGTTGCTTTAACGTTCATAAAAACACCGTTTGAGAGTATAAGCATATCGGGACTTGATTGTAATTGTATTAATGCAGGTTTTATTTAGCAGAATTGCCCCCCAGAGCTCAAACTACTACCATAGCCATCAAAATCCGTTAAGTTGTGTTTTGATGAAAGAGTAACAAACATACATCCATCCATCCATCCTCACAAACTTTCACATTTATAATATTAGTAGGATAAAAGAATTAAGTTAAATGAATAAGGATTTAAATAGCCCATTTTTATAATATTTCACTGTAATAATAACCTTAACATTTAACAGACATTATTAGCTTTAACACCTATCTAGGACACAATTAAGTTTCAAGTGTTATGTTAACACTGCACTTAGGCGCTTTTAACGCACATTGCGCTAATTCCGCTAATGTGCTCATGTCATGTGTAACATTGTAATCCGCGGATTAAGCCACAATCTCAATAAAGCCTTTAATGGCATTATGTCAGCATTGATACAAAGTCAAGGCCTTTACAAGCTCGTTATAAAATTACTAATTACTTACTATTATTACTTCTACTAAATATTGTTATTAATAGGGGGGGGGGGGGGGGGCACTTCCTCCCTCCCTTATTAACAATATTTAGGTCCTTACATAGCGGAAACGCATTCACTGTTGCTGTCTTTTCCTGTCAAGTGGCTTTTCAAACGTATCAGACAAGACGACAACATTGAATAGCTTATCAGTTGTGTAAATATTTTTAATAGCAAAGGGCCAAGGGGGTAAAAGTTGAGGTTAATTTAACAGCTTTTGTAGTTTAGTCAAATTGGATAAGACAGCCTACAGGGTAATAGGGCCATTGCCATACATAATGATTAATGAATGGTTCTTTTACCCCGTATGATAATTTAGATATTTTAGGCAGAAAATAGTAAACAAAGTAAACTGACACAATATTGCATGCTGCTTTTTTCCCAATTCATATGAATATTTAGAGAATTAGACTACTACAAAAGAAATAATATAGTTCATACTAAAATGTTTTGGTATAACAATCAAAATGTTTTGACCGCGTGACGGCGAATTAAAAAAGTAGGTGGAACGGAACAGGCGTGTAATGCGCGCCAATTTGTTCGAAAATGGCGGCAAAAAATGGCGGAAGGAATTACCGTGTAGTCATCGGAACATGATGCTATGATGTTATCGTTGAAGGGGTTCCATTTTATATCCAGCACGGGCCCTTTATGCCCCGTCACTCGGCTCGCGTTGAAATCCAAACGCCCCGTCTGAAAAAAAAATCAAGAAACGTTTAGTGTCTATGGACGAAAAGATAAGTGACTTCACCATATGGCTGTTGGATTTGTAGCTTCATTGTATTAGCGCAGAGTTCTATTTTCGATGCTCTGAATTTTCCCCGGCCCACCGGATTCCGGTTTATATATGAAACTGAATCAGGACCAGGAGGCCGTAGAGAATTCCAAGCATTGAAAATAGAAATATGTGCTAATACAATAAAGTTGAAAATCGAACGCATGAGTGTCGAGTCAAATGTCTTAAATGACAGCTCGATTCGATTCACGTAAACTTTAAAAACCATTTTAGGAATAAAATTTACATTTTAACAGTTGTTTACTTAATTATTTTAATTGATACACTACTTTTAAACAATTAACAATCTACAATAAAGGTCCGGACGCACTAGGCGGAACTGCACTTCGGCGGAACTGAGCGACACGTCGCGTCAAAATATTCTTTATATGAAATTATATGAGATAACACGCACTAAGCGGTAACGGAACTACACTGCAGCGAACTGCGCGACAAACTTGATCAACTGACCAAAAGTGTCGCGAACTGCAGTTCGGTTTCGCCAACTTCATTTTCATAGTCAGTCAACCGAGATACTTGGGAGCGCGATAATCGTTCGTCGATTAATAAAATTTATTGTACTCGTGGGCCAGTATCCGGAGACATAATAATATTATGACGTTCAGCATAAAAAGTACATGAACACTTCTATAAAAAAAAATCATCTTTGGAGTGAAACGACCTCTGTGGCTCAATGGTTAGCACGTCGTCGCTCAAGAAGCCCGGTCGCGGGTTCGAATCCCACCGGGAGACAAAAAGTTTTTTATGTTCCTGGGTCATGAATGTGCAATAAGTGTGTATTATAATATAATAAAATTCTTAAATATATATATAGTATAAAAGTATTAAATATATTTCCGTTGTCTGGTACCCGTATCACAAATTCTTCGAGAACTTACCACGGGACCCGATTGACGTGGTGTAAAAGCGTCCATAGATAGATATTATTATTAAATAGTTCAAGAAATGGGAATAAATGGTAAGTTAATTTTTCTATTTCTTTTTCCAGTGGATGAACGACGACCTCTCCAATGTTAATTGGTTTCATAGTTAAAATTATAATAATAATAATAATATCTATGGACGCTTCACACCACGTCAGTCTGGCCCCGTGGTAAGTATCCGAAGAACTTGTGTTACGGGTACCAGACAACAGAAATATTTTTAATACTTTTTATACTTTACTTATATAAGGTCTCCGAAAATCAATTACGGATACTTCGGGCACATGATCCACTGCTTATGTAAAGACGTTTAGGCAAAAAAATAATTGTCATACTCAAAGTAAAAAATCATCTCTTGTATGGGTGACTCTTCGCAAAACGCAAGCTCGCCCATATAAAGAAAAAAAAATTTGTTTTCGAGTATGACAATTATTTTTCTGCTTAAACGTCTTTATGCAGCAGATCATATGCCCAAAATATCCGTAATTGATTTTACCGAACCTTATAATTATATAAGATTTTTATTATATTATACACACATTTAATACACATCCTTGACCCAGGAACACAGAAAACTTTTTTGTTCCCTGGTGGTATTCGAACCCGCGACCTCCGGTTAAAGCGCCACTGCGCTCACCACTGAGCCACGGAGGTCGTATGTAAATTATTTAGATTGTAGGTATGTAGGTACATATTTATTACAAAAAAACTTTTAAATTTCAATTATTGTCCATTCGTCTATCTTGCTCGGAGGTTGCCTAGCTACTAAATATATTTTTGTAGCGCCGCACTATGTGGACTTTAGGCCATTTTCGTGTCATAAATCTGTAACTTTTTTGTTTTTCAAGATATTTACATGATTTTTTTTATATTTTACTCTTGAATACATACACTTTCAAATGACTTCACTTTGATCATATAATTTTTTTATTAAATCCGTTAAATAATACGCCAAAATAATAAAGTGAAAATTTGAATAATCTCATACTTATTTTAAGCTTATTTTAGATAATTTTACAAAAAAAATGTAAAAATGAGATTTTAAAAGGTACTTTAGGTATGAAGTGACAAAAAATTTATACTATTTTGAAAAAAATCATGAAAATATGAAAAAACATACAGTCTTTGTAGCTACGTTTTTCGAGTTTAATACAATAATTCCTAGTAAATATGAAATTATTTAAATTTTATATGATATTCTAAGACATAAATATAACAAAATAGTCGCTCAAAATTTATCTAAAAGTTCTACAACTTCATCTAGAACTCTGAATCTTCCTAGAAATATGATTCTTTAAACTCGATGTATAAATATACGAAGTATAGTAAAGTATATGTAAAACGATTTCGTTAGTGGCTTATTTCTTGCATTTTCTTATGTGGTAAAGTTCAGACTTTAGTTTAGACCTATTTTAATCTTTTTTCCGTAACTCCCTGGGCGCCTTCAGAGAGTTGCCCAAAGGGCAACAGAGCAAAATTAAGTATTACACTTTCGTCGTGAATTAAGACTTTATACATAGAAGAAGGCTATTTACCATTTATATACATAATAAGTATACAATTGTGTTATTTCTAATGCGTAAAGGCCAAAATTTGGTAGGACTGATATTTTTTCATACATACATTCACATTTTAATGTATAATATTATAGTTTACGCACTGAAACTGCAAAAACTATTGTATTCTGTAAATCTGCATTACATTTACTACAAAAAAGGACTATTCTCAGTACTTTAGTAGATTGCATTAAATGTCAAGTCGAAAATTGAAGAGAAGACAAAACGATAGAGTACCTACGTCTCTAGAGGTGTAATTTACTGAAGAAAAATATATTGATCCTATCTACCGTAAATAACATATTTCAAGCATTCTAAAATGGTATATACTTATATGATTCTCTTAAATTAATTAGACGATAAACAAAAACTCATCATTTGCATCGTATAAAGAAGGAAAACATACCTTCACATTTTTACATATTAACACATGTTGCGCACTGATGCCGCAACAAAAAAATTCAGCATGTAAATCTACATTAAATTTGCTATAAAATAAGTGTAATTACAGAACTTCGGCAAATTTCGATAACTGTCAAAACTCTAATCGAAAATGAAACATAAGAAAAAATGGCATACTACGAGATGTACGTCTCTAGTGATGTCATATATGCAAAAACCCAATATTTAATTAATTTATAATAAAGAACATATTTTAAGGTTTCCAAAATGGTATAACACTTATATATTCTATACAGGAATGCTACTATAAAATCAAAGTTAAATTTCTACATTTCAAGAATAGTTTTCAACAAATTTCCATTCAGCAATTTTGAGCGTATTTTTTTCAAAAATAGGGATAAACAGAAGTGTTTATCGTTTGTATTTAGGTAGATTGGACCTTTGTCTACAATTTGAGGTATAATACATGTACCTCTGCCACTTTTGGAAAAAGCATTTATGGCACGGCTTTCTTAGGAGTGTCCACATAGTGCGCCGCTGCAGTTCAAGTGCGACTTACCAAAACGTGTCGCTCAGTTCCGCTGAAGTTCAGTTCCGCCTAGTGCGTCCGGACCTTTATGTGTAATTAATTATTTTAATTAATTTAACTAAAACATTTCACGAAGGTTTAAGCAAACAGAAAAAAATTTGATGTATTATTATAATCATATAATTTTTGAAATAAAATTAACAATTTACATGATCCAAATTATTTTACGTTAGGTATAATTATCCAAATAAAAATTCGGGTTACCTTGCTTTTATGTTATACTGTCTTTATTAATTTTATTACATTTTCTGCTAGGGTCTAGACTAAGTAGATAAATTAAGTGACCTAAATAAATGCTAGCGAACTAGCGAGGGGGAACCCTAATGACCTCAACAATTTAAACAATATGCAGAAATAGCAGAATAGAATTATGTACGATATATTAAGTCACCGTAAAATTGTAAAAACCGTCAGATTGTAAAATAACTAACAAGATTGTAAAAATAAGTCGAAAGATTCATTACTATATATTTATAACGAAAAATAATATTTGCGTTGGAAGTCAATTAACATTTTACAATTTCACTAGTTATATTACAATCTAACGGTTTTTACAATTTTACGGTGACTTATACACACTCAGTCATACCACACGTCAGTCTACAGAAAAAATATTGCGTGCACGTGCTGAATTCGTGAAAGAGTAAATTATTACTTACTTCAATTAATTTTTACATTATTGTATCTGCGAGTTTTATTTATTTTGATTTTTGATCGACTTGGATTTGATCGATTCAAAGATAGTGTAACCTATTTATTTTAGTATGTTTTGCCGAAAAAAGAATAGCACATAGTCAATAAATAAAAAAAGTTCAGCCAATTTTCAATAGATGGCGTTGGTTCAAAGAGAAAATTATCGCACCATACTAATTTAAATTAAGTAAATTTCAAAAATAGAGTAGAGGAAACTAAAATAGTATGGAAATAAGGGGCAAAATTTCGTTCTATTATTGCCTCGTCATAACAAACTTATCGGCAATGGAATCTCGGCTCTGCGTAATTATTTTAAGTGTTCTATACGGCTATAGAAAGGTGAGATTAGATATGAGCGATACGGCGATTTGCTTTCTTGTGAGGTAGCTTATAAGATAACTCCTCAGTATCGATTTATAATGTTGTACTCAACGTTATTCTTATTTCAAAGGAGATTGGAGCTCTTGTGAAAAGAAGATAATACGAGTAATATTATTAACATGGATAACGCCATGTTCAGGTGACAGTGGCAGATCGCTTGTTAGTCAAATTAAGGTTTAGGCAAATAATAAACGTAAATAACCGTCAAACAACGATTTACACAATTGACTATGTGTGCGTGGCTAGACCTCATGGGGGCAGTGCGGGGCGCGCGGGATGTGAGGTTTTTTCCAAGCCAGGACTAAGCATTCACAAGTTTCGTGCTTTGACATAATTGACAATATAATTTCATATTAAAAATATTGTCTGACGCGACGTTTCTATTGTTTCCATAATGTTTCAACCCTAGGCTTACAACTACAGCTGATATTCGCCGGTGCTCGAACCATCATTTGTGGAGAGTGTCACCCCGTGTCTGTTATTGTAGTAAAGGTTCGTAACTCAATGTGGTATGGTATTATGTATGAAAATAGCATACCTTATACTGGCGGAAATCCTAAGACCATAGATTCTTTAGGTAGATTGTGTTTCTAAGATTTATTCTACGAATCTTTGATTTTTTTCTGCGACCGAATTCCGCTCCTCAATCTACCGCACTTTAAATTTCAGATTAGTAACATTACGTATCATCGTATTTGGAGCTTGAAAAGTTGTGTAATTATAACACAATTGGACACACGTAATTCATCAAAACCGGGGCATTTTAACCGTTAGCATCATACATTTAAGAACCATTATCTGATATACTGTTATTTAATATCGTGTTTAAACTCTATTCGATGATTCGCTTTGGAATGTTTTCGGTTGATGATTGGAGTTCGCTTAACGGTGGGTCATTAGTTTATGTCGCTATGTCATGACAGATAATTGTGAAACTAGTGGAAGTCCATGTAGATTTTAAGTGATATGATTTTAAGGTAACAAATATTCAATGTCATCGACTAATGTCCCTACTGAAATCCAAACCAAACCTCTCCGTAATATCGTCTTCCTCTCCAATACTTTAAACGAGCAAAGCTTGTATTTATATACCTAACTGGAATCTTTCAGGGAGTTTAAGGCGAGAAAAATCGATCTAGCTAGGTCTTATCCCTGGGAAACTGCGTATTTTTAATGTGTTTTGTTGAGCTGCGTGGCTGACGATCGATGACGTCCATTCGTGAGTAGCGTGTCCGTGGTGGACGTTATTGTGCCCTACTCAAGGGATTTTACTAGGGTTCGGGTCCCGTAACTTTTCGTAATTTTAGCTGTCTCGTGTCCAGGGACTTTCGGGTTAAGACTCGAGACGAAGCCTACAAAGTCCCGGGAATTTCAGGCACTTTGAAATTGTCGGGAATCCCCAAATCCCAAACCCTAGATTTAACCCAAAACGTAGCTGACACACGTGTGTGTAGCACCTAGGGCTCTTTGTATGCTAGTCCACCCGCAAAAAATAACTATCAGTACCTTATTTTATATCTTCCCAGTTTCCTATTTTAGCGCCCCGACATTGTACTATTACTATACAGTAAGCTGTATGTATGTTTACATTGATATAGCTATAAAACTAGACACGTCGGATTGTGTTGCGGTCACGTGACCTTCCGTATCCTTTACGCGGAAGGATCGCAGGAAGACCGCGGTGTTGTTACAGGTGGGTTTATTACACAACTATAAACGGAAAACATTTAAAACTAGGTTAAATTATTCGAAATAACCCTGACTTTTTGGACTGTTAAACTGGTCTTAAAGTAAGGTAACTTGGTACATAGAATAGCTTAGTGTATTAACATAATATGTATTTGAATTCGTGAAAAATCGAATTATACTTTATCAACCAACGCCTAAAGGTCTCCTAATTTTACGAAAGCAATTATTTGCCGCAGTATGAGTTTTTTTGGGTGTACTAAGTAAGAAAGCAATACTGCATTTCGGTTTTTACTTATATTTACTAATCTGTATCTATACTGTTGAAAACTACCGAATCCCTTTTTTAAATAGGCTATACTTTCTTCCAGAGCTCCGAGGCCTAGTAGGTAGACGATTCCCAGGTTGTGGCATGTACCAATGAGACTTTTTCAGATCGAAAGTATAATAAACGGACGCTCTAACGGTGAAGGAACATCGTGAGGAAACCCGCACATAGTTGGCCTCAGACATATTGACCAGTCATTCCTCTGGACCAGGCTGACTGTGTTGTGAGAATGCCGTATGTGCTTGGGCAACCATACGACATTTAAAAACCAACTGTCCAACAACCACTACATTATTTCAAGAGGTGGTTACTTCAATCGGCGAATACTGTATAAATCATTCATTAACGGATGAAAAGGCGCAAGGTTTTTTTTTGTTTTTTTTTTTACAATTTCTTTGCAACAAGATAATAAATAGCGCTATTTCCCGACTCCGGTGGTCTACCTTAGCTGAGAGGTTAACCAGCACGCTCAGCATGACCACCACAGAAATGAGTAGAGTCTACAAGAATAGAACTAAGAATAGACATGAGACATACTGACAGATAATATTATTTATTTATTTATTAATATGGACAAAATGACAGCTTTTATTTATCAAAAATATTTATTCTATACAGATTATATTTTGTTTATTAAATAAGTGTATATTATTTTTATTATAATATACACTTCTTTAATAAACAAAATGACCCAGGAAGTAGAAACACAGAAAAGTTTTATTCCCTCGGCGGGATTCGAGCCCGAGACCTCCGGCTTGAGGGTAAACCAGTGAGCCTGAGCGCTAACCTATTCAGCCACACAGGTCGTCTAATACAATAAACGATAAATATTACAAAAGTACAAGTGTCCTATAGGCAAACCGTTTAACTCAGTATTCGCCCGCGCGGTACAGGAGTGCGGGGGTATGGCGACTACGGGGACTGCGAGGGGTGCGGGCGCAGCGGCGAACACTGAGTTAAACGGTTTGCCTATAGTTCGTAACTCGTAAATAAAATATCTATATACAAACAACACTGTTATCCTTACAACGCGTTCGTCCACTTGTTGCGGTCATTATGATAGTGTTATTAAATGGTTACAATGTGCATATGACTCAACTCACTCAGCTGATAGTAGTGGAACAAACATTCTTTTGTCTTAATTATATTTTGATCACGTATTTTTAAGTCAGAGTTGGGTGTCATTCAAATAGAAGAGTGACAATAGGCGGAATGTCCTTTATAACTGCTAGCTGGGGCTGCAGAATATCTAAAACTATTTATCATCATCATCATCATCATCATCACTAACTAGGGGGCGTCAATAAATTACGCGACGTATTTAGGGGGCAGGTTGACTGGCCAAATCTCACTTGGAGAAAGGGGCGTCTCAGCAAATATAATGTAATTTTTTCCCGGCAAAAACAGTCTCAAAAAGTTTGGGAAATCCAATTGTACTCGTATCGTATCACAGACTTGTTTGAATAATTTCAAATATTAGTAAAAATCCTCAAAAACTTATGTCCCTAGTCCCTACTACTGACTACTGACATCCCGTAGGTATGTCCTACCTGACCTGAAATGAAACCAATTCCTATGCGGGCTACTCATGATCTACCATTGGGAATTTACGTTTATAAAGAGAGAGATTCGACTAGCCTAAATAGGTACAGGCTTTTAGGCTAAGGACAGCCTTTTAGCATCAGTATGTAATGTACTATGTAGCCGAGCGTTCTTTGCCTACGATCCAAGAGTTTCAAACAAAACATTTACCCTACATTTCTTTATCTACCCTACTTCAGTTCTCCCCTTTGTAATTTTTCCTCTACAGTCAACAAGATTAACCTACATCGGGTAATCACGCACGAAGCAAATAAGTCCACGTAAACATAATATATTAACTCGGTACTCGGTAGTAAACATAGCGCCATATAGCGCCACGGTTTAAACGGTATTGATTTTGAATTAAGGATCGATTACATTGGTTCAGATTTCTAATTGCAGGAATTTTCCGACCTTGATCAGATTGCGTGCAATGAGGACTATCGCGTCTAGATTCGCCGCTAGGGGCGCTTGTGTAGCATGAGATCTGCGAAATGTCAAATGTCACTGTTTGCGGGCTGGCTACGCGTTTTTTTTTATTTATATTAATGTTGCGAATATTTAGCAATACGTTAGATTAATAATGGCAAGGCTGCCCTTCTGCGCAGCACTGGCGTGTGTGGCCCATACGTTTAGGCTGACCCCACATTTGGCGTGCGCGTTTCTCGGGCGTTTGAGCGTCGCGATTTGCCGGCATGTGACGTTTGCGCTGCGTGCACTGGTAGGGAGGCCTTACTGTAATGTTCTATTGTATTAAATATGATTCCAATGTAAATTTTTGTTTTGGCGCCCGTAATATTTTTGACAGCCGTACTTTAGGACCTCACTCTGCAGTGGCGCCACCTGATGAGACAAAAAACGATGGTCCTCATTGAGCGCAGTTTGGATTCACGGAGGATTTCTGTTGAAAAGAGCTCGAGACCTTCAAGGGAATCTTGAATAATCCAATGCTTGGAACTCGTTACTCGGTCTAAAGTTGCCCTATACATTAATCGCTGTTTTAGACGACCTGTTTTTCGACCTGGCAAGGACGAGAGTAGGAGGTGCGAAGATGATGAGGCCTATGCCGCCCGAAATAAATGAAATTTAATTTAATTTAGAGCCCTCATTTATTATGGCACCACAGTGTCAAGAGTCGAGACAAGCTGCAGCTGAAGCCCAATTCTCGTGCGACACCACGCGAAATTATGATCACAAATTAACGAAAATTAAGCTTCAGCTTCAGGCTGTTTGTATGGCTTCGTGTCAAGTTGGTCATATAGCTTTTTAGACCAGGGTCGATAATTTTTGAAACCAAAAAAAATAGTAGTAGGATGAAACCCATTAGAAAAGGAGGGGAATATGATAAAAATGAAAGGAAAAATAAATTACGGGCGATCTGAGTTCGGGAAGTGGGAGGGGGTGAGTTTTTAAGGGTAAAAAATGGTTTATCTTGATTTCCGGTAAAACTACAAGTCCTATGAAAAAAAGTTAAATGGCAAAGTTGTAGATAATAAAAAGATCTACAACTTTTATATTAACAATTTTTTTACATAACCTCAAAATTTATGTGAAAAATTCAAATAACCAAGTTTTTGGTTTTTAATTTTTATCTTGTACAAAAACAAAAAAAAATTCACGAAATTTAGTGAAAACTTACCTTTTTATGTCCTAAATACACTGTAATTTTTGTGATTTAAAATATTTAGTTTTTCACCTTATTTTGTCTTAATATCGAAAAATTAACCCTAATTTTCAATCGAAAATTCTTCTGTCAAAATATCAGCTTTTTTTTTAAAAATTGATGGGCTTCTTGTTTGTTGAAATCTATTCTTTCTGATAATGTAAAAAAATACATACATTACCATAGTAAATGTTCTCAGAAAATGCAAAGAAAAGAATAGGTAGTAAGGCCTAGCCCCAATAAGACATCTACAATATTTTGAGTAAGTTGTCGAATCTTCTTTAAATTATGCGCATACATGTCTATTTATTGCTATTTTAAGATGACTTGTATACTTGAGTGACCTGCGGATAATTTTAACCCATCAAAAGGTATTTCATATACAAGAGGGAAAGGGGCTAGGCGACCTGAGCCTTACTACTTGTTCTTTTCTTTGCATTTTCTGAGAACATTTACTATGGTAATGTATACATTTTTTTACATTATCAGAAAGAATAGAATTCAACAAACAAGAAGCTCACCAATTTTTTTAAAAAAGCTGATATTTTGACAGGAGAATTTTCGATTGAAAATTAGGGTTAATTTTTCGATATTAAGACAAAATAAGGTGAAAAACTAAATATTTTAAATCACAAAAATTACAGTGTATTTAGGACATAAAAAGGTAAGTTTTCACTAAATTTCGTGAATTTTTTTTTGTTTTTGTACAAGATAAAAATTAAAAACCAAAAACTTGGTTATTTGAATTTTTCACATAAATTTTGAGGTTATGTAAAAAAATTGTTAATATAAAAGTTGTAGATCTTTTTATTATCTACAACTTTGCCATTTAACTTTTTTTCATAGGACTTGTAGTTTTACCGAAAATCAAGATAAACCATTTTTTACCCTTAAAAACTCACCCCCTCCCACTTCCCGAACTCAGATCGCCCGTAATTTATTTTTTCTTTCATTTTTATCATATTCCCCTCCTTTTCTAATAGGTTTCATCCTACTACTATTTTTTTTCACTTTTTACCATTTTTGAAGGCTTCGACCCTGGTCTATTTCATTTAAGTCTTTTCATTTTGTTAGTGGCGCTACCATGGCGTCCTTATGACCCGCTCTTAGTGGGCGTAACTAGACGCCCACGAAAAGCTGGAGTCATGAGCGTTACGCGTGATCTCGTTGTCGCGGTAACGTGTCTTCAAAACACTTACATGGTCCAACGGCAGCACTAGGAAGGCGCCGCCACCTGCCACCTCGGTGACAATCGCCACAAACTTGGGGTTGACCGCGCAGAAGTTGGAGTCATGGGCGTTGCGCGTGATCTTGATGTTGTCATAGCAACGTTCACGTTTGAACGGCACCCCGTACACATGGCGGAACTTCGAACTACGCACGCCTCGGAACCATACCTGGATATTGGAATAGTTGATGAATATCACAATCATTAAACCTTATAAAAAGCAAGCTATCGTGGGTAGTCTGGCAGATGTTAAGCATCGCAATTGTACAAATCATCTGTTTAAATGTGTCATGGCAGTTGTAATGCATCTCTCGCCAATCACCATATTGTTTATGGTGATTGGTGAGAGTTAGGCCGGGTCCAGATGCGTGTAACGTGTAATGTAACGCGGATCATGTGCGTGGACGCCACTACGAGTGTTACATGTAATGCTCGTAGTGCCGTCCACACACATGATTTACGTTACATTACTCGTAAGATTACATTACACGTTACGTGTCTGGCTGAAAATCACCATATAATCACCATAGAACTAGTTTTTTTATATGTTTCACACCCAAAAGTATTAGCTAGGTAAATTACTAAAACACTGTTAAATTAAAGGTAACAATACACTATGGGAAAATCAATCTCAAAATAAAGAATTTAATTAAAAATATCACACAATCGAAATAAGTAGTGGTGTCAACGCCTATAGTTTCCCTATCTTTACGATGAAATTAAAAATAACAATACCCATTTATCCCATCTGAAATAGAGATGATCTATCTAGGTAATAACACCTTTCGTCTATAGATACAAATAATATCTATGTAGGAAACGCAGACTTATCTATGTTACTTAAATCTTATATCTTTCGTAATACAGCAACATTATCGCGCTCTCTCTGTCTCTACGCAATCAGGTAACAGTGCGATCAGGTACATTGCAATACTGTTTTTGAATGCACACAGCACAATACCTGTGAATTGTGATGGGAACTAACCAAAAAGCCTTTTGAGTTCAGTAGGTCGATTCTGCTAGCAAAATCTGCTATATACTCGTATATTATAACGTCTCCGAAAAACAACTACGGATACTTCGGGCAGATGATTCACAGCTTGTGTAGAGACGTTTAGGCGAAAAAATTATTGTCATACTCAAAGTAAAAAAATCATCTCATACATGAGATGATTTTTTTACTCCCCCTCCCCGCGAAACGCAAATTCGCCCATATAAAGAAATAATTATTTTTTTCGAGTATGACAATTATTTTTTTGCTTGAACGTCTTTACATAAGCAGTAAATCTAGATCCCACCAAAAACAAAATCATTCTGTAAAAAACTAGCCAAGTCTCGATGGAGCTGCTTGTTTATCTCTAAAAAGTAATGAAATCTAGACAAAGTCGTGCCAAGTCTAAGGTTCCTTACTGCGATTTCTTTATTATTATAGTAAATGTTGAGTGACTTGGCCGTTGAACATTCTTTATACGTTAGTGGGTACAAGTCAATTTTGTTTACATTTGTAACTACCTATGTTTGTTAAGCGAGATAGTAGCCCATACTGGTATTGGTAATTGGACGCTAGTGTCTCATTTTAGGCTGTTGTTGATTGTACAACACATGTATTGGAGCAATAGTGTCATGGAGCCCCTTTTGTACCCTTGTGTACCCTTCAACGGCCAAGTCACACAACATTAACTATAATAATAAAGAAATCGCAGTAAGGAACCTTAGACTTGGCACGATTTTGTTTTTTACAGAATGTTTTTGGTGGGATTTCACTTCTTTTTGTAGAAACGTGGGCATATTGATCTATTTTACTAGATTTTAGTGTTATTTGTTTATTTAATTTGTGTAATGTTCGAGTAGAATAAAGTTAATTGTTCGACTATTTCTTTTTGTAAACTTGTAAGTATAATTAGTATAAAAGCCAGTCTAGTCTTATCCAGAGTTTTCCTTTAATTTTATTTATATGCGTATTAAAAGCAGAAGGGTAGGCATTCGCCCAGCAGTGGGACGCTACGGGCTAGATTAAATTAGAAGATGTGTCCCACTTCGCTGTATTTTTGCAATAACAGTCGAATTTTTTATGTACCAATAGTAGAACCAGCTGGTTCTACTATTAGTACATAAAATAATGACCCCGCATTACCATATCTCTAATCAGCGGAGACCAGCTGAGGGTTCTTCATCTGGGATGAAGGGGGACCTTCGATTTTTGACATCAAATGAAGTGGCCCATCAAGTTGAATATTTTTTGTAAAGGCGGTATGTCGATCTCTAATAGTTTGGTTGGGCTCTTGTGTTTTCTAATCAGGGTCACCAGGTACTCCAGATCTTCGATTATCCTAGTTTTTATAGTTTTCCCTTTATGTGGCCATTAAACCATAACTCTGTACCAAATTTCAGCTCTCTGAGTTTATGGGAAGTACTAGTTCTATTCTGATGATCATGAGTGAGTGACAGAGTGAGCGAATGAGTGTCATAAATGCGAAACTTTGCTTTCGCTTAACTTCGGAACTAAATTACCTACAGACTTAAAATTTTGGATTTTAAGTATGTGATGAAGTAGCTTACTGGATGACGAAAATTTCTGCGTTCTGTACCCCAAGCAGGAACATTTTGCGGTATCGTTACGTGTACGTAAGCGAGAAATGTTGTATGAAAACCATGAAAGCGCCTCTAGCGGACGTAAAAGTAACTAAAATTTTTATACAACATTCCTCATATTTCTCGTTTACGTACACGTAACGATACCGCAAAATGTTCCTGCTTGGGGTACTGGTCTTATCCAGAGGTTCTCAAATAGGGGCCTGAAAATGCGGCAAAATGGTTCCAGTAAAGAATGGTACGGTAGTGTTTGCTTCGCGCTCGACTTGGCGGGGGCACTGCCGTGCCCCCAGATCGACGTTCTGGTCTTATCTAGAGGTTCTCAAATAGGGGCCTGAAAATGCGGCGAAATGGTTCCAGTAAAGAATGGTACGGCAGTGTTTGCTTCGCGCTCGACTTGGCAGGGGCACTGCCGTGCCCCCAAATCGATTATCCTAGTTTTTATAGTTTTCCCTTTATGTGGCCATTAAACCCCAACTATGTACCAAATTTCAGCTCTCTAAGTTTATGGGAAGTACTAGTTCTATTCTGATGATCATGAGTGAGTGAGTGAGTGTCATAAATGCGAAACTTTGCTTTCGCTTAACTTCGGAACTAAATGACCTACAGACTTGAAATTTTGGATTTTAAGTATGTGATTATAGCTTATTGGATGACAAAAAATTCTGCTTTCTGGTCTTATCCAGAGGTTCTCAAATAGGGGCCTGAAAATGCGGCGAAATGGTTCCAGTAAAGGATGGTACGGCAGTTTGCTTCGCGCTCGACTTGGCAGGGGCACTGCCGTGCCCCCAGATCATATACCTGAAGTATCCGTAATTGATTTTACCGAGCCTTATATTATAATATAAAAGGCAAATATGATTGACTGATGTATCAACGCACAGGCCAAACCGTATCCACTAAGGAAGGATTTTTCAAAATTCAAAACCCAAGGGGGTAAAATAAGGGATGAAAGTTTAAACTTTTATGTCACGCGGGCGAAGCCGTGGGCATTTAATACTAGTCTTACAATAATACTGAAGTTTCGATGCAGTATTGATAGGTATGTAAAAACAAATACAAAATATATTTATATTTATTATCCAAAAAGTCTTTTACAGAAAGTGATACCGGGTCACCACACTAGGCAATGTCTAGGACAGGCATTGCCTAGGGGCATAAACAGCAAAATAGTATTCTCATAAGTCATAAACGTCAAACCAACGAAAAATCAGTGCAACTTCTTTAAAAGTTGATGTTTCTATGAAACTATGGTACGATTTACTTGAATGTGGCCATTTTAGACCTTCTGGTAATTGTTCCACATTTTTTCACTTGGACATACGCTTGGAATTTTGATCACCACATTATGTATACAATAAGGACAATGGTTCAAATCCCGTAAGACCATTTACCGTTTTCACCGAATAGTCGTAGATTACTAATTAGTAGATAAGTTTTCTATGAATACGAAATATTGAGGGCCAACTACAAGTGCAATTATTATGGTTTAAACTGTAATTCCTTAATTATTTTTTTTGAGGAACGCATTTAATACTTATATACAGGTGTGATTTAATTGATTTTTGATTTCCTTATAACTTTGAATTTGTTCTATGGCTTAAAATATAGAAAAGATTACTATTATATTATGGTTCCATTAATGACACATTAGATGGGTTATTTATAGCTGGGCACTGTACATTTTTAAAGAAATGTAGGCAAGATGTAGTGTTATTAATTTATACGTGTATGTATAAAATACAGAAGAACTTTGGTTGACATGACATACCTAATTTTTATGTTGTCATGAAATAATATGGATGAAATAAAAAGTTGATTTCGAATAAAATAAAATATTAAAACAAATTGTAACTAAATTTTGTTTATACTATTGTTTCCATAACATTGCTGTAACCAATATTAATAGAGCGTGGAACTCTACTATTTTATATATGCGTTTTAACATTTATTAGACTAATTTATATTTACTTAGGGTTACCACTTTTTCATTCGAGAGGTATTCCAGTATCCACAAACTCTTTTGGAGTAAAAAAAAATTCTGTCGCATAGTATATCTCATGCAAAATTTCATAGATTTTTTTTACATAAACAAAGGTATACAAGCTATTACATAATAATGTAACACGAAAAAGTTTCAGGCATGTTTTCATAACTATGTTTCGTTAGTAATAAAACATAATAAAATAGTAACAATCGAAGCGTTAAAATTACATCAGCTGATTTATTTGTATGATTGTGTAATAACCGGCTTGTTAATTAATTCGGTATGTGACTGTGTGCACTCATCTGTACATTTAATATATGCGTCAATTATTATTACATGACTTAATTATAGTACTAATATTTGTTCACTTTTTAACACCCGACAAAAACAGCTGATGGGTGGTTTAAGTTTGACGTGTCTGTCTGTCTGTGTCTCTATAAAATAGAGACGGATATTATAAGACAGATGTTCAAAACGTAACATTTGTCTACCGAAGTCTGTGTATGTTTGTTCGTTGCGTCGTACCTCCCAAACGGATGAACCGATTATGATGCAGTTTTTTTTGTTTGAAAGCTGACATGCTCGAGAGTGTTCTTAGCAGTGTTGCCAGAGCCTATTCAACCCAGGTTGCCATTTTTAGGGTCAAATGTTGCCATCTCAAACCAAAGGTTGCCATTAGAAAAAAATGTGTAAAAAATCTATAAGATGAACGTTTAATAAAACACTATTTTTTGAAATTTCAAACTGTCATAACTTTGGAATTAATCAACCGATTTTCACGCGATTGACGGCAATCGATGCAGTTTTTCATTTCCTTTGAAAGAATCGACAACAAAAATTTTTTTGATGAAAAATTTCGGAGTAATTCCGAAAAAACACTTTTTTCGGTTTATTTCCTTCACGATATGTCTCGAACGAGTCAACCGATTTTGACCGGATTCGCGGCGATCGACGTGATTTTTCAAGGTTAAGAGCTGATTATTTTTTGGAGTTGATCGATAAAGCCGTTTAAAAGTTATTCGAAAAAAAATACACTAACTTCTCGAGATTTCTTGAAATATATCTGTCCGAATGGGTCCAACTTTTATTCAAAATCTAAGTTTGGCCAAGCCCTTTCGAATGGCGCTAGGCGCAATAAAATCGATCAAGTGTTCAAAAGTTACAAGAGGTTTACATACTTACACACACACACACACACACACATACATACATACATACATACATACAGACATAGTGACACCCTCGCAGGGGCAGTCAAGGAACTTCATGGAACCTCAGAACGTCGAGATCTGATGAGAATTCGATTATACAAAACCAATAACTTCCCGATTTTTAAAAATCTTAGATTTTCTGAGCGGGAAGTTAAAAAATTTGTAAGTGCCCATGCATTTAAAATCCAATATTAAAAACATGAAAAAATTAAGAACTTATAAATATATAACTTATAAATTACAAAAGTATTAGAAAACCACGAAAAAAACTTCCCTTGCACTGTACTACACACGCACACTGCTCACAGACACACACTTTCTTCCATTTTTAGGGTTCCGTAATACTTGAGGAACCCTTATAGTTTCGCTCTGTCCGTCTGTCTGTCTGTCTGTCTGTCTGTCCGCGCCTCTAGCTTCTGTAATTATGAATATAAATTGATGAAATTTGGTGCAGTTATAGATTGTGTATAGATCACGGTTTCGGGATCATAAAAAAAAAATTATATTTTAGGGGTGGCTCTCCATACATCTGAAGTGGGGATGAAAAATATTTTTTCACTCTACCCCATCGTATGGGGTATCGTAGAATAGATCTTTTAAAATAAAGGCGAGGTTTCATACGTTACTTTTTTATAAAGTTGACCATTTTCGAGTAATCGGCCTCCAAAGTAGTTTGTAAGTTGCCCCCCCCCCCCTAGAATTATTAAACTATAGGAGATAGAAACTTGCAAATTTCCATGTTGATAGATCATGCTAAAAACTCTTTAGGAAAATTATTGTGAACCAAATCGGACAGTAACTTTTGGAGTAATTAAAAAAAAACATATTACGCGTTTATAGTTACGGAACCCTCCTTAGACATGTGCTGACATGCTCTTGGTTAGGTTATTGTTTTAGAGTTTTCATAAAATTACTTTTACCTCTAGCTTCACCAAAGTAGACCTCTTCAATGTAGAAATACGGGTACTATTTGTTTATCTACTAGGTAATTATGAATTGTTTTCATTTGGGAATAAAAATTTGTTGATTTCGATGTGTTCAGTTCTGCGAAAGTTATTCGAATTTTTTTTACTGATGATCGCGCGACAAGTCGAAAAGTTGCCAAAAAGTTGCCATTTGAGCCTGGTTGCCATTTGGTTGCCACGAAGGGTCAAATGTTGCCAAAATGGCAACCAAAGTTGCCAAATGGCAACGCTGGTTCTTAGCTATAATTCAGCATCATCATCTCGTTAACTGCTTTACAATTCGGGGTTTGCTTAAATTTTATTTCAATTATGTTAGCATTGTTAGGGTTCCGTAACCAAAGGGTAAAAAACCTATACTATGACTCCGATGTCCGTCTCATAAACCGTGATAGCTGGACAGTTAATATTTTTACAGATGATGTATCACTGTTGTTACTGACAACAAAACCTGAAAACAGCATAAATAAATATTTAAGTGGGACTCCCATACAACAAACGTTTTTGTCGTTTTATACGGAACCCTAACACCCATATCATTAGTTGTTACCTCGAGATTTCCTCCACTCGACTCAACCTCAATCCACGAAAGTTGTATCATTAGTTCAACAAAATTCCCTCGACTTGAGGAATTTCCTTACGCGAGTGGAGGAATCAACTGTCAAACTTAAGGTACCTCAGGACGTACCTTGAGGCTCCCTCGAGCGTCTATTTCCGACATTTATATCAATTCTTTTTACAAACAGAGTGGAATTATTTGAAGTAATTACGCAATTACAGAGGGATACATATTTAAAGATAAGCATGGAGGATTTTTTGGATCTTTACTTTACGAAAATCCGCCACTGCCTTTACGAAATTCCGTATAATTTATACAGCGCATAGATATTCATCATTCTGTAAAATTGGGATCGAGTTTTAATGGTTACTGTTGGTGTTAACATAAAAAAAAATATTTTTCCATGATTATTTATCTCCACTCAACCTTACTGGAGCAAACAGCCGAGGTAGAAATTATGTTTAAAAATACCAAACTCGAGGAACTTCTCAAGGATACCTCAGATGAGGTTGAGTCGAGGCGGATCTGAGGAAACAACTAATGATACGGGTGTTAGTGCGCGATACCAACTCGCACTTGACCGGTTTCTAATTTACCACTTTGCCTCAAATTAAAACACTTATAACACACTGGGAAAATATCGAGATCTTTACAAGATAGCTAATTTCTCACTTTTCCCATAAAATATGATCAAGAGTAAAAATAGTCTTTAGTCTAAAAAAAGCCTTCGTTAGTTTAATTAATATTATTTTGTACAGGTTGTAGACCTTTCAATAGTGAGAAGTTATATCGTGACATCGGCAAAAAGTTGCAGGTGTGATAATTGGCAATTGTTACATTTCCCACCGCAATCGCGAGATTCGTGCGAAACTGACGACAGTCACGGGCAAAAATATGTATACGACAATGTATCAAAAACTTAGGCCTTTATATCCGTTAATGGATGATTTATACAGTATTCTCTGAGCGAAGTAACCACTCTTGAAATACTGTAGTGCCTGGGACAGTTGGTTTTTAAATGTCGTATGGTTGCCCAAGCACATACGGCATTCTCACAACATAGTCAGCCTAGCCCAGAGGAATGAACTGGTCAATACGTCTGGGGCCAACTATGTGCGGGAAACCCGATGTTTTCCTTCACCGTTAGAGCGTCCGTATAATGTACTTGAGATCTGAAAAAGTCTCATTGGTACACGCCACAACCTGGGATTTGAACCTGCACTCTCTCGAGTGCGAACCAAACGCGGTTTACCCATTAGGCTCACGGAGTTCTGTATCAAAACGGAATGTATCAAAACTCAACATTCATGTACCTATGTAGCAGTGGAGACGTCTGGTTCTCCTTCGTAGGGAAGCCCTAGCCTGTATAATAGGTATTTGGATGAGAGTCTTCAGAAGGCAAGTGGTTAGTGAAGCTGAAAGGAATGGAGTTGTAGGAACCCCCACGCCACTGCTATATAGATAAACATGCGATATATTTTATTTGAAATATGATTCCGTTTACCATATTTCGAGCCTGTTTCACTATTGCCCTATAAGTGTCGCACTCGCTGTTTACATTATACTGCGCGACAGAGACAAATCTTCCGGATAAGCTATTGCCTATTTCTCACTTACTAGGCGATTGTAAAACAGTCCTTATGTTTTCATAATTTGTGTTCTTATTTTGCGCATATTTCTGGTCATGACTGTACATTGTACGTTCCTGAATAAAGTAATTATCTTGCTATTGTAACTTGTGATATGGACAAGAAGTATAGAGGAGAGTTAACTAGTTGCTTATGTTTCTACATAGAATCACTAATTTAAATTTTTGTTGAAAAAAAAATACACAATGACCTTAGTAGTTAAAACTAATTTAAATAGGAAATTGAGTAATTAAGATTACTAGAGGTCGCCTGTGGACAGACAGATTGTGGTCGAAATTCGACCATATTAATCTTATATAATAAAGAGGAAAAGTTTGTTTGTTTGCATCGAATAGGCTCCGAAACTACTGGACCGATTTTGATGAAATTTGACACAGATGTAGAGTCGACCACGGGGAAGGACGTTGGCTACTTTTTATCACGGAAAATTTTAAGGTTTCTAAGAAATTAACTTTTGCGCGCACGAAGTCGCAGGTAACATCTTGTTCAATATAATTTTTGAGTTTGTTTCATGGACAATAGAGATATTCTCCATGGTTTGTTTATTTCCACATAAACTTTGACTGTGCCAAATTTCAAATTGCTCCGTTCGCACAATTCTCGTAATTACTTCACTCTAAGTTTTTGTTTCTCGTACTATATATATGTCACCGTAAAATTGTAAAATCCGTTAGGTTGTAATAAAACTAGTGAAATTGTAAAATGTTGATAGACTTCCGACACGAATATACTGCCTATAATTTCACACATTATTTTTCGTTGGATTAAAAATATATAGTTTTCAATCTTTTGACATATTTTTACAATCTTGTTAGTTAATTTACAATCTAACGGTTTTTACAATTTTACGGTGACATATACATACATTACATGTATGTAATATTACCTACCTAAGGTATATGATTTTATATGCATACTGTCATTGCTAACAGATTTAAAATAATGACTTCCTCAATAATGCATGATAGATAGTCAGGATGTAATGGCAAAAATGGTTAAATAGGTCTTTTATATTAAAAACTAATCTAAATTGCAAACATTTTGGCCATTTTTATGTCGTTTTAAATAAAAAACGATGTGACTTTTCCTCTATTCGACTACTGTTGTAAATTAATTAGGTAATTTAAAAATTTTCAACTTCAAGTTTTAGAATTCGAAATAATATGTAACACTAATAATTATATGTTACATATTTTTTTTTCAACACGTCAGCTCTTTTCAATTTTATTAAGAAAAATTGGGAAAAGTAGAAAGACAGTTCAAGTACATCTAAGATAGACTAGGGTGACACCACTACCTAAAAAACTAAGGATAAGATCAGGTACCTGTGAATTGGTCATGTTGGCGCCAATAGGGTGCAAACACATGCAGCACTACAATTTTCACACTCTACGTATACAAGTTGTGCATTTTACAGAACACATTCATCACGAACTGGCAAACAAGCACTGAAAATATATAAAACAAAAAAAAACTACAATAAAAATAGCTCTCACAATATATAGCAACAATAAACAAACTACTAGTGCGAATTAAAGGCAATTATTATGACATTGCTCTTGGACGCGTGCGTAACGCGCGAAAAAAAAAGTGAAAAGCGCGCTCGCACGCTGGGCGCGATGCTGGGAGAAATTCAAATTGAGAATCGCGAAAACATTGTACCTATATCAATCATAAGTCATAACAATTTTACATAACATTTAAAATAGTTTGTTGCTTTCTACATAAACTGAGCCACAGCAAAGTGATGCGTCGATTACATTTTTTCGGCTTTCTATTTGAAAGTCATCACAGTAAATAACTTCTGTCATAAATTAATTAAATTCTGTATATGTAGGTATAATGTGGACATGCTAAAATTTTCTACATAAATTTTCTCGATTTCCATCAGACATAATGTAATATGTTCATTTAAAAAGCAAGGTCATCTTCATCATTCAATGTGTCTATAATAAAAGATTTGAATTTCTTTGAAGCAATCAACATATATTATATTATTTTTTAATTTATTAATAGTAAAAATCTATTATTAACTCTAAAATTTTATGCACTCGGTATTGATGTTCATACCTCAATATAACTTTTGGGGGACAAAGGGACTAAATATTATGTCAGAAAAATAAAGACATTAAATGATTACATTCTTATAACCTCGGCATATTATTAGTAATTACTTTATTAATTAAGTATGAGTGACACTAATTAATAATGTAATAAAAATTCCTACATTATGATATGCTAGTAAATACTGACAGATTATGAAACATAGGAAACTATTTTTAACTGGATTAGTATGTTGGCTTATTTTCTGACTAAGTGGGATCATAATATCATATCATTATGGTTCGTTCACCTGAGTAGGGTGCACTAGAATAACTAAGTAATTGAATAGATACTAAGGAAGAATACTCAAAAACTTGAGTTTAAAACTACTTTGTAATATTATATTTCGTATTTTCATAAATAAATAAAATGTCCAGCTTAGTGCAGATAATATGATAGATGTACCAATACGTACATGACAATTTTTCATGCTAGCCCCACTGTATTTAATGAAAATACAGACAATATAGTTTTTTTAACTGTCGAGGGCAGGTCAAAATTGAGCCCTGACATCACTGAGACCCAAGTGGATCTATTGTGATTTGTAACTCCTCCGCGTTATAGTACCTGCCCCAAGCCTATGATGCTCATAAGCTGAACTATGTGGTTGGGGTTGGTTCTACAAATTTCCTCTGTGGTGGAATATTCTTGCTGCCCTGTTTCTGTTCTGTTGAAGTGTTGGACAGTCGAGGAGAAGATTAAGGGGTGACTCCTTCTCCCCGCAGAATTGAAATACAAGACAGTAGTAGCAGTTAATAATAAGCTAATACAACCCAAAAGGGGTTCATTTACAAAGACTGTTTCATTATTTGACAAATGTTTTAATGATTAACTCTCGTCTTGAAAAAATTATATTCTGTGTACAGTAAAGGGTTGTTTGCTGAGCTTTACACTTGGCACACCTAATTCACAAAACAACTAATACACAACACAAGGGTAGTTTCACACCAGTTTTCTATGAGGATGTAGTATTGGCCAGTTGAGCTGGCCGATTCGTGCCGGAGCAGGGCACTCCCATAGTTATGAGAAAATAAAAATTACCTATGTATAAAATTTTAGACAATGTATTACCTAACTCACAATATGTCTAAAATTTTGTACATTAAATTGTAAATTTTGTACTTATAAGATTTAGGTGTACAGCGAAGTAGGCACAATGTGAGATAGGCAAACAGCATGTAAGCCCATAGGAATATAGAGAGTAAGTTTTCCTGTGAATTAGGTATAGGAACTGCAAATTTTCTCTGATTGATGATTCTATATTAAAAAATATTTAATGAAGAAAGATGATCTTTTGATTGTCTCTGAAGTTACAAGGAAGGAAAGTCAATCTCAAAGGGAATCTAAAAATATGAAGTTGCATAAGAATATTTGGTAAATATTAAAAATAATATAAATTAAATTACCTACCTATTTAGCTAAATACTACAAGGCAACATAAAAACTTTTATGGGTTAAACCTTGGGACATAATAGGTATTCAATTTAAATATGATATGGAAAGGATTCCGTAGTTCTTTACTTTATTACAGTAGGTATTATTAACTGAAGAAACGGTATAAAACTTCTTTATTGATTTAGGAAGATTCATTTGGAACACAATATAACTACTTACTCTACTATCCCTACTTTGTAGACATAAAATGTTTTAACTAGTTAATAAATAATAAATACTAGCGAGTTATGAAAATCCTTCAACTAAGTATGAGCGATATCATTAACAATATTTTAAAATAAATATCTAAAAACTTTTCAACGATGAATATTTTAGACGAGTCTATCCCATTTTTGAAGAATGCTTTGCTTTTTAAATGTACATAATATGAATGTCCGTAAAATATTGCAACTTATTATTCAAAGATAATGAAGAAGATGTTAAATAAAATAAAAACAAAACTCACCTTCGCGGCAGGTTTATTGCACGCTCTTACATCTACAAGTGCACTGCTTTTTGCGGGACTTTTCTCCAATACACTAATTTCTAGACAATTAATTTCTCTCACTAAATCATCCTTTACTGGAGGCATATCCTTGAATAAATAATATTATTTTATATCTCCCAAGTTTTACGACAAAGCCTAAAAATCGATTTCCTCCACCATGTCGCGACTTTCCAAGTTTGCACTTAGTTTGGCATAGATAGTAGAGACTAGAGTTGAAAACTGTCAGATATTGATAGGAGCATAGAGACTAGAATATAATTTGACAGCTGCCGGCTGCCATTATAGCCCTTTGCGGTTTGCCATCTTGCATACCTAGTTCCTGCTTTAGTTTTAAATACTTTTAATTTTTAAAACGGCGTTAAAAGAAAAAATATTAATTATTAATATTATCATTTAAAAAAGAATGTATCCATAAATCCCAGATCCGCAGCAACTCCAGTAGGTACATACTTAATCATATTAATATTATACTTTAATTTTGTGGCTTTTATACTTAAGACTTTTACATTTGAAAATCTTGATAAATTATTACTAATAATATACCTAATACGTATGTATACTTTTAAATAAAAATATTATAATTTGAAACACAGACTACTAAGGGATGTAACTACGTATTTGAAACTTTAAAATAAATAAAGCGTCATCTAGTGATGAAAAGTATGTAAACAGTTTATAGTACACAAATGTGTCACTAGATGTCTCTTGACACCTGAAATAAACTATGTTAGGAGGGCAAAATATATATCAAATACAAATATAACTATCCCCACCGCATAGAAATTAGAATTGTTTACGATGATCGGCTAGACTTGTGGAAAGCAACTGCAATTCATTATACTTTTGATAGTATTTAATTAATTATATTTTGTCATACAAACTCTGTACAGATTACAATAATTTTTTTTCAAGAAGTTTTTATTTAGCTATCTTTGCTACATAATATACATAGGTATAACAGTTTATTTACTTTTGAAATAATGGCTAAAGTACGTAATTTTGGCGCGGGTCCGGCAAAACTTCCAGAAGAGGTAAAAAAACTTAACATAATATTTTACTTATTAATACATATATAGATAATATAGAATACCTTAATTAATTAATTTTATTGAACATTACATAATTCATAGATATTTAAATATTAAATGATTAAACATTAGCAACGCCATCTTGTGATTATAGAACAAAATCGTTTATTTATTTTTATTAAAAAAAAATAACACACTATTTTGATGATCAATTCAAAGTTATTATTGTCATTAAATGAATATATACTTATAATACAATAATTGTGGTTTACATTTTCAGGTTTACGGCATATTGGCAAATGAACTAACAGATTTTGAGAACACAGGTTTGAGTTTATTGGAGACGAGCCACAGATCTCCTGTGTACGAGAAATTTAATGCTCAAGTGAACAATATTGTACGGGATCTACTGTAAGTTTTATTACATACCAATTACCAACATTTTTAGCAATATTGTCTTATCACACACAGTGGCGGATCTACTTTTTCGAACCGGTGCAAAAACTCGATATGGCGCCCCCCAAAGTTCGACTTTTGACTGTTTGAATTTGTATAGATGTGACGGGGATTCCCCTGGCAGAAAGATCACGTACACTTCGCACGCCTTCAAAAATAAATTTACTTGATCTGTGCGTTCATAAATCACTTAGTTTGTATTAAAAAACTAACTGGGCTTATGGAAATAGAAATGTTCGTTTTTCAAATATAATATTATGATTCGATTACTTGAACCAATAAGATTGTAAAGAGGCTTCATATTTGATATTTGTTCGATATTTCGAATTCTTGTCTCAAGGATTTGGCCGATTTGGCGCCCCCATGAAACTGCCGCCCGGGGCAAGTGCCCCCAGTTGCCCCCCCCATAGATCCGGGGCCGATCACATAGCGAACAGACGAGAAGTCGAACAAAATATTATGGCAGATCTAAGACCGCACTTTAACGGACTATTTTAATATTAATAGGTAGATAAGATATGGTACGAACTAGATAAGGTACACGTGAACCTCATCTAAATTCTAAATGCCTCTTCATATATAAATAGTCAATGTCTTTCGGTAATCGTCGTTTTTCATATACATAGGCGACACTATTGAGATTTTATTTCGTAGCACTATATAGGTCGCTATGGTTTCTTCGTTTATGTTCAGATTAAATTAGATCTGTGGCCCTAGGCCGACTGAACGGACTATATAGGTACATTAGTAAGTTATATATCTGCCATCGCATTTCAAGTGTGATTTTAATAATTCATACCATGATGTTGAATTGAAACAATTGACAACAAATAAATAAATTCTTTATTTGCATAAAGCATTGTAGGTAGGTAGGTACAAAAGCTTTGCATAAATCATTGTAGGTACAAAGTACCCATTCGTTAAATTGTAAAGGCATTTTCATGATTTTCGTACAATTCTGATTCTATAACGTTACGAATAAGTAGTTGCCAATTATTGTTCATTCTAACCTCACGGTTAAGGGATTATGTTAATAGATTTTTATAAGCTTCAGTACCTAATTACTAGCTTTTGCTGAAAAAACCTGAATTACAATTTTCCAGGGAAGTCCCATCGAACTACAAAATATTATTCTTACAAGGAGGAGGGCAGGGCCTATTCGCGGGTGTTGCGCTGAACCTCATATCGCGGACCGGCACAGCAGATTATGTGGTTACTGGTTAGTATTTTTTTTTTTAACAATTTATTGCACACAAGAAAATGGATAACATCACAATTTAACAGAGAGAGACGACACAAAGGTACTGCTTATTTCTAAAAAGAAATTTCTTACAGCAGCCCTACGGAGAGAGATGGTAAGAGACAGCAGATAGGACGTGTACAATTACAAATATTATACTACTTACATAATATTATATCTTTACTAAAGTAAAGAGCATAATGTGTAGTGTATACTAATTACTATCAAAATATTGATTGGCAGGCTGTCCGGCTCGCGCGTTGCGCATCGTGCTCGTCCCATACGGGAAAGAGCCAGCGCGTGGGCTGATACGGAATCGAAAATAATTATTAAGAGAATTAGGCTTCAGGAATTTGACCGAGTTGCCATCGCTATGTCACTAACGGCCCGTTTCAATAACCTATCTATTTATACCTATTTGTTAGAAACGTCTTTGTATGGCGAAAAACCGTCAAGTGATTGAATGACAACGTTTTTAACAAATAGTTATAGATACAGTGGCGTAACTATAGGGTGGCTGGGCTGGCAAAATGCCAGGCTCCCGACACGAGAGGGGGCCCAAGGGAACACGAGCTTAGAAATAACGTAACATATTATAAAAATTAAAAATAAAATCTTGAAAATAAAACCTAGTACAGATTTTACTATAATGCGCACAATATTATTAATAAAAAAAATAGTTTCGGGTAACTATACTTACGTGCTTTATTAAAATTAAATTAAAGCGTGATGATGCGCATCCAAAGAATTTGCCACGGGCTTCAGATGGTATAGTTACGCCGCTGTATAGATAGATAGGTTATTGAAACGGGCCGTTAGATGAACGATTAAATCCAATGATTTCTAAGCCAAGGATGGGTTATGAGTTATGACGTAGGTACATTTGAGAGAAAAAAAATCAAAATACAAGAAAAATTTTTGCCCGCGATATCTAGATCAGAAGTTATTAACCTGAGAATCGATCTGAACTGTGGAGTGTTCAGTGTTAGCAAAGTAAGTAAATCGTTTAAAGGTTCATGTATACGCCTTTACAATAGAATCCCAGAAAACATTCAAAATCTTACCATTAATAAATTTAAAAAAGCTGTTAAAGAACGTTTGTGTGCTAAAGCTTATTATAAAGTCAGTGATTTCATTAACGATTGCACACCTTGGGAATAAGATGGCCCCTTGCAAGGCTGCTTTTATGTACTTAAGTATGCTCTATGTACTTATGACTAATGTTATATAGATTAAGTTACAACATTGTAATTTTTTTTTTAAAAGAACAATTTTCCCATCTTTTTGCTAAAAGGTGGCCCCGTACGAGTTTCTTACGCCGGTTCTTCTCGCCGGGCTAGTTTCCGAACCAGTGGTAGGAATCATGTAGGACAATTCTATAAGCGTTATTTCATAACCTACATGGAAATAAAAATTTTGAGTTTGAGTTTGAGTTTGGACAGTGGACACTTTTTACCTTGACTTGCCTCGTCTATAATAATACATGGATGATCGTAAACTTTGATTTAATTTGAACGGTTACTTTTCAGGTATTTGGTCTAAAATAGCAGCGAGAGAAGCGAGTAAATTTGGAAAAATTAATTATGTTTTACCTGACACCGAGCAGTATGTAGGTATTCCTGATGAAACCACATGGAAGTTAGACCCCAACGCGTCGTATGTGCACATTTGTGCCAACGACACTATACATGGTAAGTTTAATAAACAATCTAGAATCAAACAAAAACTCGGCTGATTCATACAAAAGGGCTACGGCATAGACAGCATTTTGTATGAAACAGCAGATTTTTTTTTCAAGTAGGAAAGTTGATCCCATAGTAAAAGTTGCTTATATTCGAAAGTAAGTATATATTCCTGAAAGTTTGGATACTGACTAGAAAAATGATGCTTTCACGCTTGCGCTTCTATAGCGAGAACAATGATTTGTCTATGGAAAGCATACTGAAACATTTTTTAAATTAAGTGATCCTCAAGTGTCATGCTGTCCTTGTCGTTTCGGCTAGCAGAGGCAGAGACAGCTTGAGAATGTGAGGTGGGCTCTTAATTTCGATTAGCGTTTCAGTATACGGCCAATAAACTGATTGTAATTTCAGGTATCGAATTTAATTTTATACCAGATACAAAAGGAGTCCCTCTGGTTACAGACATGTCTTCCAACATTATGACGAGGAAGTTTGATGTTAGTAAAGTAAGTACTGATTATAATGATGACGAAACTGTAACGTATTCTAACGTATTCTAAAGGAAACCATTACCATAGAAACATAATGTTCATTTACCTTTACTGGCAAAATAATTTTATGTATTAGGTACTCTGTTCCATTGGCGTTACGCAGCGCTCGGGCCGACACTTTTAAGGGGACGACAAAATCTCACTCTTCTATATACCTACTTACTACCTACTTACATGTAGTGTAAAGTGTTGTTTGAGTTTTGCGATGAGGTAACCTGTGTTAGCTGATAAAATAATATCTATTATATTAGAAAACAACGATAGTTTTAATTTTTCGCACTTATTACTATCTATTGGGCAAGATAGAACGTAGTAGTTTGCCTAATCGAGCACGCATGCACATAGCGCTTGAGTTGACAACTCGACACCCGTGTCGACCCGTGCCGCCCGCGGGAGTAATTTTGCGCAAAATTATAAACTTTTAAATAATGAAAAACCAATATTTATGTAATTTTTTCATTTGTTTTTTGTGAAATATGTGACATTTTAATAATAAGACAACTAACTACGTCTCATACGTCGAACCAATTATTATATTAATTATTATTAACTATTGAGCAAGCGGTGTGTGATGCCATAGACATTGATGGTGCAATTATTTACTTTTTTCTTATAAAAAGTAGACGTATTTTTTAACTAAAGACGAAAGTTCGGTTTTACTTCTTAGCTACTTATATTTTTTCAATAAAGTTCTAGTGTTCATTAAAATTTATTTATTGAAATGCCATCTAAACTGTTGAAGTAATATAATTTACTACTTAGATAATTTTTTATCTTTAAAATCTAACCTGTATAATGTAAAATAACGATGACTGTTCTTGTCGAAAAGTTCTCTAGAATTAATGTATGTGGGTAATGTATTGTATACAAAAAACCTAAATAAGAGGGCGGCAAAACCTAAGGGGGCGGAAAAATTGTCATCCGCCCCGGGCGGCAGATACTCACGCTACGCCACTGCTCTGTTCGTTGCACCTATGGGGATTTGCTGTCATTCGTTTTGGATTTAAAGTAATCGTATTTTTATCACCCCTCTGGGCTCATAGTATACGTTGTGTTGAAGGGGACGTCAAAATTTTGAAATTTGGATCGATTTATGAAAGCTGTTTCTCTGTACGTAAGTACATAATATATTGTTTACTCTGCGTTACAAAACACAACTGTCATGCCAATCCACGCCCAATGCCCATACACGGTCTGTTCTGATTAGGGTTACCATATCTCAGGATTTGTCCTGAGATTTCAGGATTTTTCGACTCTTCTCAGGATTCCGGCCGGATTTAGCAAATCTAGTGATAGCTCAGGATTTTCAATAAAACACAGGTTACATTTTAAAGATCTCTCTTATTAAACTACTAAAAATAATTTTCTTTTAGTAACAATTGCAGTTAAAATCAATACTTATTTATCAAAGTGAAACAAACTAAAAATAATCTTCTTTTAGTAACAATTGCAGTTAAAATCAAAAACCTAACCAAGAGCATGTCAGGACATGTCTAAGGAGGGTTCCGTAACTATAAACGCGTAATATGCTTTTTTTTTTTAATTACTCCAAAAGTTACTGTCCGATTTGGTTCAAAATAATTTTCCTAAAGAGTTTTTAGCATGATCTATCAGCATGGAAATTTGCAAGTTTCTATCTCCTATAGTTTAAAAATGCTAGGGGGGGGACCAACTTACAAACTACTTTGGAGGCCGATTACTCGAAAATGGTCAACTTTATAAAAAAGTAACGTATGAAACCTTGCCTTTATTTTAAAAGACCTATTCTACGATACCCCACACGATGGGGTAGAGTGAAAAAATATTTTTCATCCCCACTTCACATGTATGGAGAGCCACCCCTAAAATATAAAATTATTATTTTTTTATGATCCCGAAACCGTGATCTATACACAATCTATAACTGTACCAAATTTCATCAATTTATATTCATAATTATAGGAGATAGAGGCGCGGACAGACAGACAGACAGACAGACAGACAGACAGACAGACAGACAGACAGACAGACGGACAGAGCGAAACTATAAGGGTTCCTTAAGTATTACGGAACCCTAAAAAGTCGCGTAAAACGCGTGCATGTAAAAAGTCGGACCTGCGCCTGGTCTCTCGCCAGTCGTGTCGGTTATCCTTGCCACTGGGTTACGAGGGTAAAGGAAAAGAGATTACTCTTTTTACCCGACTGCGCGACGCAAAGGAGTGGTAATGTGTTTATCAGCCTATGTATGTATGTATGTATGTATGTTCCTTTGAAGCACTATACAGACCAAACGCCTGGGCCGATTTTTATGATTCACACGTCAATCGATTCCTCTTAGTCCGGCGAGTGTCACTAAAGACATGACGTTAGTGAAAATTCAATATGGCGACTACTGGACGCCATATTGTGAAAATAAAAAAAAATGAAAGTCAACAAACTATATCAAGTGGGGTATCGTTGAATAGGTATTTAAAAATCATTGTTAGTTTTCTCTCAACATTTTTCGATTCGACTGACCGTTTAGGATCTATATCGATTTAAAGTTGCGTAACAACCATTCTCACATTCCAGTGATGTAGTACTGATGCTGATAGGAAATCCAGTCTGGTAAATAGCTAGCTAGGTACTCATAACTAAAAAGTATAAAATAAAAAATTATAATTTAAAAAATTTAAAAACCCGACTGCGTAAAAAGTGAACTAAACTAAGTAGGTACATAATTAAAACTGAAAAGAAAACAACAAGTCTAGAATTCTATAATATATTATTGAATTAATACTATTGGAACATAACAACTGAACAGTCGGGATCCATTATTCGACAGCCAATCTAATTTTTCAATGGATCCTGACTGTTTAGTTGTTATGTTCCAATAGTATTAATTCAATAATATATTATAGAATTCTAGACCACCGGATATCTAAGTGCTTGTTTTTTTCTTTTCAGTTTTAATTATGTACCTACTTAGTTTAGTTCACTTTTTACGCAGTCGGGTTTTTAAATTTTTTAAATTATAATTTTTTATGCACTGAGTACACACTTGGACACTATAAAATTACTTCTGCGTAACTGGCCTGGTTTCAATGAAACCGGCCACAGTCACCGAAATCGGGGCGAGGAGTTATTTTACTCCTATCTGCTTCACTTACCACTAACCTTCTGAAGACCCTCATCCAAATCTCTACCTAATACAGGCTAGGACTTCCTTATGAAGAAGAACCAGCCTTCGCCATTGATTACTAATCAGTATGTTGTGATCCCCTTATTTATAGTTTGGCGTAATTTACGCCTGTGCTCAGAAGAACATGGGTACCGCTGGAGTCACCCTGGTCATAGTTCGAGAGGACCTGCTTGGTCATGCCCTTCCGATCTGTCCTTCAGTATTTGACTGGACTCTGACGGCCAAATACAACTCTATACTAAACACGCCTCCTGTGAATGCGTAAGTATTAGATTCCTTGTTATTTTCTTGTAATCAAGATTTTGCTGAATTTTTTCAATGCTACATTTTTGGATATTTTGTGGTTAAAGTAACTTTTAATTTCAAATAATTTTGGTTAACATAGTGCAATTTGCTTGTGCGGTTGAACTACGAGTTATTATTTTATACTTTTATATAATATATAGTTTATATTATATAAAATATGTAGGTGGTTTTTACGAAATTGCTCATTGAATTAGCTCGCTAAAGTAGAAGTGGGCGGGCCATGTCTGCAGAGGGTCGATAGAGCAGACAAGTGTTAGAGTGGCTTAGGCAAACGTAGGATGTCCTGCGGCTCGATGGACCGACGATTTGAAGAAGGTGGCTGGCAGCGAATGGATGATGGGCTACCCAAGATCGGGATGGTTGGCGCTCATTGGGGGAGGCCTACTTTCAGCAGTGGATGGTTATAGGCTGATGATGATAATATATGTAAATATAGGTAATATTGTTCCCTACGATGATTTCTATGGCAGATCAACGAAACAATTCGACACCTGTATTACACCAAGAGTCTTGATTCTTGCTGCAAGACTCAAGATGCAAGGACCAGTGACGTGGGGTTCCTATAACTTCATTCCTATCGGCTTCACTTACCACTTACCTTTTTAAGACTCTCATCTAAATCCTTACCTATTATAGGCTATAGCTTCCCTAATAAGGATAACTCGCCTTCGCCACAGCAAGAATCTTCATTATAATTTCAGGATTCAAGTGATGGGTCGAGTGTTGCAACTGTACGCCCAGCAAGGGGGTCTCAACAAAATGGAAGAACTGTTGACTAAGAAATCATCCATGGTGTACCAAGTAATAGACCAATCAAACGGCTTCTACTCTTCGTCTATCGCTAGGAAAGACAGAAGTGTAGTTAATGTTCCGTTTCGAATTGGAAATCCAGTTTCTGATGAGTGGGAGAAAGAATTTGTACAGGGTGCTGAAGCGTTAGGAATGATACAGCTAAATGGACATAAGTGAGTATTTTATAGGTAACTATAGGTATAGGTAGCTTTTGCGCTGCACGTTTTCGGGATAAAAATTAACCTATGTGTTAGTCCAATCTTAAACTACCATACCAAATTTCATTAAAATCTGTTTTTGCGTGAAAGAGTGACAAACATCTATTCATCCATATAATATCTTTAACATTGATTAATTATAATAGGAAGGAATACTTCTAGGGATTCGTTTTCAAACGTGAAATCGGACAACTTATTTATAGGATTCGTTTTTTGTGAATGTCTGTCAAGCGACTTTTCCAACGTATAAGACAAGGACAAAGCATGTATAGCTTATCCACTGTGTTAACATTTTTATAAGTAAGGGGTAAGAACTTCCCTTAGGTCGAAGGCCAAAGTGCTTTAACCGCAGTTTCCTTCAAACAACTTTATTTTTCAGGCTCGTCGGCGGAATTCGTGTGTCATTGTATAACTCCGTGAGTCTACAAGATGTGGAAACGCTTGTTAATTTTATGAAAGAATTCTACGAGAAACATAGATAAGATTTACCAAAATTCGTGTGCAAAGTTCAATAAAAAAGAAAAGTGTGCAAATTACGACGGAAGATTACAATAAATGTATCAAAATGTATCAATTAATAATATCGTCTTATTTGTTGTTTTGTGATATTGAAATGGGACATATTTTATTGTAGTGACGTTATAATTTTATCATTCTATTCTCTGCGTAACACACAATAATATTTTGATTAGTGAAATATGTTTTTCTTACAATATAACTTACGAAACATATATTGCTTTATTGAAAGGAATATGAAACAAGAAAATTGCCCTTCTTAAAATCCAGTATAATATTATGCTTAAGCCACATTTTTTTTCTTTAATACTATAAATGTATAAAATGATTATGTACAGAAAAATTAAACAAAGGATTAATTAGGTACATATACGTATCTATGTATGTAATGTATAACGTCTTGGTTCGTTATTTTTGGGCTAATGATAACACTCAACACGACACACGACAGCCATAACAAAAAACATAAAATAATATAAATGTTGACATATTTAAACTGTCTAGTAAATAATATTTCTAAATTGATGCTTAAGCCTGAGAAAAAAATGATTCATACAAAAAACAATTTATCATTTCAATCTTTAGTAGCAATTACTTGATTAGTATTATAATATGGTATTATAAATTATAAGTACAATATGTCTGATGAAAACGATATAAGATATAAATAAGTAGGAAGGTCGCCGACCGCATTAGGATTCTTTATTAATTGCATTAACCGCTTGCTGCATTTAAATTAAAAAAATAACTCTAAAAATTTGTTTTTTCGTACATAGTTTAACGTAGACGGAGAATAGTATCTATTTACTTTATTTTAGAGCTAAAAAAGGAGGACTATTACGAGTATAGTGGGATACCGTAGTTACGTCCAGGAATACTGTAAGTAATTTTTCGGGATAAAAAGTAGCATATGTGTATTAATCATGAGCTCATAGTACTACCATACCAAATTTTATCCATTCAGTAGTTTTTGCGTGAAACAGTAACAAACACCCATCCAGCCATACATTCATCCATTCTCACAAACTTTCACATTTTTAATAGTAGTAGGAAGTGGGAAATATACGAATTTATAATATTAACCAAATAGTATATTATTTTACTTGAACATATTATATTTACAACTTTTAAAAATAATTAATAATTCTGTCGTATCCTTCGAGCTGGCCCACTCGAGCCGAAGCATTGCTCTCCATCAACACATCACGAAATCAATATTATACATTATACACATTGCTTACTGCACAAATGGGTCATTGGTCAAAACTTGGTCGCCTGTTTTGTCTAAAATTCCATTTATAGTCAGATAAATAAACATTTGATAACACGTTGATGCTGATGTAATATCTCCACACGAAAAGTGTCGTGTGTTTTATCAGTCAGGTCATACACGAGCGGTCGCTGACAAGGCAGTGTACCTTTTGAACCTTATCACCATCAAAATAAGGTCGATAAGTACGCCGGCTTGTCAGCGAATGAGTATCGTAGTCATACAACCGGTTACTAACACAAGCCAGTCGCGCTTACTAGTTGTCAGTGGATCGTTGTTAACATGGTTAAAATACACAATTTCGGCGCGGGACCCGCTAAATTGCCTGAACAGGTAAATAAATAAATACATATTTTTAAATACCGGATTTTTTACAAGGTATCTTTTATTAAAAAAATATATTTAAAAGTGTTTTTGAGTTTAAAAAGTTGATTTTATAGGTTATGGCACTTGTCCTTTGGCTTTTGCCGAATTCTAATTTCAAACGCCGATACTACAGTAAAAGGAATTTAAGTAGTTGATGATTAAACAAATTTTACTTCTTTCTATTTTAATTGTTTATTAAGTTATTTGCAATATTGCATTATTGACTTGTTTTTACAGGTGTACGAATTGATCAAAGATGAGTTAACTGACTTCGAGGGAACGGGCATCAGTTTATTGGAAACCAGTCACAGAACAGCTCCATACTTGAAGCTGAACACAGAAACACAAAATGTCGTCAGAAGGCTATTGTAAGTACTATGCCCCTAATGACCTAGATCATCGTTTTTCAACCATTTTTATGTCGCGACCCACAAATAAGCCAAAAAGTTAAGTAAAAAGTCTTACGACCCCGTCACTATAAAATTATAATAATGTGTACCTACACAGCGCGCTATTTTTATCAGCTATAAGTACGCTGTATTAGGTGTTGCCTTCACTGGTTCGAACGTGCGAATGATTTTTTCGACGTTCGATACAAAAGATTTGTTCAAAAACGAATGTTTTATACCTATATATAGTTTGTATTTATTATTTTTTAACAGAGACCCCATTTAAAAACAAACTCGACCCCGCCTGCCCCCAAGTGTCGCGACCCACCGGTTGAGAAACGATGACCTAGATTTAAAGTTATATAGCGTGCTGAGCCCTTCGAACAAGAGTATGAGAATATTTTGCGTGTTGAGGTTTTGCGATAACTTTAAAGCCGGTTTGCGATTGCGTGAATGTTTTGGAATATGTTTAGCATTGTTATACAGTCACGAACATAAACAAAGATACACGAAAAGTTTTCAAAGAATTGTATACGACGATTGTCTTGTAGTTTTTTGGGTGCCGAAATGGTAAAAACGGGACTCCATTACTAAGGCCGGGACTATAATATGATCCGGATTCCGGAATGCCGGTGAAAATTCAGAGCTCTGAAAATAAAATTCTGCGCTAATACAATAGTCAAGTCAAATGTCAATGTCAGAACTCATATCTGACATCTCGACACTCATGTGTTTGATTTTCGACTCTATTACAATAGAGTTAGTCCAAAGTCCTATTTTCAGTGCTCTGAATTTTATCGTGCCTTCCGGATTCCGGATCAAAATATAGTCCCAGCCTGAAAAATATTGTCCCGTTTTTTTACCCTTTAGATGGGGGGTCCGACCCATTAATATAAGTAATAATACTATATTTTTATTCATATTTCTTTCGATTATTTTGTATTATTTCGTATCTATCCACCAATTCGTGTTACATGTACAATATACCTAGATATTGAAGTATCCCTTAAGTTAGTACTTATTTAACTTATTACAGTACTTGTTTACAAATTATAAATCAAACGAACTTACCAAGTGAAGTTCGATGATAATTATGTGAGCAGCATTCATTCGAAGCGATTTATTGTTTACGTGTTGTAGTAGCATCCCCTAGCGTCAGCCTTGCACGGTTTTAAGAGTTTTTCTTTTTTATAAGACGGTAGTTCTTTTTAAAAAAATCCCCACTATGGTCACACCGGTATTGAGTCGGTGCGCTGCGTTCGGCTTCATTTTGTTTAGAGAAACTATTTCACATTATTGAGGGAAGGGTAGCAGTATGTAGACTGCTGTGTAGAGTTGGGTGGGTGTATATAAATCGCTTCGAATGAATGCTGCTCACATAATTATCATCGAACTTCACTTGGTAAGTTCGTTTGATTTATAATTATGTTTCGCAGCATTCATTCTTTGCGATTTATTGTTTACGTGTTGTAGGATGTTCAGAGTAAAATGTGAAATGTAAGTTAAGCGTTCAATGAGTAATAAATAAATTAAACATTTATGTTATTTATATTTATTTATTAAAGTATCTATTTTTAACAAATCAAATACAGTACCTATGTGTTATAACAATTGAGTAAAATCAAGTGAGTACAAAGGTAACATTTGTTTTATATTTTAAATAATATTATTTATTTTATATAATTAAAGAATAATAACGTGTTTCTACTACTTATATCAAATTTTACAGGGTATTACTATTTGCCGAAAGAATAGAATTTGCGAAGAGATCTGGGTCGGGCACTAGATCTCGGTTGTAAAATTTGGCGAAGACAGAAGAGGAATTTGACCATCCGGCAGTCTTTCTAATAATATCGATATTGACGCCGAGACGCCCCGCGGTAGTGGTGGGTCGTCGACGCTTTTTCGATCAACGAAACGAGACCGTTTATCGTTCATCGTAAACTAGTTGAAAAAACAGTTTTTTTTTCGACTAGTTTACGTGTTCGACGAATACTGAACTGAGCAATAAACTATGACAAACAAAGTAGTTTTGTTGAATGAACGACTTTTTGCATTAACTGTTTTGACAAACTTGTTGATCGACGCGACTAGTGATGACGAGACGGTTTAATCTGTGAGCGGTGGAAATTGTTAGCTTACTTTAAAGTTCATTTTAACCCCCGACGCAAAAAGAGGGGTGTTATAAGTTTGACGTGTCTGTCTGTCTGTCTGTGTGTGTGTCTGTCTGTCTGTCTGTGGCATCATAGCTCCCGAACGGATGACGCGATTTCGATTTAGTTTTTTTTGTATTAAAGGTGACTTACATGCGAGTATTCTTAGACATGATTGATGAAAATCGGTTGAGCCGTTTAAAAGTTGTTGGGGGTGAAAGCGGGGAAGAATAACCGAATGTGCAAATATACTCGAGTGGGGTCTCAAATGAAAGCGCACTGAAAGAGAATATTAATGACTTAATCGAGAGTGTTCGTAGCTTCATTCGATGAGAAAACTGGTGGTGGGAAGATAGCCGTTTGAAGATGATCAGCTCTTTTCTAGTTGATGAGGGGATCTGACTAACTTTCCAATGTCCGATCTATTCAAAATTTGGTACCGTGTTACATCAACGATATTCAAAGAACATGGTAAGGTAACCATGACCTGATCAGCCGTTTGAAGATGATCAGCTCTTTTCTACTTGATGAGGGGATCTTACTAACTTTCTTATGTCCAATCGATTCGAAATTTGGTACCGTGTTACTTCAACGTTATTTAAAGAACATGGTAAGGTAACCTTGACCTGATTAGCCGTTTGAAAATAATTTTTTCCTTATTAGTTGATGATTAGCCGTTTGAAAATCATCTTTTCTTTATTATTTGATGAGGGGATCTGACTATCGTCCACATGTCCTATCGATTCGAAATTTGGTATCATGTTACTTCAATGATGTTGGAAGTATGTATATAAGCTAAAATTATTTCAACTTACATAATATTATGTGATAATATAATTATAATAGTTTTAAAATATTATTTATAATTTTTTAGAGTTTATTTTTTGTGTCGGGGGGTTTTTATATTAAAATACCGCCCACTCAATGAATGTAATTATTACATAGATTAGAGCACGTCGTCGGTTGTAAAGAACAGAGATAGACGTATTGCTCGTGCCGAGTCGTCGTGCCCCGCGCCCGTCCGTCGATCGTGTCGTCGCGTCGCGACGAACGGTCTCTGTCGCACGCACCGTTCCGGCATATGGCAACCGTTCACGCATAGACTAGTTTATCAGTAGACGCTAAACTAGTTTACCCGTTCATGACAAATAAACAGTTTAATAAAACAGTTCGTTCATTCAACGCCCATCCCTACCCCGCGGCGGAGGTGGTCGCGTGGCGGGTGCTGTGACCACTGAACACCGTCGTGTCCACACCGCTGAGGTTGAGAGTGGTCTTCAGCCAGCGACTCAAAGTTTGTGGCGTAATTTTAGAATAAGGTTTCTTGAAACTTATAAATAAATATTCATGATTATTTCGTAACTCCCGTGTTTTATTAATATATGCTATAAAACAACGCGCGGGGCATATCTCTGGACGAATATTAAAGAACGGTAATCGCAAAACTGGCTGCGATATATTTACTTTAGACGTTTTAATAAAATCCGGAATTTTAATTATTACAGAACCTTCCTGTTGAACTATATTAGGTAATTTAATTAGTGAAAAGGTTTGTACGCGATGCGCAGTAACCAATGCCAACAGAGTCAAAGTCTTTTTGGAGAGGGTTTCTAAATCAAGACTTTCATTGGGCCACTGTAATGCTAAAAAATTCAGTACTATATTAGGGTCCCACGTAAATTCGTACCTGGGATTCGGAGGTCTCAATTTAGAAACCCCTTTCATAAACCTTTGAATTTTCTCATCCTGTAATTCATTTCCAAATAATAACATCAATGTCGATTTATAAGTATTGATGGTTCCATATCTAGCACCTTTTTCATAAATCTCTGTTAAAAAATTTAATAAATCAAGGACTGAAATCTTAGTGTAATCATAATTACGTTTGGTACAAAACCCTATCCATGCTTTAATACACCCATCATATTGCTTGTATGTGGAATCGCATACAGAAGCTAACATTATCTCTATTGATTGGGGAGAAAAAGATTTTTTTAGTAATATTTCCCGGAAAGCTTCGCGGCAACTAATCGGAGCGTCTCGTGAAGCGGGTGTGTGGTCCTGAAAGGAGATTTCAATAGTTTATTACTGGGTTCAAAATATAAGGAGTCAGATATAATTAATTTTTGAAATAAAGGGAACCATGGCTGGGTTGGCCAGTATGGTACTACAACTACACCCTCCGCTTTATCGTTGATAATTTTTTGAAGAATTTTTGCAAGTAGTGAAAATGGTGGAAATGCGTAGAAAAAATATTTATCCCACGAAATAGTAAAAGCGTCTATAGCTATAGCTTCAGGGTCCATTTTCCAAGTAACATAAACGGGACACTTAGCATTACACCTACTCGCAAATAAATCTATTTGAGGGCATCCAAAGTGGTTAACAATGTTTTGGAATGCGTTATTATTTAGTTCCCATTCGGTGTCCTCAAATTTTCTACGAGATAACCGATCGGCAACATAATTATCTTTGGTATTTACATAAGACGCAAAGACAGTAATTCTACGGCATTCACACCATTTCCACAATAACCTTGTTATTTTATTTAAATGTCTGTATTGGATACTGCCCATTCTATTAATGCAAGAAATAGCAGTTACATTATCGATACGCAATAATATTGTAGAATTATATAAATCATTTGCAAAACATTTTAGGCTAAGAAAAGCGGCTTTTAGCTCTAATTCGTTTATATGCGATTCCAGTTCGTCATTTTTCCAGTATCCAAAGCACTTATTATTATTACTATGGGCCCCCCAGCCCGATCTAGAAGCGTCCGTGTAAATCTCTAAATTATAATTATTGAAATTATTTAAAGGCATGGAACCAGACCCTATGTGGTTCAACCACCAGAACATATCGGATTTCAACCAATTTGGAATATTAATAATTTGATCGAAAGATTGATTTTTATTTAAACATGTGTACTTATAGTATTCAAAGTCTTTTGTATACAAGTATGAATATTTAATAGCGGGACAAACAGATATCAAAAGACCGACAAAACTAGCGAATTCCCGCAATTTACATCTTTTAACCTTTGAAATAAAATGATGAATGCGTTCTTTTACTTTCAATTTTTTATCAGCGGGTAGTGTAAGTATCATATTTTTAGAGTCAAAAACAAATCCTAAGTACTTGCAACAAGTTTCAGGAACCAAACTGCTTTTATCAGTGTTTATTATAAAACCTAAGTTTTTAAACAACATCGAAGTAATATTTATATTATTCGCACAGTCTAAATAATTTTTGCCAATACACAAGATATCGTCGAGGTAAAAAACTGATAATAAATTTTGTGATCTTAAATATTGTGCGACTGGTTTAAGAAGTTTAGTAAACACTAAAGGCGCCGTGCATAAACCGAACGGTAAACAATTAAATTCATAAAGAACATTGTTATATTGAAACCGCAGGTATTTTTTGTGCGAACTGTGAATCGGAACGAAAAAATAGGCGTCCTTTAGGTCTATAGAAGCTATATAAGAGTGTTTTGTTATTAGTTTGGATGCAGTTCGGTAATCCTCCATTTTAAAATGTTTATTATTAATAAATCGGTTTAATGTTTTTAAGTTCAATATAAATCTTTTTTCGCCATTCGATTTGGGCACTAAAAATATTCTAGATACAAACTGTCCCGTTTCATGATTACATTGCGAAATCGCCTTAATTTCCAATAGTTTATTAATGGAATTCATAAAATCCACATGTTCCTCATTATTTTTTGGGAATACATTTGGAGTAGTATAACATTGGGGTGTATAAATAAATGGTATACGATACCCCTCTTTTATCCACGATAATATCGTAGGATTACTAGTTATGCGAGACCAATTATGACTGTAATATTGAAGTCTGCCCGCGAAACATACCTCCGTATCTATTTGTGTGTCACGCGGCGCGGGGCTCGCGCCGGCGGCGGCGGTGGCGCGGGCCGGGGCTGTGGCTGCGGCGCGGGCCGGGGCTGCGCCCGCATCGGGTGGCGACTGCGCCCGCCGTCGCCGTTGAATGCCGGCTTCCTGTCCGTCTTGCGATGTTGATTTTTGAAGTTTAAACGGCCTTGATTATTTTTATTTTAATAAGTGGGTCTTACATAAGGTTTTACTACATTTCTTAAATCCTCTCCAGACTTCCGAATAATTTTTGCGGCTTTTAATTTTTCGGAGACGTCGGGACCGAATAGCCACGAACTGTCGCGCCCGGATTCTGTTAATGTATCTTTTAGATGCAAGTTGGTCGAAGAAACGACTAAATTTCTTCTTGATTTAGTATCCATAAAATGATTATCGCATAAAATACGACATGCATCGCTGATTGGTTTTAATAATTTTTGTTTTGAAGTTTCGTTACTGATAATCAATGAAATGGCCGAGGATAGTGCAGAGAGTGCAATACCGATATGTTTTTGTTTAAGCATTAAAATTGTATCTCTTTTAACCAAAGTATCTGTGAGTGCCGCTTTAGCCTCGGGGTTTAATGCCGGGGCTACCAAAAAATCGCAATTTTGAGGCACCAAATATTCTTCCAAAATTTTATCCTTCACTTCTTTCGGTAAGCCCTTGGCTAATATTTCTTGCCACCTACTGGCTACATCTTTATGAATAGGAGGTCCGAGGGAGATATCGGATTTAGGCGCATCGCCTAAAAGATCTAAAATATTACCATCCAGTTCAATTTCTTCCACCACGAGATCTTCAGTGTCCGTGGGAAGAGTTACCGTTACCGGGAGCGGCGGCGACGCGGGTCCCGGCGTGGCCGGGGGCTGGCGCCGCGACGGGCCCGGCGACGGAGCCCGTGACTGTGCCGGCGAAGGCGGGTACGGTTGGATGTCGTCATCACCGATGGCGCCGGGCTCGGGTAACGGGGACTCGGAGGTCACGTAGGTCGCACGTGGCGAATTTTCAGACAAACCTAAAAGGTAGGTACAGTCTGTTAGTGTTGCATTGAGACAACCTTTAAGTCGGAGGCTCTGTTGCATATTATATAATAGTTTTAGTACGCGAAGGAGGTATCCTTTAAATCGGAAACTCACAACGCAATCACCAGTTATTGACATCACACAATATAAAAAATATTAGGGTAGTATTCGGCAAAAGGATCGACCTTTAAATCGGAAGTCCATAATGCTTGTATACATAAATGTTATAATTCGGTACTTACTACTGGTACTTTCATTTGAGGAATAAATAATTCTATTGCTTGTGCTTTGTTTAGCCTTTTTCAATTTCCGCTCCCATTTCTTTATTTTTCGCCTGATTTCTTCTTCATTGTCGTTTTCGTTTCTCCGTTTCCTTCCCATAGTTGAGAGTAATAACTTCTTGTGAGCAATCCTTGAACGCGCAGGGGTCGAACGTGCGAAGGCTTGAGCACGGAGACACAGAATGAAGCCGAACGCAGCGCACCGACTCAATACCGGTGTGACCATAGTGGGGATTTTTTTAAAAAGAACTACCGTCTTATAAAAAAGAAAAACTCTTAAAACCGTGCAAGGCTGACGCTAGGGGATGCTACTACAACACGTAAACAATAAATCGCAAAGAATGAATGCTGCGAAACATAATTATACTTATCTAAGATAGACGAATTATCTATACTTATATACTAATTACTAATGTTTTATAGAAGAAAAGTTTGTTTGTTTTCTTTGAAATTGCTCCGAAATTATTGCACCGCAAAATTGGCAATTTAGAGTAGATCACGGGGAAGGACATAGGTTACATTTTATCGCGACAAAATGTACGGTTTCCGCATAATTAACTTTATTAATCTAGTACCTAATATAATTCGTCTATGCTATTGTCAACAGTCCTTACTAATATTGTAAACGCAAAAGTTGGTATGTATGGATGTATGGATGTTTGTCACTCTTTCACGCAATAACTAGTGAACAAATTTTGACGAAATTTGACATGCTAGTAGTTTAGGTTCTGGATTAAGACGTAGGATACTTTTTAGTATAAAAAATGTGCGGTTCCCGTGCAATTTCTTTTTGCGCGTACGAAGTCGCAAGCAACGTCTAGTGAATAATAATTAAAAGTTAGTTGACGTTCAAGATTTTGTGGGTGTGGTTTTGCACATAGCTGGGCACCGTTAATCAAATAGTTAACTTCGTTAATCGTTAATCCGCTACAAAAAAAGTTAGCTTCGTTAAACGTTAAAGCGTTACATTTCGAAAGAATTAACGCAAGTTAACGTTAATCGTTAATCCGTTAATATGTGTAAAATTGCATTTTTATATCGTTGTGTTAGTGAGTGAATTTATAAAACGTGTTGGTTTAGGTTCTGGAAGTTAACAGGTTAAGAACAAAACAAAATACTTGTAAAATTCAAATGCGTAATTTAATCGTCGGGCATAAGGTGTAGGTATAGAATCTCTTCATGAACATTAACATGTTGAAGTCAAATGTGGCCATGGATTCTCATCAGGACCGCTGGAATCCGATTCCATGTCTTCCATGATATGGTTTTAATTACTACACTGCACAGTACACTTTTTCTATCTAACTAAATTACACTGCACTCTTCTTTATCAACACGCAAATATCACTGATAGTAATTTATCCTATCAAAAACATAAATGTGAAATGAGAGCCAAGTTCAATAATATGATATAATATGCCTTCAACGACAAAAGAAGTGAGATCTAAATGGGTGCCAAGTTCAATGGTCAGTCCTGAAATTTATTTATAACAACATAAAATATAATTTCTTCTCATAATTTAGGTAATATATTGTAGCCTAAGGTCTGACTTGGCTAGTTATCATAATTATACGAATTATTATGTTCGATGACTAGTTTCTACCAGCAAGCCAAATTTTCGGAATAATAAAATAAGAACCGACAAGTAACAAAAGTAAGTAAGGTTTAAAACTTCCGAAGGCTATAATATAATTCGTATATGAAAACTAGCCAAGTCAGACCTAAGGCTACAATATATTATGCTAAGTTATGAGAAGAAATGATATTTTATCTACACTAATATTATAAAGAGGAAAACTTTGTTTGTATGTTTGTTTGTTTGTAATGAATAGGCTCAAAAAGTACTGGACCGATTTCAAAAATTCTTTCACCATTCGAAAGCTACATTATCCACGAGTAACATAGGCTATATTTTATTTTGGAAAAAAATAGGGTTCCGTAAAATATTTGGGTTTTTCGGACACAAAGTGTAAAAAATCAACCAGAAAAGTTACTTATTTTGCGTACGCTGCCTAAACTATAAAAGATAGAACCATAAAATGTTCTAATTAATTGTTGATCTTATAAATATCTACAAAAAAGTCCGCGACACACTATACCTATCTATGTCCAGTGAGGCACAACAACCATTTTTTATTTAGAAATCTTGATTTTTTTTTGGACTACATTTAAACGCGTTTATTTTACTCATGCTATTAATCCTTATCAAAATAAATTATTTCATCACTAAGTACAGTTTATGTAGATAATATTTGGTCTTTGAATGATTTAAATTGGACGTGTGGTTTTGAAGTTATGGCGAAATTAAAATATTACGATTTTTGCTGCACGGCCCGTTGCGAAGTGGGCGTCACCAATGCGGGGGTGCGCGTGCGGGGGGGAGGGGAGTTTAGATCTATGGTATTTCATACGATAAAAGTATACCCACCTACTTATTTCATTGAGTTTTAGTAGGTACCTATATTAATTTGTTTCTGTTTGTTTTGACTAGATTTCGCCCGTTTTGTTAGAGGTTCAAAGACATTCTTTAGTATTAGTATCAGTATTGTACCCGTGCGAAGCTGGGGCGGGTCGCTAGTGTTGTTATAAATAAATTTCAGGACTGACCATAGAACTTAGCACCCATTTAGATCTCACTTCTTTTGTCGTTGAAATCAACAACCAAGGCATATTATATCATATTATTGAACTTCGCTCTCATTTCAAATTTATGTTTGTTATAGGATATAATTACCTTTTGTACATAAATTATTAGTAGGTACTTATTTATAATAAAATTAATATCAAAGTTAAGTGTTCCTAATAGAATCAATTGAGTGAAAAATTATAATGAAATAGTAAAAATTTACCAGTTTCTAATTTATTCCTTTGTATTCACCTAATTAACCTATCTGTATGCCAAATTTGAACTTTCTAGGTCATCCAGAACTGGGTTAGAGTTTTGATCTATAGGTCAGTCAGTGATAAAAAAGTCGATTTTTGGACGTTAATATCTAAACCGTTTGAGATGTGCTTATGAAATTTGAAGCACATAATATGTATCTCGTAAGTCTCAATATATGAGCCAAATTTGACAAGTTTATGTGAAATAGTTTTTGAGTTATGAGAGGTCAAAGGTGGCTTCAAATGGTTCGTGTAATATTACACACGGTGCTGCTCGCCAGTTCTGTTACTTGAACTTGCCTTGACACTCTACTGAACCCGTTTTTCGCGCCGCGACGCGGTGCCGTGCGGTAAATAGTAGGCATTGGATTAACGATTAACGGACTTCTCTTCATATTAACGGAAGTTAACGTGTCCGTTAACATTTTTATAAGTTAACTTAAAAGTTAATCCGTTAATCAAAATGTTAACTTCGTTAATTAACGATTAACGGATTAACGAGTTAATGCCCAGCTATGGTTTTGCATTAATTTGCAAACAAAATTTACAAAACAACAATTCGGTCGTACAAACGTTTTGACTTTTGATCGATATTATCAATAGGTACGTAATATGTTATATGAGGTAAGTCGATAAACTTGATCTATTATCTAATAAAATTAGCTACAGCATAACAGCTTATCTGTATGTATTCTGTAGATATGAGGTTAGAGCGGTAGGTTTTTCGAAACTATGTAAATTCTCTAACTAATATTTGTACCTACTTATTTACGCTGACGATAAAGAACTTCTTTAATATTATGTTATATCTTATCCAGTATCCTTACTAATAAACGCAGAAGTTTGTATGTATGGATATTTGTTATTCTTTGACGCAAAAACTACTCAACGGATTTTGATGAAATCTTGCATGGTAGACTAGTAAGTAGTAGGTACAACGATTTTCAGGGAAGCTAATTAGTTTAATAACGTAATTTAACTAAACTCTATTATAATTACTATGTCCTGATCCTGAGTCTACGTAGGAGTCCCCTGACACGTTTTCGTTATAACCTAGGTCATCGTTTCTCAACCATTTTTATGTCGCGAACTCGAGACCCACAAAAAAGCCAAAAAGTTAAGTATAAAGTCTTGAGACCTCACTATAAAATTAAAATAAGATGTACCTACACAACGCGCTATTTTTATCAGCTAACGTTGTATTAGCCTTCACTGGTTCGAACGTTCGAATGCTTTCGTTCGAAAAACGAATATTTTGTACTTATATGTAGTTAGTATTTATTATTTTTGAACATACTGCAACCCCCTTTAAAAACAAACTCGCCCCCCCCCCCCAAGGGTCGCGACCCACCGGTTGAGAAACGATGCCCTAGGTACACCAATCTCTACTATGCCAAACTATGAATTCATCAGCGTCATACATTTTGTCAAGTAGTATGATTAATTAATACAGTGAAAACACTCCTCGTCATGTCTCGCGTGGGGTGAAGAATGTTGATTGTGTCATTGTGTCACAATTTCTGACCAAAATGGGTTACCCACGAACTAATGTAGTTTATCACAGCTTTATATAAAATTACCTTAAAAATAACTAATATTTGTTTAAAAATCTATAACCCGACTACGTAAATTATAATTATAGCATACCTAGTCTTGCCATAAATACTGAAATAAAGAAAATAACATTTATTACTTTTACAGTGTGTTAGTTTAATACATAAATATAAAACCATTAAAAAAAAATCGAAGTGGTCTCCATTGGCTGCAATACAGACCTTTAAACGTTGAGGCCAGTTATCAATGGAAGCACGCACTTTCCATGGGAAAATTCTTCACTGCCAATCGTACGGATTGTTTTAGGGACTCCAAATTATCATGGCGTTTAGAGCAAGCTGTACTCTCTAAAACTGACCATAAATCATAATCCAGTGGATTAAGATCGGGACTAGACGACGGCCAGTCTTCAGCTCTGATGAAGTCCGAAACGTTTGTTTCCAACCAAGACTGCGTAGACCGAGCTTTATGACCGGCGCCGAGTCTTGCTGGAAGGACTATTCTTGGTTATTGAACATGGTGTTGTTAAGGGGCTTCACTACCTTCTCAAGAATGGTATATTGATACACTTGTGCCGATGTTTTGATACCTTTTTCACAAAAGTATGGCTCAGTCACTCCTTCATAGATAATACCCCACCAAATCATCACTGAAGTCTGATAGTGCCCACGATGCACTCTGTCGACTAATTGGGAAACTTCCTTAGAGCTTTGAGCATAAATACGGTCATTTTGTTTCTTAAAATGTTGCTCAATTGTAAAAAAATCTCATCCGTAAACAATTTTTTTCTGTGACCTCCCTTTGCGTATCGCTTCAGTAGTTGTTTCGATTTTATCACCCTATTCTTTTTAAATTATCAGTTAAGAAATGACCAATACGTCTCTTATAGGCTGCAAGTAGGGCATCGAGACCGGTTTTACCCGAAACCGAAAACCCGGGTTTTCCCGGGTTTTCGGGCCTACAGCAAAACCCGGTTTTCAAAATATTGAAAACCGGTTTTCGGTTTTTTCGAGCTTTTTTTCATTATGAAATTCTACAACAGTTTATAACAGTTACAGTCACAAACCGAACGTTATAGTGGCTTGTGATTGTCAATGTAGAATTTTAGAATAATTGTTATAATGTTTCCATGTTGTATGTAGTACATTTAGGGGCACGGTAGTGCCCCCGCCCCGTTAGTACGATTGAGCGAAGAGCAGGGGCACTACCAGACTACCAGTGGCAAAGGCTGTTCTACTTCATAGGGAAGCCGTAGCATGTATAATAGGTTGGGATTTGGATAAAGGTCTTCAAAAGGTAAGCGGTAAGGGAAGCCGATAGGAATGGAGTTATAGGAACCCCTCGCCACTGCAGACTACCTTTTCTCGAAGCGATTCGTCGATTTTTTGCACCTTAATAACTTGGTATAATATAATATTCGGTTCCATCAGCGCTCAGCGCGAATTGCTCTCCGTTCCCATGATACCCAAAAGTCGAGTGGGCCTAACGGAATCCGTCCCATTGTGTTGAAAATGTGTGCTCCAGAGTTGGTACTGGTCTTAACGCATCTTTTTCGGCTCACCTGCTTATGGCACAGTCCTGGCATCTTGGTAGACAGCTTTGGTGTGCTATCGCCTGCTCTGTTCATACTGCATATCAATGATAATATGTGATGACGACAGTACGGGTGATGCCATACACAGGTCGCCCGAACATCTCTCGGCAAAACGTCATTGAGAGTCGAAACGAACTTGTCTCTCAAATTAAGATTTCATTGGAGAAGATCTCTGAATGGGGTAGACTTAACTTAGTCCAATTCAACACCTCTAAGATATATGTTTGCGCGTTCATCGCTAATAATTTACCGATGGTCGTATGTCCTCGTTTTGAAAGCATACCCATAACTGTCTCCTCCAACATTGGAAATTAGAATACTTGGTGTTAGCATATCGAGCGAGGTCTAGTTCCGATATCATCTGGAAGGCAAGGCCAAGTTAGCCTCCAAGAAGCTTGGTGTTCTAAACATGTCAAAGTAGTATTTCAGTCCGGTCCCACGCCTACAACTCTATAAGGCGCAGGTTCGGCCTCACATGGAATATTGTTCTCATCTCTGGGCAGGAGCGCAAAAGTACCAGCTTCTCCCTCTGGATCGTATCCCACGAAGGGCCGCTCAAATTGTCGACTGCCATAGTATTTCAAACAGGCTTTACTTCTAGAGATGAGCATCGCTCTGCATCCTATATCGGTTATATTATGGGGAGTGCTCCGAGGAATTGTTCGGACTTCTACCTGCTGCAACTTTTCGCCACCGTACCAAGGGACAAAATATTTATCATCCTCATCACCTTGATGAGTGGCAGTCCTCCACCGTGCACTTTACCCGAAGCTTTCTGCCGCGCACTGTCAAACTCTGGAATGAACTGTCGCCAACAGTATTTCCGGACCATTAGGACCTGCACACCTTCAAGAAGGCAGCGTATTCTCTCCTAAAAGGCCGGCAAGGCACTTCTGTTTCTACACGCCTTAACTCTACAAGCCTAACTTTACAAACTCTACACTTTAGTCAAATTATGTGGCTTGGCCATTTCGTCAGGCAACCTATTTTGACTAAGCTGTAGAGTTTGTGAAGTTATTAATTACTTTACATGAAAATGTTTATGGTGGGATCACATTTTACCAGTATTACGTTGTAACAACAGAAAGCAGCTGATAAAAGTAAATTTTAGGATATACCTAACAAAATTCGACAAAATCAACAAAAAACCCGAAATACCCGAAAAAACCCGGGTACCCGGTTTTGAAGATGGCTGGGACCGAAAAACCCGGTTTTTTTAAATATGGCCGGTCTTCGATCCCCTAGCTGCAAGTCCTAAGTCATCTTTTAAAATACGCGACATGGTTCTAGGTGCTATCTTCATCTCCCGAGATAAAATCTTTTGCTTTCGGACAGGATTTTTTCGAATTCTTTCCCTTACTGCTTTGACCACCTTTTTCATACGAACACTACGTGGACGGCCAGATCGTTTTCTGTCACAAACAGAGGAGGTCTCATTGTAGGTACCTATTAATAGCCCGGTAGACAAACATTTTACTAATTAATACCAAGCGTATGGAGAGTTTTAAAAATTGCATTTGGCTCCATACCTACTGTTTGTGTAATGCAATCACAGCGATTCGGTTCTCTTTATCACCCCACTCCATTGTAATATCGCCAATGAACAATCATATAAAAATGACAGATTTCAAATTCGAATGTAATGTTTTGTTTATTTTTAATTAGCGTCAGTTCTCATCGAGTAATTATAATATTATGTAGATACCTAGTACCCAATTTGAACTGCATTATCCTGTATGTTTTCCTTGTAGAATTTTCTAATAGGTATATCAAGGCACGACAACACATTAGTCATTACACAATATTCGATAGCTAGATATTTTATAAGGTTGTTCAAAATCAATTACAGATATTTTGGGCTTTTAATATAATACATCTATGCTTTATAACATCAATACAATGTGTGAGTTCACAACGCCGTAAAAAGCGTAATGTAATTTTATTATGTATCTTTCGAATATTTTTATTATTTTTCAATCTAACCGTCTTTAGTCTCTTTATTGGTTGTCATACGCCCAAAAGAAAGTGAACCACCAGATATACATTATGTCTTGAAGAAAAACTGTAAAATACATCATAATAATTAATACTATACAATAGAACAAACATACATCACATGAATCTAAATTCTAATCCCATGCTAAGTTAGATTTAATTTGATATGCTTCGCCACAACAAGGAAATATTAATAACCCACATGTGGCATCCGGCATGCCGCAAAGATCGTCTATACTCTATACCAGAGGTTCCCAAACTTATTCTAACGCTCATTTTGAAAATCAGTTCTTTTGTAGCTCCCCTCGTCTTTTTTCACCATAAAACCTCAATAACATATTAGTCTCTCCTGGAGACAATTTTTTATCTTCAAAATCAACCAATAATCAACATCGAGAAATAATAATACCTACTGCTTGCATCAGCGCCCACTCAATTTTTTCTGGGCCTCTTACCGCCCCTCTCTAGACTTCCAGCGCCCACAAGGGGACGTTATCGCCCACTTTGGGAAAGACTGCTCTATACAGTATAAAGTATATAATGGGCATAAAATGTAAATTATCATATAAGAAAATAAAATAATTTATAACTGCTTTTATAAACTACTAGATGTTGCCCGCGACTTCGTGCGCGCAAAAGGAAATATCGAGGGAACCGTACATTTTGCGACAATAATAAGTAGCCTATGTCCTTCCCCGTGGTATATTCTATATCTGTGCCAAATTTCATCAAAATCGAACCAGTAGCTTCGAAGCCTATTCAATGCAAACAAACAAACAAACTTTTCCTCTTTATTATAATATTAGTATAGATTAATATTATTGACGTTACAAAATAACTTTTTTGTTTTTCCATTCGCACAAACAAACCCAATCGCACATCAAAAAAAGTTCTAAACTCTAACCTGACTATGTAAATTACCTAGCCTGTTAGCTGTACCATTATTACGAAGTACGAACATCTTGACTAGAGGTACTGATCAATTAAAATCAGGTGGAACATACACAAAGAGGCTGCCAAAATCATTACCCTTCCTTTTAGCTTAGCCGTAGTCTGGTAAAAGTAGGCTCCACGTCTATCAGACTATAGCATCGTTTCTCAACCGGTGGGTCGCGACCCTTGGGGGGGTCGAGTTTATTTTAAAAGGGATCGCAGTCTGTTGAAAAATAATAAACACAAACTACACATAGGTACAAAATATTCAATTTTCGAATGAATCTTTTGTATTGAACGTCGAAAAAATCGTGACTTTTTACTTAACTTTTTTGCTTTTTCGTGGGTCGCGACATAAAAAAGGTTGAGAAACGATGGACTATAGAATAGTAGGTAATAGATATATTATAAGCATGTATTTCTAATTTCAGGGGCGTACCCAACAACTACAAGATTCTGCTGCTGCAGGGCGGCGGGCAAGGCCAGTTCGCGGGGGTGCCCCTGAACCTCATGTCGAGAACCGGTACCGCGGATTATGTCGTCACCGGTAAGTGATAACTTGACAATACTTTTCTAATCCCCGATGAAAACAAAGTGGTGTTATAAGTTTGATGTGTCTGTCTGTGTGTCTGTCCATGTCATCGTAGCTCCCAAACTGATGTACCGATTTTGATCTAGTTTTTTGCTTGAAAGCCGACATGATCGAGTGTTCTTAGCTTTAGCTTTACTTATTTTTTAATAAAATGGACAATGATAAAAATCAATGGCTAAAGAAATTGATAATGTTACACCGAGAGATGCAGGCGCATGTTAAAAAAAATAATTATGAAGTCAAGTAAGAGAAAAATGTCAGTCACTCAAAGAAGATTACATTGCAATTTGCAATAAATAAATAAAAACAATAATAAAAGGTGTAACAAAAATAAAAAAATGGGTTTAATACTAACAGAAGAAGCAAATACTATTTATTATTATTAGAGTACTATATACCTAATGTTGCGACCAAGACGACATTGCGATAACATTCATGACATTTTCGTATTGGTTACTGTGTTCAGAGTGTTCTTATGACAACAAAATATACCTAATAATATACATTATAATTAATTGAATGACTCCGAATGAGTAATAAAAGGACACTGGGTTTGGGAATTTCATTAAATAACAATTACCGAAGGCGATCAAAGAAAATTAGGTAAGATGTGTAATTTATTGCATCTCAATTATAATTTACAACGGCATACATCGCTTAATTATTATATATAATATTAATTTAAAATATGATTAACAATTTATAATTGTTTATCTCCACTTCTCCGTAGATCTAAATTAAAATAATTACGAAAAATTTAATTCGAATGAAAATTGTTTTTGTTTTGAAGTCGCTTTTAAAATGCGGGTAAAAAACGCCCTTTGCTTTTAAACTAATACTACACTTCTCCTCATCATTACATATTACATTGTTGGTTAAGTAAATATTAATTTTGTTCTCTCATATTGTAAAAAGCGTCAAGCAATATCACATGAAAATACGTGTTTATGTACACACCTGCTGCCTGTCAGATATTGGCGACGAGGGTTAGGATTGGTGTTTGTGTTGATGTATTAATTAGTATGATGAATGGATTGGGCTAATAATAATTAAAAGTGAAATAGACGGCTCTAACCGACCTGTTCGTGTCGAGAGGTGTCCTCAGGGGGTCGATCTGATCCGAATAGCTTATCTGGTTCTTATAAGTCAATAGTCAATACTCAATACCCAACCTTACAGAAAACGCGCGCATGAACGAGTTTTAAGAGAATCGAAGGCTAAAGTGGCTTAAAAATAAAATACGAGTAAGGGTCAATTCACACTGAGACGCAACGCGGCACGCACTTGTTAACAAGTAAGAAAGTGATTCAAAAATGAACTTTATTCATTAACGAAGAAGATCTAGGATACATACCTGGGCACTATAAAATTACTCCTTCGTAACTGGCCTGTACCCCAAGCAGGAACATTTTGCGGTATCGTTATGTGTACGTAAACGAGAAATATAAGGAATATTGTACGAAAATTTTAGTTACTTTTACGTCCGCTAGAGGCGCTTTCATGGTTTTCATACAATATTTCTCGCTTACGTACACGTAACGATACCGCAAAATGTTCCTGCTTGGGGTACTGGTTTCAATGAAACCGGCCACCGTCACCGATATCGGAGTGGGTAGTTATTATTATACGTCTATTGTAATTAAAAAAACTAAGTGGGCATTTTAACGGCTGATAAAATTTAAAAGAAACATTTTCCAGCTGTTTACTTACAGTCGGATGGGACGAGGATGTGACACGGATTCTGACAGTTTAACCCCTCAAGATTTCAGAGCCAGGCTTTAAAGGCTTGGAAGCCCCAACCTTGCGATTACCGCGCTTGTCATTCTTCGAAACGAAACACTTGCTTTGACGAATTTACCAATGTTTCTCAGAAATGGTAGGGGAAGTCATTTTTCCCAAGTCGCCATAAATAAATACCTTTGGTCCAATTGATTCTAAAGGTCCGTTCACACCGAAACGAGACGATACATGACGCTGCGCTGTATTAATATAGCGATTCAAAATTTAATATTATTCACTACACCAGAAGATATACAGCAAGAGATTGAATGTCAAACTGCACCGCTCTGTATAGTGCGGTGCCGCTCTTGTGATGATGAATCTTCGTTATTTTTTAATTTTACAAAAATGGGTTTTAGATTCTTTATCATGCAGTCTCACAATGAATAGACGAAAAGTTTTTAGGCAGCATGCCTATTGTCCCTATGTTAAAAGAAAATATTGCTTGCGAGTCTATATTGTCCGGAATCCGTAAGGCCGAGGAAAATTTAGAGCTCTGAAAATAAATCTTTGCGCTAATACAATAAGGGCTGAAATTGAACACACAATTGTCGAGTCAAATGTTAATGTCATATTAATATATCATATATGTCAGCTCGATACTCGACACTTCGATTTTCAATTCTAATGTATTAGCGGAGTTCTATTTTCAGTGCCCTCAATTTTTCCGGGCATGCCGAAATCCGAATGTACCTAATCCTTACTCTTGGATCACTATGTCTAATGTCTATTAATGAAAACCACATCGTCTAAAAGTGCGTTTTATACTGTGTGAAGATGATTAAAACAAAAATAATTTTTCCAGGTGCCTGGTCAGCAAAAGCAGCCAAGGAGGCGAAGAAGTACGGAAAAGTGAACATGGTGCTGTCCTCCGACAAACACACCGGCATACCCGACCAGTCCGAATGGAAGCTGGACCCCAATGCCTCCTATGTTTATATCTGCACGAACGAAACTATTCATGGTAGGTATTGTCATAGTACCTAAGATTTCAAAACTCAAGAAGGCTATGTACGTACTACTTGTACTAATATTTATTCTGTGGTACTACGTAGGTACATTTGACAGAACAAATCTCATACAAGAAAAACTTAAGCCATCTTGGTTTTCACCATACTTCAAATGTAAAAATGGCCCCAAAAATCTTAAAGTGGGGCCATTTAATTAGATACACTTTTTGCCTCAACATGCCTCGTCTATAATATATATACGTATATGTTACGAACGTAATAAAATTCGAATCTTATGTCACTTTAAAATACTTCAAATGAAAGGTTTATTCCGTGTTTAACCCCTAGATTTTAACGTAACGTCGAGGCACTATTTAAATCGACTAGGGTGATTTTTAATTGTAGAAAACACGGGAAACGAACAATAATTTTGAATTTAAAATACTTTATTTTTCAGATTTAATGTATATTAATATATAAGGTTTGGTAAAATCAATTACGGATACTTCGAACATGTAATCTACTGCTTATATAAAGACGTTTAAGCAGAAAAATTATTGTCATTCTCGAAAAAAAAAAACTTTTTATGGGCGAGTTTGCGTAATTTACGGAGAGTCACACATACATAAGATGTTTTTTTTAGTTTGACTGTGACAATTATTTTTCTGCCTAAACGTCTTTACATAAGCAGTGGATCATGTGCCTGAAGTATCCGTAATTGATTTTTGAGGACATTATATATCTAAAGTTAAAAACATAATCTATACATTATTCCCTATAATTATTATCTTCAAGCAACCAAGAGTTCTTACGTAGGCAAGGCGAGTTAAAAGTTAAAACAATAGAGCTAAAATGTAAAGCAATTTATAATATTTCAGGAGTAGAATTTGACTTCATTCCTGACACGAAGGGAGTTCCATTAGTCGCTGATATGTCTTCCAACTTCATGTCCAAGAAAGTCGACGTTTCTAAGGTAAGGAAGGCTGTTAGTGACAAAATTCATACTGATTATGCAAAATGGTGAATATGATGTTAATATAACAATATTCTGATATTTACCTATCTCTTTATCAAAAATAGTAAGTGGTCTGATACAATAAGAATGTTATGTTATCATTATCTATGCGAATTGCGATTAACTAATACTAGGTAACAAGATATGGGACGAATTCGCTATCTGATTGTTTATGTATATCGATGAAAAACGTGTTACGGAAAACCAAAGCTTTATTAAATGTTGTTGAATGAAAAGTTAACAAAAATGTTAACAAAAAAAAGAGGCACAAAAAAGCCAGTGTTTTCAATTTAGAATTAGGTACCCTGTGTGTACCATTACTAGAGGTCGCCTTTGTAGTCGAAATTCGACCATATTGGGGTTCTTTTGCCTCTAGATATCTACGCAATAAAAATATGTGAATGTTGTCTAGAATGTGCAAGAAAGATTGTCAGTACGGTATTTGACTGTATTATACTAAAAATAGTATATTAAAAATCAAAATTTTCAAAGATATTGCGGATTGTTTGAAGCACTTTTGTGAATCTCGTGACTCTCGTGACAACGCCTCATATATAAAAGTCGTACCAGTAAGTGAGTTGCTACGAAATATATGGCCATATGCACAACATTTCTGATATCTCGTAATTCTGCGCATTTATGTTGATACATACTATAGGAAATCTTTTTGTATTGTGATGATTTTTGATGTAAGTAAACTAATTATGTAGGTTTTATAAAGTAATGTATTAAAAATATATTTCCAACTTTTTTGTAACTTCAAAATGCATATATTTATATGGCGAATCAACTTTCACGAGGCCAATTTGAAAGAGGTTTCAAAAAAGTTTTTAAAATTATTTTTTTGTCAAATAACTGATTATAACAGTGATATGTTATTACATTGGCGTACGGATAATTGATTAAATTAACTTATTCTAATATCAATAGCGAGATCAGAATGCTATTATGTGAGTTTTAACCACATTTTGTTGTTCATAGTCGGAAATTCTCTTGCGTTACGTTGTCCAGATTTTATCATAACATAGGAATAAAAATTTGAAAGCCCATTGAAAACGATATAGATATTTTCCGCAACTAAGGAGCTCATTATGAGAGGTTTTTTAAACAAAATCCACATTATTACGGTAATATTAGGGACAACAATTTGGAAAATCCTTGAAATTTTTCAAAATATTGATACATGTTGGCATGGGATGGATTAAATGTACTATTTTATCCTAATTCTTTTAATGATATTATAAAAATAGGTCACCTTAGGTTTAAACTTAGAAATTACAATTGTGTGACGATACTAAACGATACCTATCGTTGGAGACACACAATTTTTGTATGGAAGTAAATTTTCTTCTGCTGCGTTACCGTATAAATTTTACAAAAATTTGAACAAATTGAAAATTTTTATATCTTGATTAAATATATTTATAGTTCTAAAAATGTCATCAAACTGAAAACGCGCAATTAAAATAATTGGATTTTGAAAAATCAATTTTTTTCTATCGGGGACAAGGAAATTGGCCTCGTAAAAGTTGATTCGCCCATAAACACGTAAAATCCTAATCCTTTTTACTTTTATCAAATTGTAATACCTAATTATTTCTTAATTTATATATAAAAATAATTTTTTACATGTCATATATCCAGTTGTGTCAAACCTATAGTTTTTATGCAAACGCATGGTTGTGTGTGTAACTTGATTTTCAATTATTTACGAATTTCTAAGCTTATTTATATCTAAGCTATAATTAGAAAAATATATTCGTTTTCTTCACACCTACCTCCACAAAAACTTTGACTGTGCCGAATTTCATACTTCTTCATTAGAAAAATTCTCGTAAAACTACTTAAAGTTTTTGCTTCACGTAATATTAATATTATATATAATGATGATGATGATGATGATTAATATTACTCTCGAACAAACCTAAAATTATAATATCAAAGGTTGTAGTCACTGTTGATCCTTATAATTTGTAGCTACATAGGAATATAAATGGCTGGCTCTATCAGTCAATACCCGTAAAATACTTTCTTAGTTCTTACTATCTATACTGTATCGTTTCTCAACCTTTTTTATGTCGCGAACCACGTGAAGCCAAAAAGTTAAGTGAAAAGTCTTGCGACCCCGTCATTATAAAATTATAATAATATGCACATAGCGCGCTATTTTTATCAGCTATACCTTATATTAACCTTCACTGGTTCGAACGATTTTTTCGGCGTTCGACACAGAATTCGTTCGAAAAACCGAATCTTTTGTACCTATATGTAATTGCTTATTTTGTTATTTTTCAACAGACTACGACTCCCTGTAAAAACAAACTCGACCGAAAACCGATCAATTAACGACATTCAAGGGACCGATAACTTACGGTCTTATCAGGTGATCTTGTTATATTAGATAGTTAAATGTTCACATTGTGTCATAAGACTTAAGAGTCCTTAACAATTCGTCGTAATACCAGGTTCGTCGTTATAAATGTTGTCGTAATAAACCTTTACACTGTACATATAATTTAATAGCTCGTATACTATATCATCTTAACTCGCAGTTCGGAGTAATCTTCGGCGGTGCCCAGAAGAACATCGGTACAGCGGGCGTCGTGATGGTCATCGTCAGGGAGGACCTCCTCAACCAGGCGCTGCCCGTTTGCCCGTCGATACTGGACTGGACTGTCAACGCTAAGGCTGACTCCATCCTGAACACACCACCTATGTTCGCGTGAGTATGATGGACCCTAATGGCGAATAAGATTGCGTGGGCACGCACTTCGCTTCGCCTTTTCGTAATTGATCCTTCACGTTGAACGATTTGTCATGTTAAATAGAGGTGGGACGTATTTAACGTAACAGGTAAAAAGTAACATGTATATTGGGAAATAACACATAGCAATCGATATCCATTTATTAAAATAACAGTTATTAAATAACATAACAGAATACGTATAGCGTTACAAGTAAAAAATAACTACCTGCGTACAGCGTACGTGTTACCGATATCTAGTGCCCCCGCCAAGTCGAGCGCGAAGCAAACGGTTCCGGAACGGAAATGGTTCCAGTAAAGTACCATCCTTTACTGGAACCATTTCGCCGCATTTTCAGGCCCCTATTTGAGAACCTCTGGATTAGACCAGAAGGCTTTTTGTCATCTAGTAAGCTATAATCACATACTTAAAATCCAAAATTTCAAGTCTGTAGGTCATTTAGTTCCGAAGTTAAGCGAAAGCAAAGTTTCGCATTTATGACACTCACTCACTCACTCACTCATGATCATCAGAATAGAACTAGTACTTCCCATAAACTTAGGGAGCTAAAATTTGGTACAGAGTTAGGGTTTAATGGCCACATAAAGGGAAAACTATAAAAACTAGGATAATCGAATATCTGGAGTACCTGGTGACCCTGATTAGAAAACACAAGAGCCCAACCAAACTATTAGAGATCGACATACCGCTTTTACAAAAGATATTTAACTTGGTGGGCCGCTTCATTTGATGTTAAAAATTGAAGGTCTGAAGTATTTGATGAAGAACCCTCAGCTGGTCTCAGCTGTATTAGAGATATGGTAATGCCCTCTTCTACTATTGGTACATAAAAAAATCGACTGTCATTTCAAAAATTCAACATAGTGGGACACATCTTCTAATTTAATCTAGCCTATAGCATCCCACTGTTGGGCAAATGCCTCCCCTTCTGCTTTTAATATGCATATAAATAAAAATTAAAGGAAAACTCTGGATAAGACTAGACTTTTATACTTATACTTACAAGTTTACATGAAGAAATAGTCGAACGATTAACTTTATCCTACTCGAATATTACACAAATTAAATAAACAAATTACACTAAAATCTAATAAAATAAATGCCCACGTTTCTACAAAAAGAAGTGAAATCCCACCAAAAACATTCTGTAAAAAGCTAGCCAAGTCTCGATGGAGCTGCTTGTTTATCTCTCAAAAGTAATGAAATCTAGACAAAGTCGTGCCAGCTTTCTAAGTCTAAGGTTCCTTACTGCGATTTCTTTATTATTATAGTTAATGTCGTGTGACTTGGCCGTTGAACATTCTTTAACCGTTAGTGGGTACAAGTAAATTTTGTTTACACGTAATGTTATATCTGTTGTAACTACCTATGTTTGTTAAGCGAGATAATAGCTCATACTGGTATTGGTAATTTGAAGCTAGTGTCTCATTTTAGGCTGTTGTTGATTGTGCAATACATGCATTCAGCATTGACAATGTTGACTTATACTCTCTTCCTTTTGGAGCGTCAAAATGACCACCGATCTAACATAAAATAGACGTACAGACGGACTTCTATCAATGATTAGAAGTCCGTCTGTACTGGAACGATTGAGATACGCAGCTTTATCAAGCCTACAACTGACTGGTTATTGAATCAACGTTTTTCAAGTGGCAATTTTCCATCGTCGATGGGTAGCGGTTCTAGCGACAGATTGGTGCAATGGTGTCATGGAGCACCCGGTTGTGTACCCTTCAACGGCCAAGTTACACAACATTAACTATAATAATAAAGAAATCGCAGTAAGGAACCTTAGACTTAGAAAGCTGGCACGACTTTGTCTAGATTTCATTACTTTTTAGAGATAAACAAGCAGCTCCATCGAGACTTGGCTAGCTTTTTACAGAATGTTTTTGGTGGGATAATATAGTCCGATCTTGTCTCTCTGTTACACATACAACGACAACGACTCCATAAGCAAAAACGAAATGCACTTAGTATTTAAATACTCTGTACGTCTCTCTTACACTTATATGCATCTACTATTTGCTGGAATGAAAAGTGCCTAATTAGTATTAGGGAAGTTTCGAGGGAAGACGTTTGGTGGAGTCTTAAAAATTTTGTATTTTGGAATAAAATGTTGGGCGTTTCTGGGGGTCCGTGGGGTGTATACCAGATCCTGACAGGAATTTAGGGAATCTATTGGAGTCAAAATGTAGGGCTCGTTTTCTCGATTCCAATGAACTGTGGTTAAAAACACGTGTCACTTGTTATCCACCGCGCGCAAACCACTGCCTCACGGAGGCTATTACCTCCATAGTAACCATACTAAGTACTAACATTTGACAGGTATTTTTAACAGGTATCCGAAACAGGTTGTTATGGATAACAGTAACAGGTATAACAGGTATCGTCTTTAACCTGTTATATTCCACCTCCAATGTTAAAAGATCTGATGATGTGGCTACATGAACGAATTTCGAAGTCTATCAACGGCATTTTCCGTAAATGTGGCCTCAGATTGATAATAATTTACCCAACTCTGTTGGCTACGCCCTAGATTGTTGAAATTTTTAAGTCAATTTAGACAGGAATTCAATGTTTGATCCCAAGATTGAATTAATGATTGAAATGGTGGCACGAATTTTGGTTTGATTCTTCTTTTAATGCTTCGATAGATTAAATCTTATACTTTAAACGAGACAATCTTGTATATATAATCGGTTTATCGAAAATGGCTGCAAGTATTTCCATGAAATTTAGTATGCAGGGAGTTTTGGGGGAGAAAAATCGATCTAACAAGATTTTATCCCCGTGAAACTGAGAATTTTAAATCTATGTATTATCATGGACCAATAAAACTAATATTAGTATGTTTTTCCTTTCGACGAATATATCAATAACTTCGACTTTGCTGTGTGTCCGATTGGCAGTTTGGGATGCGCATCTATAATTTTTGCTTTGTTCGAAAATTCGGAATGTAGTGAATTCGAATGGTTTAGACGAATATTTTTTGATCATTTATATTTTTTAAGTTTATCAGAACTCCGATCAAAGCTAATAATGTTAATAAAACCTTCCATTTTAATTTTTATGATTGTTAGAACTTTGTACACGAAAGTACTTAGTATTTATTTAACGAATACATTCCAGGATTTACGTCATGAACCGAGTGCTATTATGGATCGAGCAACAAGGCGGCTTGGACAAGATGGCGGAGCTCGCGACCAAAAAGTCATCACTGGTTTATGACGTCATCGATCAGTCCAACGGGTTCTACTACGCGCCAGTCGCTAAGAAGGACAGGAGTAAAATGAACATCCCCTTCAGAGTGGGGTCGGCGGGGGGAGACGAAGCCCTGGAGAAACAGTTCCTGAAGGAGGCTGAGGCGTTGAAACTTATTCAGCTTAAAGGCCACAGGTATGTTCAGATGTTTGTCAACCTAAACAGTAGGTATAAGGTACTTAGATACTCAAAATGCTTAAGAAATTATAGTATAAGGTGTTTTCCTCAAGATGGCTGTGAGGACTGTCTTAATTTTGGAGGTAGTGGGTTTGATATTAACAAAATATGGGACAAAAATTTCTTTGTAACAAAGATTTAAATCGTTAGATATGCCCCTTCGTGTAGCGCCTCCTTGGGTGTCTTCGAGGTTTGGCTCTCAAGTCCGGAGGTCGTGGGTTCAATTTCAATTCTCAGTTCAAAAAGTCGTTGGAACGGCAGAAGATGTTGGTTTTCAAGTCTTTTTAGGACAATGCAGGCTAATCACCTGATTGTCTGATAAGAAATATGATTCAATGCGTTGGATGGGCATGTTAAAAGTCTGTTGCTCATCTCTCGCCAGTCGTGGCAGTTCGTCCCACTGGGTTACAAGAGTAAAGGAAGAAAGAGAGTGGTGATTGTGTACTCCTGGGCACTATAAAATAACTCCTGCTTAGTTGGTCTAGTTTCAATGAAACGAGCCTTCACCAAAATTTCTGTGATTTTTTACGCGCCGAATCCACTAATATAGTTTAAGGGTTATATCGTCCAAAAAGTGGTCTAACTGTGGGAAAGCCACACTTCGGCACGAAGGGGCCAGCTCGATCCGAACCGTGCTGAAATAACAATTCTTCTAATATTTTATTATTGTATCTAATCTGATGGCATTTCATTTTTACAGAGATGTCGGCGGCATCAGAGCGTCCACATACAACGCCGTAACAGTGGAGGAAGTGGCAAATCTAGTCGCTTTTATGAAAGACTTCATGAAGAGACATGCCAAGTGATTTCATTCTATAACCGTCATTAAAATTAAATTTAAGTATTTTTACGTCTATTAAGACACAAATTTGTATAATTTTTACTGGCCTGCTTCATTTCATGTCGAATATAATGTAGCTAGTTATAGTTACATCAATCGACATACATATCTACATACTAGTAATCTTTGTCCTTATGTTGTTTGAAGCATAAAGGCTGGAAGATCTTGTTATTTAATTTTTTATTACTTTTGTAATCAATATAAAACGTATTACTTTTATTACAATAATATCGTAAGTTCTTAGATTTTAAGTAAAACAAACAATTTGGAATTGTGGCTGTGTTGAAAAATTATATTAATATTGATAGTATTTTGTGAGTTTTAGTAAACCCAATTACTTACGTTCAGATAGTCCCTACATATTTTAATGAAGACATAAGAACTATAAAGCTCAAATATATTCCCGAATTTAGACCGACCTCTAGTAATATTCTAATACTAGCTGTTGCCAGCGGCTCTGCCCGCGTAAATATAGTATCCCAAAGGAACACTGTACTTTTTCGGAATAAATAGTAGCCTATGTTTTAATCTTAAGATTTCAATTCTCAATTCTGGATTAATCCAGAGCCTAAAATTCTGCCATATCAAATTTCATCAAAATCCGTTCAGTAATTTTTGCGTAAAATAGTAACAAACATGTATCCAGCCATCCTTACAAACTTTTACATTTATAATATTAGGATTATGCCCAATGCGTCACATTTTTGACGAATATCGTTTACATTTTGATGAAAACTTTGCGCGTATCCATATACATGTCACCGTAAAATTGTAAAAACCGTTACATTGTAAAATAACTATCGAAATTGAAAAAATACGTCGAAAGATTAAAAACTATATATTTATAATCTAACGAAAAATAATGTGTGAAATTATAGGCAGCATATTCGCGTCGGAAGTCTATCATCATTTTATAATTTCACTAGTTTTATTACAATCTAACGGTTTTAATAATTTTACGGTGACATAATATATATAAATTTATAAATAAAGTCGTTAAAAAGCAACCCAGTTTACTCGACACTAAGGTACCCGCGGGTATTAAGGCCTGTCGGGTATTAAGGCCTAAGTGACAAAAATCGTACGAAATATAACAATTGACGAACAAAGTTACACTCACACATGCATAGTGCGTATAAACGTCGCTGCGAAGCGGCGGACGCGCTCTTTCATTACCCACGGCGCCACTGTCGCGGTAAACATTCTGGGGAGCGGTCTCGCGGCCGGAATTATAAAAATTGGCTCTAGTCAAACGTAAGTAATTTTTGGAATATCATAGTTAACCACCTGTATTGACTGTCTGTTCATTAATTAATGTATGCTTGCCCCTACCTTACCATATTAAAGGATGTATCGTATTCAAAATTTTATTTATTTTGTTTTTTGTACGCAAGTGGTCGGTGGATATTAAGGCCTATAAAATTTTACTATAGGCCTTATTATACTCCTACTTTTTTAACTGGTCATTAATAAGGGGTGTATTTTTGAAATGTGTATGTGTGTAGGTATGTATACATGTCTAATTTATTTATAATTGTTTTCAGTTCTTACGGTCACGATGCCTCCCAAACGAGTATATTATTAGAAGATGATCTGATCGCAGTTGTTCGAGCAGTACAAAGAGGAACTATGACTACGTATACGGCTGCAGAAAGATTTAAAGTTCCTGGAAGGACAATCAGATATCATCTGCAGTCTGGAAGTTTAAAGAAAACTTTGAGCAATTTAATGTAGGGAAGAAAGACAGAACAGAAAAGAGGAAATCTAAAAAGACTTCAAACTCAAAGAAAGCTAAAATCGAATCGGTAAAAAGTCTACCACCATCAAAGGTACTTTTCAAAAGCAAGTGAGTTGGTATTGTCATGCCTGCGAAGGAGACAGGATGGATGATGCAATGAGGCAATGCTTGCGATGCTTCAAGTGGTATCATGAACAGTGTGTCCGTTTGTCGGTAGAAGATATTTATGACTTTCAGTGTCCTCATGGATGCGAATATAGGCAGTTTATTTAATTTTCTAAGACCATTTATGTTCCTATTGCTTTATTTGTATGATTATTGATCTCAAAAATACCAATATTCAAAGTATAAGTTGATTTTTCGATAGTTTAAACTATAGGCCTTTTTACCCTACCCTAGTATAATAAGGCCTACAGATAGAGATTTTTTAAAAGTTAAATATTGTTGTAGTTTTAAGCAGAAGATGCTACTTTTTGTTAAAACTTTGTAGTAATTTAAGTAAATGACTGATTAATAATAAAACTTGTTGATTATGTTGGATATTTTTCATTTTATCACAAATTTCCCTTAGCTAGGCCTTAATACCCCCAGGTACCTTACTCGTTAAAAACTAACTGCATTGCAGGCCGTTTGTCGGACTGTTGAAAAAACAATTACTCTCAGCCGCCTGTGGATAAAAATATTTTATTTCACGTTAGACTTCGTGGTTAGGTCTTGAAATTATTTTATACGAGTTTCTTATGTTGTTATCATAATATTATTAAGCAGTGTCCAACATTTGGTTTTATTAATTAAGTATGAATTTATCACATACTTATCGATAACTATTTTCTTTTAATCTGAGAGAAATGGACTGAGATCTCTAGCCCGCCAGACTCTTCTTATATTCTTACTGATAAAATGTATGTCATATTGTAGAATTAGTGTATACAATAAGCGTATGCATACCGCCAGTTTGTGCCGTGAATCCATTTTTAGGTACCAGGCGCTAAGGCTGCGGAAAATTGCACTCGCTTTAACTTACATTCTAATAAAGTAATCTTATTTTTTTTGGTTTAGAATAGTGGAAGGACCAAAACTTATTAAAGTCATGTTTCTCTAAACTAAGTATGAACAGAGATAAAAGGTTAGAGGCATAATCATTTTTATTTGTCCGTGGAAGATTTTCTATTTTTAGGGTTCTGTAATACTTAAGGAACCCTTACAGTTTCGCTCTGTCCGTCTGTCTGTCTGTCTGTCCGCGCCTCTAGCTCCTGTAATTATGAATATAAATTGATGAAATTTGGTGCAGTTATAGATTGTGTATAGATCACGGTTTCGGGATCATACAAAAATTATAATTTTATATTTTAGGGGTGGTTCTCCATACATGTGAAGTGGGGATGAAAAATATTTTTTCATTCTACCCCATCGTGTGGGGTATCATAGAATAGGTCTTTTAAAATAAAGGCAAGATTTTATACGTTACCTTTTTATAAAGTTGACCATTTTCGAGTAATCGGCCTCCAAAGTAGTTTGCAAGTTGCCCCCCCCCCCCCCCTAGCATTTTTAAACTATAGCAGATAGAAACTTGCAAATTTCCATGCTGATAGATCATACTAGGAAAATAATTACATACCGGTACTACTCTTTAGGAAAATTATTGTGAACCAAATCGGACTGTAACTTTTGGAGTAATTAAAAAAAAACATATTACGCGTTTATAGTTACGGAACCCTCCTTAGACATATCCTGACATGCTCTTGGTTAGGTTATTCATTTTTATTTTTCATAAAAATGACGTAAAACTATGTAATCGATGTTTTAACTTTATAATATTTAATTGTCATTATTCTACTATAACATACGTTACAAATTACAATCATTTCAAAGGCTGTTGTGCTGTGGCATTTCAAAAGAAAAGTTTGTACAATTTTTGTACCTTTGGCGGCCTGTACCTCAGGATTGGCCCACCGCACATAATAATGGGTATGCATACGTTCATTGTAAGTATACGAGTATGATATATTTTATAAGTAAGAATATAAGGGTAGTCTGGCGGGCCTGAGATCTCAGTCTATAAAAAATCTCCTAAAGCCGATGGAAAAATCCATCTAGTCCATACATTTATCTAACTGATTCCCGATACACGTGCAACCGTTTTAGATTGATTGTTTTTATCCTTGCTCTAAAAACTTTGTCATCTCTGGGAAACGAGATGTTGGTATGGTTTTTAAACTTCACTATCATAAACCTCTACTGCTACTATTACTTTAGCAAGGGCCTTGACGTCAGTTCCACTTCGTCCGTTCAATAGTTTTAGTGTGAAAGAATAGCCGCATTATCAAGCGCCAATGAAAAGTGTATCTTTTTGTGTACTGAATAAAGTTCAATTTAGAATCGGTATTTTAAAAATGATGCGCCGCGTCGTTTCTCAGTGTAAGCTGACCCTTAAGAGTATTGATCGGCGCGAGACTCAGATTTCACGAAAAACGCTACTTTTCAAATGCGTCTATATCTAACAAAAACTGGTTATTCTGATTTTTACATGTAAAAAAACACTAGAAAATATTGTATTCTAATTTTTCACTTATCATTTATTTTAAAATAATTTCAAACTTTTGAATAAAACTGACAAAACTAACCAGAAGTTTTTACAACTTTAGGTTCAGGGGCAATTTCAAAACATATAATAGCTAAAACCGCTTACATTTTTTAAAAACAAAAAATCTTTACAAACTTGTTGTATCCTCTTATAGATTATCTATTTGTCAGATTATTTTTATATACGTTTCTATCTCATAAAAATAAAATTTAAATAATGCGAAATTATCAGGAATTATAGTTATTTAAAATGATGATATTTATATATTTCACTTGCTCTTTCTGTTTCTTACTTACATAATCTAAAAGAACAACATTTTATCTTTAATATGCCATTTAAATTTTTAAGTCAATTAGCTTGACGAATTTTATATGAATTTTTAAAACTAGTGTATAAATCGAGGTGCACGAGCGTTTACAAATACTGTTGTAAACGCTCGTGCGCCTCGATTTATATAGTAGTTTTAAAAATTCATAATTTTATATCCTTTTAAACTTGAAAATCATTTCGTTATAATGTGTTCACAAAACGTTTTTTTAAGGTTATCCTTGCGAGAGTTACCGGTACATATTTAAATATTAAAGAGCATGCAGGTGTTTTTAATACACAGCGTTTTGAGGGTACTTTTATAAACCCTAATCATTTTAATGTTTTACAACCTCTTTGTAGATTAATGGCTAGTGTTGAGAGTAAAGTAAAAACGTCAAAATATATGAATAATTTTCTAGTCTAGGGATGGCATATAGTTTAATATACGATATCGATAAATATCTAAACACAACAAATTAATAACGTAGAAGATTATCTTCAGTTACTTAGGTAGGTACCTAAATATTATTTTATTTAAAATTGGTATTCAAGTTCTGTTCAATTTGTATTCAGAATAAAGTGTATTTTTTATTAATATTCTAATAATATCGTTTTTAAAATTACAATTTTAACAAGGTTTTCCAGCGTTGTTTTGAGTTTACAATAATCAGTTAGGTACGTGTTTTAATATATTCTTCGTCTTACACTTGCGTAATCAAAATTTACATAAAACTGTTTGAAGATATAATCGCGCACGAAATATGCGCATAATAATACGTGCTGACATGATTAAAGAAGTGTTTAATATGAATGATATTCTGTAAAATGTAGTGATACATTGAAAATACAACGGACTAGTTTTTTATGTGTTACATAGTATATACGCGACGTGGCTTAGTAGGTAACTATATTATAATTTACCCTTATGTTTTGTTACATTTAACTGGCAACTCACGCTAGCTTATTTTCTAAGGCTGGGACTTTATTGTCAGGAATCCGGTAGACCGGAAAAAAATCAGGGCATTGAAAATAGAACTCTGTACTAATACATTATACAATGCAGCTGAAAAGGGGTTGCCTAATTAAATTATGTTGAAAAACTTATTTCATTTGATAAAATATCACTTTCATCTGGTTAACACAACGGTGAAGGTCGACCTTAGTTCGTATCCTCTACTATATAGATTGTGTAATCCGTAATGTATTTGTAATTTAAGTTAAAAGGAAACATAAATAAAAACCAGATAAAATTATTATGTAACATTAATTTATTTCTTGTAAAACTTACTTGTAATAAGTGTGACGTTGTTGTGATATGTGATGTCGATTAATTTATTAAAAAAATAGGACTGTCATATTATATCGATAGAAAGCGTTACAATGTTGCACATCCCTTTTTCAGTCTGGCCTTATTTAACATTATTGAAAGAAAAGAGATAGAAAATACCTTTAAACTATGAAGACTACCAACGCCACACATTTACATGGTATATTCATACATTTTCGATTATGAGTATTGACATTAAAATTACACTTGAGAGTAAAAAAATTCATTAAAATTATGTAATTTACATTATGTAATAAAAACAATTTACATACACCATTCATTCAATAATACAATAAGTACAGTCCGTTTATAATACAAAAATAAACACTTAAAATATTAACACAACTGTTTTAGTATCTTATTTACCTAATTAGTTAATGATGTATAAAATTAAACTAAAACGACGAGCGTATACATAAATATACAAAATATTTTATTTACAATAAACTCAATTAAAGTGTATGGAATGTGACTTTTAGAGGCGGAGGTACGTACTTTGTATACCTATAATAATATCTTTATTAAAATAATATAATTATTAAAATAATATTATGTATTTGGGATTAGCGTGTCTTGTCATAACTCATTTCAAGTTGTTTTACTTAATCGATTCCTCAATAGGAGTAGAACTAATTGTATACCTATAATTATGTCTGTAAAATCGTTGATGCCGAAGATACTTCTGAATTTTAGTTCCTTAAGTCTAGACAGAAATGATATTGAGGTGATTTAATATTTTAAAATAATTTTACGAGATAACTAGTCAAATTTAACCACATTTCGTTGTAAAATTAAAAAATAGAGTAGGTTAATTTTATGACGTCTACAAAAATACAGTACACGAATCACGATCTTAATGTATTGCAGCAATCGTCATGTTTCAATTATTATTGTCTGTCATTTCCATGGAAAAAACGAAGATTGCCGAGGGCCATTAGCAACGTCGCTGTATTGTAAAAAATAAACATAAACTAGCAATAGCACTCAATCCGCCTCTACATATGGCATTCGCCTTTGAGAAACGAGCATTATGCTCGAAGTTTGAGCAATATGCTCGCAATATGAGCAATATACTCGCATTGTGAGCAATATGATCGCAATATGAGCAATATGCTCGTAAAAATGAGCAATACGCTCGCATTGTGAGCATTATGCCCGCAATATGAGCACTCTACTCGTAGTTTGAGCATGGATGTTCGAACATCAACACATTCACTGTTTTCTGGAGCAATGTAACAAATTAAATTGCAATTTGTGTTCGTAGCCCACGATTTGTAACGAACTCGCCACACCGTGCACCGTGGGGATAAAGTTTTCGGGTGTAAACAGTGAATGTGTTAATACAAACTAAACCTAATAATAAAGCTAGCGGAGTACAAATTCCTATGAACCCTATATGTCGGTTGCGCGCATCGATGTATAATATTAGATCCACAATTGGTATATTGAACTAAAAGCCGCAACCGAAAGTAAACTATGACAGTATTAAGTAAGTTGACCAGAATACGACAGAACGCAGTTCTTCAGTCACTAATGACCTTCGCTATCGCTGTCACTCTTATCTGAAATTAGAAAAAAAATATTTTTGCTTTAATAAGGAAAAAAATAGAGTACTTATTAAGTATTAGGTACCCAACATTATACCTAAGTGAACATATTACTATTCTGTACATAATTTGGTCTAGAGTTCTAAACCATTTAAGGTTTATAAACATGCGACCTTCGTAACTAGCTTTTCTGTTTTGATAACTCACCACCAGTACAAAAATAAAAAAAAAACTTAGGCCTTTGCATCCGTTAATGGATGATTTATACAGTATTATCCGAGTGAAGTAACCACTCTTGAAATACTGTAGTGCCTGAGACAGTTGGTTTTTAAATGTCGTATGGTTGCCCAAGCACATACGGCATTCTCACAACATAGTCAGCCTAGTCCAGAGGAATGAACTAGTCAATACGTCTGGGGCCAACTATATGCGGGTTTCCTCACGATGTTTTCCTTCACCGTTAGAGCGTCCGTATAATGTACTTGAGATCTGAAAAAGTCTCATTGGTACATGCCATAACCTGGGATTCGAACCTGCACTCTCTCGAGTGCGAACCAAACGGTCTACCCACTAGGCTACGGAGCTCCCAGTACAAAAATAAACGCTTAAGGTGGTTCGTTTCCTATACAAAAATACAATGGACATTAATTAGGTAATTTCATACTATTACTACATAAATTTATATGCACATCTATTTATTTTGCAATACAATTGTCGCAAAATATATTTAAAATACTTTATTTCACACAGAAGTCACATTTTTATTGAATTTTCGACAAAAGGTGACATAAGATACAAATGTCACTTTTTGTCGAAAATCCATTAAAAATGTGACTTCTGTGTGAAATAAAGTATTTTAAATATATTTTGCGACAATTGTATTGCAAAATAAATAGATGTGCATATAAATTTATGTAGTAATAGTATGAAATTACCTAATTAATGTCCATTGTATTTTTGTATAGGAAACGAACCACCTTAATAAATGTATGAAAATACTTCACGTATTTGGAGGTTCAAAAATCGACCAAGTGCGAGTCAGACTCGCGGCCGAAAAGTTCCGTACAAAACGGCTAAAATTCACGTTTCTTGTGTGGTCACATTTAAATATTAAGTTTATTTTTAGTATTTATTGTTATAGCGGCAAAATTTCAACTGTAGCTGTCACGGTTCATGAGATACAATCTGGTGACAGATAGACAAACGGTCGGACGGACGTCGAAGTCTTACTAATTATACGGTTTTACCCTTTGGGTATGGAACCCTAAAATGAAATTAAAACATAAAAATATTTATTGCCAACATTTCAGAAGTAATTGTCTTTGAATCATTGGTTACCATTAAAAAAAAAAATCAAATGTTTCTAAAAATCTACACATGCACTATCTACTAAGCTTATCTAGTGTCAGCTGCAAATAATTACAAAGTGCACTAATCTAAGTGCGCCAAACACTAACCTTTCTTACCAGGGTACGCGTGTCTTTTTAATCTGTCGTACAAATCTTCTTTGGTCCCATATATGCTGGCATTGGACCGAGCCAGGCTGTTCATTTTGCCATTCATTCCGTTATGAAGGCTCTCCTTCATGTATGTCTCGTTGTAGAAGTTTGGCATTTCCCAGCCGTCCTCCTCATCATCATAATAGTGGGCGTAGGTGGAGTGGTGTGATGGGGCAATGGATTCTGCGTACGGTGTATGGGCCCCATAGTAGAAATTCACTTGTGATCCGTTCTGGTCAATAGCTGGCGTTAAAGTCTTCTTTGGTTCTCTCTTCTTTGACGACCTGTAATATCGAGGGAATAGTTTTATATCGATGGCAACATGACCCAATAACATGTGTTGTAAGTTTGAAGATTAAACCGCATCTGAACGGTTGAAACGATCGTCGAACTGAGGTATGAACGACGTGAAATTATTGTCATAAATAGTGGCTGCAATGCAGTTTTTCACCGACCTTTTCCGAATGATTGTATATTTTCAAATGTGCATATTGTATGAGCCATTAAATAATATACATAATATAATATATTCTATGCACGCTTTCACACCACGTCAATCAAGTCGCATGGTAAGTTCTCGAAAAACTTGTGTTACGGGTATCAGAACGGAAATATATTTAATACTTTTATTAAATTTAATATAAAAGGCGGAAATATATTTAATACTTTATATTTAATACGGAAATATATTTAATACTTTTATTAAATTTAATATAAATTATAGCGATAAGGCCGCCCTTATATATAAAATATTAATAATTGCCCACATTTAGATTATAAATTTAGTTTTAGTCTAACGATTGTATTCTTTAATGTGAGCAATAAAGAGTTTATCTATCTATCTATCTATCTAAATTTAATACACATCCACGACCCAGGAACATAGAAAACTTTTTTGTTCCCTAGCAGGATTCGAGTCCACGACCTCCAGCATAAGCGCTAATGCAATAACCACTTAGTCACAGAGGTCGTCATTGGACTTTAACAATGATTAATATTGTATGGACTCAGTCCGTTATTTTTATTTTAGGTAACTAGTGTAGCTAAAATATCCAATATAGCATTTTCTACTCATTGATCCTATTTTTGAAATGATATATTTTCACACTTAACTGTGGGAGAGCCACGCTTCGGCACGAATGGGTCGACTCGACAGGATAAAACCATGACCTCACAGAAAACCGGCGTGAAAAAACGCTTACGTTGTGTTTCGCCGAGTGAGTTAGGTTACCGGAGGCCCAAAACGGGGATTGCGGATTTTAAGGACCAGGAACGCAAGTCGCAACACCAGCCGAGTTACAACTTACAAGTATTATAATTTATAATTCCTCTGGTGTTGCGAGTGTTCATGGGCGGTGGTAATCACTTATCTTCAAGCGATCCGCTGCTCATTTTCTGATTCATTTCATAAACATGGACGACGGACGAAGGCGGACGGAAGGTGAGCTAAGCATTGAGTGAATCCCAACAATGGCGGCGACTTACGTTTGTGTGAGATTTACGGATAAAGGCCATTGGTGTACTGGCGGCCGATCGTCTTACTTTGCTGTGAATGTGTACTTGTGGCACGTGTCGCTACGATACGGCCGTCTTACTTTGATTGCTTCACTCATATTACTGAAGCGGTGTCCGCCTTTCTTTTACGTTCATGTTCATAAAAGTGGCCTATGGAGAGGCGCTTCACTACGTTGAATGTAAGAGGAGGAATGTATGGTAAGAATGAAAGTGGACGAAGCGAAACAAATGTGTAAGGATCGTAGCAAGTGGCAAGAAGCGGTCTCTGCCTACCCCTTCGGGAAAGAGGCGTGATTATATGTATGTATGTATGTATGTATGTATATATTATGTTCATAAAAAAACTTACCTAGCACAGATCATCCATACAAGCAGCACTAGGAAGATGATGAATATGACCCCGCCGGCGACGCCGCTGGCGATGTACGCGAATTCGCTCTTGTCCCGGCACTGGCGGCCCGTGAAGGAGCCGGCGCAGCGGCAGCTCGGCTCGCCGCGGCCGTCCTTCACGCACTCGCCGCCGTTGTCGCAGAAGTCCAGGCAGACGTCTGGAATATGGACAAGAATCCGGATTAGTATACGATTATATTATCTTCCTCGTCTAATGGATATGTATGAGTCGTCATACTCAAATGGCAGAATGTATCAGACACTTTATCTCTAATTTTAAGATCTCTGTAATGTACTACATTCTTGAAAAAAAATAATATTTCATTTAATTTCATAGATTTTGTTTCCCGGACCACGAGAGGTTAGGCCGGGACCATATTGTCCGGAATCCGATAGGCCGGGGAAAATTCAGAGCACTGAAAATAGTAATACAATAGAGCTGAAAATCTAACACACAATAGTCGAGTTAAATGTCATATTATATCACGAGCTCGACAATCGACACTTCACCCGTCTTATGGTTGGGACATTAGTTTTATGCATTCAAGCAACACCTTGAAATACTTCTAATTCTTTTTAATACTAATATCAGTAGGTGTTGATTCAAGGCGTCGAAAATAAAATCAAATGTCAATGTCAAATCTCAAAACTCGACACTCATGACGTGTTCGATTTTCAACTTTATCGTATTAATCGATTATTTTCGCACACAGATTTAAATATACCTAATACTAGATATTGCCCCCAATTTCGTCCGCGGAAATAGAAATTCCGCGGAAGCCGTACATTCTGCCGCGATAAAAAGTGGCCTATATCCTTTTCCGTGGTCTGAGCCAAATTTCATCAAAATCGGTCAGTTGTTCCAGAGGCTATTTAATGCAAACAAACAAACACAAACAAATCATTCATCCTTATTAAAGTATAGAATATATGTTCTTAAAAAAAGGATCTTATAATTTGTGCGGATCAAAAACATAATCCCCATAAGATACTCGTAAATATAAAAAGTTAACCCACCAGTTTAACCCATGGAGAAAAACCGGCGTAAGAAACTCACGAGACAGGAGAGGTACGATAGAATTGACTTCCATTACAGAAATGTTAGAAACTACTGTTACCGTAATCGATATCTTAAATCAGGTTACACTATTTATAGTATTGCGGCGGTCCGGCGAGCGCAGTGATGATAAATCAACACGCTTCAGCGGTAATTAATCACTTCTTGCCGATGACGGGTTAGCTGGTCACAACTGTTATAAACTTATTACTTCATTAAACCTCTTAGTAAGTTATTTGTTACTAAGTTAACTACGAAGTTTTTGCTCGATTGAACCTTATAATGGGAAGGTTAGGTTAGTAATGGAATGTACTTATGCCGTTAATTTAACTTTTATGCAGCTTTTAGCATCTGGACTTTGACACACAGAAAATGGTGGGTCTTCGCGCTAAACTGTTCTATAGTTTAAAGCAAATTTAATAGGGCAAAACCTGTGCATAATCCCACGGGAGCACTGTGTGTTTATGGGATAAAAGTTAGTCTATGTGTAAATCCAGAGCTTAAATTACAACCATACCTACTTTCATCAAAATCCGTTCAGTAGTTGCTGCGTGAGTGTAATATCCATCCATACATCCTTACAAACTTTCACATTAATTATAATAATAATAATACTCCCCACACCGGTGACCGTGGCCGGTTTCATTGAAACCAGGCCAGTTACGCAGGAGTAATTTTATAGTGCCCAAGTGTGCGCAATACACAAGAACACTCTCTCTTCCTTTACTCTCGTAATCCAATGGGACGAATAACCGACACGACTGACGAGAGATCAGGCGCAGGTCCGACTTTTTACATGCCCATCCGATGCATGGATCATTTCTTGTCAGACAATCAGGTAACAGGTTGCGTTGCCTGCATTGTCCTAACCAAACTTGGAAACAAAATGTTTTGTTGTTCCAATGCGGGTATCGAACCCACGACCTCCGAGTCGAGAGCCAATGCCCTAACCGCTAGACCACGGAGGGTGTTAATTATGATAATATTAGAAAGAGCTGTAAGTAATTTAATTTCAATAGCTGCGAGAGTTTTATGTCCGTCTATACCTAACTGGGTCACCGTAATATTGCCGCACAAAGCGCTATACAATGTGATGATAAATAGCGTTTCAGTTTTAATGATGTTTCGCTCAATTTACTGACCCTACACGAGCTGTCAGCCGCATTCCGGGCCCTGTTCAAAAGAGACTTGTGTAATTCTTTAGGTGTCATGTTAATAAAGGGTTAACGTACGGTCGCCGTCAGATCTGGTGTACTACTTTTCGACCTTACGATACTTGGCAATCATATTTGCTATCATAGAAAACGTTAATGTTATTTAATTAAAAAAAAATATAGTGTGAACCATTTGGTAGGTAGTTAGTGTATTTCTTATAGCTAATTTGTAGTCGTAGCGGTAGCGAAGTAACGGATATTATTAAGAACTAGTTTTAAGAAATAATAGACGTTTACGCAATCGACTACATGATATACAAAACGAACTCGTACAACTTGATAAAACGCGGGATACTTTCACCAATAAACAAACAATACAAACGAATATTTTTTTACATAAATACACAGCACTTACCAACTCATACTTTGCCGGTATCTTTGAAGAACTAACTGATAATGCATATAAATTGGATACACTTACCAACACACTTTGCCGGTATCTTTGATGAAGTAACAGATAATGTATATAAATTGGATACACTTACCAACACACTTTGCCGGTACCTTTGATGAAGTAACAGATAATGTATATAAATTGGATACAGTTACCAACACACACTTTGCCACTATCTTTGATGAAGTAACTAATAACATACATAAATTGGATACACTTACCAACACACACTTTGCCACTATCTTTGATGAAGTAACTAATAACATATATAAATTGGATACACTTACCAAAACACACTTCGCCGGTGCCGTTGAAGCCGGGCTTGCACTGGCACTTGAACTTTCCGGTCTCGGGGATGAGCAGGCAGTACGCATTGGTGTCGCAGTGCATGTCGGGGCCGCTCATCTCGCAGGGGTTCGTGCATTCCGCTTCTGATGTCTGGAATTTGGAATCATAGAATCAGATGTAGTGTACCATACAATATTACAGACAAAATCAAAATATACAGATCAGAATCAACTTTTACAACTTTTAAGGCAAATGACAAGAAGAAGTCGGTAACAGAGAACTATAGTTAATAAAGAATTAGAAGATATATTATTATTAAAGAATTAAAAGGAGTAGACAAAGATGCAATAAATGAAGCTACACTTACAGATCCAGCTCTCTTTGTGCTAGTGTTGATAGGACAAGGGATGCACATGGTCTGTTGAGTCTCCGACTGGTAGGTGCCCGTCTTGCACTGGATACAGGTGTTGAGAGTCACGTTGAGGTAGGATCCTGAAATGCAAAATCGTTTATTTATAAAGAGGAAACAAAATTAAATTATCAGAAGGAAGGTTCTTGACTCGTTGAGAATTGTAAGTTCAGTATTTGCCATTTCTCGGTAAGACAAACAAGCCACAATTCGGTAAAGCAATAAATAAATAATAGAACAAATGTCAAATTCATCAGAGAATTATTCAACCATTATCGATGCATTTTGAACCTCAACTGTAAAGGAAAGTAAAAGGTTATGATATACGTAAACAAGTGCATTATAGGAAACTAATATAGAAGACTACCCAAATGGTAAATTGCATGAGCGAATGCCGAATACACGTATCGCAACATGTTGCATTCTGCCCGCTCCGGCCAGACACCTGCTTCCGGCTATTGTGGGACTCCGCTTCCGTTTCAGATCCAATTTCTATTCGTATTGGTATTGTATTGAATAAAGGATTGAACCATCGTGAGATTTGCGAGTTTACGTACTTATTTGGGATGAAAAGATTATTTAAAGAGAAGATTATTAATCGAATTTTAGTAGGTATTATTTTTTAAATAACGGTGTCGGGTCTCGTTGGGTTAGGTTGATTTTAGCTTTGCTAGTTATTTTTTTTTAATGAAATATAGGAGGAAAACGAGCAGATGGATCGCCTGATGAAAAGCGATTACTGTCGCCTATGGACATCCGCAACACCGGAGGAGTCGTAAGTAAGTTGTCGGCCTAGTTTTTTTTTTGGTGTATGTACGATTACGAGCCGCTTTGTGAGAAAATTAAACTCGATGATTAATTTCAATCTTTTTATATAATACCGGATTATACTTTGTCTTAAATACATAATTTGATTTGTCACCTGGCGAATACAGGTATAACGCGTTTCAAATGAGAATAGGAACGTCAATGACATTTTTCAGAAAAACTTATGGGCATATAAATATTAATAGTCTTGCATCGAATTTAAATAAAAACGTTAAATAGTAATCAATTATCTAAACATAAATTTAACTATTACAGTCTAAATTCGAAACGATATGGCGCCGACTCGATCCTATTCTCATTTGAATCGCACTATATCATGTGTAATGTCTATTTGTAATGTCTATGTGTCCTTCAGGTATTGGGGGTGTTTATGAGTTAGGTGTATAGGTTTGTGGGTCTTACCTGGCGAGCACACCGGCAGCGAGCACTGGTCGGGGGACGCAGCGCCGGGCTGCGGGGTGGTGGTGCCGGGGGGGCACGGCGCGCACGCCGCCCCCTCGCCCGTAGCGCGCCACGTGCCGCGCGGGCACGCCTCGCAGCCGCCCGAGCTGGAGAGCTGCTCGCCTGGAATTGAGTTACATTAGTTTAAGCCGTGAACTGTGAAGTAACTTATCAGTCATCTGAAATGGTATTCATTAGGTACTTATTTTTAGTTAGATATATATGTATAGGCAAAAAAACTACCTAAAGTGTAAAAAAAAGCACTGTACCAATTCTTTTAATTATGTGAGATAAGTTATGTTGTAATATTTAAGTAAATCATGAGATTTTAACTGTAGCGATATCTATCCATCGTTCTCCATCAGTGCCAAAATTTATATTGTTAATTAAGTTCTTAAATCATTTTCTTTAATGTTACTTGTATGCCAAAAAAAAATATTCTGACCTAAATGTACAACCTGAAAATCTTTTAAGCTCGTTACTATTTACCCTTAGATCAGTAGTATAATATGATCTAAGTATTTACCTGATGGACAGTCATCTCTGCACTCCGTAGCGGACACGGCCTCTGTGGCCCTGGTTGTTTGTCCTCTGGGGCATGCAATACAAGTGAACGCTCCCTCTCTAGGCTGGTAGGATCCGTGACCGCAAGGCCTGCAGAGTTCCGCTTCTGCGTCGTAGTATTTGCCGGCAGCACATTTCTCTGATGGAGCAAGAAATATTGTTAGTAATTGGTACCTTTATCGAAGTCTAGAAAGGACGGATGACGGATCAATATTGAAATTATTGCTAATATTATTGAATCAATGATACGCAAATTGCTTGGTCTAAAAAAATAATCAAAAACTATTTATCTATATTGCACATTGGATTAGCAATACGTCACTTGCTTATCCCCAGACGGCCTAACCCAAATTAGTTATTCCCAAAGATCTTTAAATACACTTGTCCCACATCAATGTCGTTCTCAAATTATCGCCATAAAAATCGTCCAACATTATCGTTATGTGACCCCAGTATAACGCCGATAAGTCGACACTGGCGTCAATTTTTATTTACCTTTACAATCAGCAGCACTCCTAGCGCCAGTTGTCTGTGTGACTCCCGGCTGTCCAGCGATGCTGGGACATGATGTGCACTGCAACTGTCCTGCCTCCGACTGGTACGTGCCAGCGGGACACGACTTGCACGTATCACTGGCAGAGTCCAGATAAGTACCAACAGAACATGCCACTGGAATTGAAGATACATCACTTAAAACTAGCCCCAAAATAAGTAAGCTGGAACTATACATCATAGCGAATACCCTTACTTATTTTTCATAATCAAAATATGTAATATCGAATTCAAAAACTCGCAATAATGTGTAATAAACTTTAGGAATAGTGCCAAGCTTTGGCTTAATGGTTTCGACTCTTAAAAGTGACTTATTTTCTGAATATTTTCGGATACCACCATATTTTCTTACAATGAATCTGCTATAGTATCTGTTTCCGATTAAAAGCATATCGATGTGACTGTAATGTGAATAATATTTTATTTAAATCGCCTCAATCTGTTTGCGAGGGTAGTTGGATTTTATATCTTATGCTATTACTTCTGGGTCTAATTTCATTTTACTTCGGGCGATATCAATCTGGAATTACCAGACCGCGCTAGCAGTAAATCAAACAACAATTTACTTGTGTAAACTGTTATTGAGACAAGATCTATGCACTTGATTTAGTTTATATTGTAACGGTAGTCTAAGCTTCTTAGATCCGCTTTACAAACTTAGATTTGAAATTTAAATTAGTAGTAAGAAACCTCTATCTATTTACTTTTACTTGTTTATTTCTGATACGAAAGTTAGTTAAGATAAATCTTAGTTTCTGTGGTAATTTTCGGTAAACAATTTACGAACTGTGTTAATCTTTATTTCCCTAGTGAACCTTTTTATTCGACTATATTACGAGTACATACAGGCGTAGGAACATGACTACAGACCACCATTAATTATTTTGCTGACACCTTAATTCATATAATATGAGAATAACTAGAGGAAATCACTTACCACAATCAGGTGCTACAACCACTTGGCCCATTGGACAGGCGTAGTCCGATTCTAGCTTCAGACTGGCTGGGTCCGGGACAGTATTCGGTAGGATGTTTCGTACGTCGAATTGTTCGTCTTCGAGGATGAGTTTTTCGAGCAATCGTTTGACACTCGAACGCTCGTTGTTGCTTCCGTGGATAACTGGGTCGCTGAAATAGTAAGATAAATCACGACGTGTTCTTTATTTTCATTTTCAGTTTATTTTTTACTTTTTTATCACAATGTTTTAAGTTTTTATATTAGTTATGTTGTTATAAAATTATTTTTGTTCAAGCGGTTAGTAGTTTTTTTAATAATAATGTGGTTGCTTGTCGGTTCTTATCTTTAAAGCAACTAGTTGAAGCTAAATCTCAATGGGAAATTAAAGCAAAGGCATTTAACAAGCTACGTCGTTTGCACTATCTATCTAGTGAACCATGTATTTAAGTATCTACTTAAGCGTCAGTTAAGCTCTAGTTTCCTAGGATAGCGTTGCCGTAATATAGCGGTCGTAATACAGCCATAAATGGATGTGTTCAATATAAAAACGGTGACAACCGCTTTCTAGGAAACCGTGCCATTTTGTTTACATAGGAAACGTTCCTTCACTGCTTACGGCCGCTATATTATGATGGCAATGCTATCTTATGAATAATCTAACAAAGAGTTAATGTCTGATTTCAAGACATGTCTAAAGAGGGTTCCGTAACTATAACAACTTAAAAGGTTTTTTTTTTCAAATTACTTCAAAAGTTACTGTCCGATTTCGTTCAATATAATTTTTCTAAAGTTTTTAGCATGATCTATTAGAATGAAAAATTGCAAGTATCTAAGTCTCTTATTTTAGAAATGCCAGGGGGACCCACTACACATGTATGGGGAGCCAATCATAAAATATAAAATTATTATTATTTTATGATATGAATTATGATGCTTAAACCGAGATCTATACACAATCTACAACTATGCCAAATTTCATCCATTTAAATTTTATAATTACAGAATCTAGAAGCGCGGACAGACAGACAGATGGACGGAGCAAAACTTATAGTTTCGCTCTGTCCGTCCCTTCTTTATGTATTACGGAACCCTAAAGAAAAGCTAAACAGCCCCATTTATTCCAATAATTTTATGATGCATTATTTTAAATTTTATACCTACTCATTATGGCTGTATTACTTTTGCCCATTTGCCACATTACAATCTTATTTTTTTTTTATATTTGATAAAATAAAATAGTGCAAGAGTGCAATTGTGTTACTTACTTAACCGCCGGAAACGAGATTTGGATGCTATACTGATCGCCCGCTTGACGTCCTTCTCTACTGCTTCGTGTCCTAAGTGCCAACATGCAATAGTGTTAAGTACATGCTTAACGTTCAGTGGATATAAGAGAGTGTAGCTAATAGACGTGCTAAATTGTTTTATTTATCATCCATTATATCGATATTTAAGAAAGAGAGTGTATCTGATAGAAGTGCTTATTTACTTGGTCGCCCTTCAGAAGTGCAGTACGTTCTGATAATGTCTCTACTAAAGCCAACACCTCAGAAATCTCAAGTCATATTTCTTCTACGTTTATTTCTGCCTACATATTGTTTTCATTGCAATTATTTCTACTTGAATATTTATTTTAACTTACTCTTCTACTGGAATGATTGCGTCCAAGACGTATGTGTCTTTTGCGTTTGTAGTTGGAGGACTGGATACTTGTCTAGTTTGACGAAGATTAGAGCGGTGGTCACATTTCACGTTGACATCCAATTCCTTGCACTCCCGTGTACCTATACAATAAATTAGAATTACGTACTGGTTATTTATAACCTGTGATAGAAAAAATGTAAATGTCAAACTAATACAGAAGAAAAATCAATTTGATGGTAGAAAAAAAGAAGGTAGCATTAATTAAACGTATGTACTTACCATCGACAGCATAAGAGCAGAAGTTCCAATCTCTGTTGAGCTGGTTGATAGCACTTCGTACTTTTTGTCTGAGCACAGCTTGTCCAGCATCGTTGCACAGTACGGAGCTCGGGAACATCATTGAAATTTTGAAGACGCGTTGAGCCGGTGAAGCAGCTAATTTGATTAACAATAATTAGAGAAACAGTTCCTTACTAATACCTCAACAAATATAGACAATGACTAATAAAAAACTTACGCGAGCAAGCAGGGTATACGAGTGGCAGAGTTGGTTCGTTTGTTGGCCTCCAGAATCCTTCAGCGCCGCAAGTGTAGAACGGTGGTACTGGTTGTGAGAATCTAAGGCCATCACGACAGGCTATTTCACATACTTTGAATTGGCCTCCCGCGCCCCAGTCACGACATGACTGGTAGCCACCAAGTGGGTCAGGAAGAGTTGGGCAGAATTCAGCTAAAAATAAACAATGTTATTAGATTAAGGTTTGATATGAGAATTCAAAAATTTTATTTTAAAGAGTTTACAGTTACATTTACCTAAGACAGTAACTTTGAATGTACAAGTAGCTGCGTTGCCAGCACCATCGTAAGCGACATAAGCGATCTCATACGCTCCCCAGGCTAGGTTTTGTCCAGGTTTGTGTCCAGATTTTTCTACAACTTTGGTGACTCCAACATTGTCACTGAATGCAGGTACATCCCAGCTTACAATCGATGATCCGTTTTTAGCGATAACCCACAAGTCTCCAGGACAACGATCGACTTTTGGTGGCTCCTTGTCCACTTGAAGTTGTTGGCATTTTGGACCGGCATAACCATTAGGACATATTCTTTGACCACAGTGTGATGGCACGATTCTCTCGACGCCACCCAAAATATCTTCATAGCCAGCCCAAGTAAGAACTAAACCACTGTAAAGTACTGGCTCAGTTCTACAGTCGCGAACTTGTTTTTGGATCTCATTAGTAACATCCAGAGCGCGATTCCATATTTGAACTTTAGTCAAATGTCCTTGGAAGCCAGATTCGGTGTAGGCCTTCGAGTTATCAGACTGAGGTTTGCCGAGGGTTACCCAAACACTAAAAGAATTCAAATGTAGTAGAAACATATATCTAAAGTATCTAAAGTACCCCTTACTAATAAAAATATTTACACAATGGATTGAATAGCATATTATACGTTGTGTTTTTTGTTTTTATTAGTAAGGAGGATAGTAGTAAGACAGTAAAAGGTTAAAATTCTTACTATTTCGGTAATGTCTTTCCGCTACCATATCCCTTCAATTTGCTGGCAATAAGTCCTTCAGTGATAAGTGTCAATTCACCGCCTTTGTTACCATCCCAAACTAAAGCGACGTGGTGCCATTGTCCATCATTGATAGTAGCGTACTCTCCGAAACTTAGATATACATCTTGAAGCTCTGGGAATAAGGATACTTGCACTCCATTCGAGTGAGCTTGGATTATGCTTCTTCTATTAAGTGCAATATGAGAATTGCTGAAAAAAGAAATAGTTTTATTGTTATCAACTCGAATTTCAAGCGTTTAATTAATACACGACTTGATTGCACTGTAATAAATAGTAACATGTTATTTTAAATATTTACCTTACGCTGTATGCTGTAAAGAAAATTCCACCTTCATCCTGTTGAGTGTATTGTACCCATAAAGCAATTGTTAAGCTTCCAGTAGAACTAGTATCAAATGGCACCACTTGAGCTGCACTGGAACGCAGAGGGTCACTGAAGTAGAGGTCATAATCTACGCTGATCGCTGTAATAAAAAGTATTGACATTACAATTTGTAGGTTTTGTATGGCAATCATTAAAATTATATCTAGATGAAAATAAAGAAACTCACATTTTCTACAGTCATCACCAGTCATGTTGAATGGACATTGACAGTAGAATCTACCAGGAAGATCTATACAAGTAGCAGATGGAGGACACGAGTTTTCTTTGCAGTCAACAATATCTTCATCACAGTTCTTTCCTTTGAAGCCAGGCGCACAAATGCAAGAATAACCTTCTCCATCATCAATGCATGTGGCACCGTTCTGACATAACCCAGCCTCGCAAGCATCAAATTCGTATTGGCAACCGATACCAGTGTAGTCCAAAGAACAAGTACAGTTTAATCCAGAGCCAAAGTCTTGACATTTGCCACCATGCATACAAGGACTGCCAATACATCTTTCTGGAGCTGTTTCACATTGTTTGCCATCTGTTCCACTTGGGCACCTAAAGACAATAAATAATTATATTTAAAGTTACAAGAATATATTGCGTGAAAATATTAAAAACCATTAAATAATATTTTAATTTTTATACTTACACACAGAAAAAGTCTTGGAAGAGATCGATACACTTGGCGTGGTTTTGGCATGGTAAGTTCTCACAGTTGCCAATATCACGTTCGCATCTGTGTCCAGTCCAACCAGGTTGACAGATACATTTGTAATTTCCAATTTCATCTTTGCAAGAACCGCCGTTGTAACAGGGATCAGATTGACAATCGTCGATGTTAGTTTCACACATTTCTCCAGTGAAACCTTCTCGGCACACACATTGATATTTATTATCAAGATCGATGCACCTTTCAGTACCAGCAGGATTGCAAGGTTCATTCAAACATTCATCTATAGCTGATTCGCATTGTTGACCTATAAAACCTGGTCGGCATTTGCATACGAATCCGTCTATTTGGTCTATACATGATGCACCGTTTTGACAAGGATCAGATGCACAATCATCAATTGTATGTTGGCAGCGTTTTCCTGTATAACCGGCTTCGCAAACACAAGTGAAGTCATCAATACCATCGACGCACCTTCCACCGTTTTCACATGGAGATATGATACACTCATTAATGTTGATATCACATGATGGTCCCGACCAACCAGGATCACAGACACATTGATGCGAGTGCAGTTTGTCAACACATATTCCGTGTCTACAAGGTTCGTTGGCACATAGATCAATTTTTTCGTGACATCTCTTTCCAGTAAATCCAGGTGGACAAGCGCAACTAAAATCGTTTACTAAATCGGTACAAGCAGCGCCGAGCAGACAGGGCTTCTCAATGCAGTCGTCAGTGTTTATTTCACAAAGTTGGCCTTCCCATCCAGGTAAACATTCGCATTTATAGCGGCCCTGTTGCAAAGCTGTGCACGAAGCCCCATTTTTGCAAGGGTTTCCATTTGCAGTGCAAGGATCAATCTGTAAAAGAAAAAACATATAATAAAATACAAAAATACAATTTTAACAGTTTGCTGTAAATAAATTTTGTGGACCATCAGATTTACAATTAAAAATGTACTTACAGTTACATCACAATCAAGTCCCGTGTATCCAGATCTACATAAGCAAGTGAAATTGTTATATCCTGGTTCGTCCTTACACATAGCTCGTTCCGGGCAAGTGTCATTCCTGCAGTCAGACCTTTCTATCTGACAATTTATTCCTCCATAGCCTGTAGGACAAGAGCATCTATACCCTTGAGGCATGTCGATACATGTTCCACCGTTGTAGCATGGTTGACTCGAACATTCGTCTATATCAATTTCACAGCGACGTCCCGAAAATCCAGCGGGACAGTAACATTGTACACCGTGACCCTTTGGTACGCAAAGACCACCGTGCTGGCATGCACTGTTTGAACATTCAACTGGTATACATTCTTCTAATCCAGTTGTACCTGTTCCTACTGTTTTCATATTAGTTGGACATTCCATACATAATGTTTGGCCGATTGCATTTTGGTAGAAGTTTTTAGGACATTGTGAGCAAGGTGCTAAACCAGTTGGCGAATATGTTCCAGGTGCACATTTAGCTCGACATTTGTCTTTTCCACCGGCAGCTGGTTGATATGTGTACGTATTTACTGGACAAGCTTGACAGTCTTTGAATCCTCCGAGAGGTGGTTCTCCCGTGTAACTATTTCTTGGACACTCTAAGCATGGCACAAGTCCTGTAGGTGAATAGGTTCCATAACCACAAACTGGCACACACTCAGATAAGTCTTTAGATCCCTCTTCTCTTGTAAACGTGCCTTGAGGACATCTTAAACATGATCCTTGGCGAGCTTGATTTTGGAAGAATCCGCGAGGGCACATTGTACAAGTTTTTTGTTTTTCACCAGCATAAGTACCGGCCGGACAATGCACTAAAATAAAAAATATATAGTTATCCAAATGCACAAAAAGTGATGAGAGCACTGTTTAAGAATTATAATAAATACTTACAGCATCTTGGAACATCGTTAGTGTCCATATTTAACACCTCTCCAATGCTACAAGTAAATCCTCGAGATATGGAACTTCTAATAGCACGTAGTGGAGGACATTGATTTCCAATAGACGAAACGTTAAGAATAGGTTCTATTAGTGCACTTGCATATGGCACTGACAAGTCAAATATAAGATTCAAAGTAGAGCCGCAAAGATCGTATAGCTGAGTTTGTCTAACAGCTGGAATAATGGCGAGGACAAAGTCCATTTTAACAACATTCTCGTCAAGAAGATTTGGCATTACTTTGATGAATGTTACGTTAATGTTAACATTAACAGCAGAACAACGTTGCGATAATCTTTCGTTTAAGACGCCATCATACTGAGCGAGAAGATCTTTGTATTGAGGTAGGCAAGCACTGGATACAGCTCCAAGAGCGCGATATTGCACACTGGCAACAACATGATAAGATGCTTGTTGAGTATCTAAAAAAAACATTATTTATATTAGTAACCTAAGCCTTGACTTAGTTAACAATTATGAACAATTTGGAAGTTTGATTTTACTTTCAGATACACAATCAGGAACGACAGCAGTTGGCATCCATTGGCGTTTTGATTCGCATACGAAAGTTTTAACGGGCTCCCCATCTGTAAATCTGTAGCCAGGGCTACATGTTGCAATACATTGAATTCCTCTGTCTCCAGGTAAGCAGTTAATAGCTCCGTGAGTTGGAGGCTGGAGTTCCCAATCGACACATGGAGTAGCTTGTACTGACACCTGGAATAAAAATAGCATTTATTAATATCCTGAGACCCAAAAAAAGTAAAATATAACTATGAAAATTTATTTAAAGAAAATAATTGGTACCTGGAAATAGCATTGGGCCTTATTGCCGTATTTATCCGAAGCAATGACGGTAACATTTTCATAACCACGTATGGGTATAACTGCTCTTTCTGGAATAAACTTGAGCAATACTTCTCCAGATGCGTCCGTTGCGTTTATTCTTCTTCTTGTTTCATTGAAGTTAACTGCATAGCTGTCCTGCTTGTCCACTAACTCAATTACATAACTTTGCGGACAACTTAGTTTGGGAGGCGTGTAATCTGGTACAGTAATATTCACTTCGCAAATAGCCACATTTCCGTCAAAATCAAACGCTACGTATCTTACAACCATGTTATGGAAAACTTGTATCGGTGTTCTGAAGTGTTGAGGAGTAACCTCCAATCTAGCAATGGCTCCTGAATTATCTGTGGCAGTTGGTTCAGTGAAATTCACTGGCAATAATCCACCATTTACATCAGTTTGTACCACAATTGGATGTTGAGGGCAGTTTTGGAAAACAGGTGGTTCATTATCTGAAATCATATTTTTTTGTTACTTATATTCATTCAATTACAAAAATATATTATTATATATTTAAAAAGGGACACGGCTTACCTACACATGGGGAATACCCGTAGTCGTAACCTAACAAAGGTTCAACAGATGGTTCATCACATCCCATAAGTTCGAATTTGAGACAAGCGTTATCCATGAAGCTTACAATACCAAGAATAACAAATCTTGCTTGAACGTACTTAGGTAAGGTGATCATTGCAAGTTCGCCATAATTTCCAGGATCTCTCATAGTAAGATTGAAGTTGGGGAAGTAAACTACATAATTTTCATTTTCGGCTTGCTTATAGAAAAATCTTATTTCAGTTGGCCTACCGACGATGTCAGAAGTAACTACACCTTTGACTAAAATAGCTTTAACTCTGTGTACTTTTCCTAAATCGACACTGACGTAAGTGAAAGCCTCTTGTTTTCCACACCAACCAGTTACGGAGTTCAATCTGATATTTTTAGCTTCATAGTTAGGTCTTTCTGATGTTGCATTAATAGCTGAATCAGGGATTCTGCCCGATGCTAAGCCTAGAGGCTTAATTACTTTGCATTCTGGTTCCCGCATGCAAGTAATTGGTCTCGGATTGATAAGAATGTATCCTGGTCTGGAACATCCGAATAATACTTCTGACCCTTGCTCATAGCTTCTTGCAATTTGATAACCATCAGCTGGTCTGCCTGGATCCTCACATACTGGGCCTTCACATCTCAAATCACCAAAGTCCCAAATACCGCTGGCTTGACATCTAACAACGTTATCGTGTTTGCTGGTTTGTCCGGCCAATTTGAATGTATTTTGGCATCCAAAGAAGAAAGAGCTCTGATAACGTGTATCTAAATATTGACCATATTCGGCACCAGGGGTTGGCATGGGCACACCACAATCTTGACGTGGACACTGCGGTTGAGCACCAGAGAGCCAATAATCTGGTAGACCCTGTAATGTATAAAGTAATTAATATAATGCTGTGAAGATATTTTTCTTGTTTCATTGAAGTTAACTGAATAGTTGTCCTGTTTATCCACTAAATCAATTACATAACTTTGCGGACATCTTAGTTTGTGGGGCGTGTAATCTGTTATAGTAATATTCACTTCGCATATAACCATATTTCCGTTAAAATCAAACTATCTAAGTATTACTATCTAACTAATCTAAGTATCTTACAACCATGTTATGGAAAACTTGTAACGGTGTTCTGAAGTGTTGAGGAGTAAGCTGTATTATTACAGGAATATACATTGACCCCCTTACTAATAAACGCTGTTTACGCTTTGAATAGTTATACAGTGTTTTGTTCACGTCACACAAGTGACATGTTTAATTCGATAGAAGGAGACAAAATACTGTGTAACTATTCAAAGCTTATACAGCGTTTATTAGTAAGGGGGTGAGAAAATAGTATGATATTATAATAACTAACTATAAAATTGTAACTAATGTAAAACTAGTAAAAATCTGAATTTATTGACGTGGATAGTAAAATGATATATTTAAAATTTACATACCGGTTTTGGATCATACACACATTGCCTGAAACCCGATGTTGCAGTATTTCTCAAATATTTGCCTGGAGATGTGCAAGTAATAGTGACATTATCTCTGTATGGTACTAGTACGCTTTCTGGGTCGTTTCTTATAATTTCAAGTCCATCATTTTTATCATCCGATAAAGTTACACATCTAGCATCTGAAAGAGACAAAGATGTTTTCTAAGCACCATTATTTTTCAAAGCCGTTATAATTCAATTAAAATGTATAAAAGTTACTTACATTGACATTCGGGTGCTGTTCCATTCCATGTTCCGCTTGAAGTACATAGCAAGGAAGAAAATCCTGACATTACATAACCAAAATCACATTGGAAATTAACAATGTCTCCAAAATGATATTGTGGTTTAGTAGATAGCAGTAACCCATTTTCAGGTGCAGATAGTGGTGGGCACATAACAGGTACACAAGACTTATTTCTTTGGTAAGTATCACCATCTCTTTCACCAGTTTCAGAATTCTCAATGGAGAAGCCAGCCGTTCCATTATAAGAGTAGAGTTCATATCCGATGTTACAGGCACAAGTGAAGTTTCCGGGACTGAAAATCAGAAGTAACACATTTAGTCTGATTGAAAACATATTCATTATAACGAGAACGTGCATGAACATGGTACGAGTATAACGTCAACTAAGATTTTTTTTGTTTAGAGTAACGTTTTCTACTTACGTATTTAAGCATTTTTGGTCACATCCTCCATTGTTTTCATTACATTCATTTATATCCAAACAGTCCAGCCGAGCGCAACCCATAATTTCGATCTTTAAGCAAGGTGCACCAACATAATCTTGAATTTTGAATTTTACATACTGCGCTTCGATCGGCATCGGCAAATTAAGTACTGATAGAGTAGGTTCCAGTATTCTGAATTCTACCGCTGTTCCATCCGGATTAGTGTAATCTTTGAAAACGTCGGCTAGATCGTTAGTATATTGAATCCTTATTGCTGATGTAAAGGCAATATTACCGTCTGCTCTCATAACACTCATTGTACGGAAACCTCTGATTATGGTAGGTGCTCGTAAATCAATTAGAACCCAATTTGCGCCTGCTTCCAAGTTGTTACCGCACCATCCCCCTCCATTATTCAATCGGATCATCTGAAAATTATTAAAATTTATAAACGCATCAAACATATTTTAATAATTGATAATATATTTCAATATGCTTCCAACAAATTACATACATACATACAAATAATCACGCCTTTTTTCCCGTAGGGGTAGGCAGGACCGCCTCTTTCCCGTAGGGGTAGGCAGATACCACTTCTTTCCACTTGCTACGATCCTTACATACTTCTTTCACTTCGTCCACTTCCATTCTTACCATCCATTCCTCCTCTTACATTCAACGTAGCCAAGCGTCTCTCCATGGTCCGCTTTTCGCCTCCGCGAGAAACGAGACGTGATGGGTGGCGAACCACATCGCCGCCATTTTGGATAATTTAATTATTTTTGATTATCCATTGCGTTTCCACGGATTGGTGGAGAGGGTAGGAATAGGGAAAGGGAAGGATAGGTGGTGAGGAAAGGAAGATTGGTAAGTTAGAGTGGGAAATAGGGAATATAGGATATTACCGCCCAGGAGGGCAAGGGATAGGACAGTAATAGCTAGGGAAGCCGGGGTCGCGTACCCGTATACCCCCCACAACTACCGGACAGGTAAGTTGGGAAGAGTACCCCATGATCCAACAAAATAGTTAAGAGTTATTATCCAACAAATTAGTTAAGAGTTATTATTTACCCCTTTGTAATATCCAGGTTCCGGAGCAGACGTTGTTATAGATTCATCAGGAATAGCGCCATTTATTAAGCCTAGATCACCAACTGGTCGGCAATCCATATTTTGTGCAAAACCAGGTCGGCAAGGACAGAAGAAACCGCCTTGTGTATTTTTACATTCTGTGGAAACTGAATCACACTGGCTGCTAGAACATTCGTTGATATCCTCACATACTGGTGTCGCGTCAAATTCTTGATTAGTTCCACATCTTATAATGCTAGGACCGTTAAGCTTAAATCCTGAAATAAAATCGAGGCTTTATTATCAGTTGTTCGAATAATATATAAATAAATAATAATTCGATAAATATAACGAATATACCTTTGTAACACTGTACTCTCGCCTCATCTCCATACATGTATATCTTGGTTTGGTCGACAATGAAACCGTTCTTTATTTCTGGGAAAATTGGACATAATGCTTTGGAACAAGTTGGCACATCACCAGACCATGTTCCGTTGCTCATGCATAATAGTACAGGTTCTCCAGATCTCACGTAGCCAGGTTCACATTCATACCGTATAATTGTTCCGTAACTTCGACCACCGCCATTCAAAATGGTGACATTAGCGTGAGGCACATCAGGTAGAGCTACACATTGAGATGCTAAAAAACGACAAGCGTGTTGATAATCCGATCGTAAATAATGTGTACCTATAGATTAAGTGCTTTGATGGATAAAAATAAAAGTATTTTCATTTTTCACTGTTTTTTTTTTAAAGAGTAATATAAAAGTTTTCAATTTACCAAGGCACGTCGGCGTCCGTTCCCATCGCCCGTCGGATAAACATGAAATTTTTTCGATTGGCTGCCCAGTTGGAAAAGCAAATCCTGCGTAACATTGGTATGTAGCTACGCCTCGATACGTAACATTTGTCGATCCAATTGAAAATCCGTTATCAATTTGTGGCACTGGCCCGCAGTAAACCTCTGTAATTAATTGAATTAGAAACCACTTCAATATTGCTCTGAAATTTGTTGTTTTGTATTATATTTTGTAAATTATAAGTATATTAATTACCTTGACAGCTAGGAATGTAGGTGGTTGACCAATTTCCTCCATCTAAGCACTTTGTTGTAATACGCGCCTTTCCAGTAGCAAACTCTTGGCCAATCGGGCATGAAAACTTGATTACGGTGCCAAATGCGGTATCTCGGTTTGATGCTAATGCACCAATACCTGATTTTAACGGTGGACAATCTGAAAAAGAAATCGTATAAATAAAGAAATATGTAATTTGTAAATATTACGAGAATGCTATGTTGGCCCTACTTGTTCACCATAAGGAAGAAAATTGGTTATGTGCTTTTAAAATATACGTTACCTGCTGAGAAAGTTGCTTTCCATCCAATGTCATTATGAAGAGCGTCTGATAAAAATCTGATTAATATTTCTCCACTAGAAGCAGTAAGAGTTATTTTTGGTTTGACAATAAAACCATTATCTGAATGTAATCGCAGGCCATTTGTACTTGATCCATCAAAAACTTGTACAACATCTGAGTTATGTATATTAAACTCGTCGAATTTCAGTGAAAGTGGTCCACCATTCGGGTTTTTGATTCTGAACAAGCATTCTTGGTTATTTGGGTAATTTGATAAGCCGTAAGCAGGCGATGTTATAGTGCCATTTGATGCAACAATTGTGGCTCTACATCCTTGAGAGTATCTCATATTGAAGCCTTTTCTCGAATCGCCAAGACTAGTTCGGAAGTACATATACATATTATTTGTCGTTGAAATAACGACCTTTTGATTTTCTTCGCCAGATCCAGTTAATCTTGCTAGGACGGGGCTTGATGGAGAGCTTCCATCCTTTATTACTATGTAATCTCTATTCATTTCTAGGTCAAAGTCATCTATTTCTAGTGACACGATCCTGCCGGACTGTGCTTCTATAATGTACATACATTCTAAGCCACCTGGATATGTATTGGGATAACCAGGAGACGTTAAAACTTGACCTTGAGGTGTTGCTCGGAGGATACCCCCACAGTTTGATGATTCAGTTTTCCATGATGCGCGGAAACCTTTCTTTTCAACTGATCCATCAGAGCTAAATTTAATGATCATAAAGTTTGAAGCTGAAACATATGTTTTGGTAGACAAGTCCTGTTTTCCTGAGAGTGTGGCCAAGTTCACTGACTTGTCTTCTGTGCGTCCGCCGACTAATACTTGGACGGTATCAAAAGACTTTTCCGTCTCGAAATCTTGGAATTGCAGGACAATGTTTTGGCCTTGTGGTCCTTCAAGTGTCCATTTACATTCACTGAAAGCTGGGTATTTATGAGGATAGTTGGGACTCTCCACCACATCCCCACTACTGGCCATGTAAAAATGGCAATCAGCTGCGCAGTCCATTTCATCAGATTCATCTCCACAATCGTCTTGCTTATCACATTTGAAGGCAGCGTTTATACATTTACCGTTTGAACAGTGGAACGTTCCTTAAACGGAAAAAATAAAATGTGTAATATTTAAGTAAATAATTTGTACGTTATATAAATCTAATGCAATTAATATGAAAAAAAAAGTACCAGCTGGACAAGCGTTAGCTTTACACATGAAAGGTAAAAGTTTCTCGCATGTGGTCAATTCCCAAGATTGACTATCAGAAGAAATGTGTACGTCCACACACTCCCCATCCTTTGGGTTCGGTTGTCGTATATCCCAGAAGCCAGCATATTGGGATACTAATGCCCCAGCAGCGGATTCTAAGGTGTTTGTTCGTAGGTCATCAACCGTGGCGAGACCAAGCCAATAGTGACTGTTGCTTGGGCTCGATGGCACAATACTTGCGGTCATATTGTTCTCTGAATATGTGTCTATGACTATCAACTCGCTTCCATATCTGTAATAACATTTAGAAGATTATTAAAAATGCTGAATTCAAATATTTCTTAATCATAGTCGGTATAATATTAATCATTGATATTGTTTTTACCTCCGACATAACTCCGCCGCTTTCTCCCAGGAATGTCTGATGTTAAAGAATTTGTAACAGTGTAGACCTTTCAATTCCCAACCTGTAATGAGACAAAGGAATTATCCTTTATTATATTATTAAAATTGCAAATCACAATTAAATTTACTTCACAATTGAATTGTAATAGAAAGAATATTAACAAAATTTATTTTAAATGAAATTAAAGTTGTTATGCATTCGAGAGTAAGCATCGCTATCAACTGTGCCATTACAAACTTAGGATATGCAATCAAGTCAATCGTCAAAATAGGTAAGAAATAGAAAGTGACATTAGAAATAAATGCACGAAAAGAACACTTTTGTGACTGTTAAACATTATGTGAAGAGAAACTTAAGCATTTGTTTGCGTTACTTGTTAGCTCTGTAAATTAAATATACATTTGTAAATACTGGATGGCTTTCACTGCGTCAAGGGCTTGTATGGCCATTGTAGTGAAAACATGAAGGTAACAATGAGAGGATGACGCCTACTAGAAACGTTGTTTACGTGTTTTTAGTTTACTTTCCACTTCTTAAATTGTGGAGTACGTGACTTAATATGAAAGTGGACATTACATATAGTTTATAAATTAATGACCTAGGTTACCAGGAAAGTATTAACGGGGTGCGCTATGTGCGTAGTAAAACCAAATGACCTATTGAAGACATAAATAAATATATAAGTATTATTAATAAGCTATTGGTTACGGTTTTACGATAATACGATAGTTACGATAATTTTCTTTGAATAGATAAATGAGCTTATCCAAGTACGCATATCAATCACATATTATTATTATATTTGTTGTAGATGCTTGTAGTGAATAAGTTATAAGTAATTTAACTTAAAGTTATAAGTAGTGAATAAGCTTTAACAATATTATTGTCTATGGTATTAATATTTTCGAGCGTAACTTTTTCTGGCAATTTAATAGTACATTCGTCTCATGATTCATCATTTGTGATACTTGTAATCATAGTCTCGCTAGTTTCTCGAGTACAGCAGGTTAAAGTACTTCCGTGCGTGCAAAAAGCAAACAAAGACAAATAGAGCGTGCGAGTTTGCCGATGATCGCGACGTCTTCGTTGGATTCACGCTCCACCGAGCAACGCAACTCGATGCAATGTCTGCCCTACTTTATATTATGTTTCTACAAACATTCAACGACCTTACGCGTCACAAGTTACATACAATTGATGTCTTCAATCGTTACAAACGATATAATATTATAAATGCGAAAATTGGAAAGTTTGTGAGGATATCTGTGAGAATGTCTGTTCTGTGAATCACATCGTCTGTGTAGGATGTGAGTGAGCAACAACCGGTGGATAACACGTATGAATTTTCGATACAGGGAATTTACAATGGCTGAGAGCCATCACAAAAATTCAGACTAATATGACATTACTGACTTTTTGTTCCGAAAAAGGTACGGTTTTAGAATGCACAAATCAAGTTCTGGGAAAAATCTAGTTTGGAAAAAATTGCTTAATTTTGTAGGCTATCAAATAAGACGGTGATGGAAATGTTAAGTTACTAGGTTTCTCGGTTTTAAAATATGTAAATTGATTAAAAAGTCTCCCGTCTATTTGCACAATAGCTACCTTTCGTATCCGAAAACTAACAGAACACATACCGTAAACATCCTCAAACAGAATTAAACTGCCGTTGAAGCGAAGTTTGGATGCAGATATTCCCATATCGGTCGTGGGTGAGCGCTCTTGGAGTCAGTTACGTCTTGCGGTCTGAATCAATTGCAGCATACCCAAGCATACCCAAGCATATCCGAGCATATCCGAGCATATCCGAGCATACCCATACCCTTTGAGAAACTGCATCCGTCGTCAGTCTGCCGGAGATTAGGTTTCGCTTTGTGTATTCTTGGCGTAAAATTAATTAATTTTATGAATAACTGTATCGCAACTGAAATTTGAATTTTGACCGAACCGGGTATTCGTTAATTGTATTTAAACGATAATTTGTTTCTGTTGTGTTTTCAATATTATGTTTGCGAAATTCTTGAGGCAGTTAAGTTTTTTATTGAAACTGTACAAAATCTTAACTGATATTTATATATTTCTTATAATTAGATAATATTTTACAATAATAAGCTCGTATGTGAAATTATTACAAATTAACACTAAAATTTGTATGTATGAAAATTAATTTTATAAAATTATCACATTTTTCGTTATTTCAAAGTAATATTTGTAACCCTGAAAAAATAATAAAGTAATATCTGATAAAAAATAGTTTTGGGGGAACCCTGATAACTATTCTATGGAACCCACTTTGGAAATCCCTAGTCTAGTGTATGACTTATGAGTCACAAGATGACAAAGCCTTGCCTTTCACTTATGAATTACCTCCGAAGGCTGCACGATCGACTTTATCATAGTGTATTATGAAGATACATCTTCTAATTATGCTTGTTAATTCTCGATTTACTTCACTTTCTACTAGATGTTACTCGTGTTCGTATTTCGTGAGTAGCTTCCGATTCACTAGAATTTTTTGAATGAAACAAAGCTAGTAGTTTTAATTTCAAACATTATCTAAAGTCTAGTCCCCTTATTAATAAACGCTGTATAAGCTTTGAATAGTTATACAGTGTTTTGTTCCCGTCACACAAGTGACATTTTTAATTCGATTGACGAAGACAAAACACTGTATATCTAACTATTCAAAGCTTGAACAGCATTTATTAGTAAAGGGGTAAGTACGTATTCTGCCGTCTGCGGTCTAGGGCAAATTATTACCACAATTTGGGTTTGTATAGTGTACACAAAAGAATTAACAATTTAATATACGAATCCTTGAATAAAATTGAAGAAATCGTACCACTTACAAGTTACAACTTTGCTACTAACAAAGATAATAATGAACGTTAAGAGTCATTTGAGCGCCTCTAAAATCTAGAAACAATAAATTGTTGGGTGTTAGAAGAGTGCAAATATGACGTCAGTTTTTCAAGAAACCTTAATTCCAACCTGCACAGCTATGAATGAAATTCAAGTAGCCATACTACAACTCGGTTATAAATATTATTATGAATGAAAGTCAAGAGTCAGTTGAGCAACTGGCATTGTCACCGGATCTGCTGCGGCCGACCCAGATTGTGCCGCTCCAAATGTCATCAGGCGCGTAGGAAATTATCTCAACACTGACACTGGGTTCACTGTTCAATAATCATCACCTAACCCCCCTACTAATAAACGTTGTATAAACTCCCTACCGATCTCGTTGACGGTGGCCGGTTTGTGACCAAGTGTGTGCGCAGTATACAAGAGCACTCTCTCTTCCTGTACTCTCGTAATCCAAGTGGGACGGATAACCGACACGACTGACGAGAGATGAGGCGCCGGTCCGACTTTTTACAAGCCCATCCGATGCATGGATCATCTTCTTGTCAGAAAATCAGGTGATCAGCCTGCATTGTCCTAACCAAACTTGGAAACAACATTTTTTGTTGTTCCAATGCGGGAATCGATCCCACGACCTCAGAGTCGAGAGCAATGCTCTAACCACTAGACCACGGAGGCTGTTAATATATGTTGTATAAGCCTTGAATAGTTACAAAGTGTTTTGTCTTTTTCAATCGAATTAAAATGTCACTTGTGTGACGTGAACAAAACACCGTATAACTACTATTGAAAGCTTACACAAAGTTTAATAGTAACGGGGTAAAAGTTAAGGCTGATACTATATTATCAGGAATCTGGCGGCTCCCGGAAAATTCAGAGCACTGAAAATTGAACTTCTCGCTAATAGTATAGTGTTGTAATCGAAGTGTCGAGCTGTCACATATGACATTGACATTTGACTCGACACTCGTGAGTTCGATTTTCAGCTCTACTACATTATCACAGAGTTCTGCCAACAAACAAACAAACCTTTTCTATTTTCAGTGCTCTGATTTTTTTTGGAGTTCCGGATTCCGGGTCATATAGTCTCACTATATAACTTGTCGTTGTTTTTTAAGACATTATTCGAAGTCTCATATTCTCGTCTAATTGTTATTTTATTTTATTTCTATAGAAAAACAAAATTGAAACAGATAGCCATTGACATTATTATTGACAAAACACAATATAAGTATTGTTAAAATAATACAATTTTACGAGAATTGTGCGAATGGTGGAGTATAATATTTGGCACAATTAAAGTTCGCACAAATACCGTAAAACTGTTAAATTAATGTATGATATGACTAGATGTTGTCCGCGACTTCAAGCGCGAAAAATTTAATATAACATTTGAAAATTAGCCTATGTATTTCCCTGTATTCTACTCTATATTTGTGCCAAATTTCTACAAAATCGGTCCAGTAGTTTTGGAGCCTTTTCAATCAAACAACCAAACTTTTCCTCTTTATATTATTAGTATAGATAATACAATTTCAATGTTATAATATATAATATAAAAGTAAATACATAATAAACTTTCTAACGATTTACTTAATAATTTGCCTGCAAAATTAATGACTCCCTAGATCCCTCGAGTTACGACCTCGTTAGTAGGTACTTAGGCGTGAATATATCTGTATAATATATTATTATATATATTAATATATTCTCGTCAGACCTAAATATATTATTTATGATATTAAGCTTTTAAAGCAAATGTCGTGTGAGTGTAAGGACTCATTTATAATTTCAAAGTTGTTATGATAGCTACTTAAATGCATCTTTATTCGTAAAGTTTATTTAGAACTAGCTATTACCCGTGGCTCCGCCCGCGTAAACACAGCATCCCTCGGGAATACTGTACTTTTTTGGGATAAAAAGTAGCCTATGTTTTAATCCAGAGCTTGAACTACGAGTACCTATTACCATGACAATTTTTTTCAAAATCAGTTAAGTAGTTTTTGCACGAAAGAGTAACAAACATCCATCCATCCATCCATACATCTATTCATCCATCATCACAAACTTTCGAATTTATAATATAAGTAGGATATTTAGGTTTTTGTTATTGTTTTAATATCCTGCAGCAACTTCTTCCTTCTCTTCTGTGAATTATTCTCTCAACGTACGTGAATTAACTCTCAAATATATGACTCTGAATTCTTACTGACAGATTACTGACACATTTTGGTTAGGGCTCTCTCGTTACACTTCCATTTTATTTTTATTGAATTATATAATAAATGAATCGTCTTAATATCTTAAACTGATTTTTGGAGGTTGCACCAATCGAATCGGGTTTGACGTCGCGTTTGTTTGATGTTTATGAGAATTCCATTTTGCAGTTTTAATATTTCGTTGTACGTATAACTGTATTATTGCAAGATTTAATTAGCAGTTTTCTTAACCAGGAAACGAGCAGACGGATCACCTGATGGTAAGCGATTATCGCCACCCATGGACACTGGCAATACCAAAGGAATTATACTTGTAAGTTGTAACTCCTCTGGTGCTGCGACTTGCGTTCCTAGTCCTTAAAATCCCCAACCCCTCTCAGGCCTCCGGTAACCTCACTCACTCGGCGAAACATAACGCAAGCGTTATTTCACGCCAATTTTCTGTGAGGTCGTAATTGACTTTCTTAACCTTTACGGCACTAACATTAGCCAGTCTCTTAGCTAAAAAAGTATTGCAAATTATACCAGCAGCAGGAGAATATGAAACTACTTTTATAAGAATCAAACGCGTACAATATCTAGTTTTGAAACACGAGACAAAGTTGTTGGTTTCTATCATTTTTATAATAAAAACTTTGTAAACGGCGCGATATAGCTATTACTTGTTGGTCTGGAACTTCAGTCATCATAACTTGCTCGGGGAAAGCGCTGGTATGTCCCCCCTGTACCCCCCTCACTTCTGGACAATAGACAAGTCCGATCAACACTTGGGACACGTCCTAGTAAAGGATCGATTACTGTTATGCGATCTGCAGAACGCTAATTCACGTAAACACTTCCATTTTACTTTTAATAAATTACTAGGAAATATCGCGGGAACTATGCATTTTTCCATAATAAAAAGTAGTCCATGTCCTTCCCCGTGGTTTACTCTATAACTGTGCTAAATTTCATCAAAATCGGTCCAGTAGTTTCGGAGCCTATTGCAAACAAACAAATCATTCCTCTTTATTATAGTAGTATAGATAAATAAATCGTCTTGATATCATAAGCTGATTATTGGAGTTTGGACCAATTAAAACTGGTTTGACTATGGTTTAACGTTTACATTTTGCAGTTTTAACATATCGGTCTGGATCGTAACTATATTATTGCAGGATTTAATCAGCAGAATCGACCTTCTGGAGACTTTGGTTTGTAGAAATACTATTCAAAGACAACTCATTTTGAATTTGATAGGTTTCTGTACACTAACAGCATTCAGTGTCCAATACAAGCGTATTATATTTACGGTACCTACTTAAGTATGGCGCGTTAAAGCGCTTCTAAACTAAGTTTTTATACTAAATTTCTTTATCCAGAATGAGTATAAATGGGGTTTATACTGTGGCATTCTAGCGACTGGTGTTAATTGAATAGCTCTATCGGTCCCCATCTTTTTATATTGTGCTAAGATATCGTAAAATAATATTTCCAGCGCTTTTATACTGACAACATTTTATTTTCCACTAGCTCTTTCGTAACTTTATAAGTTTATTAACGATAAAAGGATAAGCCTTTTTACCCTAGGTTTAGTTCTAATTGACTGATAGAAATACTGACTTACGGATAGATAAAGTGACAATACACTTTTTATCTTTTATCATGGTGTGGAAACGTCCATAGATAATATGATTATAATATTATAATAATCGTAAAAATATTATAATACATAATATAAGATATGATTTAAGATAATACCTAAAGGTTAGATAAAATTGTAAGCATCCTATTATGTCATGGATTCATAATAGTTTAATGTTATTTTTATGCGTCATAACATAATTTTTTATATGTTTGTAGTAAACATTAATTTTGATAGTGCTATGAAGGTTGCGAATAATCCGTTATGTAGTACCGTAACTAAATAAGACTGTTCAATGTCGTAGTATTGACATTGTAAAAAACCGGCCATGCACGAGTCGGACTAGTGCACGAATGGTTAAAAAAACACGTTTGTTGTATGGGAGCTTTAACATTTTTTGTTTTGTTTTTAGTATTTGTTGAGCGGCAACAGAAACATATAATTAGTGAAGTTACAACTGTCTAGTTACCTTGGTTCAAGAGATACAGCCTGGTGAATGACGGACAGACAGTGGTCTCAGTAATAGGGTCCCGTCCCGTCCCGATTTCTTTTCTTTTTAACTTCCGATAAAAATCGAAGGGTGTTATGAATGAGTTTGATTTGTCTCGTGACGTGACGTGTGTGTTAGTGTGTCTATCCGTGGCAAACGGATGAACTAATTTTGATGTACTTTTTTGTTTGGAGGCTGACGTGATCATGAGTGTGTTTAGCGATTCATCATCAGTTGTAGATACTTCAATTGACTTTTTTCAGTTCACCGTACCCTTGTTTCTTCATAAAACCAACTCGTAAGGCAGAGTATTTGTCAACACACACTGACATTGGCAACTCAGTAAGGAGCCATTTTAAAAAAAGAATAAGGAGAAATTATCATCACCCTGTAGGTCAAAGCTGTAGGTACTGCTTGACAATGACAGGAGTCACAATTTTTTTTGTTCACCTAATAGCAATGCATTGTGGAATCCCACTACTATTATAAATGAGAATGTTTGTGAGGATGGATGTTTGTTACTCTTTCACGCAAACACTACTGAACGGATTTCGGTGAAATTTGGTACGACAGTAGTTTAGGCTCTGTAATTTTATCCCGAAAAGTACAGTATTCCCGTGGACCATGTTTACGCGAGTGTAGCCGCGGGAAAAAGCTAGTACCTTTTATATATTTGTTAAAAAACCGTTGCACCGCACACAATAGCGTGTAACTTCCTTCTAAACAAAAGTTTCTCGTACGGAATCAATGGCAGTGCTGTGTTCTGCAGTTCTGTGACTACCCGCCCGTGTATTGTCGCCGTCCATTACTTTATCTGTTGTATGGCTAATACAAAGTTCCATGGTTAAATAAAATGTTCTAGACGTTTCTTGGAAAGTGAAGAGATAGTAAACGAAAGGAATCTGATGGTACAATAGTTGTAGTATATTTAGTACAAGTAGGTGGATATGGAAAATTGTAACCACATAAAATGAGGCAGTCAAATCATAAAAATTACACTTGCATGGAACTTGATCAACGGCATTTCATTTAGGCCAAATTTCATTAAAATCGGTCTAATACTTCCAGAGCGTATTCGATGCAAATAAACATACAAACAAATCTTTCCTCTTTATAATATTAATATAAATTATGATATTTATATAAATAAAGCCTTGGGTAATGCCCACTGAACATTTAAGGCTTGTTTTAAAATCTGCTGATAAGTGCATAGCTTAATAACATGTTTTGTCTATGTCACTCGATATAAAGTAAGCAGCGACAAAACTACCGAATAAGCTCTCCGACACTTATTACAATGGCTAGCCGCACACACACCATATTATTGGCAATAATGCTCATATTGACAATAATATTCCTTGTGTGCGGGCCATATTGCCGTTTTTTGTATGTGTTGACTAGTATTGACAAAATTGTGTCAATAATATTGTGTGTGGCTAGCCTAGGAAACAGGGCCTAAACGTAAGAAATAGAATATGCTTATCAGTTTGTCAGAAGCATGTATGGGATTATTGAAATGAAAGCGTAAACAGAACGTAATAGGTCATAACTCACAAGTCATCTAACAATCGAAATGTTACGTAAGATAATGGTGATAATGTCGAGGCCGACTACACCCACGATCGTATGCTTATGGAAGCTACTACACGAATGTTAGGAGAACTAGTACGAGTATATAAGGTTGTTTAAATTCAATTACGGATCTATGATTATATAAGTATATACATACATACATATATATAATCACGCCTTTTTCCCGTAAAGGGGTAGGCAGAGATCACTTTTTGCCACTTGCTACGATCCTTACATACTCGTTTCGCTTCGTTCACTTTCATTCTTACCATCCATTCCTCCTCTTACATTCAACGTAGCGAAGCGGCTCTCTATGGTCCGCTTTTTACCTCCGCGAGAAACGAGACGTGATGGGTGGTGAACCACATCGCCGCCATTTTGGATAATTAAATTATTCTTATGATTATCCATTGCGTTTCCACGGATTAGTGGAGAGGGTAGGAATAGGGAAAGGGAAGGATAGGTGGTGTGGAAAGGAAGATTGGTAAGTTAGAGTGGGAAATAGGAAATGTAGGATATTACCGCCCAGGAGGGCAAGGGATAGGACAGTAATAGCTAGGGAAGCCGGGGTCGCATATCCGTATACTATACCACAACTACCGGACAGTAAGACAGGGATGAGTATCCCATGACATAATATAAGTAAAGTATATACATTATATAAGTAAAGACGTTAATTAGGCTGACAATGAATAAATAATCGAAAAACATAATATTCTTAACAAAATGCTACATAATTAAGCTGTCATTAAACTCACAAAAACAGGAGATTTTGCCTAAATAACATCAATATCAATCAGCTGTGTGAAGTCAGTGACCTTGACAGCGCCTTAAAGAGTTAAGAGAGTAATATAATTTATTTTATTTTTTTTAAATTTTAAAACCTAAACGTATTTACGTAAGTAGTAGAATTATTATATATGTATTTATAGTTGATTTTGAACAACCTTATACAAAAAAATAATAATTTAAAAAATTTAAAAACCCGACTGCGTAAAAAGTGAACCAAACTAAGTACATAATTAAAACCGAAAAGAAAAAAAGTAGTATTAATTCATTATTATATTATAGAATTCTAGGCCACCGGATATCTAAGTGCTTGTTTTTTTCTTTTCGGTTTTAATTATGTACTTAGTTTGGTTCACTTTTTACGCAGTCGGGTTTTTAAATTTTTTAAATTATTATTTTTTATTTTATACTTTTTAGTTATGAGTACCTAGCTAGCTATTTACCAGACTGGATTTCCTATAAGCATCAGTAATACATCACAATTGCGCTGGAATGTGAGAATGGTTGTTATGCAACTTTAAATCGATATAGATTCTAAACGGTCAGTCGAATCGAAAAATGTTGAGAGAAAACTAACAATGGTTTTTAAATAACTATTCAACGATACCCCACTTGATATAGTTTGTTGACTTTCATTTTTTTCATTTTCACAATATGGCGTCCAGTAGTCGCCATATTGAATTTTTACTAACGTCATGTCTTTAGTGACACTCGCCGGACTAAGAGGAATCGATTGACGTGTGAATCATAAAAATCGGCCCAGGCGTTTGGTCTGTATAGTGCTTCAAAGGAACATACATACATACATACATACATACATACATACATACATACATACATACATACATACATACATACATACATACATACATACATACATACATACATACATACATACATAGGCTGATAAACACATTACCACTCCCTTGCGTTGCGCAGTCGGGTAATAAAATAGAATTGGTATTAAATTAGATACTCTCACTCAAGAAACCCGTTATCGTAATAAATGTTCACAGTAAATCTCCCCCAGGAATTCCGTGTCTGCGGGGTCTAATTTCTATGGTAATTGAACAATTAAAGAAAAGTGGACGATTGTAACGCAATGTTTACCAATTACTGTGCAAATTAAACATTCTTTTTTTATAAATTTAAAAAGGACCTAGTTAAAGAACGTTTGTGTGTTAAAGCTTATTAAAAGGTCGATGATTTTGTTGACGATTACACACCTTAGGAATAGGATGGCCACCTGCGACTGAGGCTACTTCTATGTAAGTATGTACTATATATATACTGACTTTTGTTTATATTATATAGATTAAGTTATTACGTTATTGTCAAACATATATTTTAAAAATAATAATTTTCCGTATTTTTGCTAAAAGATGGCACCGTGCGAGTTTCTTATGCCGGTTCTTCTCGCCGGGTTAGTTCCCGAACCGGTGGTAGGCGTCACGTAAGGTTAGTAATAACAATTATGGAATTCCATAATTGTTATTACTAACCTATATGGAAATGAAGCTTTTTGAATTTGAATTTAAACGAAATGGACCAGGAAATGGACGACCGCTCATGGACACACGCAACATCAGAGGAGTTACCACCAGGGTTACACATGTAACTCGTCTGGTTTTTCGCACTTGTGTTCCTGGCAGTAACGAAGGCTGGTTCTCCATCAAAGAGAAGCTCAAGCCTGTAGATGTGAGATCAGTTGCAGAATTTATTTTAAAACATATCTTAAGAAATTTAATAATAAGTTTCAAAGTGTACTTTTATAGGTATTGGTATCTTATTAGTACTAGGGGGTACAAATATTTTGCTTAAAAAAAACGTAAAAAGGTACTTAACTGTTTTGTGCCGTTATAATAATAATGTGTTTTGACAAACTTATTCACATAAGTACATTAAAAAAAGTGAAGATAGAGTTCTGCGAACCACACATCTGTGGTTCGCAACTCTTATCTTCACTTTTTTATTTGGTCTGAATTTATAGAACATACAAAATAACTACTTAATTTAGAATTTTTAAATAGACCACGGTCTACGCTTTTACGTAAAACTACTTAAACGATCATCATGAAAATTGGCACAGACATAGAGTAGACTACGAGGAAGAGCATAGGCTACTATAAATAGCTACGATAAATCGCAGAAAAATATGTTTGGGGATTTAGTAAATAGGGGATATAGGGATTTACAAATAATGTGATTTTCGCGACGATACTCAAAGAACATTCGAAGGTGAGGAAGTTCTCATTCCGAAGATCCCGATGATCCCTACCGAATACCGATATGCCGTTTGAGTTCAAACGACTTCAATTTCCTGTCTTGCATTCGCCATGACCATTAATAAGTCACAAGGTCAATCCTTGAAAGTTTGTGGTCTGAATCTACAAAATCCATGTTTTTCACCTGGTCAATTATAATATGTGGCATATTCACGGATCGGAAGATCATCTGCGTTATTTATTCTTGCGCATGATAATAAAACGAAAAATGTCGTCTATTACAAGATGCTTTACTGAAGATTGCAACCCATGCACCAAAATACATGGCCCATTTTAACAATCATTAAAATAATTGATTTCTTTTTAATTATATCTATTATCCTAATGAAAAATTGCACTTAATGAAATCCAAAATCTGCTCATTGATTGCCTCTAAGGTAGAACAAAGTTTGCCGGGTCAGCTAGTTTATGATAGATTTAAAATGAGAAAGGCTTAAAATGAGTGAGAAATTAAAAAAGGTGGACAGATAACCTGAACCTCAATTGTCTTATTTAAAATAGACTTAATTTGACTACGTTTGGATTGAAAGTGTAGCGACATGTTACGATGAACGGATTTTATGACGTTTTGACCAATCAGAGCGCGTTCCACGTTGGTTTAACGTTCATAAAAACACCGTTCGGGAGTATAAGCGTATCAGGACTTAATTGTAATTGTATAATTTTATTTAGCAGAATTGCCCCTCTGATTCGCTGGTTTGTTGGTCGTGGACTCCTGGTCGCATAGATCGGAAGGCTACCTTCAGGCCTATGTCAACATGGCTGTCATTCGCCGGTACTCGTGCCGCTTATAGAGTGTCGCCCCTGTGTCTAGGTGTGGGGGTATTGTGATACATACGTGTATATCGAGGGGGTAACTAGTTTGTGGCGGGAGTCAATTCCCCTGCATTAATTATAACCCGACGAGGACCGGTGGCCCGTGTCATCCATTTACCCTGCCGTAAATTATCTACACTTTTAATTATCAGCTGAGGCCAAACTTAAGGTTGATTAATAGTAAATTAGTTAAAATATCGATTAGATTTAATTAAAATAATTAGCTTCGGTGTGGTGATGATGAAACTATAAAAAAAAAATCGTGAGAAAATCTACGCGTCTACTGCCCGGTTTCGGAGATGAATTTGACGGTAGTTTATCTATTCATTAGTGCGATTTGTTTGATAACTTGTTTCTAAACAAACGAAGTCGCGGGAAACATTAAACATCTAGTTTAATGGAATCAAAAATGAATGTTTGTCTGTATGTCCTACTAATATTATAAATGTGAAAATGTATGAATGGATGTTTGTTACATCTTCACGCAAAAACTACTGAAAGGATTTTGATGAAATTTGGTATGGTAGTAGTTTAGGCTCTGGATTAAAACATATTATGCTACTTTTTATCCCGAAAAAATACTGTATTTCCGGGGGATACTGTATTTACGCAGGCGGAGCCGCGGGCAACGGCTAGTCCTTTATAGAATCGTAAACTATGCTTTTGATCATTTGATGATCTTTAGCAAAGTTGTTGTGCATGAGTTAAAGGTTTCTGAGGTCTTAGATTTCGAAAGCGTAGCTCTTCGAAATCTAAGAGAGCGATCGATCTTCGTGTATACTGTATTGTAAATAAAGTTCAAATTTGAATAAACATCATAAATGTGCAGTGAATAAATTCGAATTTGAACAGCTCGGTCAGAAAAAATCTTCAAATTGCTGCGGCGCATCACGTACCAGTGTGAACTAGCTATTGCATAAAAATATACTAAATTTTATTAAATTCTAGAGGTACGCTCATTCAGGGTAACTTTGAATCACGAGGGTAACTTTGACAGTTTGTTCACAAAATTCTTTTCTATTGTTTTATGTGGGAAACAATTGGCGCTTAAAATTTAATAACAATTCGTGTACGTAACATACTTCGTAACCGAAATCTAAAAAAAAAAAGCAGCTGTCAAAAGAAGATAATATCAAAAACTTTTGTTTTTAACCGCGCGCAATATAATGGGTAAAAATCAGTGCAAAACTTTTAAAAAAAATCTCGTTAACTTTGCTGCTATCAAGGTATATAAAAACATAATGCAATGTAATAACTTTATGGTTTTTTTGACTTGTCTATGACTCCACTACATCAATATTTGATAAAAACATAAACTAATGTTATCCTGAAGCTGTAAAATAATTAAAAGTTAGTCTGTGTCAAAGTTACCCAAGTTAGGTGGTAACTTTGACACACGACAAAATTGCCAGTTTTTAATATAATTAGTCATTTTTAAAGACGTTTTATAACTTTATAGCATGAAAACCAACCTGAGAGCACAGATTAACTAAACTCTTTTGACTAATTCTTAACATAGTAAAAGTTTGTTTAAAAAATATGTCGATGATGATTCAAAGTTACCCTGATTGACTGTAGTGAAGTGAATAAATTCGAATTTGAACAGCTCGGTCAGAAAAATCTTCAAATTGCTGCGGCGCATCACGTACCAGTGTGAACTAGCTATTGCATAAAAATATACTAAATTTTATTAGATTCTAGAGGTATCTTAAATATTGCAATTTTATAGACTGCATACTGCGCCCACTTCTACATTAATATTTCACACCATATATCATTCTATATTCAGATTTGCAGCTCATTCGTATCTATATTTTGAAACGGAATTTTGAATGTCCTAAGTATACTAAGTGGCGGTAAGTAGGGACTATACATAGAGGATGTACCTGAATAGAGTTGTTTTAGCATTCATTGTGAATGAGAAATAATCCCGCATAATTGGCCATCAAATGGCTGTTAGTCCCTCTTATAGTTATTAAGCTGAGGTCAGTTCTATTGAATTTTCAAAATAACATATTAAGACTAAACCACAAACGTGTATTTGATTTTTTGAGCCTTATTTGACCGTTTGACTGTAAACGTCAGTTCACACGGACACATGCACTGCTTAAAATAGCGATTCAAAATTGAACTTTAATTCCTACACAAAAATATACACGTTTCATTGCAAGAGTTAATTATATTAAAGTGTCGAATCTCATTGTGAATGATTCTTAGGGGCAAATGTCAATCGTAATTAAATAGTAAATTACTTATGAAGTACGAAATTTCTTTTGTAACAACATCAGCCTTCATCGTATCTTGCAAAATGGACAAGTTCCTTTGATAAGTGACAGGCAAACGATTATCATTTATCGCCGGTCATCGAATTCAACTGTCAGTCTTGCTGCCAATATCAAACGATTTTCAAGAGTTATATATATTTACCCGACTACAGCGAGACCAAAAGGGAGTCTATGTATGTATGTTTGTTACACCGTAGCGCTTAAACTACTGATCCAATTTTAATGTATGAGGTGTTAATAGATTCGTAATAATGGCCCATGTTACATAGGCTATATTATTTGCATAGTCGAGTTATAGTTTTTAACTTTTGATTATTAATTATTGATTCGGAAGTATTGGTGCTATTATTGCTTGTACATATCATAAATTAACACCCGAAATTAATGATAAATTTGGATCAGATTTTCAATCCGCTATCTGAGATCAAAATTTAAATCTTGAAAAATGAACTATCGAGCAATAGGCAGCGAAGAGCAATCAAACAGAATTCAATCTTGTAAATAAATTTCGTGCACAAATTATTAGGAATATTTTTTAATCTAATCAATAAAAGCTGATTATGATGCGGTAAAACATAATCTAATTAACATACAAATGATATATCATGTCGTTTATTAAACAAGGTATAAACTCGTCAAGTAAATGTAAACAGAAAATACTTGAAGAACATTAATGAGACAAAGTTGTACCGGCTTTATCATATTCGTGGCTTACGTGCGTGATTGTGAGGACGTATTACTTAGGGTTGCCAGAACAGAAATTACAGGAATTCAGGATCAAATGTATTATCAGGTATTCTAGTTTATAAGAATGTTGACTATAATTCTTGATTTATTCATATACGAGCAATATGTAGAAGTGAAACTTAATTCATCATTTAAAATCCAAAAATACTCACATCGTGCTTAAAGTTAATAAAGCACTTCAAATAATTAAAATTTGTACACCAAGCGCCATCTCTGAATTGAGCCATACTTTAGAAAGTTACGTAAGAATTATAAGTAGCTTTCGGCAGATGGCGTTATACCCAAAATCGAGTCATGACGTGACGCGAGCTTCGAATTTCGCTCTCAATACCGCCAAGTAGTTTCACTTCAAAAACACAAATATTTTGATTTTATTTCTGGCAACCCTCATTCAGAAGCATATCATTTAAACTTGTTAACCGACTCAGACTTAATTTTGTAAATGTAGTCGTAAGACGGAGCCTCTTAGCACGAAGCGCTGTCTAAATTTATAAACATATGAAAATTACCAGAATACGTGTAGTGAAATACTATTCAGTGAGATAGAAATGTTTTCATAATGTATATATTCAAGCTTATTATATTATTATGTTATAATCCAATTACGCAAGAAGCTACATTTTAAGGTTATATTCTGACTCAAAACACCTTTAAAAATAGAACACGACGTTTTCTTTACAGTATGAGTGGTTAAATTTATAGCGACCTGTTTTATTATTCGTTATAAATGCTGTTGACCTCAAAGAATTCATGAGAATTAAATATCTTCAAAGGCATGAAAAGGTATGAAAAAGATTCTAGCATGCTAACCTACTTGGGGTCGGTACGGTCGCTCCGTCGGTCTTGGCTGAATTTTTTTTTCAACTTACCATTTGGACATGTGAACAGGTTCCCCTGAAACAAACAATCAAATTTAAAAATATGAAATAATAAAAGTATAACTGCTAAAATATACATAAAATAGGTTATGCTCGTGACTTCGTGCGCGCAAAAATTAATTTTGCGGAAACCGTGTACGGTGTGTGTCTCCGCGATAAAAAGCAGCTTGTCCTTCCCTATATTTGTGCTAAATTTCATCAAAATCGGTCAGATATAACTTCAATTGTAATATTGTTTCATTTCGTGGATAGATAAATAATAAAAAAAAATTATCGCAGGGTGTGCACCAATGAGCGACATGCGTTTACTTATTTAACCGTGGATAACTGAAGCAGTTTAGTTGCTCAACTAGAGAAAGTGTGGCCAAGGGCGGCCGCTACCCGTGAAGTGAACTAGCGTGTCTATTGAGTTCATATCGATATCCATTTCACAATTATAATATTAAGGTTATGACGAGGTTGTTTGGGAAATCTAAAAAATCAGGATACAATCTTTTTTAGATTTAAAAATATGGTGTCTAATACGACGACCTAACCTAACAGAAAAATAATGGCTCCCACACTGATTTAGGTGACGGTGGCTGATTGACCAGCTGGTCTACGCAGCTACGCAGGGGTTGTTTTATAGTGTCTAAGTGTGCCTCTTTTAGCCAAAAAGCAAATTAAAAATTCTAATTCTAAAATAATTAATCTACGTCCGCGTCATTAATATTATCTATATTTAGTCAGATTAATTATTCAATTAATCTGACTAAATATAGAAGATATTCATCTAATGTAGCAACATTTTTAAAATTCAATTGGCAACTCGCTTTTGGCACACATGATGCTTTTACCAGACCAAACACAGTGAGTGCATCCAGCAAACATGTTTACCCAGCTTACAAAATGTCGACGTCAACAGTTCATACTTCATAATATATCCCTGGTGCATTCGTCAGGATTAGCTTGTTGTAGCTTATACTCGAGAAATATAATAATTTATAAGTTAAATGCAAAGTAATTTTTTTATAAAAAAAAATTTACCAAAAATCGATTAATTTTTGTATCACAAAATTCATTATGCATAGGTTAAATTTAATAAGTAGTAACAATTACAATAATATAACAAACATAAAATCTATACATATAAAATCCTTTGTCCTGAATGACTGACGGATCAACGCACAGCCTAAACCGCTGATCGTAGAGACCTGAAACTTGCAGGGCTTGCTCTTTGTAATGCGTAGGCATCCGATAAGAAGGGATTTTTCGAAATTCGACTCCTAAGGGGGTGAAAAGGGGGAAAACAGTTTGTATGGGGCAACGTGATTCCTTGGTCCAATCTACTTCATATTTTGCACAAACATTAAGTTACAGAATTAATGGAATTCGTGTATCATAGTTTATTGAAATTCGTCCCCTAACGGTAATAAAAAGGGAAAGAAAGGTGTTTGGGAGCGATTTGCTTTAAAGTTGATATAAATACTCCTTGGTGCTTTTGATTTAAAGCTCCCATTCACAAGTGATCGATCGATTTAGTTTTTACAATTTAAACATTTATTGGATTCGTAGTTGCAAGGAAATCGGTTTAGATAAAAATTGAATATAGCCTAAGATCCTAGGACCGCCTTACTACACTTTTTATATGAAACTCGTATATATATGAGTAAATTTTGTTCCGATTTTTGACGCCCACAGCAAAAACTAGCTGGTAGGTCTTACACTAATCATTTTGTGTAATAGTTTATCGTTAGCAATTTACTTTCAAATACGAATTAATTTCCAATTTGATCGAAGCAATCGATAGCCCGTGAGTGGGGAGCTTTATTTTTATTTTGACATAATATTATGTGGTCATCATGTTGAAAAATAAATCTGACAAGAATTAAAAAGTTAAATTTGATGAAAATCTATTCTTGAAAAAGTAGGCACTTAAATATTTGCGAATGCTGCATTTAATACATATTATCTTTATAATACATCCATACTAATATTATAAATGGGAAAATGTGTGTCTGTTTGTCCGTCTTCCACGCCAAAACTACTGAACCGATTGTAACGAAATTTGGTACACAGATACAGAGAGTGCAGCCTGAGAAAGGATATAGGCTACTTTTTATCGAAGGGAAATGTACGGTTCCTGTGGGATACTTTATTTACAGTTTCACGTAAAAACGACTAAACCGATTATCATGAAATTTGGCACAGATATAAAGTAGACCACGAGGAAGGACATAGGCTACTTTTTATCGCGGAGAAATATACGGTTCCCGTGGAAAACTTTTTTTACACTTTCACGTAAAAACTACTAAACGTATCATCATAAAATTTGGTACAGATATAAAGTAGACCACGAGGAAGTGTTCTTCCTCGTGCTCTACAACTTTAAGCTACTTTTTATCGCGGGACATATACGGTTCCCGTGGGTTACTGTACTTACGCGGGCGGAGCCACGGGCATCAGCTATCTATACTATAATAATTATTATAAAGCTGAAGAGTTTTTTTGCTTGAACGCGCTAATCTCAGGAACTACTGGTTTGAATTGAAAAAATTTTGTGTTGGATAGTCCATTTAAAGAGGAAGGATCTAGGCTATAAAGCATCACGCTGTGACCAATAGGAGCGAAGAACAGTGGAAAATGTGGAAAAAACGGGGAAAATTATTCATCTTTGAGGGCTTACGTTGTTTGTTTGATCGCGCTGAGCTCAGGAACTGCTAAATCGAATTGAAAAATTCTTTTTGTGTTAGATAGTCCATTTGTCGAGGAAGGCTATATAACATTACGCAGCGACTAACAGGAGGGAAGCATCAGTGAAAATGTTGCAAAAACGGGGAAAAATATTCATATTTGAGCTTTATTTGCGAGGGCTTCCGTTGCGTGCACTGCGTAAACGGCTCAACTTACTCAAAAAATATGTACCTATGAAAGAATTTTTCCTTTTTAAATGATCTAAAAAAATCTTTTAAGATTGACTCACTATAACCTTTTTATGGTAATCAAATTTGGTCGAAATTAATGCATTATTGCGCCATCAGTTGACGCGGACGAAGTCGCGGGCAACAGCTAGTTAACAATAAAACTAGAGGCAAATAAAAAAACTAAAAATTAGTACTAATAAAAAGAAGACTTACCTACAAATAATAATCTATCTCTAAAAAAACTATAAATAGAAAATCTTTCCCAGGTCGTCCCCATCTGGCAGAGTACCTAGCAAACTGATAGCATTGCCTGTTGGACAGCAATGGCTATCCGTTGTGCCAGGTAGTTCCCGGCTTTAGGGTCTCGGGTGGCTTCAGTAAGCTTTTTAGAGATTTCTTTAAAAAGCTTATGTGCGCCCGGACCACATGCGCCTAGGGTTTCCACCCCAAACGGTTCAAATATGAGGTCTCCGCTAAGGTTCTCATACTTGCGCCGTTTGAGGTTCTCCGCTTGGTTTGCAGCCGCGCCCGCACAGTTCGAGGTGCCCTGGATATGGGACGGAGCAAGAGTATCGACACAAGTAGCGTCCCATACAAGAGCCATAGGTAGGTATATAATATGAATAAAAATTTTAACTTGATTTTTTTGCAAAAATTCTATACGTATGTTTTTATGTCGTGAAAATGAAAAAGATTTATAGTATATGCTACTTAACATGATTGATGATCCTACATATCTAAAAACGGCTTACAGATGTTCAAAACAAAAGCCTAATTAACATTTCTGTACAAGCATCTCATAAACTTAATTAGCAAAGGAGATAATCCGAAACAGTAACAATCGAAATAAAAACCAACAATGGGATAATCAATAGCAGTATTAACATCCGTTTTATGGTGCTCCGGTTATACAGGGTGAAAAATAATTGCAATGGGCTCTCGAAAGGAAATTACTATGATTATGTTATTAGTACGCGTATTTTTTTAATGAAATGGACCAGACGAGATCAGGACGAACAATATGGAACTAAATAAAATATAAAAAAAATATTTAAAAAAATATAAAAACCGACTTCCAAAGTTAAAATCACTAAAAAGTATGAAATAATTCTTAATGTCGAAATAGTTCCATTTTAAATTCTGCTAAAATGTTACTATTTTTCTACTCAATCTTCTTATTATTGAAGTCGGTACCAGCCCAAATAATTGTATAAATCCTTCAATAAAAAAGATCATTAATTTTAACACAACTACGTCCTTATATATAAGTACAAAATATAATATTTTAAAGAACTCACGTTCAAATTGGCTGGTACCGACTTCAAAAATAAGAAGATTGAGTAGAAAAATAGTAACATTTTAGCAGAATTTAAAATGGAACTATTTCGACATTAAGAATTATTTCATACTTTTTAGTGATTTTAACTTTGGAAGTCGGTTTTTATATTTTTTTAAATATTTTTTATTTTTTTCTTTTCAGTGATATTATAATATTATAAACTAGTACCTGGGAGACCGAGTTTTATTCAGAGTTTTAGTAGGACAATGAAATATTTAAAAATAAATAAAATTGAGAAAAGAAATAAAAAGAATCACAAAAATATTTATCTAACCGGGTTTCGAACCCGAGGCCAATTCGTAAACAACGTATAAATTACCATTCTACCATCCAGCTGATGCTACATTTTATGGCGGCAAAATGTACGGTTCCCGCAAGATTTCCTTTTGCGCGCACGAAGTAGCGAGTAACGTCTACTATAGTTTAATCATCATGTGTTTTCAATGTCAATTTTAAGCACTTATGCATATTAACACCTCCATGAAGTTGTAGTGACACCCTCGCGGGGGTAGTCAGGGAAGCTTCCTGTGACCTCAGAACGTCGAGATCTGACGAGAATTAGATTTTTGCAAAACGGGGTAAAACCAATATCGTCCCGATTTTTGAAAATCTTAGATTTTCTTAGCGGGAAGTTAAAAATAATCCCCTTTTGTCTTGGTCATTCATTGCATTAATTGCTAGACAAATTTTCATAAATCTTGTGTATTGTGTTGACAGAAAAAGTTGTGGGAAAATAAAAAAATTGTTTAGAAAACTTAATGATCATAAACATTGCTTTTAAGAGTTTCATCGATTCCTCGTGGATCCTATAGTTATCATTATCCTTATTATCATTATCCAAATGTAACACTTTTAGTAGGAAGGTATACAAGCTTGGCACAACATTTTACTTTTGAGTAGCTCTGAATGTTCAAAGAAATTGATATCACTTTAAAATACTATGAGAAATACCTATATCAACATAATATCTTGATGTATGGTGTGATGATGATTGTGGTTATGATAATTATTCAATAGTCACCTATGCTTGCAGTTCTTTTAACAATACGGAAATTTCCAAACGTGTACCTTTAAGGACTGAGGAGTGCTGTTGAGCCTTTTTGGATCCAGGGTATACCTTGGCACAATATTTTACTTTTAGTAGCTGTGAATGTTCAAAGAAATCGATATCGGTGTAAAAAAAAACTATGAGAAACACCTAGATATCAACAAAATATCAAGGTGGTGGTGGTGGTGGTGGTGGTGGTGATGATGATTATTTAATAGTGACATTTGCTTGCAGTTTTATAAACAATACTTAAATTTTCAAACGTGTATATTTAAAGACTGAGGAGTGCTGTTCAGCCCTTTTGGATCTCTGGATACCCTGATTGGCTGGTATACCTTGGCACAACATTTCACTTTTTGGTAGCTGTGAATGTTCAAAGAAATCGATATCGGTGTAAAATACTATGAAAAATACCTATATCATCATAATTTATCATGATGTATGGTGTGATTATGATGGTTGTGGTGATGATAATTATTATTTAATACTGACATTTGCTTGCAGTTTTATAAACATCGCTGAAATTTTCAAACGTATATGTTCAAAGACTGAGAAATGCCGTTCAGTGATTTTGGATCCAGAGTATACCTTGGCACAACATTTCACTTTTTGGTAGCATTTGCTCGAGTTACTTCAAAAAAAGTCAAAATCACTATCGGTGTCCCTATAAATTTTGAGGATTTCTCTCAATTCCTCATGGATCCCATCACCAGATCTACCATTTGATGACAATGGGACCAATCCAGGAGTCAATCCTTTACAACAAAAAAATAATTTTGAAAATCGATCCACAAACGGCGGAGTAATCGTGTAACATACACACAAAAAAAAAAAAAAAACATACACACGAATTGTAAACCTCCTCCTGTGTTTTGGAAGTCGGTTGAAAAAGTAGAAGTTTAACAAAAGTTTTTTTTATTTCATCTAATTCGGAGAATAGAATTAAGTACGGTGTCTGTTGTCAAATATAATTTGCAGATCTTTCTTTTCCTTTTTCTCTTATTCGAAGAAATGCTCCTATTTTAAATCGCTTGCTTCTGTGTCGAATAGCTTATTTGGAAGTTTTGTCGCGAGCGGCAAATTCAAAACATGATATTAAGCTATCTGACGCTTATCAGAAGATTGTGCAACAGGCTCTTAATCATCCAAAGGATTACTGATAATGCCTTAAAAGTCCGTCGTGTACTATTTGAGATATGAAAATATGTCAATAAAAAAAAAAAAGAATATTGAAAATCGGTCTACCAACTATGAGGTGATCGTTAAACATACATTGCAAAAAAAAAAACGGTTCGAATATATATATATATATATATATATATATATATATATATATATATATATATATATATATATATATATATATATATATATATATATATAACCTTCTCCTTACTTAGTGCATTAAATATCTATTTTATGCATTCGATTTTTTGATAATTTAATCTTCTTCGTTTTCAATCATTCTGTATAGTGTATAATACTACACGTATTGTACAATGTATACACTATACTTGTTACTAATCGCCAATACCAAGATTGTTTCTCCTCACAATGGGAATATTGAAGGAAGTCGTTTATATTCATTAACTACGATGGCGGATAGAACCTTTCGTATTACATGCTATTACCCAAATGCGCTAATACATTATAATAATCTGTTAAACTTTGGCCATTGTGATCGTTTATCGACTATTAATTCCTAATAATTAACTGTTTTTACATAGGTACTTACATTATTAGATGTTGCTCGCAAAAAATACTCCGCGAAAACCGTAAATTTAGCCGCTTTAAAAAGTTGCCTATATCCTGATGGTCTAATCTATCTCTTGATAATATTAAGAGAAATAATATTAATATTAAAAAAGGGAAGATTTGTTGGTTTGATTGCATTGAATACTACAGGACCGATTTCGATGAAATTTGGCATATATTAACTCGTAGATCAGACCACAAGGATATAGTCAACTTTTTATTTCTGCAAAATTTACGGTACCCGCGGGATATTTATCTAAATATAAAGTTATACAAGATATATTTTGAAGTGACAACAATATTTAAATACTTCATATATTATTATGTCCTATAAAATGTATGTTTTTGAGACCACTACGGACTAAAATCTTAGGTAATTTGAAATTTTCTATTAAAATGCTATAATTACAAGTGTCTATATGTATAAGCGAAAAACTGAGATTAGTTTACTGTAAACGTAGTTCTATTGTAGAGCTGTTATTAAAATAGTTTTTGACTCTCATTCAAAACTTTCTCATTACCTAGTTTCTTAACACACATTCATACAGAATTTATGTGCTGTGTGTTGTTTTGGAAACGTTTAAGTTGCCATTGATGTAAAATAGCTTCTAGAAGTTGGAATTTTCTTTTTATACAGATACAGTATAATGCATTGGAGTCGTATATATATCGTCATTACTACAACCATGGTTTTAGCCAAGATTCATTCGCTAATGATGATGATAAAGTAAGATCGAAAAGAAAAATGTATGGGATTGACAGATTTTCAATTGGACCCGGAAAGTGGCGCTGCTGTCAGAACGTCAAGAAAGTTAATAGACCAAAAACCCTAGTGACATGGATACTATAATCAAGCTGTTGCTATCCGTTACAAGGGCTTAGCCCGTCAAATGTTTCGCGTTAAGAATGCAATATGAGTCATCAGTGCAAAAAAAATAATAATGCCTTGCTTCAATTGGTGCAACAGGGCTTAAGCACCATTGGTAAATTTTGACATTTGCACTGCATTTAGCGCAAATCTGGTATTGAAACCGCTATAATATCTAGTATGTAATATCAACTCACCTGCGAGGTAGAGGGTGTGGCGAGGAACAGGAGCGCGACGACACTCAGTGCCGCCCGACACCTTATCAACATCGTAGATCTGGAACAAAATGTATCATACTTTAGTATTATTTCGGTAATGGTAGCCGCGTGTTATTGAAACCAGGCCAGCTACGCAGGTGTTGTTTTATACTGCCCAAGAATGTGCGCAGTACACAAGAGCACTCTCTCCTCCTTTACTCTCGAAACCTAGTGAGACGGATGACCGACACGACTGGCGATTCCGACTTTTTACATGCCCGCATCCAAGGCATGGATGATCAAGGATGAACAAGACAAGGCAAGGAAGGTGATCAGTCTGTATTGCCCTAATTAAATTAAACAACATTTTTTGTTGAACCTTCGAGTCGAGAGCCAGTGGCTTGGCAGTAGTATTGTTTTCTAACTGTAAATGCGCTGTTACTGTGGTAGAGATCATATATTTGCAATAAATATCATACTGTAGTTATTGCACTGTAACGGCAAATACATGATACTGAAGTTCAGTTAGCTACCTACAGCTAACTGAACTTCAGTATCATGTCCCAGCCCTAGCTGAGACTATACGATCCGGAGTCCGGCGGGCCCGGAAAAGTGTATAGCGTTGAAAATAGAACTCTGCGCTAATACTATAGAGTTGAAAATATTATAGAAGTGTCGAGTGTGAGCTGTCATAATATGTATATGATATTGACATCGACACTTGTGTGTTCGATTTTCAACTCTATTGTATTAGCGCAGGGTTATATTTTTTAATAGTTCTATCAACATTGTAGAGATCATGTTGAACAGTTTCAATATTCACAATTACGTCTCTTTACAGTTTAAATAAATACGCTAAGTCCCTACGACCCTTTATTCAATAAACGCGTGAAAATAGGGTGCTGTCATTTAATAAGCGGCCCAATTCAGTAATCGGGCGGTACGTAAATTAACTTTTTATTTAATTTTAAAGCTCTCGGTGAATATCAAATGGCATTTTCAAAGTTCTGACACAAAGCTCGGCTTTAAATCAAAGCTTAAAGTTTATAAATCAAATTAACGAGTATTATTCGTGATTTCAACATTATATTAAAAGCTCACTCGTCATAGGTGTGGGTACCTATTTTTTTTTACGAAGTATTTCATACAAAATGGCATGCAATTGTTGTATGGGATTAATATTTAATATTTATGTTTTACTCGAAAGGAAAAAACTAAACCCTTATAGGATCACTTTGTTGTCCGTCCGTCTGTCTGTCAAGACCCTTTTCCTCATGAACGCGTAGAGGTATCAAATTGAAATTCATATCAAGTACTATCAGGTCTATAATACCTTTAGGCTGTAACAAAATCACTACAGGTTGGTACGGAACCCTCGGTATGTGAGTCCGACTTGCACATGACCGGTTTTTTTGTTAATGGCTATAGTGGCAACAGAAATGCATCATCTGTAAAAACATTTGTCTAACTATCACGGTTAATGAGATACAGCCTGTTGACGGACGTACAGACAGACAGACGGATAGCGGAGTCTCCATATTACCTGTTGGTACGGAACCCTAAAAGGTAAAAAAAAAACGTTGTCTACCCCCTTTCTACCCCACACTTTACTCAAATGAACACGATTAATTTTATTTATAACCAATTTGTGTATGTAATTTAAATAAAAAAGTTAATAGTCTCATGCAGTTTAAAACAAACATCCCGACAAACAATTAATTTCTGTTCCTTTTTTATCTTTATAATTAAATAAACGTGTATTTTTAACATCGCCCGAACGAGCGCGAGTTTTATTGGAAGATTTATTTAAATTGCTCGCAACATTTTACGTAAATAAAAAAGTTTTTGTTTTATTATATCACTATTGTATCAGACACTATGATTCCTAGAAATAAGGTTTTAATAATGCCCGTTCCATACAGAAATTGGAATATTTCAAAGCATTAGGATTATTCTATACGACTGTACAATTTTAGATTCTTATATTTTTATAATTTACAAAAACAAAGTTCTCATGTTGTTTGTATTGCACCGATTTTGAAAAAACTTTTTGTGTGTGTTCAAGTAGATTCGAGAACGGTTTAGATTTACAATTTGATGAATTTATTTTGTTAATTAATTTATTAAAGTCAATCACACACTTCAATTACGGGATTCGAACCCGCGAGCTCCAAACAAGTATATATAAGGTTCGGTAAAATCGACTACGGATATTTTGGGCATATGATCTACTGCTTATGTATAGACGTTTAGGCAGAAAAATAGTTATTGCACTCGAAAAAAATCTTCCTTTATATGGGCGAGTTTGCGTTAAGCGGACTGGTATGATTTTTTAACTTTGAGTATGACACAGTGGCGAAGGCTGGTTCTCCTTCACAGGAAAGCCCTAGCCTGTATAATAGGTAGGGATTTGGATCAGGGTCTTCAAAAGGTAAGCGGCAAGGGAAGCCGATAGGAATGGAGTTATAGGAACCCCACGCTACTGGTAGGACATTTTTTTTGCCTAAACGTCTTTATATGAGCAGCAGATCATATACCCAAAATATACGTAGTTGATTTACCAAACCTTATATAATGGAATTCAAGAAGAGCCGGCGAAACAAACTCTTCATTAGTGATCTAAAACCAAGCAAGAGATCGTCACGTACGATTGTAATGGTCTGAGCCGTGAGCGGCTAAATTCATTAAGCGAAGTGGGCCGAGGTCTGCGAGACAATACGCCGCGGAACAATAAAAATTGCCACCGTTTGCTTACACTTCGAGTTAAATGTGACCTACATAGGTCATATATTAGTTGATATACAAATTTATTACACCAAACAATACGGAAAAATAAGATTTAGGAAGATATTATCAATAAGAAACTTGAGAACCGGAAGTTTACTATAAAATTACCATCGTTAGCTTATACTTCGAGTAAAATATGATCTATATTACTGTACATGCAGTTTAAAATAACAACACAAGCAGGAAATAATTTCCTAAGAAATCGAAATTATAAAACTCTCGGAACTCGAGGTGGATGTTGCGGATGCATATTTTTCACATCCGCGGATGCAGATGTCCAAAACAATGCGGAAGCTCTGCAATTGCGGATGCGGATGCGAATATTCGCAACATTCTGCTCGAGATAACCTCATCAAAGTCTCGAGATATTTCATACAACAATAAAATTACCACCATTTGCTTGCACTTCGAGTTTAATATGACCTAATATATTAATATACATACAGTTAATACTAAAGTAACTCAACACAAATAGGATTTGGGAAATCAATATTATAAAAGTCCCGAAAATCGAGTCAACATAGCTTCAAAGTTTTAATATATTCCGAGAAATTTAAATATATTTACAAACTAATAATGTTATGTCCCACAAATAAGTAATATAATAGGTTAATATCCAATGGAGCACACATCTATCTATACTAATATAATAAAGAGGAAAAGTTTGTTTGTTTGTTTGCATCGAATAGGCTCTGAAACTACTGGACCGATTTTGATGAAATTTGGCACAGATATAGAGTAGACCACATAGGAAGGACATAGGCTACTTTTTATCGCGAAAAAATGTACGGTTTCTGTGAAATTAACTTTTGCGCGCACGAAGTCGCGGGCAACATCTAGTCTTTATCTATTTAAGTAAAAGGCAAAAGAAAATTGAAATTTTTCACACGTATTCCTCATAATATGACGTAGGCATCCAGTAGCGAAGGATTTTTCAAAATTCAACCCCAAGGGGTCAAATAGGGGATGTAAGTTTAAAACCTAATTTCACGCGGGCGAAGCCGCGGGCAATAAATGCTAGTTGTTTATAAAAATAGGAAAAACTTTAATAACTTAAAACTTCGCGGTTTCCCAGGGATATGACCAGGCTAGATCGATTTTTCTTCTCCAAAATCCCCTGCATACAAAATTTCATGGAAATACTTGAAGCCGTTTCCGGGATTCTGATAAGATATATATATACAAGCTCTTTTAAAGTATAAGATTTATCTATGTCGCCATTTTTATAGTCCTCGAAACAACCAACGTATCAATTTCGAGACCGAGACATTCCGGGACGTAGAGAGTTTTCAGATAATATATAAATTGAGCCCCGTGTCTTCGAAACCGGACCAATTGTATATTATAGTATAAAGGTGACCAATGAAAAGTGAATTTGTGAAAGCCTCGATATAGCTCTAAGGAACTTGTAGGTGAAAATATATTAGTCATTTGGTTTAGCGGACATTGAGTTGCACTCCGAAATGTTGTATCCGTTTAAAACCAGTCCTAGGATCCTATTAGTCATCGTGGTTCGTGATCTCATCAGGGAAGCTTTGAATGTATCCTTAAGCGAGGTTTTTTTTTTACTAGTAATACTAGCTGTTGCCCGCGGCTCCACGTAAATACAGTATCCCACGAGAACACTACTTTTTCGGCATAAAAATGTTTCAATCCAGAGCTCAAGCTACTACTATACCAAATTTCATCGAAATCCGTTCACTAGTTTTTGCGTGAAAGAGTAACAAACATCCATCCATCCATCCGTCCATCCTCACAAACTTTCACATTTATAATTTTAGTAGGATTTTTTAGCGAAAAATGCTTTAAACAAAGTTACCAGCTACACACTGTCTACTATTTAGTAGACTTTCGTAGGGTAATGCTGAAAATTCTTTCCATTTAAATGGAAAGCTATCTTTTACATGGATACCGTACATATTGCTAGAGAAAAAAAAAAACAATTTGTTATATAACAAGCTGCACATATACGTATGCTAGATTTTGGTTTTAATCATTATTTTTATGTTAATACGTGAAGAAAAAAAAAAACAGTAGGTACACTTTTACGAGAATTGTTCAACGGGTGAGTATGAAATTTGGCCGGTGAATTAAAGTATGAGGAGGAAGGTATGCAGAAAGCTAGTATTTTTTAAGGAATGCTCAGAAATTACATAAAATTAATAAATTTAAAATTACACACACTATCTCACTTACACGACCATGCGTTTGTGTAATATCAGTAGGTATTGATTTGACACAATGTCAATCAATTTCATATTCCATAATATACAAAAAGAGATGTTTGATTTTGGGCCAGTTCTATGTACACTACATAGGTAAATAGGAAAAAAATATGGAATATCATAAAAATACGAAAGAAAATAATTTGAATAAGGGTACATATGTACAAAAATGATTTCTTTAAGAGTTTTTTATTGCGAGAACACTATTTTTAGGGCGGCCATCACATATGTTTTGATTTGACTTTTGACGTAGTTGATAGTTTTAGGAAGAAACGTCTTCTTGAATGTCATACGTCTTTCTTTGTCATAAGTCACGTCATCGTCAAAATGACATTCTTTGGATAATTCGGATCTGATCAGCCATGTTTTATTTTACGTTGTGTTGCTCTCCTTGACTAAATTATTTTAAATGTACATTGAAACGAAGTGAAATTAAATAAAATAAAGAATAGGAAACAGTTACTATATTATGTAGCTATATTTACATTATACTGTACGTAGGGCTGGCCCAGGCCTCATACATTTCTTGAACATCTCTTTTATACATTTTTATTACGTATCTAATAGGCAAAAGAACCCAAAAAAAATTAAAACTTAAAAAAAATGAATTATGGTCAAATTTTGACTTCCAGTTATTATTAGTATACCATCATCATCATCATCATCATCAGCCTATCGCCGTCCACTGCTGAACGTAGGCCTCCCCCAATGAGCGCCAACCATCCCGATCTTGTGCAGCCCTCATCCATCCGCTGCCAGCCACCTTCTTCAAATCGTCGGTCCATCGTGTCACAAGACGTCCTACACTACGTTTGCCTAAGCGTGGTCTCCACTCTAATACTTGTCTGCTGTCTTATACTTCCACTTCAGCGTGATAATTCGTTGAGCAATGTCGGTGACTTTAGTTCTCTGTCGAATAACGTCGTTACGTGTTTTATCCACCAGAGATCTCCATAACATTGCCCTTTCCATCGCACGCTGAGCAATACCACCACCATAGTGTAGGCCTACATAAAAAAATCAGGTCTCATTTGAGGACAGAGGACGTAATAACATTTATTAGCCTATCAAATACAATAACGGATATATTATTTATATTGAAACTTAATTCTAGTATCAAGGAAACGATCGTTTCTAGTTTAATGTTTAATGTTAGTAGAAAACGTTACGGCTTCCTTTCGGCTAGGAAATAAATGTTTAAGACGTTAAAATATGATGTTGAAAGAACCTTTAATTAGAACTAGCTGTACGGTTCCGCGTACCAGTTTGCTTCATTAAAATACGCGTATAAATGTTATAAGGAGGTAAGGTTTGTTTGTATGTTTGCATTGAATAGGCTCCAAAATTACTGGACCGATTTTGTTGAAATATAGCTCATACAGATTATATAGATCTAGAGATAGACGTAAGAACTAAGACTTTTTGTCTATTTATAACTACATGATCTCTTCTATTGTTAAAATATGTTAGTTAACTTAAAAAAATATATATTTTCTTTTATCTTACAATGCACTCTAAGGACCTTAAATCAGCCCTTATTATGTCTAAACCAATAGCTCTCCGTGTATTCCGTATATAATTCCGCAGTATCTTAACATTTAACTTTAAGTATTTTTACTAAAATGAGTAGACCGTAATAGTAGAAATTGTCAAATTACATTTTAATTTGTTATTATCAAATAACTGTAGCCCGCGGCTCCATCTGCGTAAATATAGTATCTCGGAAACACTGTAAAAGTAGCCTATGTTTTGATCTAGAGCATACACTACTACCATAGCAAATTTCATCGAAATCCATTCAGTAGTTTTTGAGTGAAAGAGTAACAAACATCCATCCATCAATTCTCACAAACTTCCACATTTATAATATTAGTTGGATACTATAGAAAATTAAACTGAAAAACATTTGAAGGGGAATTTACAAGTGAATTTCGTGAAATTCCATCTCTCACTCTCATACACATTACACATACTCGCAAATAGATAGATAAACATGCGAACACTATTTATATAGGCCGTTCGTTAACCAGTCACCATTGTGAAAGCGAAACTCAATTATCATATGAGGGTAAGTGTGTAAATATCCGCTGTAGTATTGCTAAAAATTGTCCATTAAAAAACAAAAATAAATCGAACGAAATTCAAAGTCACTGTCGCATTTAATTATATCCTAGTTTAATATTTACGATTACAAAGATATAAGTTAGTTATTTTAATTGAAGAAGTTCTTTAAATAATTTAATTTTTCCATGATGATGCCGGATTATTTTAGTACTAATGTTATCGCTATGTTAAGCGACGGTTAAAGAGTTTCTTGTGATAGTTAAACAGCGTTTATCAAAGTTATTTCTCAAAATTATTATAAAATGGTTGCAGTGAAAGTGAGAATAACTAAGGGTCATTTCACGCCGAGACGCGATGCGACGCGCACTGTTTAAGATGGCTATTAAAATTTGAACTTTGTTCGCTTCACAAAAAGGTACACGTTTCGATGCAATAGCGACGCGTCAGCTCGCAATTCGAACTCTTACAATAAAATGTGTGTATTTTTGTGTAGTAAATAGACACAAGTTTTAATCGCCGTCTTAAAAAGTGCGCGCCGCGTCGCGTCTCGGTTCTAGCCAACGCTAATATGTTGGTATATAACATAACCGCCAACCGGCA